>CM057339.1:311530753-312130753 GCA_030015575.1 Agapanthus africanus
TCTTCTGGTTGCTATTTAGTCATCACGTGTCAACACGTGACCATTGGTCACGTGTGAACACGTGACCCCTGTCTGGAGCCTCTTTCTTTGATTCAACTGGAGGAAGTGACCTCTTCTGAAGCCTTTTCATTGGCTTGATCAGGGAACCAATGTGCCCTTTCCGCTGCTTTTATATGTCACGCGTCAACACGTGACTGCTGGTCACGTGTAAGCACGTGGCCCCCTTTCTGAGGCTTTTCCCATAAGCTTTTCTGATTTTAAATCAGGAAACAAATGCCCCCACAGCGTTGTTCTCACGTGTCTGCACGTGAGTGCAACGCTGTCACCTTTGTGACCGTTGGATTCATTTAGGGATTTGGGGAGATGAAACGTTTCCATTGCCTTCTATAAATACCACCGTCTCTTCATAGGAGCCTTCACTTTGCTCATCTTCATCTTTTTCTTCTGAGAACTTCTTCTTTGAGAATTTAATTCTCGCTTTCAGAGCTTAGTTCTCTGTCTTGAAACAATCTTCAGAGTTTAACTCTGTTCGAAAAGAATCCTTTTTCTCAGGTAATGTTCTCGGACAACGATGGACCTTCACATTTCTCCGGATTTTAAATCCAAAACAAGGGGTTTTACCTTTTTTTCTTCGTGTTTTTCATAAGAACATGAAACCGCTTAACCTTCAGACTGTAGATCTCTTAGGGTTTAGATGATCCTTGGGGAAATGATGATGGCGTTTCCACCTTATGGAATTTAATTCCATCAAAAATGTTTCTGGGAATTTAATTCCCTTTTCTTAATAAGGAATTTAATTCCAATGGAGGCTTCCTGGGGTCTCTTGGCCCTAGGTCATTCTTCCTGCCATTAATGCAATGGGGGCTTTGTAATGATTCTCGTGACTTTTATTTCAGGTATCATGGATGCCCATCTGTATAGTCTTGACGAGATCATTTCCTACGGAAATATTCGTGCGCTGGGCCGCAGTCAGAACCAGGAGTTCACCGATGCTCAGTGTGCCGAGATCATGAGCCGCTTTGACGAGTACAACCATCGGCTACTCCCCCGTCGCTCTTCTCTTCTGAGGCTGATCGTGCTGGCGATCAGGGAGGCTCTCCCTTTATTTTGTGCTGGTGTGCCGCTTGGGTCATTGGACGCCGCCGAGGATAAAGTACACTCGGTGTATCTTATGCACTTGATTTCAAAGAGGAGGCGGGATAATCTCATTGATCTCCTGCATCAGATTTTTCAGCAATCAGCCATACTTGCCGCCTACCGGAGGGTAGAGGACATCCGCGGAGACCCCGATGCTTGTGACCGTGAGAGAAAGCATACTAGGGAGGTTCGAAATGCTTGGAAGATCTTGAATAAAGTTAATTTCGAGTTTCTCAACCCATGCCCTGCGTCTGAAGCCTTGCCATTGTAAAAGTTTTCTTTTTATTTTGTATGGCCTCCTTGAAGTCTGGATGATAAGTTCTGTTGTGTCTTTGTATGTTTGCATGCTTTTTTCTCTGGGATTTTATTATTTTGCTACTATTGTTGTTTGTGCTTTTTAATATGCAGGGTACTACTCCATATTTTTCCTTCTAAATGCACATCAGGTTTAGGCCTCACGTGTTCTACACGTGGGATCCCTTGATGTGGCTGTTCACAAGATTTTCCCCATGCCATATTTTCAGTGCACAATGTTAGATGCAGAAAAAAGGCCTTGGAAATAGTTCCATCTCCTTGATTTTCGATGCCTTTCCTTTTTTAGGCCTTGGAAATAACTTCACCATGCAAGATTTTCCGCGCACAGCACTTAATGCACTTCATTATATATGAGGTTATAGCTTTCTTTTCCTTTCACAGAGAGATTTATATCATATATATTTTTTTGTCTTGAGAGAAAAACGAGTGCCATGGCTTGTAATCGCCCTCATGCTCGTCGACAGCCATGGGAAGTTCCTCTTGAGGAGATGATCCCCCGCTTTGCTGCTCGGTTGGTGGACCCCCTCCTTTCCGACAACGAATGTGACTTGGCCATGCATGAGCTCTCGATCCGTAGAGGGTCTCCCCTCCCGATGGGTTCCCTCTGGCTCCAAATGATTCTCGCGGCCGTGCTTGCCGGCATCCCTCCTCACCCGGCAGAGATGACCTTGGCGATACTTGACGCGGCTGAAGAAAAGCTTGAGGGCTTTCATGAGGCGCGCCTGATTACTCAGGCTTTGAAGGATCGCTCAATTAATCTGCTGAGCCAGATAAAGGCCCGGCGAGCTGTTATGTCTGCTTTCGCAGACGAACACGGCGCCAATCGATGGGGAGAGACTCCTCGTGAGAACCGTCGCTTTGACGTGCTGGAGAGAGCGGAGAGAGAGATGGAGAACCTTGTCCTTTGTTTTGTTAACCCTTGTGCCGTTGATCCCATGTTTGGTGACCTTTTTCCCTTAGCGTAGCATTTTTAAATTAGTCCCTCCTTTTTGTATGCTTTATGTTGAACTTCCATGTAGGCTTGGTACTCGTATGTATGTTTCCGCTTGCATGAATAAATTTTGTGTTCCTCTTATGAGAACTTTCTTTAATTGCAAATGCTATCATCATTTTCCTGCGCATTAGACCTTTTTGGGCATTATGAACGTTCATGCGACTGCAAATGCCATTATTATTTTTTTGAGTGCTCATATGATTGCGAATGCATGCTTGAAATATGTTTGAGATCTTTCTTGTTGCCTTTCACGTCCGGTGATGTGAGCGCGTTCTAGATCGATTATTCCCGTCGGCTGGAAGCCCATTTATACGGTCTTGTGAATGTCTTGCTTCCGAGGCCATGGTCACGAACGCGAGCTTTCGTGGCCACGTAGCGAACATATCGTTATGCGAGAAAGGCTCGGCCGTAAATTTTCGGAGAGGGAGCTAGCTTCCAAGGCGCTGAGCGAGCTTCGTGCTACCCTTATCACCAAGGCCAACCAAGCGTGTGAACTCTGGCGGTTGCTTCAGGAGTTCATCAAAGAGGTGGTGTCCCTCGATAAAGCTGCCTCGTTCACTCGTGAAAGGGTCGAGGCTCATAAGGCCACTGAGAGAGAGCTTGAAGCCCGGCTTGCCTCATATCAGGCCCAACAAGCTCAGGCGGAGGCTCGCCTTCTGGAGATCTTGCGTCATGAAGCCGTGGCTCAGCAACAGAACGATGAGCTGGTGAAATTATTGCACCGCCCGCCGTCTTGAGGACTTGTATCCTTTCTCCCCCTTTTTTTGTACATACTCATGGATAAGAGTATCTTTCTTTTTGTTTCTTTCATAACTTGTATTTTGTATCCATTTTGGCTTATGAATAAAAGATACAACTTTCCCCTCAATGGTGTATCCCCTTTTTATTGAATGTATTCTGCGAATATTCTATCTTGATATCCTTGCAGGCCAGTGATGGCTTAGGATACAGGGTTAGGATCTGCTTCCTAAGGCTTTTGCACTTTATGAGCCACGAGGGTCTCATAAAGAGTTTTTCTCCATACAGGTCGAGAGGATCCCATAGGCGTAAGTTCTTTTTAGAGATCGTGAGGATTTTAAGCGGGTTTTCCCTTGAGAGTCTTAAGGATCTCACAAGGGAGTTTTTTCTTCCTTACAGGTCATGAGGACCTGCAGGCGCTGAATGTGGTCACCCTTATCCGTGTTTCAAGAGGTCAGAGGCTGCTCCAGGTATCGTAGTTTAAAGACGTCGCGGTCAAGGTTAAGGACCTCATAGTCCGTGGATTTAGGGACTCCACGGTCCGATGTTAGTTTTAAGACATCACGGTCAAGGTTAAGGACCTCATAGTCCGTGGATTTAGGGACTCCACAGTCCGATGTTAGTTTTAAGACATCACGGTCAAGGTTAAGGACCTCATAGTCCGTGGATTTAGGGACTCCACATTCCGATGTTAGTTTTAAGACATCACGGTCAAGGTTAAGGACCTCATAGTCCGTGGATTTAAGGACTCCACAGTCCGATGTTAGTTTTAAGACATCACGGTCAAGGTTAAGGACCTCATAGTCCGTGGATTTAGGGACTCCACAGTCCGATGTTAGTTTTAAGACATCACGGTCAAGGTTAAGGACCTCATAGTCCGTGGATTTAGGGACTCCACAGTCCGATGTTAGTTTTAAGACATCACGGTCAAGGTTAAGGACCTCATAGTCCGTGGATTTAGGGACTCCACAGTCCGGTGTTTGGTTGCAGGGACCCTTCACCTCTTTGAAGACGTTGAGGAATTGCAACGCCAGGTATCGAAGGAGTGAAGAGATGTACCCTCAAACCAAGGCAGAATTCGTAGGGAATCGGGTGTTTGATCGTTAGTTTTAAGACATCACGATCGAGGTTAAGGACGTCATAGTCCGTGGATTTTAAGGACTCCACAGTCCGGTGTTTGCTCTGGATGCTTCACACGGGTTCACTGCCGTGCTCTGCGAGGACCAGGATCCACTCTGGACGTTTTCCACGGGGTCAAAGAGTGACATTATCCGCGTTCCACGTAACCAGAAATTTTGCACTAGATGCCTCACACGGGTTCACTGCCGTGCTCGGCGAGGACTAGGCTCCGCTCTGGATGCTTCACACAGGTTCACTGCCGTGCTCTGCGAGGACCAGGATCCGCTCTGGACGTTTTCCACGGGGTCGAAGAGTGACATTATCCGCGTTCCACGTAACCAGGAATTTTGCACTAGATGCCTCACACGGGTTCACTGCCGTGCTCGGCGAGGACTAGGCTCCGCTCTGGATGCTTCACACGGGTTCACTGCCGTGCTCTGCGAGGACCAGGATCCGCTCTGGACATTTTCCACGGGGTCAAAGAGTGACATTATCCGCGTTCCACGTAACCAGGAATTTTGCACTAGATGCTTCACACGGGTTCACTGCCGTGCTCGGCGAGGACTAGGCTCCGCTCTGGATGCTTCACACGGGTTCACTGCCGTGCTCTGCGAGGACCAGGATCCGCTCTGGACGTTTTCCACGGGGTCAAAGAGTGACATTATCCGCGTTCCACGTAACCAGGAATTTTGCACTGGATGCTTCACACGGGTTCACTGCCGTGCTCGGCGAGGACTAGGCTCCGCTCTGGATGCTTCACACGGGTTCACTGCCGTGCTCTGCGAGGACCAGGATCCGCTCTGGACGTTCTCTACGGGGTCAAAGAGTGACATTATCCGCGTTCCACGTAACCAGGAATTTTGCACTAGATGCTTCACACGGGTTCACTGCCGTGCTCGGCGAGGACTAGGCTCTGCTCTGGATGCTTCACACGGGTTCACTGCCGTGCTCTGCGAGGACCAGGATCCGCTCTGGACGTTTTCCACGGGGTCAAAGAGTGACATTATCCGCGTTCCACGTAACCAGGAATTTTGCACTAGATGCTTCACACGGGTTCACTGCCGTGCTCGGCGAGGACTAGGCTCCGCTCTGGATGCTTCACACGGGTTCACTGCCGTGCTCTGCGAGGACCAGGATCCGCTCTGGACGTTTTCCACGGGGTCAAAGAGTGACATTATCCGCGTTCCACGTAACCAGGAATTTTGCACTAGATGCTTCACACGGGTTCACTGCCGTGCTCGGCGAGGACTAGGCTCCGCTCTGGATGCTTCACATGGGTTCACTGCCGTGCTCTGCGAGGACCAGGATCCGCTCTGGACGTTTTCCACGGGGTCAAAGAGTGACATTATCCGCGTTCCACATAACCAGGAATTTTGCACTAGATGCTTCACACGGGTTCACTGCCGTGCTCGGCGAGGACTAGGCTCCGCTCTGGATGCTTCACACGGGTTCACTGCCGTGCTCTGCGAGGACCAGGATCCGCTCTGGACGTTTTCCACGGGGTCAAAGAGTGACATTATCCGCGTTCCACGTAACCAGGAATTTTGCACTAGATGCTTCACACGGGTTCACTGCCGTGCTCGGCGAGGACTAGGCTCCGCTCTGGATGCTTCACACGGGTTCACTGCCGTGCTCTGCGAGGACCAGGATCCGCTCTGGACGTTTTCCACGGGGTCAAAGAGTGACATTATCCGCGTTCCACGTAACCAGGAATTTTGCACTAGATGCTTCACACGGGTTCACTGCCGTGCTCGGCGAGGACTAGGCTCCGCTCTGGATGCTTCACACGGGTTCACTGCCGTGCTCTGCGAGGACCAGGATCCGCTCTGGACGTTTTCCACGGGGTCAAAGAGTGACATTATCCGCGTTCCACGTAACCAGGAATTTTGCACTAGATGCTTCACACGGGTTCACTGCCGTGCTCGGCGAGGACTAGGCTCCGCTCTGGATGCTTCACACGGGTTCACTGCCGTGCTCTGCGAGGACCAGGATCCGCTCTGGACGTTTTCCACGGGGTCAAAGAGTGACATTATCCGCGTTCCACGTAACCAGGAATTTTGCACTAGATGCTTCACACGGGTTCACTGCCGTGCTCGGCGAGGACTAGGCTCCGCTCTGGATGCTTCACAAGGGTTCACTGCCGTGCTCTGCGAGGACCAGGATCCGCTCTGGACGTTTTCCACGGGGTCAAAGAGTGGCGTTATCCGCGTTCCACGTAACCAGGAATTTTGCTGATTGTATCCGCATTTCACGGGATTGGGTTTTGTCTCTTTGTGGGAATACATCGTCGAGTCTTGGAACTGGGGGTTGCCGCTGTTCCGCTTCGCTTGATGTTGTGTTTGCTGCCATGAGACGAACAACGAGATGATCTCCAGGCTATCTGTTAATCGCCGAGATTTGGCTTCTCCTTATGATGAAACCTGAGGAAGGAGTATAATCCCTTCTTTGTTTGCGCCCCTGGATTGTATACAGGGGTAGATGTAACATCACCTGTAGGGCGAGGATTTCACTTTTTTTTTATTTCTTTTTCCGCGATGCTCTACCATTTCAGCTTTTATATCGCGAAGGTCGCGATTGCCCTATCATTTCGGCTATTTTTCGTGGTGCCCAATCATTTCGGCTATTTATTCATTTCGGCTATTTATTCCTACGGGCATCGCGGTAACAACTTTCTCCTTCCCCAGATGGTCACTTCGTGTTGTGGGTGTTTATTTTGTTTTTTATTGCCCGTGGATTGTTTACGGAGACTGAGTTATGTTGTCGCCCGTAGGGCGTGGACTAGTCCAAATCCGTGTTTATCTTAGATTTGGGTTTGGGGGTTTGGTTTGAGGATACGTCAGCCATACTTGAGGCTAAGATCAACTCAAACGTTTGTTAAGGATACGTTAGTCTAACGTTGAGACTAAGATCAACTTAACGGGATCATTTAGATCCGACAAAAGAGCATTTGGGCTCTATTGTTCCAGTTTAGGGACATAGTGGTCCATCGTATGTGTGGCCGTCGGGACCCGTCACCTCTCTGACGACGTTGAAGGATTACAACGGCGAATGTCAGAGGAGTTCAGAGATGTACCCTCGAGCCAGAGTTAATTAGGGGGATTCATAGTCCAGTATGTTTGAAGGTTTAAGGATACGTTAGCCATCTTTAAGGCTAAGATCAACTTAAACGGGACCGTTTAGATCCGACAAAAAAGCATACGGGGCTCTATTGTTCTAGTTTAAGGACATTGCGGTCCATGGGTAGTTTAAGGACATTGCGGTCCATGGGTAGTTTAAGGACATTGCGGTCCATTGCTAGTTTTAAGACATCTCGGTCAAGGTTAAGGACGTCATAGTCCATGGGTTTAAGGACTCCACAGTCCGGTATATGCTCTTGATGCTTCACACGGGTTCACTACCGTGCTAGGCGAGGACCAGGCTCCGCTCTGGACGTTTTCCACGGGGTCAAAGAGTGACGTTATCCGCGTTCCACGTAACCAGGAATTTGGCATGAGACATGGGTTTAAGGACCCCACAGTCCATATCATGAGTGGTCGTCGGGACCCGTCACCTCTTTGAAGACATTGAGGGATTACAATGCCAAGTATCAAAAGAGTGAAGAGATGTACCCTAGAACCGGAATGGCTTAAGTAGTCCTTGGCCCAATTTGGGGTCAAGACCGATTAATTATGTTATGAGCTCATTAGCCCAGTTAATTACGAATTGAAGGCTCATGGCCTAGCTCGAGCTAAGTCTTATCATGTCTGGAATATTGGCTTCTTGTTGGTCCATTGAAGGAGAGGCTTTGCCTCTATCCATTTAGCCAATTGGGCCAAAGCCTAGTGTTAAACACTACGGAGCAATCAGTATTGAACACTGAGAATGAGGTTGACAAGTTAGTGTTTAACACTAAAAGATAATTGGTGTTAAACACCAGCAGCAAGGCTTTCAAATTATCATAAACACTAAAACGGATCAGTGTTGAACACTGGCAATGGAGATCTCAGATTGGTGTCAAATATTAAGGTAATCAGTGTTGAACACTGCGAATAAAATTCTTTGATTAGTGTTGAACACTAAGGCCCAACAGTATTTCAATACTGGATTCGAGGGTTCCAATTTAGTGTTAAACACTAAGGCAAGAGGGGTCACGTGGCAACACGTGAGAGCGCCCTCCTTTCATTTATTCTGCTGAGATTATTGCATCTTTCTGAGCATCACGTGCCCTCACGTGACGGGCTTTTAAATGCTTATATGTTAAAGCTTCTACCGAGGGTCACGTGGGTCACGTGGGGTGCTGCCTCGAAGGAGCTTTCTGTAGATCTCTTGGGGGGGTCACGTGGTGACACGTGACCCTGCCTCTATGTATGCTGTTTAGAAGATCTGTTGATCTTTTCCAGGAATTAAATTCCTCATAGGGTTAAACCCTGACAGTAATTTCAGAGGAATTAAATTCCTACTTCCTTTTGAAGATTTATATTCTGAATAGAGTTAGACTTTGAATTTTCTGTAGGAATTAAATTCCTCATAAATATGAAGAACTAAATAGGGTTAAACCCTAAAAAAGGCTTTTAAGGAATTAAATTCCCATTCTCTGTTAAATTATGATCAAGGGAATTAAATCCCCGCTGTTCCAACAGAACTAGGTTCTTATTAGGGTTAAACCCTGTTTCTTTTTGTTCTGAAGGAATTAAATTCCCATAACACAGGGTTAAACCCTAGTTTTGTTTTTAAAGGAATTAAATTCCTATAGTTCTGTGAGAATTAAATTCTCATGTTTCCATTCCCTCTCTATATTTTGGATCTGCATGGCAGGATCTCAACCCATTGAGAATTAAATTCTCAACCTAAAGGGGAGATGTACACTTTGCAGATCCTCTATCAAAGAGAGAAGAAGTATGTTCTTCTGTTTTATATTATCAGAGTTAAACTCTGTTGAGAATTCAATTCTCCCTTCTTCAAAAAGCCTTCCCTTTCTTACCTAGGGTTTTCCTTTGCAGAAGCTCCAAATTCCTCAAAGTAATCAAGGCTCTCTCCTTTTTTTTCTCTCTCTGCGTATATGTCCTTTTTTTGTATCTCTTGGCTCCTATTTATAGGAGAAGCAGCCGAGTCAATTAGTTTTTGATGAATCTTCGTTGAGATATTTGATTTGCATCCATTATTCATTCTGGACCTTTGGATTATTAGGTGAATTTTATTCACCATTGGATTTCAAATCCGGGGATTCTCCCTTGTTATTTCGGTTAGATTTAAAGGGGAAATCTTTCCAAACCCAAGATTTTCCCATAGGTAGACGATATTTAATCACCTCTAAATCTTTAATTCGATCGGCTCCAGATAATCACTTTCCTTTGGAAAGATTTGAATCTCCTTCAGAATTTAATTCTGTTAACAAAACGGGCTTTGAAAGCCGGTCACGTGTGACCACGTGACCCCCCTTGGAACGAGCCTTCCTCTTTCTTTTTGTTCTTTGTCTTCTGGTTGCTATTTAGTCATCACGTGTCAACACGTGACCATTGGTCACGTGTGAACACGTGACCCCTGTCTGGAGCCTCTTTCTTTGATTCAACTGGAGGAAGTGACCTCTTCTGAAGCCTTTTCCTTGGCTTGATTAGGGAACCAATATGCCCTTTCCGCTGCTTTTATATGTCATGCGTCAACACGTGACTGCTGGTCACGTGTAAGCACGTGGCCCCCTTTCTGAGGCTTTTCCCATAAGCTTTTCTGATTTTAAATCAGGAAACAACACGAGTACAACATTATCCCTTCTACACAACATCAGTGTATGAAATATTTCAAGGATGGTCTCGAGTACACTGTGACGGGGGAGTTGAACCCATTCTCCGTGAACGAAGTCCGAAAATACGAAGATGTAAAATACATCTTACTAGATTTTGAGGACACGGAAAGATGTCACAAACCGAAGAACAAAGCTATCACCACTATTCCGGTCTTCGGGAGTGATACCGAGGGGGAAGAAGAGATAGTTTATTCAGGGCCGCCCCAACGCAACAACCCGGGACCGTCCGCCCCTATGTTGATCTTTGGCAGCGACTGGGAAGACGAGGTTAACGCTATATTTTCCGCTCGGCCATCAATACAAGCCTTCGCTAGTGATAATCAGAGTTTGAAAATTACCATGGTTCCACAAGAGCATTATAAAGAGCTCGATGCACTTAAAACTTATAGTGTGCAAGAACTGCAGACATTCTACGTCCCTCTCAGGCGAAAAGGTGAAAAGGCGGTTCTATTCTACCAATCCGGGGAAACCAAAGTGGAAAAAGAAATTTGGCATGGCGCCGATTCTACGCTCGATAGGCTCCAACCCATCCGTCTGCCTAGATATTACACGGAAGGCTTGAAAAGGCTATTGAAATGTCAAGGGGTACCCTTCAGATAGACTACTCGACAAGCTCGATTCAACAATAGGATTTGGGATGTCCCCGGAAGAATACGGCTCGATCTTGAGATGAGCATCAACGCCGAGGTCAAGAAGCTAATCGACTCTGGCTTCATCCAAAAGATTCAATATCCTGACTGGATTGCCAACATCGTCCCGGTGATGAAGAAAAATGGGACAGTGCACATATGCATGGAATTTCAGGATCTCAATAAAGCCTGTCCAAAGGAAGACTTTCCAGTACCAGTCACTGAGCTAATGATAGATAACACGTCCACTCATGAAGTCTTCTCCTTCATGGACGGATCGTCGGGATATAATTAGATAAAAATGCATCTCGAGGACCAGAAGCATACTGCTTTTCGGACCCCTCTGGGCATATTCTGCTACAAGGTGATGCCCTTCGGTCTAAAGAACGCCGGTGCCACCTACCAGAGGGCCATGACGAAGATTTTCGATGACCTCATACATGAAATCATTGAATGTTATATCGACGATCTCGTAATTAAAAGCAAATCATACGAGGAACATCTAGAGCATCTGAAGATCGTATTTCAACGCCTTCGGCAATACAACTTGAAGATGAACCCTCTCAAATGCGCGTTCGGAGTTTCCTCGGGCAAGTTCCTAGGATTCATCATCTGACACCGAGGCATCGAGATAGATCCGTCAAAGATCAAAGCGATTATGGAAATGCCCCCGCCAAGGACTCTCAAGCAATTGCGGTCTCTCCAAGGGAAGCTCGCGTATATCCGACGATTTATAACCAATCTCTTAGGCAAGTGCCATCCCAACAGTCACCTGATGAAGAAGGGAACCCCTTTCGTCTGGGATCGCAAATGCCAGAACGCACTGGATGAAATCAAGCAATACCTGCAGAATCCGCCAGTACTGGCCGCTCCCGTTAAAGGAAAACCTCTCATTCTGTATACAACCGCCCTTGAAGGTTCCTTAGGCGCATTATGGGCACAAGAGAACGACCAAGGGAAGGAGAGAGCCCTCTATTATTTGATTCGAGTTCTACTGGGGGCAGAAAGCAATTATTCTCGCATCGAAAAACACTGCTTGGCATTGATCTTCGCGATAACGAAGCTCAGGCACTATGCGTTGGCGCATGAAGTCCGTCTCATATCGAAGGTGGATCCTCTCAAATATTTGATGTCGAAGGCCATATTAATGAGACGACTCGCTAAATAGGCCCTGCTATTGATGGAATTCTTGATAACTTATAGGTCTCTTAAGGCAGTGAAAGGCCAGGCCATCGCCGACTTCCTCGCTGAGCATCCGATACCTGCCGATTCTCCTTTGAACTGCGAATTGCCAGACGAACATGCGTTTGACACGATCGACGGGGGTGATACCCAATGGGAACTTTACTTCGATGGAGCATCTTCCATGAAGAAGCGCAAATAAAGCATGCCCATAATCAAATCAGGGGTAGGCATCATCTTCGTAACTCCACAAGGAGGGATAATGCGCTTTGCCTTCTCCTTAACAGAGCTGAGGACAAACAATGAATCCGAGTATGAAGCTTTGATAGCAGGTCTCAAGATCGCCATCGACATGGGAATTGAAAACCTCCTCATATACGGAGACTCCCAACTGGTCGTTAGTCAAGTAAACGGCGACTATCAAACGTGCAAGCCAGAGTTGGTAAAGTACGGTGAGAGAGTACAGCAGCTCCTGACTCAAATTCCTTCCTACACCTTGGAAAGCATACCACGTGCGGAAAATAGCAAGGCGGATGCATTAGCCAAGCTCGCTAAAGAACTGGCTGACGAGAACCTCGATGACGTGAAGATCATTGTGCAAAGCCGTCGGGTTCTTGCACCGGCAGAAATATCTCCGGAGTCGTCCGGAGAAAAGGGAACGACCAAGCAAACGGCCCTGCGAATAAAAGACCAGGAAAAGGCTATGGATTGGAGGGAAGTCTTTATAGATTACTTCAAATCCCGTCGAACGCCTGAAGATGTGTCCTCAAAACATCAGCTCATGAAGCAAGCCTTATCTTTTACCTTCGTCAATAATACTCTGTATAAAAGGTCATTTGATTCTCTGTGGCTAAGATTCCCGGGACCTGAAGAGGCAAAGTGAGTCGTCCAAGAAACTCATGATGGACTCTGCGGTTCTCACCAAGCCGGCCCGAAGATGAAGCTGAAAATCAAAAGGATGGGCTAATATTGGCCCACGATGATCCAGGACTGCCTCGAGTATGCGAAGCAATGCCACTCGTGCCAGATTCACGGGGACTTTATTCATCAGCATCCAAATCCACTACATCCAACAGTGGCTAGCTGGCCGTTTGAAATGTGGGGAACTGACATAATCGGCCCCATTGAGCCAGTATCGTCCAGAGGACATCGATTCATTTTGGCGACAACTGATTACTTCTCCAAATGGGCAGAAGCAGTACCGCTGAGGGAAGTGAAGACGGAGAATATCCTCCATTTCTTCAAGACACACGTCATTTATCGGTTTGGAACTCCGAGACGGATCATCTCCGATAACGAGCCATCCTACAAAAGCCACAAGATCAGCCGCTTCGCACAACAACATAACATAGATTGGAGATATTCATCAGTATATAATCCCCGAGCTAACGGTCTAGCTGAGGCTTTTAACAAGACCTTGACGAAGATCGTAAAAAAGACGGTGTCGCGAAATAAGGACTGGCACGAGAGACTGCATGAAGCTCTCTGGGCGTATCGAACTATGTCCAAAACGGCCACGAACACAACACCGTACGCATTGGTATTCGGTACAGAAGCGGTCCTCCCCCTCGAGATAGAGTTACCCTCTTTACGAGTGGCAGTTCATTACGAGCTAACGGACGAAGAGAATGCTCACCTTCGGCTTGAGGAGCTCGACGCCCTCGATGAAACCCGACTCATGGCGCAACAAAATCTGGAGGCTTATAAAGCAAAGATGACGCACTCATATGAAAGATTGACTAGGCCGAGGACATTCCGCCAAGGCGAACTCGTGCTAGTGGTCAAAAGATTTATGATCCCCAGCCGTGCCAAGCAGGGAAAATTCGAGCCAAATTATAAAGGCCCATATATTATAGACAAAGTCTACCAAGGTGGAGCCTACCTACTCATGGACATGCATGGTGAAAGACCTTTCAGGCCAATAAACGATCGCTTCCTGAAAAAATACTACGCCTGACGAATCACAGCCTAGGTCAATGATAGATGACGACGACTATGTCCGCTCGCTATCTTCCTAAGCCCAAACTCTATAAGTAGTAGCCGGCTAACGGACCAAAACGTCCTTAAACTAACCACAGACCGAAACGTCCTTAAACTAACCATGGACCGGAATGTCCTTAAACTAACAACGGACCAAAACGTCCTTAAACTAACAATGGACCACTATGTCCTGAAACTAGCTGTTGACCGAGACGTCGATAAACGACTGTGGATTGCGGCATCCTAACGCTGATACAAAAAAAGAAAAGAAGGATAAAAGAATATAAAAAAAGAAAAGAAAAGAAGAAGAAAAAACGGTATGTCCATAAGCAAAGAGGGCACAGATGAAAAACCGAAACGGCTCCGTGAGTAAAAACAGCAGGGCTACCGGCGATTTTTGTGAAAACCTGAAAGGGCGCAATCTCGTTCAAAGACACTTGCAAGGTCCTCTCGACTTTGTAAGAAGAAACCACCTGCGTGAGATCCTTACGATTCACAAGGAAGCAACACACTTAGGGATCCACACGATTCCGAAGGAGAAATTACACTTGCGAGATCCTCACGACTCGTAAGGAGAGTCCTCTTAGGAGACCCTCATGGCTCATAAGATTTAAAAGTCTTAAGTTACAGGGATCTGAACCCGTTCTTAAGCAGCCACTACAACCTCCAACACTGCCCTACAAGCGGCTCAATATTGACCGTTGTATACAATCCATGGGCGCGAATAAATTTCCCTAACAAAGTCCCATCCGTGACTAGGGATATGTCTACACGGTGAACAACCCTTGTAAGTCCTCTCGACTTATAAGGAGAAAACACTCTTGTGAGATCCTTACGACTTATAAGAGAACATGCACTTAGGAATCCTCACGATTCTTAAGGAGAAAATGCACCTACGAGATCCTCACGACTCGCAGGGAGAAATACCTTTATGAGACCCTTACGGCTCATGAAGTCAAAAGCCTTAGTCGACAGGATCTTAACCCTGTTTACTAAGCCACCTTTGTTTGTCATCGACAGAGGCAAATGATGATTCGCTACTGGCAATATCCCAGTTGTAGCGATGCTGATGCCGAAATCGGTGTCTAATTCCAAGCTTGCAGCAAAAAAGCTAGCGAGCCACACATGCATACGAAATAGCCGAAATGATAGGGCAACTTGCAAACAAAATCAGCAAGTAAAAATGTATGCATGCAAAATAGCCGAAAAGATTGGGCAACTCGCAATAAAAAGCAGCGAGTAAAAAAATAAAAATAGCCGAAAAGATTGGGCAACTCGCAATAAAAAGCAGCGAGTAAAAAAATAAAAATAGCCGAAATGATGGGGCACCGTGAAAAATAGCCGAAATGATTGGGCAATCGTGATTTTCGTGATAATAAAAAGCTGAAATGATAGAGCATCGCGGAAAGAAGTAAAAAAAATGATGAAATCTCTGCCCTACAGGTGATATCACATCAATCCCTGTATACAATCCAGGTGCGTAAACAAAGAGGGAATCACACCTTTCCTCCCCAGGATTCATCAGAAAAAGAAGCCAAATCTCAACGGTTCACAGATAGCCTGGAGATCATCTCAACATTCGTCTCATTACAACAGACACAACATCAAGCAAATAGGAATAGTGGCAACTCCCAGTTCCGTGACTCGGCGGTGCACAGATGACCGAGAGTCAAACCCCGACTCCGTGAAATGCGGATAAAGTCAACCCTTCCTGGTTACGTAGAACGCGGCTTATGTCAATCCTGACCCCGTAGGAAACGTCCAGCGCGGATCCTGGTCCTCGCAGAGCACGACAATGACCCCGTGTGAAGCATCCACAGCGGAGCCTGGTCCTCGCAGAACACGGCAATGACCCCGTGGGAAGCATCCAGAGCAAATTCCTAGTCACGTGGAACGCGGATTATGTCAATCCTGACCCCGTGGGAAACGTCCAGAGCGGATCCTGGTCCTCGTAGAGCACGGCAATGACCCCGTGTGAAGAATCCAGAGCGGAGCCTGGTCCTTGCAGAACACGGCTATGACCCTGTGGGAAGCATCCAGAGCAAATTCCTGGTTACGTAGAACGCGGCTTATGTCAATCCTGACCCCGTGGGAAACGTCCAGAGCGGATCCTGCTCCTCGCAGAGCACGGCAATGACCCCATGTGAAGCATCCAGAGTAGAGCCTGGTCCTCGCAGAACACGGCTATGACCCCATGGGAAGCATCCAGAGCAAAATTCTTAGTCATGTGGAACGCGACTTATGTCAATCCTGACCCCGTGGGAAACGTCCAGAGCGGATCCTGGTCCTCGCAGAGCACGGCAATGACCCCGTATGAAGCATCCAGAGCGGAGCCTGGTCCTCGCAGAACACGGTAATGACCCCGTGGGAAGCATCCAGAGCAAATTCCTGGTTACGTGGAACTCGGTTTATGTCAATCCTGACCCCGTGGGAAACGTCCAGAGCGGATCCTGGTCCTCGCAGAGCACGGCAATGACCCCGTGTGAAGCATCCAGAGTGGATCCTGGTCCTCGCAGAGCACGACAATGACCCCGTGTGAAGCATCCAGAGTGGAGCCTGCTCCTCGCAGAACAAGGCAATGACCCCGTGGAAGCATCCAGAGCAAATTCCTAGTTACTTGGAACGCGGCTTATGTCAATCCTAACCCCGTGGGAAATGTCCAGAGTGGATCCTGGTCCTCGTAGAGCACGGCAATGACCCCGTGTGAAGCATCCAGAGTGGAGCCTGGTCCTCGCAGAACACGGCAATGACCCCGTGGGAAGCATCCAGAGCAAATTCCTCGTTACGTGGAACGCGGCTTATGTCAATCCTGACCCCGTAGGAAACGTCCAGAGCGGATCCTGGTCCTCTCAGAGCACGGCAATGACCCCGTGTGAAGCATCCAGAGCGGAGCCTGGTCCTCGCAGAATACGGCAATGACCCCGTGGGAAGCATCCAGAGCAAATTCCTGGTTACGTGGAACGTGGCTTATGTCAATCCTGACCCCGTGGGAAATGTCCAGAGCGGATCCTGGTCCTCACAGAGCACGGCAATGACCCCATGTGAAGCATCTAGAGCGGAGCCTGGTCCTCGCAGAACACGGCAATGACCCCGTGGGAAGCATCCAGAGCAAAATTCCTGGTTACGTGGAACGCGGCTTAAGTCAATCATGACCCCGTGGGAAACGTCCAGAGCGGAGCCTGGTCCTCGCAGAACACGGCTATGACCCCATGGGAAGCATCCAGAGCAACTCCTGATTCCGTGAAATGCGGATAAGGGTAACCTCACCCATCACTTGCGGGTCCTCACGACTCGTAAGGGAGAAAATTCTCTTGTGAGATCCTTACGACTTGCAAGAGAAAACACATTTAGGAATCCCACGATTCTTAAGGAGAAATTACACCTACGGGATCCTCTCGACCGGTAGGGAGAAAATTCTTTATGAGACCCTCATGGCTCATAAAGTTGAAAAGTCTTAGGAGGCAGATCTTAACCTTGAATCTTAAGCCATCGTTGTCCTGCAAAGAAATCGAGATAGACTATCCACAGAATACATTTACTAAAAGGGACACACCATCGTGAAGAAAAATATGTCTTTTATTCATGAATCAAAATGAATACGAAGTACAATTCGTAAAGGATAAAAAAATATACTCTCATTCAGGAGTATGTACAAAGGAAGAATAAAATATATATATATATATATACAATTCTTCAAGCCGGTGGGCGATTTAATAGATTTGCCAGCTCACCCCTTTTCCGCTGAGCCTCGGCTTCATGATTCATTATCGTTAAAAGACGGGCCTCCGCTTGAGCCTGTTGGGCCTGGTATAAGACAAGCCAACTTTCAAGCTCTTTTTCGGTAACCTTTTGAGCTTCGACCATTTCATGAGTGAAAATGACGGCCTTATCAATGGCTACCACCTCCTTGATAGTCTCTTGAAGCCCTCGCCAAAGATCATACACCCGAGTAGTCTTGGCCGTAAGATTAGCTTGAAGTTCCCCCAGCGCAGTTGAAGCCAGCTTCCTCTCTGAAAATTTTCGGCTGAGCCTCTTCTCGCATGACAGTATATTTGCGGCGCACCATTTGATCAGCCCCCGCAAGCTCACCTTTGCAGCCACAACCTCAGAGGGAAGGTGTGTGCACTCAAGATCATGTAAACAGACCTCCACTTGACGCTAATCCTTGATCCAAAACACGCACAAGCAATTTTCTCTTTCTAGCAACAAGGAAAGTTCTCACGTTCATACTTAAAGAAAATTCCTACGGAGTCAAGTATGAAGCTCGTGTACACAGGTGGGATGCACGTACGAATACACATCAAGCAGAAAAAGCCAACAGAGAACATTTAACGATTAATGATAAAAGAAAATACATTGATATTACTCTAAAGGAAAGAGATCACCAAACAAGGGATCGGAAATACAAGGGTTAACAAAGCAAAACACAAAATTTTCCAGCTCCCTCTCCGCCTTCTCCAGCATGTCAAAACGACGGTTTTTGTGAGGAGTCGCTCCCCATCGGTTGGCGCCGTGCTCATCAGTGAAAACGGACATGACGGCCCGTCGGGCCCTTATCTGACTCAGTATATGAACTGAATGATCCTTCAGAGCTTGAGTGATTAGACAAGCCTCGTGAAAGCACTCGAGCTTGTCCTCCGCTGCGTCAAGGATCGTCGAAGTCATCTCCGCCGGATGAGGGGGTATATCGGCAGGCACAGACAGAAAGATCATCCGAAGCCAAATGGAGCCCATGGGAAGAGAAGAGCCCCGACGAGTCAGAAGCTCATACATCACCGCGTCACATTGAGCGTCGGCAAGGTGGGGATCTGCCAGCCGCACAGCGAAGCGAGGGATTATCTCCTCAATGGGCACCTCCCATGGTTGCCGACGGACATGGGGACGATTGCAAGCCATAGCGATTGATCGGTTTCTTAAAGATGATCACCTTAAGGTATAAATGGGTTTCTCTGTGAGGAAAGGAAGAAAGGCATGGTTTCAGGTTATAAAAGGGAGCATTTAATGCTATGCACAAAAAATGTTGTGCATGGTGGGACTGTTCTCAAAGCTCGGAAAAAAGGGGAGAGCGTTGGAAATGAAATCCAATGACGCATTGGAATCAGATCAGGGAAATGAAACGTCCTATCAAGCAGAGCCCCGCATGCGCAACACGAGAGCACAAGCCTTGATTGGAAGATAAAGCGGCATTGCACGTACATGACAGAGAACTAAGCTCTGGGAAAGAGAATTAAATTCTCAGGGGAAAAAGTTAGCAAGGACGAAGATAAAAGAGTGGAGGCGCTTCTAAAGAGACCCCTGGCATTTATAGGATGTGATGGGAAACGTTTCATCTCCCCTATTTCCTAGACAGATCCAACGGTCACAAAGGTGACAGCGTTGCACTCACGTGCAGACACGTGAGAACAACGTTGTGGGGGCATTTGTTCCCTGATAAAAATCAGGAAATACCTCAATGAGGTATCACGTGCTCACACGTGACCAAGGGTCACGTGTTGACACGTGATAGTTTCCTGTGATCTCAACTTTTTAGAATTAAATTCTAAATCAAACAAAAATGTAAAGAAACAGCTAAGGAAAGACCCCAATGGGGCATCACGTGCTCACACGTGACAAAGGGTCACGTGCTGACACGTGATGGTCCTTCAGCCCAGTTAAAAGACAGAATTAAATTCTGAATGAGGGAGGGTCACGTGCCAATACGTGACAGATAGAATTAAATTCTATTTCAATAGTCAAACGCTGGGATCACGTGCCAACACGTGATGGGCTTTAAAAGCCTTATGAATTAATAGAATTAAATTATAATTAATGGAAATCAAAGACCCTAACTGGGAAAGTGTTTCTTTAATCTTTCCAAACAAAAGAGGACTATGCTCTGTAAAGTGGAGCACCGTTGGATTAGAAATCCAATGGTGATTAAAAATCACCAATTTATGGAAAGATTTTATACAAGGAAAGATTTCCCTAAATTTCACCAAAAATAATAAACAGAATATCTTTTGGATTAAAAATCCAATGGTGAATAAAATTCACTGGGTGATCTAAAAGATCATATTAGTTATGAAAAACAAACAAAATCTTTCAATAAAAGATTTACTAAACAAATTGATTCTTTCCCTTCTCCTATAAATAGGAGCTAAGAAGAGAAGAAAAGAGAGAATTTTGGATCTTGAAATTTTCAGAAGGCAAATAGCAGAGAGAAAAGAAAGGAGAATTTAATTCTCAAGAAAAGAAACCCTATGTGAGAAAGGGGAAAAGGGATCAAAACTTCATAAAGCAAAAAAAAAGAATTTAATTCTCAATCTAAGAGTTTAACTCTTTTGCAAAAGAACTCAGTTCTTCCTCTGGTTGAAGATCTGCAGAAGAAAATCTTCCCACATGTTGAGAATTTAATTCTCATCGGGGAGATTCTGCCATGCAGATCCAAAACTTAGAGGGAGAATTGAGTTTAGAGAATTTAATTCTCCCAATTCACAGGAATTTAATTCCACCAAGATAAAACCAGAGTTTAACCCTATATGAGAATTTAATTCTCCTAAATTTATAGGAATTTAATTCCTTCAAGATAGACAAAACTAGGGTTTAACCCTACTTGAGAATTTAATTCTCTTAAATTCACAGGAATTTAATTCCTCCTAGATGAAATTAGGGTTTCACCCTACATAAGAATTTAATTCTTCCACATGCATAGGAATTTAATTCCTTTAAAAACTAAATTAGGGTTTAACTCTACAAAGAATTTAATTCTTAAAAATAAAGAGACTTGAAAGATCTCCATGCATGTAAAGAACTAGATCACGTGTCCCTACATGACCCCTAAACAGAGTCCCAAAAAATGAGAAGGAAAAAGCTTTGAGGCAATGCCTTACGTGCCCCCACGTGACCCTCATAATATAGGAAACAAAAGCAAAGGCAATATTGGCTTTGGGCGCTTTCACGTGTTACCACGTGACCCCTAATAAATGCTTTAATAATCAATGCACAAATATCCATCACGTGCCAACACGTGATGGCCAGAAGATCAAAAGTGTTTAACACTTATTTGCAGAACAAAGTAAAGGAGATCTGGCCCCAACTTTGGGTGCCCTCACATGTCCCCACGTGACCCCTTCATCTCTAGTGTTTAACACTAATTTGAGCGTTTTATTTCCAGTGTTTAACACTGTTGTCCTCTAGTGTTTATCACTATTTTGAGTATTTCGTCTCCACTGTTTGACACTGTTGTCCTCTAGTGTTTAACACTATTTTTAAAACCAATCTTAGCCAAATTGGTTAAGTTTCCATAGGCAAAAACCTCTCCTTCAACTGAATCTCAAAGTTGAGTAAAACTCAGAGCTGTAATGTTTAAGGCTCAGTCAAAGACAAAAATGTTATCAGGGCCCTCAAACTCTTGTTTAGCATTGCTAAGTGAGGAGGAGCTGAACCCAGACAAATGTCCAATGGTCCAATAAAGGGCCAACATTTCTAATCTAATTGGACTTAGCCCAAGTTGGTCATAAGTCCTCAATTCAGATCTAACTGAGCCAATGTGCTCATAATCTAATTAATTGATCTTAGTTCCAAATTGGACTACAGATCCCCAAACCAACATCGGTTCGAGGGTACATCTCTTTACTCCTCTGATACTTGTCGTTGTAATCCTTCAACGTCTTCAGAGAGGTGACGGGTCCCGACAACCATACATTTTCACGGACTATGATGTCCTTAACCTTGACTGTGAGGTCTTTAAACTCACGGACTATGATGTCCTTAACCTTGACTGTGAGGTCTTTAAACTCACGGACTATGATGTCTTTAACCTTGATTGTGAGGTCTTTAAACTCACGGACTATGATGTCCTTAACCTCGACCGCGATGTCTTTAAACTAACATTGGACCGAGATGTCCTTAAACTAACAATGGACCATAATGTCCTTAAACTAATCGACCGCAATGTCTCTAAACTAAACAATAGAGTCCAAATGCTCTTTTGTTGGATCTAAACGATCCCGTTAAGTTGATCTTAGTCTAAAATTAGATTAACGTATCCTTAACAAACGTTTAAGTTGATCTTAGTCTCAAATGAGACTAACATATCCTTAAACCCAACCCCCAAACCCAAATCTAAAAAGATACGGATTTGGACTAGTCCACGCCCTATGGGCGACAACATAAATTAGTCTCCGTATACAATCCACGGGCAACCAAACACGAAACAAGCACCCACGACACGAAGTGATCATCTGGAGAAGGAGAAAGTTGTTACCGCGATGCGGTAGCGAAATTAACTGCAGGGGCTTGCGCCTGCAGGGAAGAGCGTCCCCACAATCAAAAAACCCCTCAAATGAGGGGGAATCTGACGAAGTCTGCTACATCGGCCGCATCCGTTTAAACCTTCGATATACGATGCCATAAATCAACTTGGCATCTTCGGAGAGGTGGACGGATAGCACCAATTAGCATCTGTCCCGAAATTTAGGCAAGACGTTTATCACGTCACGCGTCTTTCGGTGGGGAACAGATACTACTACCCCACACGCGGACCCCTTCTTACGTGTCTGTCTCTTCCACCAGCCAATGGGGATAACTTCGAAATTAAACCCTACTTCATCAACTTGTTTCCCAAATTTCACGGGCTTGAATATGAAGATGCTTACATTTTTATAACCAAATTCTAAAACGTATGCGCAATGATAAGCACCGCCCAACTTTCAGGGGATGCTATGCGATTACGTGTTTTCCCTTTTACCTTGTGCGATTTTGCAGAGAAGTGACTTTATAGCACCTCCTCATATTCCATCACCAATTGGGATGAATTTGTTAAATCATTCCTTAAGAAATTTTATCCTAATCATAAGACTGCCCGCATTAGGAGCGAGATTAACCAGTTTGCCCAACTTCCCAACGAACCCTTTTGCAAATGCTTTGAAAGGTTTAAAAATCTCCTTGTCCAATTCCCTCGTCACGATTCGAAAAATGGCAACTCTGCCAAATTATGTATGAGGGTGTTAATCCAGCGACAAAACAAATGCTAGAAATCATTTATCAATGTCATTTCATGTCAAAATCCGAAGAGGAAGCATGACAATTTCTTGAAGATCTCTCCGAACAAACACTACAGTAGGAGAGCACAAGACCAACAACATCATCTTCGTCTTCATCTAGGGCCGGTATCCATCAGCTCGACGCTTCCATCGCAATGAAAACTGAAATGGCTGCGATATAAAAGAAGCTCAAGTCTATAGAAAGCAAATTCTCTTCAGCCTCCCTAAACCAAATTACGCATCCCAAAACCGTGTGTGGTTGCTGTTTTGACTCATTATATTTAACGGAAGAATGTCCTTTGAATCCTCCGTCTTAAGGTCAAGAAAAAACTAATGCTGTTTTTTAACAACGACCTAGAAACAATCAATATTCATCCACATATAACCAGGGGTGGAGGAATCATCCAAATTTTATTTGGAACCAAAACCAAACTCAAAACCAAAATCAAAATCAGTTCCAAAGTCAAAATAACTACCAAAGGCTTCTTCTACAGCAGCAGCAACCACCCCAACAAATTCAGCAACCTTTTCAGCCGCAATCATTACAAAATCCGGCCAGCAACTTTGCCCCTTATAACATTTCTTTCCAACCATATAATAATGTTCCTCCTTCCGGTACCGATAAAATCTCTGCACTCGAAAGAAGCTTAGAAGTATTTATTAAATAATCCGCGCAAACGTCGGCTAACTTAACTTCTTCTATCCAAATATTAGTGCAGCACACTGCTTCCCATGGTGAAACCATTAAATCTATCGAAGCATCAATTGCACAGTTAAACGCCGCGATGAGTGAAAGTGAGAAAGGGAAACTTCCATCTCAACTTCTACCAAATCTTGGCCACCCACAAAATGCTAACACTGTTCTTAACCAACAAAATCACAATGTGAGTACCGTAACTACATTGAGATCGGGAAGAATTCTGAACAACCATGTTGGAGAACAGGTTGATTATTTTGTTGTCACCCCAGTTACTACTTCTACTTCTTCTACCCAAACATCTTCTTTCGAGCCCATTCTCCGTTCACCGCTGGGCTCGAACTCTCAGTCCACTTTTTTGAATGAATTATCCTCTCAGACCACCCTAAATCCAATTTTGGGATCGATTCCATCCCCACAAACTTCTCTACAAGTGTTGGACCCAACTCCTGTTAATAAAGCTCCCTTTTCAAACCGGTTGTGTAATACCCAGTTCCTTTTGTACGCCAATATCCGTATTTAAATAAAGTGTTGTTTACAAAATTCGTTCATTTATATTTTTATTTATTTTATTTATTTTTAAAACCCTAATCTATATTTTTACCCAAATAGTTTTCACTAAACAAATCTAACCCAAAGACCCTAGTCCCATTTCTTTATCCTAACAATTATTCTCACCCATTCTCTATTTCTTTATTTCTAATTCTTAAGACCCAATGGCCCAAAGCTCTAACCCTATAACCCAACACCCTTTGCTCAACTGCCCCATTTCTCTTGAATTCCCCCATTTAATCCCACTTAATACCCAAATCATTTCCTATTAAATTCAATATCCCAAATTAATTACCAAAATCCTTATTTAATTATTTTAATATTCTCTTTCTCACTCTCTCCCTCTCTCTAAAATTCATCTCCCTCTCTCTCTTGGGATCATCTTTCCCCACCTCCTCCTATTCCTTCATCCCCATGTCGATTCCATCTTCTTCTCTCTGAACCCATCACCAATCAAAGACCTTTACCCAACGTAACATCGTCACCGATTAGCCGCTACCATCCTTGACCTTGACTCCATAGCCAGCGCCTCCTTCTCGTCTTCACCGTCGACACCTTCATCCCTCCGAGTATCATCATCATTACAACCACCTTCTTCTTCTTCTTCTTCTTCTTCTTTCTTTAACACCTCCACCCTAACCTTGACCAAGAACCCATACCATCGATTGCCAACTTCTTCTTCCTTCAAACCGCAGCACTATCGCCGTCGTTGCCCCTCGCCGGCAGCACCTGACCCGAGAACCCTCGGCTGCATCCTTAGCCTTCTCCATCGTCGACTCCATCACGCGCAACCGACCACCATTGCACCCATCGTCGCCGGCACCTCTCAGAACCCACCACCAACACCCTCTACAGCTCCGACCACCGACCACCACCGCGATACCACCATCGAACCCTCCTCCGTCTCCTTTCCCCTTCAATCCCACCCATCACTGGCTACCTCCTTCCCCGAGCACCCTCACTTGCATACCCCCTCGCCAGAGCTCGCCTCACCATCATTCCCGAGCTCGAACCCCGATTTTCCTGCAACCCTCGCCTGCATGCCCACGTCCCTGGAGCTTCTTCCTCCGTCGATGAGCACCTTTCCTCCCCTCACACTCCAAGCCGAGCACCACTTTCACCCAAGCTCCCCACAGCCCTTGCGCCCGAGCTCCCCTCACCATCGACAGCACCTCCGACTACCTCCACGTCGTCGCTTCACCACTTCCCTTCGCCCCTAGCTCCCAAGCCGCAGCCTTGCCAAAACACCCACTGCATCCTCACCAAAACCCAACTCAAGCTCCGGCCACCACCTCTGATTGCTCTGGCCGACCCTAACACCTCCGACGATCTTGCCCCCTTCACCAACCAACGACCACTCGAGCCGCAGCTGCCCCTGCCGAGCCGTCAAGACCGCGCCAAGCTCGAGCCGAGGTCGAGTTGCCATGTCGCGTCTAGCCGTGCTTGCGTCTTGATCGTGGCGTTGCCGTTGCCGTAGATCACCGCCGTTGCCGCGTCGCTGCCATATCGTCTTCGATACGCCATCAGGCAAGTTCAAATACTTGCTACATGCAATAGTATATTCATTTCGGTTGCAAATCAAATGTTAATATGAGTGCTCGATGCAAACCTTAATCTAAAAACCCTCTTAAAATGACGGAACTTAAGCATAAAGGATTACCCTAGTGATAACGAATACTTTGTTAAGAGTTGGCTCGAAAATATGGACCCTAACGCCGTGAAATGTCATCCCCATTTAGATCCGTCGAATCTGAAACTTTCCGTATCTGAAAATTGCGAAAATCATAGTAAATTGGTTACAAACCGGATTGTTGTGGTTGAGGGTTCATATCGAAAACGACTCGACAACCTAAAACCCCATATAAATTATATTCTGTTTCTATTTCAAAACAGTGACAGAAACGGTTCGGGGGTGCGGCTCTGGACTGCAGTCCAGAGCAGCACTGCCTGTCAACACTTGAAATGAAATGCTTTTACATCTCTATGTGAAAATGGTATTATGCGGAACCCTATACCATAGCGAAGATAAATCTTTATCTAACCATTGGAAGTGGTTTCATTCGTTTTTATCATCTTTTGCTATTTTAATCGCATTTTAAACCATCACTACATACTGCTGTCCCAAGCAGGGACAGAATGCATATCCTGATCTTAGATAATTCATAACTCCCAGAACACAGCGGATATTATCAATCTGTCTGGTGAGTTGGAAACCTGACTGATAAACCTAAATATTATAAAATTTTAGCATCACCTAATTATACTCCCAACTGGGTGTAAAGCGTATTACGAAACGGACTTCCAGTTCAGAAACTGGATTTCCCGTAGTAAACACTTAAAATGAAATGACCATAACTATCTAACCTGAAATCTGATTGGCACGAAACCAATTTTTCTGTACAGATAATTAAATATACTGCTTACCCTTTTATATTGTTTTGCTTAATTCTGCACGTATGATTTATAGTAAATTTTGCAAGTGGTATGACACTAGCTGATATATTTTATTCGTATTATAATTAATTGCATTCTCATCATATCATGTAGCGGTTATATCCTCATTTGAATAGTGGTCATAAAAATTAATAACCGACTGACCATGTTACATTACTAAGTGATAAATGTTAGTGATTGGATTGTGGCAAGTACGTTAGTGTAAAAGCGTGGATGAATAAGTGATGTGACACGTACTTGTACACAATTAGCGGAACCGGTTAAATTATTGCATTGTCGAACCATATGAGACATATATAGGTGTAACTATAACTGGAATGGGACGGTTATGGAAGCACGTATATTAGTGTCATAGGTAAGACACCGAGTACTGTCCATTTATCTTGGATACCAGTCGAGCCATGCATGATGGAGATCCTGTCTCCAGTTCTCGCATAGACTTGTCATGGAGCGACTAGTATTTGGGTTCATGGTCGGTGTTTGATGTAGACCGCGAGTGTGGGGTAGTTCGAGTGTGAGTTCGATCAACGGAATCTCGGGAGTCCTGCTGCCGGCATATACAGCGATTTTGCGAGTTGTATGGATGGTGTTACTGATTATTACAGAGCGTGATTCGGCCCGTGTTCTCTTGCCCCTGGGGCCTACCATTGGGTTGGGGATACTTCTGCGGTGGTTGACGCTAACACTTGGATGACTATAGGTTTTGTGACTTAGACAGTGAGACTTAGAGACTGGTAGGTTTAGTGACATGGACATTGCATTGATTACTGATTTGATATGCCTGCTTCATTGTTTACATGTACTGGTTACTTCATGCTCATGTCATCACTCTATGTTTATTGTTTCAAGTTCATCATCATTGCACGTGTTTACATATGTGTGTGTGTGTGTGTTGCTATTGTGTCGCTCTGACGACCTGAGTATGCATGCTCAGAGTGAGAAGTGGACTTAGCTCGGATCAGGATCTGTTGTACCTCGAGGACCTTGCGCACATCTAGATCAGCAACGTCAGTGCTGTCTTTCCCTTGACCTATATTTGGTTAGTTTTTTTATCTGTTCGATAGAATTAGTGACTGCATTTCTCATTACATGTACATTGATTACTGATTACCACGTAATGCTAGAAGCCGAAGTGTGACTACGGCAGGATATTTTCTTGACCGTAGGAGCATGTCTGGCCTTGTCACCCCACGTATTCCGTATTTTGGAAAGCGGGACGTGATAGGTTGAGGCCCAACAAACCAAGTCCACAGATGGAGAAGGTTGTGGAAATGTTTAAGTAAGTTAACATTAATATTCCTTTCTTAGATGCTATCCAATAAGTTCCATCCTATGCAAAAATTCTAAAGGACTTGTGCACTAAGAAAAGAAAAATTCAAGTGCCTAAAAAGTTTTCTTAGGGAGGAATGTGAGTGATGCTCTTACCCAAAATTTGCCCAAGAAATATAAGGACCCCGGTTTTCCTACAATATCTATAACTATTGGAGGTAAAAATATCAATCGCGCTCTACTCGATCTTGGTGCCAGTGTTAACTTGCTTCCGTATTCTGTTTATGAGCAATTAGACATAGGAGAGTTGAAACCCACGCACTGCACTCTTCAGATGGCAGATCGATCTATCACCCATCCTAGGGGTGAGCTAGAGGACGTGTTGATAAAAGTCGGGAAATTTATATTCCCTGTAGACTTTATAGTTTTAGATACACAGCCTGTGGCGAACCTACGGAACCAAATCCTGGTGACTCTTGGTCGACCTTTTCTAGCAACCTCAAATGCGTATCGTAACGGTTCCATGAACCTATCCTCTGGGAAGATGGCAATTGAACTTAACATTTTCAGGGTAGGAAGTCAACCCTTCGAATCTTCTGCTCATATGATAGATATATGTTCCGTCCACGAGATAGCTTCCGACAGTTACGAATTTGAGGAGTTTTTGCTCTATGATAATGATCTCGACGCTACTAGTGCGTTATTGTTTGATCCCGCCACTCCTTACACGAATAAGGAATATGAAGGGTTCGCTTTCCTTGATGATCTTGATTCACGGGACCTTTTTGTCAACAAGTTCACCCCTGAGTTCGAATCTTTTCACTTTTCGAACAAGTTAGTCGAGTTATCCTAGTCAGTCTCTTGCGCTAGCTATGAACCTCTCATGGAGTCCGAGTAGCATTCTCTTACCCTATCTTTTATCGTCTCTCCACTGACACTTGATCTCAAGACTTTGCCGTCTCATCTTAAATATGCATATTTAGGTGAGAATGGGTTTTTACCCATCATCATATCAACTTCTCTAGTCTTAGAGCAAGGAAGATCTCTTCTGTCTGTTTTGAGATCGAAACGGCAAGTTTTCAGTTGGACAATAGAGGACATCAAAGGGATTAGTCTTTTAATTGTTGAACATCACATACATTTGATGGATAAGGCCAAACCTGCTTGTGACCCAGAAAGACGGTTAAATCCCGTCATAAAAGAGGCGGTGAAGAAGGAAATCGTCAAATGCTTAGATAATGGTATAATTTACCCAATATCTGATAGCCAATGGGTAAGTCCTATTTACATTGTCCCTAAACAGTCTGGCATCATGGTCATAACTGATGAGACAAATGAGTTGATTCAAACTCGCACCCAAACCGGGTGGCGGGTATATATTGATTATAGAAAACTCAATGCCGCGACGAGGAAATATCACTTCTTTCTACCCTTCATTGACGAGATGTTGGAACGTTTAGCTGGGCATGAATTCTACTGTTTCTTGGACGGTTACTCGGGATATAATCAAACTTCCATTGCCGAAAAGGATCAAGATAAGACAACTTTTAGTTATCCAGCACTTTCACTTATAGACGCATGCCCTTTGGGTTATACAATGCTCCCGCTAAATTTTAGCGGTGTATGATGGGGATATTCTCGGACATGGTTGAGAATTTTTTGGAGATATTTATGGACGATTTCTTTATATTTGGGGATTCCTTTGAGGAGTGCTTACGTCATCTTGACGCTGTTCTTACCTGCTGTAAGGATAAGAATCTAACTTTAAATTGGGGAAAATGTCATTTCATGGTTCAAGAAGGTATTGTCTTAGAGCATATCATTTCACGAAATGGCATTGAGCTAGACAAAGCTAAAATAGATGTCATTTCCAACCTTCCTCCTCCCAAATGCGTCAAACACATACGATCCTTTCTTGGTCATACCGGTTTTTATAGACGATTCATTAAGGATTTTAGCAAGATTGCTAGACCCTTAACTCTTCTCTTGGCTAAACATACAACTTTTCACTTTGATTCGGATTGCTTGGCTGGTTTTGAATCGCTTAAATGTTCCCTCACTACTGCTCCCGTTCTATCATCTTCAGACTGGAATCACCCTTTTGAGCTTATGTGTGATGCATCCGATTTGCTATTGGTGCAGTTTTAGGGCAACACATCGATAAGATACCACATGTGATTTATTATGCGGGTAGGACCTTGAAGGATACCCAAATGAACTATACAACCACCGAGAAAGAACTCTTGGCAGTTGTCTTTGCATTAGAAAAATTCAGACCCTACCTAATTGGCTCTCCAATCGTAGTTTACACCGATCATTCTGTTGGATATGTATGCCCTAGAGGCCATTATTGTATATGTATACATGTGGATGCTGGAGATATGTATGTACAGGATAATCTTGCTCAGTTATATAGTATATTATTTGAGTTGTTTTTATCTTGATATGTGTATTTGTTTCTATTGAAGCTTTATCCAGCTTGCACATATTGATAAAGACTTGATACAGTAGTATACTATTATAGTTTGACTTTATCTTAACATGTGCATATGTCATACTCGTTATTACATATGACATTTACATGTTGATAAAGCCCGTAGGATCTTGCTTGACTACCTGCGTTGTGATGGCGATCATACTTATGGGAGCTGGGTAGTCCATAAGCACATCCTTAAATGGTCCCTAGTCGTGTGAATATCGAGACTGGGTATTGATACTCTAGAGTAGACTAGTGTATAGTTTCTAGACCCCGAAGAGGGGCGATGGTTGGTCTCGCAGCCTTTGGTCTGATGCACCTAAGATCGTATACAGGTGCTCACTGTGTGTGAGTACACTAGACGGACTCACCGAGAAATTCTAGATGGTACTATACCTATCGTCAGATGGTAGTTCTTGGGTGACATGTGTACAGGTTAGTCTTCGGACCTGAGATCGTCATTTGTCTCGTGTGAGTTCCCACTGTGCTTTGATCACTACCCTGCTACGGCTCTACCGAGTCATGCAAACAGGTTTTGGTTGGATACAGTTTCGAGCCACATGGAGGCAGTGAGTGATTGTTCGGAATTCATTCCTTCCGGTATAGGGAGTCGATATCGCACTGTGTTCGATTGGTCAGGACCATAAGACTTTGGCCAAAACAGTTGGGATTTACTGATAGGTTGATCAGTAGTTTCCCGGATTGGTCCTGAGCCGCATCAGCACGAATTATCGGGTTATTAGGGTCTGACATTTACCACCCCCTAGACCCGGTATGCGATACTCTTAGATGAAGAGACCGGACTGTACGGAAATTGTCACGGATGAGCTCAGTAGGAGTTCGGATGAGTTTGCTCGCTGACCTTCCTTTTTCGACAGGTACCTGGGTAGCCGTTACGTGCATCTAGTACCGCTGACGTGCTTGTGGTTAAATCCACTGCCAGCGTACTGTTGAGTCTTTAGAGTCCCACACAGAGGGTTTTCCTGTTTCGGGCGAAACGATGTAGAGGCCGTATAGTTTTACGGCATGGGTTCGATCATATACGTGTACTAGCTACACGCATCATGATTTGGACGGATAATACTAGTGGGCTTTGGTTTAAGCCGGATCCTAGTATTATAACGTGGGATTATTTTCGTCTCATTGTATTCGTATTTTTTGGAATACGGTGCGGGTATGTATATACGGTGAGGGGTATTCTTGTAATTGTGTAAGATACTTCTAAAAGAAGACATCTCATTTTAGTTTTAACCATTTTTGTTAAATGGTTAATGAGGTGGAGGTATGAGGTGTTCATTTATCATTAAATGAAGCATGGCTACTTGGTGACTCATGGGGTGACTCATGGTTTACTATTGAGACAGGGTGGCTTCAAGATATTTTGGTGAATTATTGGATGTTTGATAATTCACAAAAGTTAGCCATTCTTCATTCTATGCTCACTACTACACTCTCATCTCCTCCAAGTTCTCTTCTTCTACCTCAAACCCTAATAGTCTCATGTGTTGAGAAAGTTAGGGTTCTTGAGACAACGCAAGCCATCATCGCTCTCTACATCTTCTAGGCTACTTAGATTATCATACTATGTAACCTAGTTACCTCGGTTTAGAGGTAGGAACTCAAAGTAGATATTCTCGGATGGATCATTTTTGACGCGAGGAGGCCGACGATCAAGCGCGATTTGTACACTCTTCAAGGAGCTAAAGGAGAGGAGTGAAAACCTGAAGGACTTGAGCCTTTAGGTATAAATTTCTATCATAGTAGATAGAACCCTTTAGCTTGCTAGTTAGGTTTATGGTAGATCCGGTGTTAACGGGTTATTCTAGCGCCGGTTTAAATAGTTATAAAAAATTTTGTTCTGCAAATGGCCACGGATGATGGCCAGAGCGTTAGTGTAACCCAACACATTCCGCCTTAAAACATCTTTTATCAAAGAAGTATGCTAAATCCATTCTAATACGTTGTATTCTTTTGTTACAAGAATTTGACCTTGTCATAAGGACAAAAATGGATGTGAAAACGTCGTAGCCGACCATCTTTCACGACTTTCTTCTTCACCAAAGTTGACTTTTCTAATAAACGACTCTTTTCCAGATGAATATCTCTTGACCCCATCTTGCGAACCTCGGTTCGCTGATATTGTGAATTATTTAGTAACATGACTTCTACCCAGCGAATGGTCAAATAAAGATAATCACAGATTTTTATCCCTGGTAAAACATTTTTACTAGGACGAACCTTCAAGTATTGTCCCGATCAAATCATTCGCCGATGTGTCCCTAATAATGAGTTCAGGAGTGTGTTGTCCTTCTGCCATGATCAAGCATGTGGTGGCCACTTTGGTAAAAAAAACTGCGGAAGAAGTTTTGCAATGTGAGTTTTATTGGCCAACGTTATTTAAAGATGCATATGATTATTACAAAACTTGTTCACGGTGTCAACACATGTGTCGGATTTCATGGAGAAACGAGATGCCGCTCCAACCAATCTCGGTTGTGGAGATATTTGATGTATGGGGACTTGATTTCATGGGCCTGTTTCCCAACTCTTTTAAGAATTTATACATTCTCTTAGCGGTTGATTAAGTCTCTAAATGGGTTGAAGCAATACCGAGCCATACTAATGACAACAAGGTTGTCGTTAAGTTCCTTAAAGAACTTATCTTTTCTCGGTTCGGGCACCCTCGTGCCATTATTAGCGACAATGGGATACATTTTTGCAATCGGTCTTTCGAGACTTTGATGCGGAAATATTCAATCAATCATAAGCTTTCTACGCTTTATCATCCCCAAATGAGCGGGCAAGCTGAAGTCTCTAATAGAAAGATCAAGCAAATTTTGGAGAAAACGGTTTCTAAGAACCGTAAAAATTGGTCCACTAAACTAACCGATACACTTCGGGCATTTCGTACCGTATATAAAATCGATTTTGGCATGTCTCCTTATCGATTGGTGTCTGGGAAAGCTTGTCACCTCCCTGTCGAGATCGAAAATAAGGCAATATGGGCGATTAAAGAGCTTAACCTTGATTTTGACCAAGCAGGCAGCTATCAGAAGCTGCAATTAAATAAGCTGAGCGGGCTTCGTGATAAAGCCTATGATAACGCGGTTATAGTAAAGAACCGGACAAAAGTGTTCCATGACAAACACCATTTGCGAAGAACATTCACACCGGGACAGCGGGTCCTTCTTTATGATTTCCGTCTCCATCTTCATCCGGGTAAGCTGAGATCTTGTTGGAAAGGATCTTTTGTGGTGCTGTATGTATACCTGCACGGTGCAGTGAAAGTAGAAAATGCTAAAAACGGTTCTAGTTTCAAAGTAAATGGGTATAGATTAAAACCGTACTTTTCCGCCGACCCATCGGAGGAGCTCCTGTTCTTGCAGGAGCCGCTTTATCACGACTAACTTTCCTCCGCCTCACCTCCATATTTCAGTTTTCCAGCTATAAACATTGGTAACACAGTTTCATGTAAGAATGGAGGTGTGTATATTAGTACATCCAATAATAAAAAAATATATGTGCGTGCTAAAAAACAAGTTTGGGGGTGGCTTTCCTTTTGACTAACTTTTGACCCTATTATTCTCCATCTAAGTCTACAGGTTTTTGCACTCGATCAACAACATCGGTGAGGACATTGCTGCATAAAGGTTTGGGGGGGAGTTTGTGTTTATTCACGTATCATTTTGCACTATAAAAATAAAAAAATTTAGAAAATAAAAGTTAGAAAGTGAAAAATACATATGAAAGAGAGGAAGAGATTTAAGAAATGCAAGAAAATTAGATATTTTAAAACAAAGCTACTAATACGTAGTCATGAGCTGTTGTCCCAAGGGTTAGTAAGATGAAAGAAATTACTAGTCCGCGGATAGAAATAAGTCTGAAAAATAGTCCCTGTTCTTGAGTCCAAACTTCTGAACGTTGATACTCTACTATATGCACTTGCACACATCTTGAAACTTGGGATAGTAGAGAATACCTTGAAATACACTTGCCTGAAAACCTTAGTATGAAAAAAAACATCAACAAAATATAAATGGTGCAGAAAAATGAACACTTGTTTTGTAATTACTTAAGGCAGCATAAAAAAAATATAGCGAGGGTGCCTTATCACCTAGTGCCTTAGACCAACTTGTTTGGGAGTCACTGCTAAGCCTTAGGTGTTGCAAGACTAGAATATTGCTAATTACAGCTTAATAAGTGAGCATATTTGGTAATCGGTTGGTTAATACCTCAAGAAATATTAATAGCCGTATGAAGTTGTGAGCAAATTTATCTAAATCATCACCGACTAAAAAGTGCTAAGAAATACGGACAAAGGGTATGATAGTTTGAATTGAATTCTCAAAGTGTAGCGATGACTTTTATATACACGTAGGAATATATAATCGATATTTGGAGGGAAGGTAGGGAGGAAGACTAAAGACGTTGTTTTATTGAGGGAGGATGTGTTTTCTGATATCTTTTCAAGACCATTAAGATAGGGCTCATGACGACTAAAAATCTAGTGTAGTTTGAAACTCTTATTTTCAAGTTTTTTCTTTTATATGTTTCTTATCTTTACATGTAGTTTTCATTTTCGTTGTTTTATTTTCTAAATTTTTGGGATTTTGTGGGTGTAATCCGTTGAAAACCCTCAGGAGACAATACTCCTCTGTTTCCCCCTAATAAAAGAGCAAAGCTCTGTTCAAAATTTGAAAAGAGAAAGCGCCTCACGTGCCTTATACGAGGGTGTTAGCGCCAAGAGTTAAAGACTCTGAGGCAGTGCCTCACGTGCCCCACACGATGGCGCTGGCACCAGAACTAAAAGTTCTCAGCCGTTGGATCTAAGATCCAACGGAGATGATAAATCATCAAAACACAGAATTAAATTCTGATTGAGGAAATACTCCTCAAATTTTTCTAAACAAGAAAGATTATGCTCTGTAAAACAGAGCACCGTCGGATCAAAGATCCAATGGTGATTAAAAATCACCAAGCTACAGAATAATCTCTGTAGGGGAAAATATTTTCCCCGATATTTCTAAACAAGAAGGATTGCCGTTGGATTAAGGATCCAATGGTGATTAAAAAAATCACCAAATTACAGAATAAGCTCTATATGGAAAATATTTTCCCAATCTTTTTAAAAACAAGAAAAATATCTTCTGTAAAACAGAAGTTTTTGTATCAAAGATCCAATAGTGGATAAAATCCCCAAATCAATTAAGAAATCTCTCAATGAGAGATTTCCTTAACTGAATCAAGATCTGCCTCTACTATATAAAGGCTCCAAGACTTCAAGTCTAAAAGAGAGACCCCCCTAAACTTCAAGTTCAAAAAGAAGAGCAAGCAAAAAGAGCTTTAAAAAGAGAAGGAAGAAGAAGAACTTTCTTCAAAGTAAACAGAGATCATAGTATCTCATCTGCATACCCAAGGGTTTAACCCTTATAAAAGAACATAGTTCTTTCCCTGGATCTGAGATCCATAAGACAAGTCTCCCACAAATGAGAATTTAATTCTCGCAGGGATGAATTTGTTCTTGGGGATTGAAGATCCAGGGAAGAACAAATAATTGAACTCTTCAGAAAAATGCACGAAGAAGGAAACAGCGCCGAGCGCCTCACGTGCCCCTCACATGGGCGCTGCTTAATAAAGAGTGCTTAGCACTCAGTGGTTGGTGCCAAGCGACAAGCGCCCCACGTGCCCCTCACGTGGGCGCTACTAAAATAAAGAGTACTTTGCACTCAGTGATTGGTGCCCAGCGCCAAGCGCCCTACGTGCCCCTCACGTGGGCGCTAATAAAATAAAGAGTGATCTGCACTCAGTGGTTGGCGCCCAGCGCCAAGCGCCCCACGTGCCCCTCATGTGGGTGCTAATAAAATAAAGAGTGCTCTGCACTCATTGGTTGGCGTCCGGCGCCAAGCGCCCCACGTGCCCCTCACATGGGCGCTGTTTAACATAAAGTGCTCTGTAAATAGAGCCCAGCACCATAAAGAATGTTTAACACTCCATAAAAAATAAAGAAATTGGGTAAGAGTCAGAGCCCATGTTAATGCTCAGCATTGTTGCACATAAAAGGGACCGAGCTCAAACAAGTGTTTAACACTTTATTCGATACTAAGTGGACTGAGTCCAAGTTGAACCAAAAATCCCTAATTCAGATCAACCGAGCCCATGTGCTTACATTCTTTCTAAATTGGTCTTAGTCCCAAACCCAACTACAGATCTCCTAACTGACATTGGTTCAAGGGTACATCTTCTCACACCTCCGATATATGTCGTTGTAATTCTTCAACGTCTTCAGAGAGGTGGCGGGTCCCGACAACCAACAATTCCATGGACCACAACGTCCTTAAACTAACAATGGACCGTAATGTTTTTAAACTAACAATGGACCGCAATGTCTTTAAACTAGCCCATGGACCATAATGTCCTTAAACTAAAACGACATAGCCAAATTCTTTTTCATTGGATCAAAAATGATCCCGAACCCTCGTTAAGTTGATCTTAGTCCAATATCGGATTAACGTATCCTTAACAAATATTTAAGTTAATCTTAATCTCAAACAAGGTTCACGATCCTTGAATCAACCCAAACCCAAATCTAAGAAAATATGGATTTGGACTAATCCATGCCCTATGGGCGACAACATAAATTAGTCTTCGTATACAATCCACGGGCAACCAAAAATAAAACAAACAAACACGACACGAAGTGACCTTCTGGAGCCGGAGAAAGTGGTTACCGCGATACGGTAACGTAATTAACTACAGGGGCTTGCGCCTGTAGGGAAAAGCGTCCCCATAATCAAAACCCCTCACAACGAGGGGGAATCTGACGAAGTCTGCTACAACGGCCGCATCTGTCCAAACCTTCGATACACGGTGCCATAAATCAACTTGGTATCTTCGGAGAGATAGACGGATAAAACCAAATAGCATCTGCCCCCAAAATTAAGGCCAGACGTCTTAACGTTCCGGTCATGTCTTTCAGCGGTAAACAGATTCTGGCATGCCCGGTGGGACCTCTTTCCACTCCACACTTCGTGTGTCGTGTTCACGAATGAATCGCGGTTTAATATGGTTGCCCCTGGATTCGAGGTACTACGATTTAGTTTCTTTCTCTATCAAGAAGAGAAGATGACGTCGATGGTCTCCAACTGCACCAATTGCAGCAACAACTCCCACTCCATCCCTGCTGGAGGAGTAACTTATAGGTCCCAAGCGGACTCCATCTTCGCAATGCCAGTGGAACAAGTGACTCAGGCCACCACTGGACTGTTCTTCGGGACCATGCTCCCTCCAATGAGCTTTAATACTTCAATGCCATCACAGGAGGCTCCAAAGAAATCGGTTTTTGATCGGCTTGCAACCACCATGGCCCCTCTCAATGGGTCATCCAAGTCTGCCGCCTCATTCTTCGATAGGCTGAGCCAAAACTCCACTGGGCCCATAAAGAGGTCTGCAATAATTGAAAGAGTTATCCCGAAACAGATAGCCATTCCAGCTTCGGTAAACGAAGTCATCAAAGGGGCTTATCCTGCTAAGGGATCGGTCTTCGCAAGACTGGCCGTTCCGACTCCTACTACGGGTGAGGTCGTTACAAGTGCTTCCCCTATTCGAAAGTCAGTCTTCGATAGGCTAGACGTTCCCTCTCAACGGACATCAGTTTCGACAGGTTGGCACCAACAGCAGCCTCTCATCAAAGCAAGGGGCATGACGAGGTCGCTTCTACAAATGAAATGATCCTATCCGCATGACATGCTCGACGTCGCCACTGGCACCGAGTGAGGAAGGCTGGGGGTAGTTTCCCTTCTGGACTTACTCCACCAGCTCAAATGGTGGAAATTGATACTGCTGTTCCAACAGGGAACATCTTTGAGCTGCTCAGGAGTGTGCGCAAGAACTCTCCAACCGCCATCTTGAAGAAATCTCCTCCGTCTATCGAAAACACAACACAGGTGAAGCCGGAACAGCCTCCTCAGCGGTTGTCCTCCAAGATCCACAGAGTTTGGCGGAAAGTCCAAGACTCTGTAATTGACAAAGATTACTCTCGCCGGCTGAAGAAGACGAAGGCTCGGCAAGAGGAGGACCATCCAACCGCCATACCACGAAAGGTATCATCTGCATGGGTGCCTGCCGCGACGGCTCCCTCAACTTCGGCCTCCCGCAACTAACTGTATACAAGAATAGCAATAACAACAATAACGCACAATGATATTCGAGGCGTATTCGATAAAATCGAAACTCAAATATGTGCACGTATAAGTATATCAAAAGTAGTACGGCAGGAAAATAAGTATAAGGCACAATCATTTATAATAGTAAACGTGGGCACAATACCCGAAGTAAAGTAGCGACAATAAGGTAGTGAAAGATTCATCGGTAGGTAAAAATATTTTAAGACGATGTATCAATCAAATATTTTTAAAATAACTTAGAAAACTTATATCGTGGAAATAAGAAACATGGAACAAAAATATGCGCGGTGTAAGGTTGCGCTACTGAAAATGAGAATAATAATAGTGTACTTAAAATACATAAAATAGAGTAATCAATAACACACACTCTTTGAAAAATTCAAAATAATGAAAACTAAATTTGAATAATAATGTCCCTAAATATAGTTAGGGTAATAGAGAAAACACCGATATGAATAGGGCTAGCTAGGGTAGGGATTACAATGAAGTGTGGCTCATTCAGAAGGTCGGTGTGTGGCGGCTTTAGGTTGAAGATCGAGGAGATTGGGATAGGGTCAGCACAGGAAATAAGGGTGAGTAACAAAGGACTACTAGAAAAAGTATGGGGAGGATAACGGTCGGTACATCATATGAATCAATAATTTGAAGGGTTAGTTAACTCGGAATTTCATAAGAAAGGTCCTCCTCCCAAAAGGATCTCAAACGGGACATAGACGAAGGATGAAGGGTGGACCTCTAGAAGATCGGGCGTGGTACTAGTTAATCTTGGTGAGGGTTAAGGCAAAGTAAGGAGTAGAGGTGGACAGATCTCAGTAGAGGAAATAATTGTACATAAGGAATAATCAAGTAGCAAGTGAACTAAGAAGATCGAAAGATTTGCGAACTCAGCAATTTATTTTATTCCAGAAGATTTTAAACAAAGCATTCTCAAAGACGAAAAGTGGCCCTAAACTATACACAGTTTTATTTGGCCAGAAAGACAACATCAAAAGAAATCCCGTCAGTCGCGGTTGTGGAGATTCCGCAGGTTGCGGTAGGCTCGCGCGCTCAGGTAGGGGCGTTCATTTCCATAGCGCCTCGCAGGTATCGCCATTGGGAGTTCTTCCACCGCAGGGTCTTGATCTTCTGGTCCTTCTTCCTCGGATGGAGCTTCTTCATCGAGGTCCGATTCCATGGGATTCTCTTCTCCTGGATTCTCTTCCATGTGATTTTCCTCCACTGGATTTTCTTCTATTGGCTCTTCCTCGGGGTCTTCCTCTATCAGGTTCTCTTCAGGGTCTCCTTCCTCTTCGTCGGAATCGCATATCATGTCAAACTCTGGGGCTGCTGCTCCTTCGTCCTCTGAATCGCTGTTTCCGAAATTGACCTGGGGACCGTTGATCTCATCGTCAGAACTCATCAGCGTGCGGTCTAAGGAAACGCATGACTGCGCATCCTCATCTAGATGCGGCGCTGCTCCAGGGTGGGCCATGGTCTGAAAAGAAAGAGTCATGATTAGACAGTGGAATACATCAAGAAAATAGCTCAGTGTACGAAGTATAAGAAAATATGCGGTGGCAGGAACTGAAAAATCAGGATAGAAACGCTGTGATAACGAATAATATAAATAAGGAGAAAACAAGAGATTGATACATATATTACGATTCAAGTTTTATTGCATTCAACCAAAAGTTCAGCGGATACAAGATTTCAAACGGAAAGAAATATTCTTAAGAGGATGGTTACATTATTACTGAAATTAGAAAACATGAAAATTTTTCTTTGATCACTAGACCGCTGCATCCTCGTCACGCAAATTGAATCCTGTGTTGGGTCCGCTTTATCCTCGAAGTGCGAACTACGCAATAATCCTCACTTGGCAGAAGTGGGGAGTGTGGACGAGTCTCCTCCTTATAGTTCTTTCCTTTCTGGGCAACCGTTGATGAGATGTTTGTTGGACCCGCATATCAGACATTTTTCTTGGGCGCGGCGACAATCCCTCTGAAGATGTCCTGGCCTCTTACAATACCCACAACATGGGGTCTTCTGCTGCTTCTGTCGCGGGGAAACAAATTGGCGTTTCATCTTCTTCTCTTTTCCTCATCTAACGGGGATCCCTTTATGATTGGAGACAGCCGCTGGTACCTGAATCACCTGTCTTCTCAGTCCTTCAGCCAACAAGTCATTTGTTCGCTCCTGGGCTTCCTTTAGACCTTGCAGTACACTCAGAATCTCAATGGTCTGATTCTGGGGAGCGGATATAGATGAAGAGTCGTTGGAAGACATGATCCTGGAATAACAATTTTGAGGATGATATAAGTCACAAGCTATACGAATCAAAATATACTATGGATAGGACAAAGATTCAGGAATATTAGAGGTGATGAATTTATTACAAGTGGAGAATCAACTGTATGACTTTAAGTCACTTAAACAGAGTATGGTAGTGCAATTGCAACCACGTAACCTTGCCAAGTGACCCGAAACCTTAGCGAATGGATAGCAGAACATTCAATGTGAATATGGACTAAGAATGCCAAGTTTACAACCTAGACCAAGGAATGTCTTAGATTGCCAAGCTATACACGGAAAACTGCAATCCCAATCGAAGCAAAACCTGGCTCTGATACCAACTAAACCATGTCACGCCCCGCTTCCCAAAATACGGAATACAAGGGGTTGACAAGGCCAGCCATGCTCCTACGGTCAAGGAAATGTCCTGCCGTAGTCACACTTCGGCTTCTAGTTTTTCATGGTAAACAGTAGATAATGCGCAGGTAATGAGAAATGCAGTAACTGGAACAAAACAGTAAAATAAACTGACCTGATGGGAACAAAATATATAACTCCGGATAGCCAAACAAGATGTCCGTGAAGTGCGTCTAGTCCTGGTCCAGGATAAATCTTCTCCTCATACTGAGCATGCATACTCAGGTCGTCAGAGCGACACAATAGCAATATAATACATAAAATCATGTGACAATTTTACTGTGGTAATAGATGTATATAACAGTAGATCAATGGCAGTATGGATATGAGCATGCAGTAATCAATGCAGCGGAACAGTAAAAGCAGTAGAATGATATGCCACGTATGTTAACACAGTATGTAAGGTATATCATTGCCAGTATCCCTACCAGTCTCTAAGTCTCACTGTACAGGTCACTAAGTCTATCGTCAGTCCAAGTGTGAGAGTCAACCACTTGCGAGTGTCCTCCACCCAAGGATAGAACCCAAGGGCAAGGGACCACGGGCCCAACATGTATATCACGGTAATAATCACATACCCTGTAAATCTCCATATATCTCCCTAAATATATAAGCCGGTATGGGACTCCAGAGATTCTATTGAACTCACACTCAAACTACCCCACACCCCGTGGTCTACATCAAATGCTAACCATAACCATAAATACCAATCGGTCGGTGACAAGTCTGCGCGAGAACTGGAGGCAGGACCTCCATCAAGCACGTCCCGACTAATACCTAAGATAAATGGCAGTGTCTGGTGCCTTATCTGTGACACCCATGCAAGAGCTTCCATAGGTGTCCCATACCACTTATAGTCACACGTACACGTGTCCCACAGACGTCGACAATGCAATATAATGATAAGGTTCGCTGATTGTGTACAAGTACGTATCACTTTCACTTATTCACTGATACACGAACACTAACGTACTTGCCACAATCATCACTAAAACCTAATACTGGGTAAATGCACGTTATCACTACGTTATCAATGCAATGACATGTGTATGATATGATGCGTAAACAGTATATAAAGCATGTTTAGGATGTCCTGAATCATTAATCTACCATTTGCATAATTTATCATAAATCATACGGTTACAATTTAGTGAAACAGTGAACAGGTAATAATTAGTATGTTCAGTTATCTATCTATCGAATTTAGTTTCATGCCAATCGGGTTCCAGGATCACTAATTATATCCATTTCATTTTAAGCGTTCACGGCTGGAAATCCGGTTTCAGAATCAGAAGTCCGTTTCGCAACGCATTTTAATCCCAATTAGGATCAGATTTTAGCGATACTACAGTCGGATGAAATCTAGGGTTTTCAGTAAGGTTTTCAACGCAATAGATGTATCTTCAATCGCGTCTATACGTCAGGAGATATACACTGTTTAGTACTAGTATGTCAATTCTGATTCTGTTGGGACTGCTATACGTCCCGATCTATTTAATTACAGATTAAATAACAAACTATAACGAAACAGGATGAAACCACTTGTGTTGTCTAGATAACACATTCACCTATAATATACAGTGGAGTTCTGCAACCTACAAGTTAAGGAAATAGGGTGGTGCTCATCACGGGACAGCACGCAGTGAACAGAGTCGCTCTGGACTGCAGTCCAGAGTCGCACTCCGATCCAGATATTGTCACGGTTTAAGTACAGGAATGTCTGGAAATTAGTATAGGGTTAAAGTTCGTCGAGTTTTCTTCGATTTGAACCCTCGAACGCATCATTCCAGTATGTATATAATTTATGGTAATTTTAACGGTTTTCAGGTACAATAAAATTCCAGTTTTACGAGTAAACTTGGGGGTAGTCGTTTTAATCGTTAACGGTCATATTTTCCAGCGAAATTTGCACAAGTTATCCATCCCTACAAGGGCCAATGTAAATCATCCAGTTCCATCAAATTTGATAAGTATTCTCATTGAGAACACACATCGAATAGGTATGACGCCTAACCGATCAGAAATTGTAATTTTGCGATCTATGTAATTTAAATTTGTAACTTGAATATATAGCATGTAGCAAGTAAAAGTACTTGCCTGGAGGCGTCTTGGCGATACTCGGCAGTGGTAACGGCACGAACGCGCGATGAATGGCGCGTGTAGGGTTCGCGGCCTCGGCTCGGCTATGGGGTTCTGCCTCGGTAACGGCTAGGGCTCGCGAGATTGGGGAAATGGCGGTGCTGCGAGGCCGATGGTGAGGGATTGCAGAGGGAGAGGTATTGAGAGAGAAAGAGTTAGCGAGAGAGAAAGAGATTGAGAGAGAAACGGAGATAGATTAGAGAGAGAGACAGAGATAGATTAGAGAGAAACCATCAGACAGAGAGAAAGGGAAACACAGAGAGTGAGGAAGAGAGATAGAGCTGAGAAAGAGAGAGATGAGATCAAGAGAGAGAGAGAGACACAGAGAGATTGAGAACAGAGGAGTGGAGAGGGTCGTAGAGATAGAGAGAGAGAGGAATGAGAGAGAGGGAGAGAGAGAGAGAAGACAGATAGTTGAGTGAGGGTGAGGGAGAGAGAGACAACCAGAGAGAGGGGAAGAAAGAGAGAGAGATCAGAGAGAGTTAGAGAGAACAGAGAGAAAAACAGGGAGAGGAAGAGAGAGCAGGGAGAGAAAGAGAGAGAGAGGGGGGGAGTGGGCTCGGGCTTGGAAGAGGTGGTGATGCTGCTGGCGACGCAGAGGGTGCAGGGGCGTCGACGACGTGTTGGGGAGCTCGCCGGCAGTGTGCAGAGGTGGCCTCGACTTGGGGGTGAGAAAAATGTTGAGAGGGAGAGAGTTATAGGGAACTGAAGGGGAAGAGGAGGGTAGAGATGGCCACGATGATGATGATGATAATGACGCAGGGTGTCGAAGTTGGTCTCAGTTGAGAAGAGGGGGTGATGCCGGCGATGGTGGTGGTGAGTGTGGGTCGAGTGAGAAACGGAAAAGGAAGGAGAGAAGGAATTATGAGAGGAGAGAGAGAGGCGTGTCAACGAGGAGGGGTCGAAGGCGGCGTCGTGGGTAACGCTCGCGAGCGTGAGCGTCGGCGGAGGCGAGGAGCGCGGCGTGGGTTACGGATCGCGAGCGAGGAAGGCGGTGAGCGGGAAAAATTTTAGCCGTTGGAGGAAGATGGGTCGAAGCGGGTCGGGTCGGGGGAGCGTTGCGGGCGTGGGCTGAAGGAGAAAGGGCCGGGCCAAGAAAATAAAAAGAAAAGAATTAATTGGGGGGAAAAAGGAGCAAGCCGGGCCAACGAAAAGAATTTCCTTTTGGGCTGCAGTAAACTTAATAGGAAAATGGTGAGAATAGAGTGGGCCGGGCTAAGGTTTAAAGAAAAAGTTTTAAGTTATATAAAGGAATGGGCTTGGGATTTTATTAAAAGAGTATGGTGTTGGCTGAGGGAATTAGTTGGAAAAAATGTAATAGGGTTTGAGTTTTATAGGATTTTGAAAATACAATAAATAATTATAATTAAATTTTATAGATGAAAAAGAAATACGGATATAGGCGTATAAAAAGGGGCTGGGTATTACAAAAATAGCAGACCGCGAGCCCTCGAAGAAAAGTTGAGACGTCCTTACTCATTTTTCCGAGATAAAATGAGGAGGTTATTCGAACTGGCGGTGCGCAACAGGCTCATCACTCTGTCGGATCCGAGATGCCCACTGCAATCGGGCGACGTCAACAATCCCAATTACTGCCCCTACCACTGAATAGTGGGCCACCCAATCGAAGATTGCTACGTCTTTAAAAATTGGGCCGAAGACTAGTACCAGCAGGGAAAGTTCGCGTTGTCCGAAAACTGGAAGGTGAACCCGCCGCAGCTGCACACTCCTGAAAAGGTGGACACGCCGGGGGCATCATGCTCATTTATAGAAGAAGCTCCGTAGAAAGTGGTCCTTTCAGCTAAAACTAAAAGAACACTGAAGGATCTTCAAGTATGTCCGGCGATTAGGTGGAAGAGCCCACTGGAGCCTAAGATTATTGACGGAATACTGAAGCCGTGCCCAACGCCAAAAGTTGGTAACGATGGACAAAACCTTCAGGCCAAGCCTTCGAAGTCTTCAAAGAAAAAGAAGAAGGCCAAGAAGCCCAAGCAGATCGACGGTAATCATACGGGTCTACAAAAGTACATCGACGCATTGGAGGAATTCAACCAAAAAGCGCAGACCCTAATCACACTGGAAGAATTCCTCAAGCATATTCTCAAAAACGGAGACAGTGACATTGGTGAAGGAGATAACTCGTCAGAAGAACCCGAGCAGTATGTGGCGAGCTACCACATGATCTCTCACTCGTCGATAAACGGCAAAGAAGCTCCCGACATAGAGAAATTGGGGGCAGATCCAGAACCAAAACCCATCAAACCGTCAGATGACCTCGTCGATAAGCTGCTGAACGAAGCTCTTCAAAAGAGCAAAGCTGATCGAGAACGTGAAGCAGCCATATACGAAAAGGCCAAGCGTCGGCGTCAAGCTGAAAAAGCTCCGGTGATGAGAAGCCATGAAGTACCTCAACCGGATCAAAGTGCCCTTGCCGCCTGCAGGAGCAGAATCAATATAAGGAAGCAGTTCGCAAAAGCTCTGTCAATGGGAATGAAGGTGCCTCCTTTCGAAGGAAATACTCCCGGGAGTACGTGCCCCGACGAACAGGATGTCCATCTGAACTACTGCTTAGATCATCGGAGGGTCACACACCCTACCGAAAAGTGCCATGCCATCAAGAAGTGGTGGCAGGGATACGTTGCACACTAACTACACTTCAAGCGAATGAAGCGCAAAGCTCATTGGGAACAGAGAAGCACGACAGACGAGCGTGAAGGTACAACCGGTAACTGTCACATGGTTGATGCCATCCCGACAAGAGCAAAACCTCAAGTTCTTACCTTCAGGAGCGATTCTGACGAAGAAATAGCCCTCGGCCCTCTCTTCAAAGAATCCACCTCTGAAAAAGAAGAGGAGATGAAGAACTGTGAGAACATTCAGCTGCGTAACCGTACATTGCCTGAAAAGAATCTCGGACCTTCAAACAAAGGTTTGGGGAAAAGAGACAAGGGGAAGGAAAAGGTTTCTGAGGAGATTGCCCTTGATGATAGAGTCGTTGAAGAGCTCACCGCCAAGGACCCTCCCAAGAAGAACAAGGTGGATTACAACGTCCCGACACATCTGAGAAAGATACCCTCACAATTGAGTATCTTGGATGCCCTTCTCCTGTCTAAAGAGGCATGGGATTCCTTAATCAAGGCGTTACAAGAGCCCGACCAGTTTCAAGCCTTCATTGCAGAAGAAAAGATGAAGGACGAGCTGGAAGAAGTCCATACGGCTGATATCACCTTCAGCGATGAAGACTGCTCGACAAGCCCAGTTCTATAACAAGATTTGGAACGTTCATGGGACTCAGCAGAAGATGCCCAACGGGAGAATGGAGACGACTGGCTTTGGATATGTTCGGTCCAAGAAATGGAGCGATTCCATGGCTGCCATGTCATAAATAACTCCGGTGGAGAAGCAAACACATTTCCGGACAGCGTTGATGTCAAACCAGAACGAGATCCCGCCGTACGAATATCAAGTCCGTCATTCGAAGAGTAGATTGACAAGCTAATAAGAAAAGCAGGTCAAAGGGTTCGGGATGACCACAGCTGCGAAATGGCCATTTACGAAAAAGCCAGGACGCAATGTATCCTTTAGCAGGCTACAGAGGATGACGATCCCTTTCACCCCCAACCCGCTGTGCGCTCTCGTGGCGAAAAGAAAGCCCGACGTAGAAGCAACAACAAGGTGAAGAATAAGAATAACACTCGAAAACAGCGAAGCAGATTCAAGAAGCCACACGATCAAAAAAAAGTCAGCTAGAATCCGTCTTTTATGAAGAAGATGGGTCGGAAGTACTCTTTCCCTCAAGACAAGACTAGGAAAATATTCAACCTTGTCATAAAGCTTCAAATGATGACGCTCCCGAAGTCTCGATATCTCGAACAGATAAACGGGGTCCATCACCCGGATTATTGCTCCTACCACCGAGTAGTAGGACATCCTCTTAAAGACTGCTTCACCTTCAAAGACTGGGTTGAAGATCAGTATCAGCAAGGCAAGTTTGCTCTATCCAAAAATTGGAGGGTAGCCTTGCCACAAAATCATGAGCCGAGAACAACCTACACTGCGAGGGGAAGTCTAGATAAGCATCGAGCTTAGAAACTAGCTCGCACCTGCCATATGATAACATTCTTAAAGGAGGGAGAGCACGAGAATATGGATGACCTCTCCCAATGCTTAGGAAATGAAAATGAGAACGAGCTGATCTCAGAATTTCCACCGGCACCAAAAGAGCTGGAAGATGGAATACACACTATAGCAGACAACCTGAGAAAAATCGACTTGGGGACGGCAAACGAGTCAAGGCCAACGTTCGTCAGTGAGCTGCTGTCCGAGAAACAAGTAGCCACGTTAAAAGATGTGCTTATGTAGTATAAAGACCGTTTCACATGAAACTATTCCGAGATGCCGGGATTAGATCCAGAGATAGCTGTGCATAAACTGGCAATATCGCCGGACGTCAAGCCAGTCAAACAGGCACCAAGAAGAATGTGGCTCGAGCTTGAGATTAGTATCAATGCTGAAGTCAAGAATCCAATCGACTCCGGCTTCATCCAAGAAGTTCAATACCCTGTCTGGATCGCCAATATCGTTCCTGTAATGAAGAAAAATAGGACAGTATGCGTCTGCATAGATTTTCGGGATCTCAACAAAGCTTGTCCGAAAGACGACTTCCCAGTGCCTTTCACCGAGTTGATGATCGATAACACATCCACCCATGAAGTCTTCTTCTTCATGGACAGATCCACAGGGTACAACCAAATCAAGATGCATCCTTAAGACCAAAAACACACTGCTTTCCGGATTCCGCTGGGCATATTCTGCTACAAAGTGATGCCATTCGGTCTGAAGAATGCTAGCACCACTTACCAGAGGGCCATGACAAAGATCTTCGATGACCTCATACATGAGATTGTTGAATGTTATATCGACTACCTCGTGGTGAAAAGCAAATCATACGAGGAACACTGGGAGCATTTGAAAATAGTGTTCCAGCGTCTTCGTAAATATAATCTGAAGATGAACCCTCTGGAATGCGCGTTTGGAGTTTCCTCGGGCAAATTCCTGGGATTCATCATACGACACCGGGGCATCAAAATAGACCCGTCAAAGATCAAGGAAATTATAGAAATGCCTTCGCCAAGAACTCTCAAGAAATTGCGGTCTCTCCAAGGAAAGCTTACGTATATCCGGCGGTTCATAGCTAACCTCTCCGGCAAATGCCGCCCTACAGTCATCTAATGAAGAAAGGGACCCCGTTTGTTTGGGATCGTAAATACTAGAACGTATTGGACGAAATCAACCAATATCTGCAGAACCCGCCGGTACTGACCGTGCCAGTCAAAGGAAAGCCCCTCATCCTGTACACAACAGCCCTTGAAGGTTCTTTAGGCGCGTTATGGGCACAAGAGAACGACCAGGGGAAGGAGAGAGCTCTCTATTATTTGAGTCGAGTTCTCCTGAGGACAGAAAATAACTACTCCCCCATCGAAAAGCATTGCCTGGCACTGATCTTCGCCGTAACAATGCTCCGACATTACGCCTTGGCAAATGAGGTCCATCTCATATAAAAGGTGGATCCTCTCAAGTATTTGATGTCAAGAGCTATGCTATCAGGAAAGCTTGCCAAATGGGCCCTCCTTTTGATGGAGTTCTCGATAGTATATCGACCCCTCAAGGCAATAAAAGGCCAGGCCATCGCCGATTTTCTCGCTAAGCATTCGATACCTGCTGACTCTCTCATGAACTGCGAGTTGCCGGACGAACATGCGTTTGATGCAATTGATAGGGAGAAAGAAGGGAATGATACCTGATGGGAACTTTACTTCGATGGAGCGTCCTCCTTGAAGAAGCGAAAGCAAAACGCCCCCATGATTAAAGCCAGGGTAGGCCTTATCTTCGCGACTCAACAAGGAGGATTATGCATTTTTCCCTTTCCTTAACAGAGCCAAGAACAAACAATGAAGCTGAATATGAAGCTCTGATAGCATGATTCGAGATTACTATCGACATGGGCGTTGAAAACCTCCTCATATATGGAGACTCCCAGCTGGTCGTTAGCAAGTAAATGGCGACTACCAGATGTGCAAGCCAGAACTGATCAGGTATGGTGCGAGAGTGCAGCAATTGCTTATGCAAATCCCCTCCTATATCCTGAAAAGCATACCGCGTGCGGAAAATAGCAAGGCGGATGCGTTAGCCAAGTTCGCTAAAGAACTGCCTGACGAAAACCTCGATGACGTAAAGATCATTGTGCAAAGTCTCCGGATTCTCGCACCAGCAGAAATATCTCCGAAGACGTCTAAAGGAGAGGAAGCAACCAAACAAGAGGCCTTCCAATTGGAGGATGAAGAAAGGGCGAAGGATTGGAGAAGAGTATTCATATACTACTTCAAATCTCATCGAACGCTCGAAGACGCGTCGTCAAGAAATCAGTTCATGAAGAGAGCCCTGTCTTTCACCTTCGTCAATGGTACTCTTTATAAGAGATCATTCGATTGTCTATGGCTGAAATGCCTAGGTCCAGAAGAAGCAAAAATGGTCGTTCAAGAAACTCATGACGGACTCTGCGGTTCCCATCAAGCTGGGCCAATGATGAAGCTGAATATCAAAAGAATGGACTACTATTGGCCCACAATGGTTCAGGACTGCCTCGAATATTGAAGCAGTGTCACTCATGCCAAATTCATGGGGACTTCATCCATCAACATCCGAATCCGCTACACCCAACATTGGCTAGCTGGCCGTTCGAAATTTGGGGAACCGATATAATCGGGCCCATCGAGCCAGCATCGTCCAGGGGACATCGATTCATATTGGCAACGACCGATTACTTCTCTAAGTGGGAAGAGGAAATACCGCTAAGCGAGGTGAAGACGGAGAACATCCTCCATTCTTCAAGACACACGTCATCTACCGGTTCGGCACGCTGCGGTGGATTATCTCGGATAATGGGCCAGCCTACAGAAGCCATAAGATCAGCCGCTTCGCATAGCAGTATAATATAGATTGGAGATACTCTTCGGTCTATAATCCCCGAGCTAACGGTCTAGCTGAGGCTTTCAACAAGACCTTGACAAAGATCATAAAGAAAAAAGTGTCCCGAAATAAAAAGGACCGGAACGAGAGATTGCATGAAGCTTTCCGGGCCTATCGGACCACGTTCAAGATGGCCACGAATACAACACCATTTTCGTTAGTATTCGGCACGGAAGCAGTACTTCCCTTGGAGATAGAGCTACCCTCTCTACAAGTAGCAGTTTGGTACGAACTGACGGATGAAGAAAATGCCCATATTCGGCTCGAGGAACTTGATGCCCTTGATGAAACTCGTCTCATGGCACAGCAAAACCTAGAAGCTTACAAAGCAAGTATGACGCGCTAATACGAAAGATTGACTAGGACGAGAACATTCCGCTAAGGCGAACTCGTGCTAGTCGTAAAAAACCCTATGATCCCCAATCATGCTAAACGAGAGAAATTTGAGCCGAATTATGAAGGCCCGTACATCATAGACAAGGTCTATCAAGGTGGGGCCTACTTGATCATGGATATGCATGATGAAAGACCCTTCCGGCCAATAAATGGCTGATTCCTGAAAAATACTATGCCTAACGAGTCATGGCCCAGGTCAATGATAGATGACGACGCCTATGTCCGCTCGCTATCTTCCCGAGTCCAAACTCTATAAGTATTATCCGGCGAAACAACGTCGCTTCAAAATTCCACGGACAGTAACGTCCTTAAACTAGCTATGGACCGTAACGTCCTTAAACTAACAATGGACTGTAACGTCCTTAAACTAGCTATGGACCATAATGTCCTTAAACTAACAACGGACCACAACGTCTTCAAACTAGCCGCGGACTGCAACGTCCTTAAACTAGCTACGGACTGAGATGCCCCTAAACTAACAATGGACCGAGATGTTCTTAAACTAACATTGTACCGAGATGTCTTTAAACTAATAATGGACCGAGATGTCCTTAAACTAACGACGTCGCCTCGAACATGGCGATGGTGAAATGCAAGTCCACTAGTCCCAGCGGCGAGGACTGCAACTCAAATCCCACCGGCAAACGGATGGGTCACATGCGGCGAAACTATTCTCGAGAGTTTCCTCGCCAGAAAAAAATAAAAAAATAAAAAAAAAGGGGCACGTCCCTAAGCGAAATGGGAACGGATGAAAACCCGGAAGGTCGCCGTGAGTAAAAACAGCAGGACTACCGGCGAGTTTGTGAAAACCCGAAAGGGCGCAATCTCGTTAAAATAAAGACACCTGCAAGATCCTCTCGACCTTGTGAGGAGAAAATACCCGTGTGAGATCCTTACGACTCACAAAGGAGCAGCACACTTAGAGATCCCCACGATTCCTAATGAGAAATTACACTTACGAGATCCTCATGACCCGTAACAAGAATTCCCCTTATGAGACCCTCACGGCTTATAAGATTCAAAAGCCTTAAGCTACAGGGATCTGAACCTGTTCTTAAGCCATCACATTCCCCAAATTGCCCAACAAACGGTTCAATATTGACCCTGGTATACAATCCACGGGCACAAATAAACGTTTTCCTCACCGAGTCCCACCAATGACGAGGAATGTCCTCATGTGGTGAACCACACTTGTAAGTTCTCTCGACTTGTAAGGAGAAAACCCTCTTGTAAGATTCTTACGACTTATAAGAGAACATACACTTAGGAATTCTCACGGTTCCTAAGGAGAAAAACGCACCTACGAGATCCTCACGACTCGTAAAGAGAAATATCTTTATGAGACTCTTACGGCTCATGAAGTCAAAAGCCTTAGTCGACAGGATCCTAACCCTATTTGCTAAGCCACCTTTGTTCGAACTGAAAAAGGCAATTGATGATTCACTCCTGGTAACATCCCAGTGGTAGCGATGTTAATGCCTAAATCAGTATCAAATTCCATGTCCTTTCACAGCAAATGATATTCGCTCCTGGAAATATTCCAGTCGCAGTGATGCTAATGCTAGGATTGGTATTAGACCTCAAGTTCCATATTCGCAGCAAAAATCAGCGAGCCAAAAATGCATATGAAATAGCCGAAATGTTGGGGCAACTAACAATAAAAATCAGCGAACAAAATATATGCATATAAAAATAGCCGAAATGGTTGGGCAACTCGCAATAAAAAGCAGCGAGTAAAGAAAAAGAAAAACAGCCGAAATGATTGGGCACCACGAAAAAATAGCCGAAATGATTGGGCAATCACGACCTTCGCGATATAAAAAGCTGAAATGATAGAGCATCGCGGAAAGAAATAAAAAAAAGAATGAAACTTTTGCCCTGCAGGTTAGATCATAGTCACAAATTCGTCATTCGGGTATAATTCGGCGAGGTCGAAAATTCGGATTCGGAGAACTATTCGGAAAAAATCGGCAGGTATTCGGGAAAAATTCGGTAAGTGTTCGGGAAGGATTTCGAGCAAGAAATTAATATATGAGACGCTAGGTTTTGATTTTGTGAATTATTTGCTGTTTTTTGAATTATTCGATGTTTTGTCACATAATTCGGGAATAATTCGCGAATTATTCATGAATAATTCACGAATTATTCATGAATAATTCACGAATTATTCGGCCCACCGATTAATTCGGTGATTAAGTCAGCTGATCAAAAATTCATGAATTATTCGCGAATTCGGCGAATAATTCGTGAATTATGTGACTATGGGTGAGATCATGTTGACCCCTATATACAATCCATAGGCACAAACAGAAAGGGAACCATATCGTCCCACCAGGCTTCGTCAAAGGGAAGTTATATCTCAATGGCTACACCTACAGCCTAGAAATCAACGACGGCGTTCCTTCTCGCTCCAACCAGAAGCAGATACATCGTCGACAAAATGGAGCCATGGCAAAGTCCCTAGTTTCAAATCTCGACGGTTTGCAGACAACCCAGAGACTGCCTCAGAGCCACGGCAAAGTCCCCTAGTTCCAAACCTCGACGGTTCACGGGCAACCTAGAGACTACCTCGGAGCCATGACAAAGTTCATAGTTCCAAGTCTCGACGGCAGCATCCACAACTTAGAGATCAACAACAGCGTTCTTCCTCCTTCCAGCAGTATACAAGCACGACATCAACAAACGGAGCCATGGCAAAGTCCTCTAGTTCCAAATCTCGACGGTTCACAGACAACCCAGAAACAACCTCGACATTCATCGCAATATTGCAGACGCAATGTCAACCAATGAAGCAAAGGAAGATCCCTAACTTCAGGGTCTTGATGGCAACTCAAATGAGACCTGAAAGACTATCGGAGACCATCCCACTCCAGCGCGGAGTAGTCATGACTCATCGGGGATCCCAAACTGAGCCTAACCTCAAGTGAAAAGTGACATGGAATATCCCTAACGCTTGCTCTTTCGATGGTAATATTACCTGGAAGATTACTTGAAGACGTCATGTCCAGCCCCCGAAGGGATCAGAGACACGACAGTCGCGGGGCTACCCGAACAGCAATATTGCATATCGGGGAATATATCAGCTAGCCAACCCGACGGTGCGAAGGGTAAAAAACCCTAGTACCATAGACCCTAACGGACTTCTATTAGCAGGAGTTAATTGTGACGTTAGGAAACCCTTGCGAGAACTTCTCGATTCCTCTTGACTCGTGAGGAAATTAGTGTCCTTGTAAAAACTTCTCAATTCGTCTCGACTCGTAGGGGAAAGCCTTAGGCAATGGGGATGAGGACCTATTTCCTAAGCACTGGGGCCCTGCAAGTCGGTTCAAGATGGGCTATTGCATACCATTCATGGGCCACACTCTCCAAAGTCGAATCTTGACAAGGAGGGAAACAACCACTTACGAGTCCTATCGACTTGTAAGCGGGAAATTTTTTCTTGTGAGATCCTTATGACTCTCAAGAGAAAATGCCCTTAGGAGCCCTCACGACTCCTAAGGAGAAAAGACACCTACGGGATCCTCTCGACTCGTAGGGAGAAAAGTCTTTATGAGACCCTCACGGCTCATAAAGTTGAAAAGTCTTAGGCAACAGATCTGAACCAGTCTTCTAAGCCATCATTGCCCCACAAGGAGATCAAGATGGACTATCTACAAGACGCATTTGCTAAAGAGACACGACGGTACAACTGTGTATGCGCTTAAATGGAAATGGTGTCCAAAACATGCTGATTTATGTACGACACTACAATAGCGCTCACACTTAAAAGAAAATTCCTAAGAGTAAAGTATAAAGATCATGTACAGAGGTGGGATACACGTACGAATATATGATGAACAGGAAACATTCAACAATTAATGATAAGAGAAACACATTGATAAAGACATACTACTCTACAGGGAAGAGATCACCAAATATGTGATCAGAGATACTTGGGTTAGCAAAAAAATACGCAAAGTTCTCCAATTCCCTCTCTGCCCTCTCCACCATGTCGAAGCGGCGGTCTTCGCGAGGAGTTGCTCCCCATCGATTAGCACCGTGCTCATCAGCGAAAGCGGACATGATGGCCCGCCGAGATCTTATTTGACTCAATAAATGAACTGATCGATCCCTCAAAAACTAGGTAATCAAATGTGCCACGTGAAAGCACTCGATCTTGTCCTCCGCCGTATCGAGAATCGCCAGAGTCATCTCTGTCGGATGAGGGGGGATGTCGGCAAGCACGGATAGAAAGATCATCCGGAGCCAAATGGAGCCCATAGAAAGAGGAGAGCCCCTACGAGTCAGGAGCTCATATATCACCGTGTCACATTGAGCGTCGGTGAGAAGAGGATCTACTAGCCGCGCAGCAAAGCGAGGAATCGTTTCCTCGATGGTCACCTCCCATAGTTGCCGACAAGCGTGAGGACGATTGCAGGCCATAACTTTTGGTTTGTTTGAGTCTCGTTAATAAAAAATGGGTTTCTATTGAAGAGGAGAAGGAATATATAGCTTCGGGTTATAAAGAGAAACGTTCAAATCAACGCACGGAAAATTCGGTGCACAGTGGAACTATTTCCAAGGCCGGAAAAAAGGACATGGGGAATAAGATAGTTGGCCCATAAGAAATAGAGAAGGAAGGTGAAAAGACTCTTTCGGTGGTGAGGCAGTGCCTCACGTGCCTTGCACAAAGGCGCCAGCGCCGAGAGTTAAAAACTCTAAGGCGGCGCCTCACGGGCCTTGCACGAATAGCATGGGAGCCCCGACATTCTATATACGAGTAACTACTACTTCACATGAGGCACCTATGAGCAGTGGTATAAAAGAAAGGGAAATTTTGCCATTCATACTTGAGGAAATTTATACATTAGCGGTGACAACAAAACAAAATATCATTAAAAAAATGTTTAAAATGGTAAAACACTAAATCCCGGACATGGATTGAGGAATTCCGAAGCAAGGCCGGATAAAATGCTTCTGGCTTCTCTGACCATTTTCTGATGCATTTTCTCATGAATGCAAGCATCGAGATTCTCACTAATATCGTTCGTCCTCTGGTAGGCAGAGATTATCGTCGTCTGTTGAAAGACTTGATGCAAAATATCGACAAGATTATCTCGACGCCTCTTCGAGATCAAGCCCATTAGATATACTGAGTGCACCTTGTCTTCGGCATCATCAAGCACCTCAAGCGGCATGGCTTCGTAAAATCCAGGAAGGGCTTCACAAATCGCTCCCACGATGATCTTCAATAAAACGGAACGGCGGGGGAGTAGTCGATCATTGTATTCATCGAAGCGACGCATAACCTCAGCGCATTGAGCATTCGTAAACTCCTGGTTTTGACAGCGGCCTTGGACACGAATGTCTTCATAAGAGGTAATCTCGTTGAGATCATACAGATAAGCAGCCATAGTATCTGAAAAGAAAATTCAGTAAAAGATTGGCAATTAAATATCAAGATTCTTAGTGTTTAAAATAAAAAACAATAGTGATAGTCCATCATTGATGAGGCAGTTACTCGTTAAGGAGGAAATCCTAAGAGGCTCCTCATTTAATGAGAACCCTCATCGGACCAAGGAGTTGAACTCTCTCGAGAGCAGTGCTCTGCGGACAAAATTTACATCTGTCAATTAAGAAGGGAATAAAATTACCCAAAAATTTCTAAAAGCTATGCTCTGTAAATCCACAAGATCTTTAAAGATCTGAAGTAAAAATCCTAGAAACCCTAAGAGTTCTTCATCAACGGGTTACGAAACCCAAAAAAAAGATTTCTTTAGATCTATGATCTAAGAAGAGTAAAACTCTGTTCTAATTAACAATTTAAAGAAACCCTAAAATACATCTTAAAAGATCGGTGATCTAAGAAGAGCAAAGCTCTGTTTAATGGGTTTGATTATGATCCTTACCAAAAAATTTGGGCAAAGTTATAACTCTAAAAGAGTTTACTTGGGCAGAGATCTGAGCTCTGGAAAAAGAATTGAATTCTCAGAAAGAAGAAAAATGGAAGATGAACAGCAGCCATCTCAAGGACCAAAGGCCCTACTTATAGGCATGGGAAGACGATCCAACTTCCAAGATGATCCAGCAGTGGAAAAGCTGCCACCGCTGCACTCACGTGTAAGCCACGTGAGCACAACGGTGGGGGAGAATTTGTTTCCCCCCAATAAAAGAGGAAAGCTCTGTTCAAAATTTGAAAAGAGCCAGCGCCTCACGTGCCTTGCACGAGAGCGCCAGCGCCAAGAGTTAAAGGCTCTGAGGCAGCGCCTCACGTGTCTTGCACGAGGGCGCCAGTGCGAAGAGTTAAAGACTCTGAGGTAGTACCTCACGTGCCCCACACGAGGGCGCTGGTGCCAGAACTAAAAGTTCTCTGCCGTTAGATCAAAGATCCAACGGAGATGATAAATCATCAAAACAGATAATTAAATTCTGATTGAGGAAATACTCCTCAAATCTTTCTAAACAAGAAAGATTATGCTCTGTAAAATAGAGCATCGCCGGATCAAAGATCCAATGACGATTAAAAATCACAAAGCTACAGAATAAGCTCTGTAGGGGAAAATATTTTCCCCAATCTTTCTAAACAAGAAGAATTGCCTTTGGATTAAGGATCCAATGCTGATTAAAAAAAACACCAAATTACATAATAAGCTCTGTATGGAAAATATTTTCCCAATCTTGTTAAAAACAAGAAAAATATCTTCTGTAAAACAGAAGTTCTTGGATCAAAGATCCAACAGTGGATAAAATCCCTAAATCAATTAAGAAATCTCTCAATGAGAGATTTTCTTAACTGAATCAACAGATCTGCCTCTACTATATAAAGGCCAAAAGACTTCAAGTTTAAAAGAGAGAACCCCCCCCCCCTCCATAAACTTCAAGTTCAAAAAGAAGAGCAAGCAAAAAGAGCTTTAAAGAGAGAAGGAAGAAGAAGAACTTTCTTCAAGGTAAACAGAGATCATAGTATCTCATCTGCATACCCAAGGGTTTAACCCTTATAAAAGAACATAGTTCTTTTCCTGGATCTGAGATCCATGAGACAAGTCTCCCACAAATGAGAATTTAATTCTCGCAGGGATGAATTTTTTCTTGAGGATTGAAGATCCAGGGAAGAACAAAGAATTGAACTCTTCAGAAAAATGCACGAAGAAGGAAACAGCGCCAAGCGCCTCATGTGCCCCTCACGTGGGCGCTGCTTAATAAAGAGTGCTTAGTACTCAGTGGTTGGCGCCCAGCGCTAAGCGCCCCATGTGCCCCTCACGTGGGCGCTGCTAAAATAAAGAGTGCTTTGCACTCAGTGATTGGCGCCAAGCGCCCCACGTGTCCCTCACGTGGGCGCTAATAAAATAAAGAGTGCTCTTCACTCGGTTGTTGGCGCCCGGCACCAAGCGCCCTACGTGCCCCTTACGTGGACGCTAATAAAATAAAGAGTGCTCTGCACTCAGTGGTTGGCGCCCGGCGCCAAGCGCCCCACTTGCCCCTCACGTGGGCGCTTTTTAATATAAAGCGCTCTGTAAATAGAGCCCAGCACCATAAAGAGTGTTTAACACTCCATAAAAAAACAAAGAAATGGGGTGAGAGTAAGAGCCCATATCAATGCTCAGCATTGTTGCACATAAAAGGGACCAAGCCCAAACAAGTGTTTAACACTTTATTCAATACTAAATGGACTGAGTCCAAGTTGAACCAAAAGTCCCTAATTCAGATCAACCGAGCCCATATGCTCACATTCTTTCTAAATTGGTCTTAGTCCCAAACCCAACTACAGATCTCCCAACTAACATTGGTTCAAGGGTATATCTCCTCACACCTCTGATATATGTCGTAATTCTTCAACGTCTTCAGAGAGGTGGCGGGTCCCGACAACTAACAATTCCATGGACCACAACGTTCTTAACAAGCTATGGACCGAAACGTCCTTAAACTAACAATGGACCGTAATGTCCTTAAACTAGTTATGGACCGTAATGTCCTTAAACTAGCCCATGGACCGTAATGTCCTTAAACTAAAACGACAGAGCCTAAATTCTCTTTCATTGGATCAAAAATGATCTCGAACCCTCGTTAAGTAGATCTTAGTCCAATATCGGATTAACGTATTTTTAACAAATATTTAAGTTGATCTTAATGTCAAACGAGGTTAACGATCTTTGAATCAACCCAAACTCAAATCTAAGAAAATAGGGATTTGGACTAATCTACGCCCTACGGGCGACAATATAAATTAGTCTCTGTATACAATTCACGGGCAACCAAAAATAAAACAAACATACACGACACGAAATGATCTTCTGGAGACGGAGAAAGTGGTTACTGCGATACACGGTGTCTGTCCAAACCTCTGATACACGGTGTCATAAATCAACTTGGCATCTTCGGAAAGATGGACGGATAAAACCAAATAGTATCTGCCTCTAAAATTCAGGCCAGACGTCCTAACGTCCCGATCGCATCTTTCGGCGGTAAACATCCTCCTATTAGGGATACCTAGAGGTTTAACGACTTATTACACGAGCTAAGTGCAATCGTGTTGCCTACGAAAATGTGCTAGGTTTTTCTTTTTCTTTTTAAAATAAATAGTTTGCTCGGGATGATCAAAGATAAGTTTAGGGGTATTTGATCAGTCAAATTTATTGCACATTTGTACAGTCATTTTTCCTACTATTATTAATTACTAAAATGTGTTAATTGTAAATTAAGAACACATGTGGGTTTATTTGTAAAAAGATTATTGCCATATGTTTCTTAATTTATAATTAATATAATTGGGGAATTTATGCATATCATATTTAAATAAAAAAATACATAAGATTATTTATTATTAAATTATGCATATCATATCAAATATTTCTAATCAATATTATTAAGATATCATATCAATTAATTGGTTGGAATATTATACCAAATAAAAAAAATGCTACTGACAATTTGATTTGAGATATTGTGCAGGTATTATAATAGATCAGTTCAGGTCTGAAATACAAGTAGGAGATCCATATCAAATCGAATTACCAAACCAAATCTGCCGAATGTTAGAAGCAAATTGAAGAATCTCAAAACGATAGAGAAAAAGCAATATTTTCAGAATATTTTTATCAGAAGAATCTCGAAATATCGAGAGAGGAAGGCACGAGAAATCTGGAGACTCAACTCTACCAGAGGGTGGCGGATCCACGGCCTATAGGGGTATTGGGCGGCGGAAGCACGGTCGATCTATGGCCGTAGGATGTGAAAAATCAGGGGCTTGATCTTCTTTGTACTCACTTCAATATTACGTTTAGGGTTTCAAGTTCCAGAGCCTATAAAAGGACTGAGAGCAATCTATCATCCACAATCTATCGACCGATCTACCGATCAAGCAATCTAGATCTATCGAGAAATTAGGGTTTTTAGTTCTTGTAGTTTAATTTCAGCAATCAAGTTCTATAATGCAATAGTTTATTCAATAAAAGATAGTTTTTATTCAATCTTGTTTCATTACTTTCCGCATTTTAATTTCTGCATTTACTTTCCGCAATTTTAATTTTGTTATTTCTTATGGATTCATTAATCTTCTATCTTTTCTCGTATACTTCGTTTATCCCAATGAGCGAGTAAATTCTTGCTTGTTAGGGTTTGTAGGATAGAGTAGTATAATCAATGAACAAAATCCATCAATTTCTTTTTAGTTTTAATTTTTATAAAGTTTAGCAAAATGAATCTTAACCCTCTTATTGGGCGTGCTATTAATTCATGATAGTCACGACCACGATTTGAGATTCGTCAGTACTCGCTTTGTTGAGGGCTTGAGATAAATAAGGATCAATAGAAAGACAAGGGTCGGTAGAGAGAAACCCTAATTCCCTCCAAGAACCCTAATCCACATTCATCGCTATTTCTCTACTATTAAATAATTAAAAGATTAAAAGAATTATTTTTAAAACTCCATCCATTAACTACTAAATGCTATAAACCCTAGAAGCCTTTCTCTTATAAACGTTTTAAACCTTCCTAATATAAAACGATAAAAATCCCACCTTTCTTCTATTAACTCGTCTAAAACAATAAAAGTAGTTCACCATTACCCAGTGTACGGCCCGTACTCACTAGCGGCTAGCTATTGCGACACCGTTATTGATTGCGGTAATTAGAACATACAAAGACTCACTTTTCGAACCAATCAAGACTCAGCCCCCCGCGCTTCGGGGGTAAGTTAGGACTTCGCCAACTAATTTAGGCTTGGTATGATATTGTCATTCCTGTTGCTGACCTTTTTCTTCTGTTTTCTTCCGTAGAGCCAATGAATCGTTCGAAAATCATGGCTTCCATGGCTGGCAAGGCGCATGGGAGGAAGGGCGGTGGTGCTAGCTCGTCCAAACCCGTACCGGATGTGGTCCCCCGGCAAGCCCCTTCCGCTAAGGTCTCTGCGGCCCTCCCGTCCTGGAGGAACGCCGTAGCGGAGGGCAGAAGCATGCCCGGGATCCGGCTTTTCGGGCCAAGACGGAAGTTCCATCCTCTGCTAAGTCTCCGCTCAAGAGGTAAAAGAGAGTGGTTTCCCGATCACCCACGACTGGGATACGGGTGCAGCAGGACGACTTCTGCAGGAAGATGCTCGGCCGCCTCATGCCGATGGCTTTGGATCCACAGCGTCATTGGGTAGGAAGCTACCCACTGCGGATGGGCCAAGCAGGAAACTACTCGTCCGCCTCATGACGAGGGCTTTGGATCTACAGCGTTGTTGGGTAGGAAGATACCCGCTGAGGATGAGCGTGGCAAATAGGAGACTATCCGCCTGCCTCGGAACCGAGCAGGAATCTACTGGCGTGAGGGATTAGTTTAGAAACTAAAATAACTTTAGTTGACATAAAAGGAGGAATATCATTATTCGAAAGAGTAGAAATTCATCTGTACAATTTAAGCTTTTCGGCGTTATATGGCCGTGGAAAGTCACGTCCCCAGGAATCCTGGAGGCGGTAGGCTCCGCCAGGCAATGTCTCAGTTATGAGGAAGGGACTGTCCTACTTCAGAGAGAACTTGTGCAGCTTCCCTTGGTCTTCGAACTCGTTTCGACGTAGGACTAAGTCTCATGCCTTGAAATCTTGATATTTAACCCTGGCGTAGTAATATCAGGTGGTTTGTTGCTGATATGCGGCCATCCTTATTTATGCCTGATCTCTCTTTTCCAATAAGATATCTAGGTCGCTTCGAAGTGCCAAAACATTAGCCTCATCGTCAAAGTGTCCGATTCGATAGCCGGGAAGATCGATTTCTGCGGGGACTATTGCATCGGTGCCGTAACAGAGGCTAAACTGGGTTTTCCCCGTGCGTGTTTTTTTTATGTTCGCAATGCCCATAACACCCATGGTAGTTCCTCGACCCAGTCGTCCTGTCTTCCTTCCAGGTAGGCTCTGAGGCCCCAGATGATACCTCGGTTTGCTACCTCGGCTTGCCCGTTGCATTGGGGATGCACGACCTCGGAGAACTTCATCAATATGTGATAGTCGTTGTAAAATTCTCTGACCATGTCATTTTCAAATTGGTTCCATCGTCAGTGATGATGCACCTCAGGATTGCAAATCGGGCAATTATATTATTCTGTAGGAACTTCACCTTAGAGGTGGCATCCGGTTTCCTGATCGGCGTGGGTTCAACCCACTCCGTAAAGTAGTCTATGGTGATAAGGAAGTATTTGTGTCCACCCGTGCCAGTGGGGAGTTGGCCGACCATGTCCATCCCCCACCGCGCGAATGGCCAAGGGGAACATAGTGGTGTCAACTCGGCAGCGGGTAGCCGTGGAATGCAGCCAAAGATTGACAGATTTTGCACCTCCTTACAAGCTTTCCCGCGTCATGGTGGATAGTCGGCCGGTAATACCCCCGCAATAGTGTATTTTGAATACTACGGGCCCCTTGATGTGCTCCTCCGACTCCTTCATGTATTTCTCGGAGAACGTAATCTGCTTCGTCGGGATCAACATATCGGAGTAGAGGTTGGGTGTACAACTTTTTGTACAGGTTTCCTTTGATCCAAACGAAGTGACGAGCTTTTATGTGGAGCCGGTGTGTCTTAATTCAGTCCTCGGGAAGTGCTCCGTCCTTGAGGAACTCCACTATGAGATTTCTCCAATTTGGGATATCCTCCTGAGCAGTATAGATCTGGTGTATCACATCTCTATCTTCGATGCCAGGTCGTGGCAGGACTTCGAAGAGGATATTTCTCTTGTGATTGGCCGAATAAGAAGATGCGAGTTTGCTTAGCACGTATTCCTCGGCGTTCATGCTCCTGAGAATCTGTTCTACTTGGACCTAGTCGAAATTTCTCCAAAGTTTTTTTTACCTCCGCTAGGTATCTCATCATCAGGGGCTTCCGGGCTTCGAAACGTCCGGTCACCTGACTGATGACCAGCACGGAGTCACTGCGGATCCTAATTGTCTTTAGCCCTACCCCCGAAGGCGATTCGTAGCCCAGCCAATAAGGTTTCGTATTCTGCGGCGTTGTTCGTATTGGGGTTTGCTAGCGCCCTGGCCATCTACTGTGGCCGGTATGGAACAAAAAATGGTGTTTAAAATTTTGGCGCTAAAAAACCCGTCCTCGAATCGAAACCATAAACCTAGAACTAGCTAAAAGATAGTAGTGTTATACCGAATGATTCGTGCCCTTGGGTCTTCTACATCTTCTTTAGCTTTTTGAGGTGTCCTCGATTGAGCTTGACCGCCGGTCTTCCTCCATCGAAGATGATCCACCCGAGGGATATAGCTCATGGCTCTAGCTCCATACTAGGGATCTAGTGAAGCAACTAGGGACTCTAGGTTACTAATCTACAGTGTCTAGGGATGTAGTGAGTAGCTCTAAGTGTTTATCTACCTCTTCTACCCTTATTTCTCAACACATGAGATGATAGGATAGAAGATGAAAATGAAAGAGGAGCTCAAGAAAGGTAGTGAAGAGAGCAAGCAAAATGGTGAGAGTGAGAAAAATCCCATATAAAAAATGAACCGTTCTCCAGTGAGAGAAAATATGAAGCAAGGGTTTGTAAAAACCCATTTCCAAATATAATATGCAACCATACTTGAATAGTTTGCACAAATGAATTAACAATTCATTTGTCAACACTATTCAAGCATGGTTCTCATCAATCTCTCTTCATTACCATTATACCTCATTTCCATTTAAATAAATAAATGGATAATCCAAAATGAGGTGTCCACATTCTAGAATATTTTCCGTATAAATACGGATTACGCTCAACTGTATATACATACATGTATTCGTACGAAAATACGAATACCCAAAGAGATAGAATAGCACAAAGAACATAATACTAGAATATACATATCGAAATACATATACGTAAATTATTAAATCAATGCTTGATTCCAGCTCAATCCCGAGCCGGCTAGTATTATCAACCGTCCGATCGAAAGTCCGGGTAACTAGTACAATCAATCGATCGGAACTCTGCACGTATCAAAATACTGTTACTACATCATTTCGTCTGAACCAGGGAAACCCTCTGTATGGGACTCTAAAGACTCGTCAATACGCTGGCAGTGGGTTTAACCACAAGCACGTCAGCGGCACTAGCTGTATATAATGGCTACCCAGGTATTGAGTGAAAGGAAGACCGACGAGCGAACTCATCCGAACCCCTACTGAGCCTGTTTGTGACAATCTTCGTACAGTCCGGTTTGTTCGTCTAAGAGTATCTCATATCGGGTCTAGGGGGTGGATAAAGTCAGACCACTAATAACGCGATATGTCGTGTTGGTATGAAGCCCATCACCCACTGAGAAACTACTAATCCAAATCAGTAATTCTCGTCAACCTTAGCCAAGGATTTCTGGTGATGGTCACCCGTGCACAGCGCAACATCAACCCCCAATGCCGAGAGAGACGATTCCCCGACGATACGCTCACTACCTCCATGTGGCTTGAGACTACCTCCATGTGGCTCCTTTGAGCCGTGGTAGGGTAGTAATCAAAGCGCAATGGGAACTCATACAAGATAAATGACAATCTCAGGTCGACAGACTAACCTGTACTCATGTCACCTGAGAATTGCTATCTGACAATAGGTATAATACCATCTAGCATGTTCCCGGCGAGTCTGTCCAGTATAACTCATAACCCAATGAGCACCTGTATACTATCTTAGGTGACTAACTGACACTAATGGCTTGTGAGACCGGCCACCGCCCCTCATCGGGGTCTTGAAAAGTTTACACTAGTCTACTCCGGAGTATCGATGTCCAGTCTCGATACTCTCTCGACTAGGGACATTTAAGGATGTGCTTATAGACCACCCAGCTCCTACGTATATGATCGTCATCATAATGCTAGTAGTCAAGCAAGAATCCTATGGGCTCTATCAACATGTAATAGTGATCTGTAATACCACATAATGCATGTACATGATGATAGAGACAAACCATATAGCATACTATCATTTTGAGTAAGACTGTTCTAACCGTATAGGTCCTCCCTCAATCATCACAATCGCGTGCCTGCGATTACAATAATTAACTTGAGGGCACTATATCCAACAATCTCCCACTTGCACTTAGGGCTAATTATTGCGATGTCGCATACTCATGGCCCGTGTGATACCGAACACCCAACTTCTCTTCTAATCAGTCTCGCAAAGCCCGTTTGTGAAATAATTGCGTTCGAGAAATAGCTTCAGTGAGTGGATCCGCTCCGATATTTCTATCTTTATCTATCTATATCTCAACTTCGCAGAGAAAGACCATCTCTCGAAATGAGCGATACATGTCTTAAAATTTGTCTGGATATCTGATGGGACCTAGTTCACAAATAAACTCCAAATCTAACAAACTTGTTAGACCATATCTTCCATTGAATTTAATCGGTATCCTGTGACATGCCTTCCTCAGTATCCACTTAGACCCCTTGTCCAACATACTGCCCTTCAGAAGAGGGTAAACTTTAACTCTGACAGTCACTCTGTCATCCAGGTTACCTTGGAAGCCTGAAATGATAACCGCTTCGTGAAGGAGGCTGCCATTACCATATACTAAGAACATTCACTTATGTTCATAACTGCTTCCCAATATTTCTCTACGATTGGATTAATATATATGCTTATTACATTCAGTGCAAAAGCAATATCTGGTGTGGTACTTGACATTTCATGATTAACTCAATTGCCTAAGCAAGTGATATGCCAATTATGCAAATCTCTCTCCTCATCAGTCTAGAAGACATCTCTTTTAAGAGGGTGACTCCATCACCTGCGGGTATACCACCACTCCAGGAGTCGTCCATTCTAAAACACTTTAGAATAGTGTCAAAGTACCCAAATTGGGACACTTCCCAAATCTAGATCTAAAACCATAGATCTAATGACCAGAATCCCTGATATTTTATCCAGATCCTATGTGGAGAAACACTTTATAACTACCACAGTATAACCGATCGTAATATAGGAAGATCACTTCCTATCAAGAGCATGTCATCTAAATACCAGGATATCACTCCCTACTATCTTCTTACCAGGTCCATCTGTTATTCTGATGCTGTCAAACTCTATGACTGTCATATCAAAAATAGATGATCTATCTCTGCTATATTTGCTTTAGTCTATAAATAGACATAAGCTATTTGCCCACCATACTTCCGCTACTCCCACTAACTACAACAACCATCTGGTAGAGTCATATACACGTGCATTTCTAAAACTAATTTAGAACGACATTATAGTCATCCATCTACCAGATCTCATAGTCTAGGACAGCAGTAGTGGCAAGCTTGGGTCATCAAAACCTCCATGTCACCGTCTTTAAGAAGACCGAAGTATCTCTCGGGTGGCTGAGGTTACCCACCAAATCTGTGAAGTAGCTAATGGATCGTCGAAACCAATTGAATTCTCAGGCTCTATTAAATTTTCAGTAACTGTTTGTGGTTCTGGATCATTTCCAGTTCTACCATACCCCCACTAATGTTTTCTGAAAAGAATTTATTTTACTAAAACGGGTGGCGAGTCAAGAATAATATAACTATTGATCTTCCAAATGGTAGAATGTTAACCTTCGTCAAAGCCCGGGAAAACCCACAAACTGCCATTACTAAAACGTGCCTAGAGTTTATCCAGATTCTGGTTTTAAGCATAAGCCAGACTACTTCATAAACCTTAACTTCCTTAAGATATCAATCCATTCTATATCCAATATAGAAATAAAGGCACTAATTTAATTGGAACCAGATTCAAAATACATGCAGCCATTTCCAGTGCATATCGACTATATGGAAAAAGGCCAAGCAGCATTACTCATAGATGAGCGTACTCACGGATGAGTAACCTGAGAGAGAAGCAAGTTCTCAAATATATTACTTACAATGAAATACCTAGCATAAGTATCTACATCTTCGATCAACTTGAAGAATCCTGATACTTGCAACATATGCTTCTCCACTTTATTCTTATACCTATAACTTCTCAAAATTTGGACCTTATATTTCAATGAAATATTTGTCTAAAACCAGACAAGTCATAAGTAAACGGAATATAGTACGAATACCAACTCCTTTGTCCTAACGGACATCGGACAACATACAATACTTTGTATAAGTCCTCTGAGTTTAATAACTCAAACCCTGTACGTCGTAGGTTGAAAACTGTGCTATGATTAAGAAGAATTACACTGCTGTTGAATACACCTTATCTAACTATCAACTGATATAGGTAAATGTCATAAACATAATTTTAAAAAGTTATATCTCACTTTATAAAATAAACGTACAGATATATCAGTTTGAAATTGGTGCATAACAACGGATATTCAAAACCAAATATTTGTCGTTAGGCAAAATCCAAGCGATTTCCTCAAATATCACCAATTACAAAGAATTCTGATATATTGAAGATCGAATCACCCAATTCCCAATATTCTACTCCCACTCAGCATCTGTAATGCCATACAGATGTGAGAATCAAGTCTGGTAAATACATACCCTGGAGTCAGAATCTAATTGGGAAAACTGTTTTCAATTAACACCGCACTATAAAACTGAAAAATGAAAATGTTTCGAAGGGGTAGCCGGGTATTCCTCGTAATGCATCTTCCAATATCCAGATTCATGACAGTAACCGTATATTTCCTTGCCGTCACTCCAATCCCTTCATATGTCTTTACTTCTTACCTTCTGTACACCACACTTAAGCTAATTGGTTTTCTTCCTTCCCTACCTTTCGGCACCAGCCTAAGGTTTGGAAGAAGACTATCCAATAAGGGTAATTGGTGTACTCTCCTAATACCATGAGCCCTTGCAACCTGAGAGAAGGTAAAGAGAAAAGACAACCGAATAATCCTATTCAATTTCTCCCAAACCAGAAACCATTCTCGAACTGAAACAAGTTCCTTCGAGTTCGTATGTAACTATACAATGGCATATCCAAGCAATATGGATCTTCGTAGTGATACAGAGTGTTCTGGAGAAATGCAAAAGGGAAGTAGGAGTGGCAGGGGTATACGCGGCTTCGTCATGAATGATAGCAGTCGCAATTTCCTTTGCCCTAACTCTAATCCCTTTATATGTCTTTATTTTTTACCTCCGGTACACCACACTTAGGCTAATTGGTTTTCTTGCTTCCCTACCTTTCGGTACCTACCTAAGGTTTGGAAGAAGACTATCCAATAAGTGTAATAGGTGTGCTCTCCTAATACTAGGAGCTCTCGCAACCTGAGAGAAGGTAAAGGGAAAAGACAACCGAATAATCCTATTCAATTTCTCCAGAACCGGAAACCATTCTCAAACTGAAACAAGTTCCTTCGAGTTCGTATGTAACTATACGATGGCATATCCAAGCAATATGGATCTTCGTAGTGATACAGAATGTTCTGGAGAAATGCAAAGGGAAAATAGGAGCGGCATGGATACATGCGACTGAATGACAATCCAAAAACCAAAGTGTTTTAAGAAGGTTCAGTTAACTTAGTTCATGAGTTTTAGTTTAGGGTCAGGTCATGGTCACTGCCAAAGAGAGAGAGAGAGAGAGAAAACACTCAGCGTACACTCTAACCTAGATTAGATTGGTTAATCACTTTATCTAATCAGGATGGCTCCCACTGTTTTCTCGAATTCTTCATCAAACCCTAAAAGGAGAATTAGTCGGGATCATCTGAAAATCACCCGAGGAGTAACACCTACTCATCAGTAAAAATCGGGACCTAACTATCATCACATGATAACTTGATGGAAGCCACTCAAGTCACCACACTCCAGAAGGTATGCATATGCCTGGAAAGTTTCCTTTATATTTGAAACTTCCGATGTGGTTTTTCCCCCTAGGACCCAAGTGACCTTGACAAAGTCAACAAATCAAAAGGTCCTATTCAAGTTCAACCCATTATTATCTTGATTGTATTAAACTCACCCGCACGAGCCCTTGACACAGTCAATAAGGCTGCACGACTGTCCTAACCAATCGTATTGCATGCTATAAACAAGCACCATTTAGCTACCGCACACTACATCTTGACATAGTCAACAAACGCAGCACAGATACTAAGTAGTATTTTAAAGAAATGACGGAGGGCTACGACTGGTTTTTGGGAACTTGATATTGTTGAAGGAACCCGAATGGTTTTACAAATATATAGCGGCGTAAACTTTTGCTAAAGAGATCACTCCCTATAAAGGGGTCTAGGCTCTTACCTCGTCGAGTGAGGTGCAGAATATTCCTAACTAAATACCACGATGCAAAACAAAAGAATCGATTATAGTGAAGTTATTACAAAAATGCAAACTTTTGCCCAAGTGATCACTCCATATAAAGGGATCTCGGCTCTTGCCTCGTCGAATGAGGTGCTGGATATTCATAACTGAATATCGTTGTGCAAAGTAAAAAGAAACGTCTGTAATAATAGTTTTTCAAATATTGGTTCCAACAACATCATTTAGGTTTATTTTTCCTTGCTTTAATCAAAATTAACGTAGTCCCATCAATTAATCCATATCACACCAGAAAAGAACGAAAATACAATGTACGTATATGCCATCGGCATTCGTCATGGGGCCCGTTATGCACCGTTAGGTTACTTAACTAACGGCAGAGCGGGGGCTGGACTAGCGCGGATGCAAAATATATACAACATTTACTAGTATATATAAATATATATATATAACATTCGTCCCAGGCATGATATAAGCAACATCACATAAAAGTGATAAGCAACACAGAATAACGGATAATCTAGGAACCCCGGGTTTCATTCGAGCCGCAAATGAAACCCAACATTCCCCGGTTGTGTGGATAGCCTGTGCAATATATAATTAAGACTCTTATGAGCGCGGCAAGTTACCCGCCAATCTCAGAAGTGAGGCAACCCCAATCAACTAAGTGAATGGGCCACCCAGCACTTCACGGAATCCGGTAACTTGAGCACCCCTCCATGGGTCATTCTATACCCCCTACGAGTGCGGCGAATAGCCTGTCAATTCTAAAGTAAGGCCCCCTCCATCTCAACGCCATGAGATGCGGGCCCGTTGCCCTCTAGAACACGACTGCTCAAGCACTCCAACGTAGGGTAATCTTAGTATAGAAAAGAAAAGTATATACACAATGGTGACATCGACCTCAACCCGGTCGTGCCCCAATAAAAGAATATACAATCAGGCAGAGATGGCTGTCCATATGACGGACGCTCGCCCCGCAATAATGAATATACAAATGAATCTGAACTGTACTACTACTATTGCACTATAGGCTATCCACCACAACAACTCATCCACAATATCAGCACAATACAGAACATCAACGTGAATATCATGTTCGCAAACCCGTCTAATTGAACATACAGCAACTAGTCGGGTTGTACCACTCAATGATATTCACTGTCGCAGATATTAACATATGCACTGATAAACACGTATTCAAAATTTCGATCGACTAAAGCTTTTCCATATTGGTCCCAAATGCAAACTAGCACTCAAACAAATCTGAGCCAAAAACATACATCCCAAAAATCACATTTCCATATAATAGAGTGCCAGAAGAAATTTGGCGCACAATGGCCACAAACCAACCGCGGAACCACCGCCAATAGGCATGTTTGTGGCGGTTCCGCGGCCATATAGTTGGCTCACGTGCCCAAATTTCTTAAAGTGCTCTAAAAATGTCTGCACGTATTTTTAAGGCAATCTGAAATATTTTTTGAACAATTTTCAAAATCGACAGCGGGCATGTCAAAATGGAATTGTGATTCATAAAATTTCGTTGATTGATATTTTAACCTTATGTAAACTAGCTAGTAAAGGTTTATGGGATGGCTCCGATACCATGTTGGGGTTTGCTAGCGTCCTGGTCATCTACCATGGCCGGTGCGGAACAAAAAATGGTGTTTAAAAATTTTGGCTCTAAAAAACCCGTCATAGAATCGAAACCATAAACCTAAAACTAGGTACAAATGACGATCTCAGGTCGAAAGATTAACCTGTACTTATGTCACCTGAGAACTACTATCTGAAAATAGGTATAATACCATTTAGCATGTTCCCGGCGAGTCCATCTAGTGTAACTCATAACCCAATTAGCACCTATATACTATCTTAGGTGACTAACTGACACCAATGGATTGTGAGACCGGCCATCGCCCCTCGTTGGGGTCTCGAAAAGTATACACTAGTCTACTCCAGAGTATCGATGCCCAGTCTCGATACTCCATCGACTAGGGACATTTAAGGATGTGCTTATAGACCACCCAGCTTCTACGTATATGATCGCCATCATAATGCTGGTAGTCAAGCAAGATTCCTATGGGCTCTATCAACATGTAATAGTGATCTGTAATACCACATAATACATGTACATGATGATAGAGACAAACCAGATAGCATACTATCATTTTGAGTAAAACTGTTCTAACCGTATATGTCCTCCCTTAATCATCACAATCGCGTGTCTGCGATTACAATAATTGACTTGAGGGCACTATATTCAACAGTTCGGTGCCTTGAACCCAAGCCTCAGAGAGTACTCCATCTCTGCTTCATTTGGACCACGTATGACCAACCTAGCCCCACTCCTATCCTATGTGGAGGAGTCGTCCACATATAGTACCTAGTCTAGAATCGGGCCGAGCGTCTCCTCGACTGAGGGTCGTGGGTCAGGGCCTCGCGCCGGCACTCATTCTTTATTAGGAATGGTGCATTCGATAACGAAATCGGCTAGGGCCTGTGCTTTGATAACTTGCCTTGGTCAGTACCGGATGTCGAATTGGGACAACTCCTATCTCCATTTCTTTAAGCGGCCCGACGACTCGGGGGAGCCGGGGATATTCCCCAAGGGTCGTTCGGTGAGAACAATGATCGTGTGAGCCTGAAAATAGTGTCAGAGCTTCCTGAAGGTGACGAAGAGCGTCAGGACTATCTTTTCTATGGCTGGGTATCTAGCTCTATGTCTTTGAAAACGTGGCTGACGTAGTAAACTGGTCTTTGTATTCCTTCGGATTCTCTGATGAGTACGGAGCCAGTAGCCTGGTCGGAGGCGGCCAGATACAACAACAGCTCATCCCTCTCAGCTGGTCTGGTGAGAAGAGGGGGGTTGCCATATGTGTCTTGAGCTGTTCGAAAGCGACTTGACACCCCTCGGACTACTCGAACCCGGAGATTTTCCTTAAGGTTTTAAAGAAAGGCATGCACTTTTCTCCGGATCTAGACATGAAGCGACTCAAAGTGGCCACCATGTGTAAGTGCACGGCGGCGCCCCGGCCGTGAACCCAACGGTCAAATGCGGAAACGGTGATAAACTTTAATTTTTGCGGACTTAGCAAACCGGCACCACCGCGCACAAAACCCCGGATCGTGCCATTAAACTAGTCTAAGCTACTACTAGGATGGGTTAGAGATATACCGACTGATCCGAGTCCTCCGGTCTTCATCTCCACTCCGATCTCCTCGCGGGATCTCCGGTCGTCGCCTCCTCGCCGGAAGGGCACCACGTCGCCTGCATCTTTTACGGGCTCCCGCCTCTATACCGAGGCAACTCGGGCATGAAGCCGGCAACTCGACATGCTCAAGATGTGCTGTAGGAAGTGTAGTGCTTTGTCTCTTTGGGGTTTGTTGCCTTTGGATGGAGGAATGAAGATTGAGCTTGGGAGGGAAATGAAGCTATCAAAATTTGCATGAATAATGATATGAACATATATATCTCCTCACAAAATGAAACACTTTCCCTCTCTCAAAAATATAGCCGGCCAAATCATATAAGGAATTGTGGTGGAGGTGTGAACAAAAACCAAGAGGGAGGTGATGGTAGTGTAAAGTGAAGGGGTGACCACATCAAGAGACAATAAAACATCAACCATGCTTACACCTTAATCACATCAAATCTTATTAATGCAAAAGCATGGATGAAAGATATCATAATCAACACAATAGCAAGAAACCCCCTCCACAAAAGTTATTTGCACAATTGCAAACAACCCCCTCCATCGGAAAAGTCCGGCCGGGAAAGAACAAAGGAGAACCGGCCGGAACGGAAAGCAAAATGGCAACTCCAGAAAACTGGTCCCGTAATAAATTACAGGAAAACCCCCATACTGTGCATACACACCCGCATCTGTATTCCGTCCGGATACAAATGCAGTGAGACAAAATCTACACTGTACTATACTAGTATCCGGCTTAAACCAAAGCCGGCTAGTAATGTTCGTCCGATCCTGATCCGTGCAATACCGCACGAATCTGATCGAACCCTGCCATATACCTATACGGCCTCTAGTACAAACCGTCCGATCCTGATCCGTGCAATACCGCACGTATCTGATCGGACCCTGCCATATCTCCATACGGCCTCTACAGCGTTTCGCCCGAAAGCTGAGTAACTGAAAGTGTGGTGGACTCTAAAGACTCGTCAATACTATGGCTGTGGATTTAACCACTAGCACGTCAGAGGTATTAGCCATACGTGACGGGCCACCAGCTATTGACCAAAAGGGACGTCGATGAGTGAACTCATCCTGACACCCTACTGAGCCTGTCAGTGACAATATCCGTACAGTCCGGTCCGTTCGTCTATGAGCATCGCATGTCGGGCCTAGGGGGTTGGTAAAAGTCAGACCCCCAAAAGCGGTACAAGTCGTGTCGGAGTGTAGCCCAGAACACCCTGAGATACTACTGGAATACCTACCAGTAAATCTCCTGCCTTGGCCAAGGTCTTCGTGTAATGGCTCTCCTAGACACAGCGCGACCTCACCCCCAATACCGGGAGAGACGAAACCCCCGAAGATCCGCTCACTGCCTCCATGTGGCTCGGGACTGTACCCAACTAAAACCTGTTTGCACGACTCCTTTGAGCCGTGGTAGGGTAGTAATCAAAGTACAGTGGGAACTCACACGAGACAAATGACGATCCCCAGGTCGATGAACTAACCTGTACACATGTCACCTGGGAACTGCTATCTGACGTCAGGTATAAGACCAACTAGCATGTTCCCGGCGAGTCCTGTCCGGTGTACTCATAACCCAATGAGCACCTGTATACATCTTAAGTGAACCAACTGACACCAGTGGCTTGTGAGACCGGCCACCGCCCCTCGTCGGGGTCTCGACTGTATACACTAGTCTACTCTGGAGAATCGATGCCCTGTCTCGAAACTCCCACGACTAGGGACCTTTTAAGGATGTGCTTATAGACTCCAGCTCTCACTTATATGATCGCCCTCATACTGCTGGCAGTCAAGCAAGAATTCTAGGGGCTCTATCAACGTGCAATAGCGACATGTCAGGTCACCTAAAGCAGTACACGATGATAAAGGTAAACCAGATAGCATACTATCATCTCGAGTAAGACTGTCCTACCGGGATAGGTCCTCCCTCAATCATTGCAATCACGTGCCTGTGATCCAATAATTGACTCTGAGGGCACTATCTCCAACACCATGCCCGTGAGCCGTATGATATCAATATTGCTCTTAGGCGTTGCCATGTCAATGATGGCTCTAATCTTCTCCAGGTTTGCTTCGATTTCTCGGTGGGTGATCATGAATCCAAGAAATTTTCTGCCCGTGACGCCGAACGCACACTTGGCTGGATTTAGTTTCATTTTGTACTTTCGCAGGTCATCGAATATCTCGCCGCGGTCTATGGTATGTTCGGCTGACAGGATGGGTTTCACGATCATGTTGATTGATTCGTGTGCGAAAGGAGTGTTTTTGTAAATAACCGCAATCAAGACAGTGTCGCTAGTAGCTAACCGCGATGAGTACGGGTCGTCCGCAGGGAAACGTGAACTCTTTTCTTGCTTTAGACGAGTTGATGAAAGATGGGTGATTGTTTGTCATTATATTTTAAAACGGATATAAAATTTATAATAAAAAGGCTTGTAGGGTTCATAGGACTTAGTAGTTAATGGATGAATAATTAAAAATGACTCTTTTATCTTTTAATAGTTTAAAACTAGAGCGATAGTGATGAATGTATATTAGGGTTCTTGAAGAAAACTGGGGTTTCCCCACTACTAACCTTTGTCCTTACATTGATCTCTATTCATGTTTAGCCCTTAACAAAACAAGTGTTAAACCGATCTCAAATCATGGTCGAGCCTATCAATAAATTGGCAGCGCGCTCGATAAGGAGATTAATATTTATTTTGCTAAAGTTTATAAATTTTAAAATGTATAAAAGAAGTGAAAATGTTTTTTCATCCATTATCCTACCCTATCCTACAAACCGTAGCAAGCTAGGAATTACTCGCTCATGGTTAACTTAGAAGAGAGGGTGAATGTTAATGAAACCATAATGAAGATGCAGAAAAGTAAGTGCAGAAATTAAATGCAGAAAATAAATGCAAAGAGAATTAAAATAAAAACTACCTTTATTAATCAACTATTGTATTTACAGTTCTCCTTAGAAAGTAAATTACAAGAACCCTAGTTTGTTCTACATCTCTTTCTTGTTGGAGGTAGATGAATAAATGATGATCACTCGGATACGTGGATCTCTTGATCTCTTCGGTGATAATTTTCAATGTACAGCTCTCGGTCCCTTATATAGTCCATGAAACCAGAAACCCTAGATTCCATATAGGAATAGATGCGGTTAAGATCATGATCCCAAAATCCCACATCCAACGGCCCAGATTTGACCGCTGAACTGCCGCAGAATGCCACGTTTGGCCGCCCTTCCGCCGCGCTTTGGTGGGATCATGACTTGGGGATTTTTTCTAAGCTTTCTGTGTTGACATTTGGAGATTCTTTTGATGTATAGATTCTGAAAATATTACTCTGAGTCTCTGCCGTTACTACATTCCTCGATTTGCTTCTAAAATTAGGCAGATTCGGTTTCGATATCCCGATTTGACTTGGATCTCTAACTTGGACCTTAGACCTGAGCTAATATCTGCACAATATCTCAAATCAAAGTGTTAGTAGCATTTGATATTTTTGAGATATTATCCTAACCATTTATATGATATAATATCTTAAGAATATTGATTAGAAATATTTGATATGATATGCATATTTTAATTACTAATATTTCATTTAAATATTATATGCATATATTTTCCCTTATTATATTAATTAAAATGAAGAAATATATGATAATAATGTTTTACAAATAAACCCACATATGTTCTTTATTTATAATTAACACCTTTTATTTATTAATAATAGTAGGGAAAATGTTCATGCAAATATGCAATCTTTTAGACTAATCACATGTCATCGATGTAAACTTCCATATTTCTCCCAATTTACGGATTGAATAGCTTGTTGACCAGCCGTTGGTATGTTGTCCCTGCGTGTTTGAGGCCGAAGAGCATTACCTTGTAGCAGTAGACTACTCAATCGGTTGTGAATGCGGTAAGCTCTTCGTCGGTCTGATTCATCCGAATTTGATTATAACCGGAGAAGGTATCTAGGAAGCTCAGCAGCTCGTAACCGGCCGAGCTGTCAACTAATTAATCTATCCGATAGAGTGGGTAGTTGTCTTTGGGGAAGGTCTTGTTTAGATCGGTGAAATCGACGAACATGCGCCGTTTCCCATTTGCCTTCTTGGCCATGACTATATTTGCTAGCCAAGATGAGTAGTCCAGATTTCTGATGAAGGCGGCCGCGAGTAGTCGGTTTACCTCCTCCTCTATTGCTTTCTGTTTTAAAAGCTTGAAATTTCTTTTATTTTGTCAGACCGTCCTAGCTTCGACCTCGAGCTTGTGGAAGATCACCTTGGGGTCGATCCCGGGCATGTCCGTGGGAGTCCAAGCAAACACATCGGAGTTGCTCCGAAGGAACTGGATCAGGCTATCCCGAGCATCATCGGTCAAGAGTGAGCTAATTTGGACTGTTCGGCTGTCGTCTCCCTCATTGAGAGGAACCTCTAACAAAGCCTTTACCGGGAAACCGCAAATCTCGTTTTTGTTGTCGCATGTATCTAGAGATTCCTGAGGATCATACACATCTTCAAAATTCTCAACTTCTTTGTCCTCGGGGAACATCGATGCGAGACAGTCCCTGGTGGTTCGCTGGTCTCCGTAGGCCCGGCCTATCCACCCATTGTCCAGAGGGAACTTGAGTGCGAGGTGATAGGTTGAGATCTGTGCCTGGAGGACGTTTAGGGTGGGATGACCCAAGAGGATATTATAGGATGAAGGAATCCTGGCAATGAGGAAATTCACCGACATGGTTCTCGTTCTTCATGTTTCCCAAATGTTGAGAAGTAGGGTGATCGATCCTTCGGCCACGACGAATTGGTTTATAAACCCGGAAAGGACGTGGAAGGTCGGTTGGAGGTCGGACAGGTTTAATCCTATACGTTGGAAACAGTCGTAAAACAGGATATCCGCCGAGCTCCCCGAATCGACTAGGATTTTCTGGACTTCATATCGGTTTACCCAGGCTGCTATCACAAGGGGATCATTATGTGAGAGTGATATGCCGTAAAGGTCCTCGTCGGTGAAGGTTATTAGATAGTCCTTCTTGCACTTCTTGTAGGGGGATCGCTTTAGGTCATGACCGGCCGGAGACAATGGGTGTCCTCGTTGCTCAGAGTCGAGCCAACATAGACAGCCATGATCTGCCCGACCGTCAACTCTCCACGAGGAGGTGGTTCGCTTGCTCCCGATCTTCTTGCCGTTTGTCTCGTAGGTACTTTGCCAAGTGACCGGACCGGATCATATTTTCGATATAGTCATGGAGTTGTTTGCAGTTCTCGGTCGGGTGCCCCTGTAATTAATGGAAGGCGCAGTACGGGCCGTGGAGTCGCTTTCCCGGCTTTTGAGTCGCTGGCAAAAGTTTGAAAAATCTCTCGCCCTTACCCTCCTCCAGTAGCTCGGCCTGAGAGATGTTCAGGGGAGTGTACTCATGAAACCTCGGAGAATAAAGTTTCGGACGGTCGACTTTTTTCTTCTCTTCCCTGTCCTGTTTCTTTCGGTCCATCTGGTCGCCGCGGGGTAAGTTGGCGTTTATCCGATTCGGGTCGGATTTCCCGCTCGGTCCAGACTTTTACTTCGGCCATAGTCTTATATTGCACTAATGCGAAAGAGTGGAGCCACTCTTTGTGCCAAAGACCCGCCCTCAAGACGGTGATAACCGTTTCATCACAGTGCTCAGGGACTTCCAAAGGGCATTATAGAAGTGGGTGACGTAACCCTTGAAAGATTCCCTGTCTTCACTCTTGATGGTAAATAGGTAGACGACCGTCCTTTTTTGTCGTTGGTAACCGACGAAATGACCGAAGAACTGAGTCGCCGGCTCGTCAAAGGTCGAGATCGAGCATAGCGTAAGGCCGCGGAACTAATCTCGGCCGGCCCGGATGAGGGTGGTGGGGAAGGCTCGGCACCGAGCTGCATCTGAGTTATCTTGGAAGCTCATGCATGTTGTAAACGCATCCAAGTGGTCCTTCGGATCAGACTTCCCATCGAAGAGGGCCACCTTGGGCAGTTTGTTCCGAGACGAGACCTGTTCACCTAGTAATTGCTCCGTGAAGGGCCTCGTGAGCGAATCTGCGGAGTATTTTGCCACTCATCCGGCCGAACGGGTAGTGTGCTGTATGTCTTCAATTTTCCTCTCGATGACCTCGATTCGTTGATGGTACCATGAGGATTCTCCGTAATCGGAGCACCTGCTGTCCCTGCTTTGGGCCTGCACGATGGAGCGGTTTCGGATTTTCTCCATCATGTTCCTCAGGTCCTCGAGGGGAACCCTTCATGGTTGATCCTGAGATGCGCCATGTGCGTGGCCTCGATGGGTATAGGGACGTCAGTCTTCCCTGAAATCAGGTGACCTGACCAATGTCTTTTTGGAGGGCGAATGAGCGCGGCGAGCGCTGAAGCAATGATCTGGTCGATCACCTGACCTCGGTGTCGGACTTCCTGACGCCCAGCGAGTCATGGAATCATTTCTCATACGGAGGTTGTGACTGCCGGAATCGGCCTGCCGGTGTTCCGCGACATCGAGGTGGGCTCTGGCGAGGCCAGGGGCTTAGACGCGCCCTTTCTGCTGCCTCGAGAACGCTATCGTTCTTGAGAGCTTAGGTGGCTATTTGGACATGAACGAGTGCGTCCACCATCGCCGTGAGCTTGTCCATCCTTGCGGATAAGGCTTTGACGACGTTGGAAGGTGAGCTAGAACTGCCTACGTTGTGGAGGACGGGATGGCTCATGCCGGGTTCTCCATCGTGATGATCGCTGTCCATTATATCGAGGGCGGAAGATCGGCTTTTTTTGGTGGAAAAGAGTTTCCCACAGACGGCACCAATTGATGGAAGTCGGGATCTCTCTCAGATGTTATCCTCCGTCGATCTTGTTACTAACGGTGTTGAACGGCTGATATTGGTGGTGAAGGTTGGGCGTGTGGATCTCAATGGGTTGTTGATGCCGAGCTACTTGCAAAGGAAGTCCTGGGATGGGAAACCACCGTAGGACCCTCCGACACTCAAAAAGTATCGAGAAATATTGAGGCAGAGTAGCGGCGTATTGGAATGAGTTCGAGATACCTTAGTCGTCTCGAAGAGAGGTTTATATAGGTGTTGCATTGGAGTGAGCCGATACGAGATCCTCGCCGTCCGTTACGCCCCTGCGTTACGTTCGTGTTGATGGCTGAATACGTCCATTAATAGATAGATACGCTTATTAATGACGAGATACGCTAGTGTAGGATGCGGGACGTGGAGCGGTGGAGATCTCGTCGTGGCGAGATACACGGAGCCATTACGGGACGCTCGGGTTCCATGCCCCGGCCAGACGGGGAGGCTGAGGAAGCTCAGCTCTGTAATAGTTCGGAGACGAGCGGGGAGGCTGAGAAAGCTCGGTCATAAGATAGCTCGGAGACGAGCGAGGAGGCTGAGATAGCTCAGCTATAGGATAGCTCAGAGACGAGCCATTGGCCGAAAGGGGATACGTACTTCGGGGAGGTCCTTTAAAAGGTCGGGTGCAAATTTGGAGGCGAGGCGTCGAGGAATGTCCCCAATGCATCATATTTGTTTCAGTTCCATAGCTTTCAGAAATCTAGTGAGCTTATTTGGATGACCTGTCATCTACCGCGTGTCGTGATCTGAGGAATTTCCTTTTACAAGCACCATCAGCTGGACTTTGATATATCATTATAAAGTAATTGTCTTAGTTTTAAAACTCCGAGGTAACTATTTCTATATTCTAAGGACGCAAATGCACTTTTTTTAGTTAATTAATTTATTTTTATCCTCTTGATACGATGTACTCCATAACATTAGCAAATAGATCAGAATTACATAGAAATCGCATTCATGGGTAAAAGATTTAGGCCAATATGGTGAGATGTTATCAAACCACAAGAATATGGGATTTTATATTGAAAGCACTGTTGGAGTAGACGAGAAAAATGGACGGTAATTTAAAAACATTTTCGCAGGGTTATTGTTGTGAAGAATGTCTTGTATATCAAGATTTTCTTGAGGAGCTTCAGACGTCTGAAATAAGAGAAGGGCCGGATGTCTGAAACAATGAGCTTCAGACGTCTCACAATAAAATCCAGATTTTCCAGAGGAGACGCTGACGTCTGATGCAATGAGCTCAGACGTCTACTATCACTCTAGCCAGACGCACTATGAAGGCACACACGTCTGAATACATAATTTCAGATGTTTGGCGAGAAGCAGAGCAAACGCAGATGTTTGCCTCTTAAAGGTTCAGACATCTGCCTTAGAGATAAGTGTGAATTTTCAATTCGAGATTTATCTCGAAAATACAGATTCTGATGGCAGTTTTGTAAATTTTGGGATCTTATTGTAACTGAAATTGTATGGGCTATACATTGTATCTTATAGTTAAAGTTTAAAAAGAGAGTTAATCATAAAGTTTTAGAAGCAGACGACGACTCCATAAGAGATCAAGACATTCAACTAAGGAGAACTTATAAAGAGAGCCAGAGAGAGGAAGATCTCGTTGTACATCATAAGGAGAGCATTAATTATAATCTCCCATAAGGTTTTCTTTTTCTCTTAAAATTCTAATAAAGTTCTCCCCTTTTCCTCTAAATATCTTCTTGTGTTATTATTGTATTTGTACGATTTTATTATTCATTTAAAAAAGATTTAGGTTTAGATTCATAAGGGTTAGTTGTTGATGCATCCGCTGCGCCCTCGATTCTCAACAGTTACCGCAATGATCTTTTGCAAGATCAAATCGAGAGTTGTTGTGTGTTCGCAAATGCGGAGCTTAAAACAGATTCGGCATATTCCGGTGGAAGGATTTCAAAGCCGATCTACCCCAGAGAACAGTAATTGTGAGTTCTAGTGCGCGGTAACCAGCAACTAGGTTATGGATGATCCGATGGCGCACGGGCAAAGCTCTCTGATTTTAGGCTGATTGAATTTGGTGAAAGTATTTTTGCAATACTTTCCGGAGTTTTGAAATGAGAATATTTTGTAATATTATCCGAATTGAGATCAACAATATTCTCTGTGTTCTCAATTCAATTGTTCCGAATAGTATTGGAATTTCTATTCAGCTCTTCAGATTAGAATAGAACTATAAAATAGTACTTTGTTTCTGTAAGTCTACGGTAGCGCCCCGGCCGTCTGTCCGAGGCCAAAATGCGGAAACGAAAACTTTTTCAAAACTTAAAACCAGCGCTATCGCAGACTTTAATCCCGGATCGAACTATTAACCTACAACTAGCTAACTAGAGAAGGGTTCGAAAAGCTATACCGATCGATCCGTGTCCTTCGGTCTTTGGCCACCAATCCAAGCTCCTCACGGCATCTCCGATCTCCTCATCGGAAAGGGCACCACATCTTCGAATCCTTTTACGGGCTCCCGCTTCGTCCGAAGCAACTCGGACACGAAGTTTGCTAGCCGACATGTCCAAGGTGATGTAGTGAATGTGTGTGATCACTTTGTCTCTTGCATCCATTGATTCTCAACGCATGAGAGTGTATGGATGAAGGTTGAAGATGAAGCCATTAATGGAAATGGTGAGCTAGAGGAAGAAGAAGAAGAGGAGCCTTTTCTTTCTTATATTGCAATGATAAAATGAGATAGTGAGAGTGAAATAATACAAGAGCAAACCTTTACCATGGCTGCCCTTCTCTCTCTTCTTATCATTTCAACTCACAAATTCATCAAATAATGTGACACATGCACAAAGAAAGAGACCATGAGTCACCACTTGTGCATGTGTCACAATTAATGCTCCTAATCATGACTTTTAGCTCATTATTTCCATTTGTAATCATTAACCCAAATGTTTACAATAACAAAAAGATACGGCAACATCTAAAGTAAACTCATGACGGATCATAAGGATACCCTTCACCTGTATATACATACCTGCATCCGCATTCCGACCGAATGCGAATGGGATGAGACTAAAGTAATCCAACAAATCTAATACTAGAATCCGGCTTAAACCAAAATCCACTAGTATGATCCGCCCGATCATGATCCGTGCACTACTGCACGTATATGATCGAACCCTGCTATATATCATACGGCCTCTACAACGTTTCGCCCGAAACTTGAGAAACTGTCTGTGGGGGACTCTAAAGACTTGTCAATACATCGGCTGTGGATTTAACCACTGGCACGTCAGTGGTACTAGCTGTACGTAATGGGCTACCAGGTATTGACCAAAAGGGAGGTCGATGAGTGAACTCATCCTGACACCCTACTGAGCCTGTCAGTGACAATATCCGTGCAGTCCGGTCCATTCGTCTATGCGCATCGCATGTCGGGCCTAGGGGGTTAGTAAAAGTCAGACCCCCAAAAGCGGTACAAGTCGTGTCGGAGTGTAGCCCAGAACACCCTGAGATATTACTGGAATACCTACCAGTAAATCTCCTGCCTTGGCCAAGGACTTCGTGTAATGGCTCTCCTAGACACAGCGCGATCTCACCCCCAATACCGGGAGAGACGAAACCCCTGCCGATCCGCTCACTGCCTCTGTGGCTCGGGACTGTACCCAACTAAAACCTGTTTGCGCGACTCCTTTGAGCCATGGTAGGGTAATAACCAAAGCACAATGGGAACTCACACGAGACAAATGACGATCGCAGGTCGATGAACTAACCTATACACATGTCACCAGGGAACTTCTATCTGACGTCAGGTATAATACCAACTAGCATGTTCCCGGTGAGTCATGTCCGGTGTACTCATAACCCAATGAGCACATGTATACATCTTAGATAAACCAACTGACACCAATGGCTTGTGAGACCGGCCACCGCCCCTCGTCGGGATCTCGACTGTATACACTAGTGTACTAATGGAGTATCGATGCCCAGTCTCGAAACTCACACGACTAGGGACCACTTTAAGGATGTGCTTATAGACTACCTAACTCCCACGTATATGATCGCCATCATACTGCTGGTAGTCAAGCAAGAATCCGAAGGGCTCTATCAAAGTGCAATAGTGACCTGTAATGTCACGTAAAGCATGTACACGATGATACAGATAAACCAGATAACATACTATCATCTTAAGTAAGACTGTCCTATCGGTATAGGTCTTCCCTCAATCATTGCAATCACGTGCCTGTGATCCAATAATTAACTCTGAGGGCACTATATCCAACAATCTCCCACTTGCACTCAAGGCTAATTATTGCGATGTCGCATACTCACAGCCCGTATGATACCGAACACCCAACTCCTCTACTAATCAGTTTCACAAAGCCCGTTTGCGAAACTATTGCGTTCGAGGAATAGCCTCAGTGAGTGGATCCGCCCTGATGTTTCTTTCTATGTCTCTCTTTATCTCAAGTTCGCGGAGAAAGCCATCTCCCGAAATGAGCAATACATGTCTTAGAATATGTCTGGATATCTGATGGGACTTAGTTCATAAATGAACTCCAAATCCAAACTTCTTAGACTGTATCGTCAACTGAACTTAATCAGTATCCTGCGCCACACCTCCCTCAGTATCCGCTTAGACCACCTATCCAAAATACTGCCCCTTGTCAGAGGGAAAACTATAACTTTGACAGCCACTCTGTCATCCAGGTCACCTTGGAAGCCTGGAATGATAACCGTCTCCCGAAAGAGACTGTTGTTATCATATCCCTAGAACATCCACTTATGTTCTAAAACTGCTTCCGAACGTTTCTCCAGGACAGGATTAATATCAACTTATTGCATCTAGTGCAAAAAAAACAACGTCTGGTGTGGTACTTGACATCTCATAATTGACTCAATTGCCTAAGCAAGTGATTTTCCAATCATGCACATCCCTCTCCCCTTTAGTCTGTTAGACACCTTTAGAGAGGGTGACTCCATCATCTGCAGGTACACTACCGTGCCAGAAGTCGTCCATTCTAAAACACCTTTAGAATGCTGTCTTAGTACCCTGATTGGGAAACTACCCAAATCTAGATCTAAAACCATAGATCTAGTTACCAGAATATCTGATATAATATCCAAGTTCTATGTGGAGAAACCACTGTGTGACAACCAAAGTATAACCGATCGTAGTATAGGACTTTCACTTCCTACTCTGTGTATGTCATCCAAATACCAGGACATCACACCCTACTACCTTCTTAACAGATCCATCCCCTATTCTGATGAAGTCAAACCTATGACTGTCACATCAGAAATAGATGATCTATCTCCACTATATCTGCTTTAGTCCATAAATAGACATAGGCTACTTGTCCACTATGCTTCCGCTGCTCCCACTGACTACGACAACCCTCTGGCAGAGTCATATACACGTACACTTCTAAAGCTAGTTTAGAACGACGCTATACCTATCCTCCTGCCGGGTCTCACAGTCTGGAACAACAGCAATGGCAAGTCTGGGTAAACAAGAACCTCACTGTCACCGTCCTTGAGCATACCGAAGAACCTCTCGAGTGCCTGAGGTTACCCACCATATCTGCGGAGTGGCCCATAGAATGTCAAACCAGATTGAATGTTTAGTTTCTTATCAAATTTTCAGTAATCGTTTGCGGTTCTGGGACCATTTCCGGTTCTACCATACTCCCACTATTGTTTTCTGAAAAAATCCATTTTACTAAAACTGTGGCGAGTCAAGAACAATATCACTATTGATCTTCCAGATGGTAGAAAGTCAACCCTCGTCATAGCCCGGGTCAACCCATAAACAGCCATTACAGAAACGTGCCTTGAGTTGTCTAGAGTCTGGTTTTAAGCATAAGCCGGAAAACTCCCCGTACCTTAACATTGTTAAGATATGAACTATTCTATATCCAATATAGAAACAGAGACACTGATTTAATTGGAACCAGATTCAAATCATGCAGATGTCTCCAGTGCATGTCAATTAAACGGAGAGAGGCCACTCAGCATTACTCATCTTAGGAATACATCCAGATATGAGCAACCTGAAAGAGAAGCAAGTTCTCATAATCATTACTATCAACTGAATACCATACACAAGTATCTACATTTTCGATCATCTTGAAGAATCCTGATACTTGCAATACCTGGTTCTCTACTTTATTCATATACCTATAACTTGTCAAAACTTGGACCTTGTATTTCTATGAAACACATGTTTAAGAACTAAAGAAGTCATAAGTAAACAGAATATAGTACGAGTACCAACCCCTCTGTCCTAATGGACACTGGACAACATACAATACTCTGTATAAGTCTCCTGAGTCTAATAACTCATTTCCTGTATGTCGTAGGTTGAAAACTGTACTTATGGTTAAGAAAAATTACACCGCCGTTTAATGCTCCTTACCTAACCATCCACTGATATAGGTAAATGTCATGGACATAATTTCAAAAAGTTATATCTCACTTTATAAAAATAAACATACAGATATATCAATTTGAAATTGGTGCATAACAACGGATATTCAAAACCAAATATTTGCCGTCCGGCAAATAACTCAGGCGATTTCCTCAAATATCATCAATTACAACGAATCCCGATATAATGAGAATGATCACCCAATTCCCAATAACTTACTCCCACTCATCATCTGTAAAACCATACAGATGTGAGAATCAAACCTGGTAAATATATACCCTGGAGCAAGAGCTAATTGGGAAATCAGTTTTCTTTTAACAATACACAGTTGAACTGAAAACATATAAATGTTTCGAAGGGGTATCCGGGTATTCCTAGTAATGCCACTTCCATTATCAGATTCACAACTGTAACCGTATATTTCTTTGCCATCTCTCCAAATCCCTTTATATGTCTTTAGTCATTACCTTCTATACACCGGCTAAATGGTTTTCTTCCTTCCCTACCGTTCAGCACCAGCCTATGGTTTAGAAGAAGACTATCCATTAAGCGTAATAGGTGTACTGTCCTAATTCTAAGAGCACTCGCAACCCGAGAGAAGGTAAAGATAAAAGACAACTGAATAAAACCTTATTCCTATTTCTCCTGAACCAGAATCCATCCCCGAACTGGAACAAGTTCCTTCGAGTTCGTATATCACCATACGATGGAGTATCCAAATAACTGTGGATCTTCGTAGTGATACGGAGTGTCCTGGAGAAATACAAAGGTGAAGTAGGAGTGGCGATGAAATACTTGGTTTAGTCGTGAATAGCAGTCGCAGTTTACTTTGCCCTCTTTCTAATCCCTTTATTTGACTTAACTTATTACCTTCTGCACACCATCGTTAGGCTAATTGGTTTTCTTCATTCCCCACCGTTCGGCACTTGCCTATGGTTTGGAAGAAGACTATCCAATTAGCATAATAGGTGTACCGTCCTAATCCAAGGAGCACTCGCAACCCGAGAGAAGGTAAAAAGAAAAGACAACTGAATAGTCCTATTCATTTTCCCCAGAACCGGAAACCATCCTCGAATCTTGAACAAGTTCCTTCGAGTTTGTATATAACCATACGATGGTTTTATCCAATGGAAGAGGATGTTCGTTGTAATACGGGGTGTTCTGGGAAAAGGGTAAAAGTGGGAGTGGCAATGAGGTATGCAACCCAGACAATCCAAAAGCCAGTGTTTTAAGAAAGTTCGGTTAACTTGGTCACTGAGTTATAGTCTAGGGTCGGGTCATGGTCGCTTCCAAAGAGAGAGAGAAAAGAAACACTCTGCGTGCACTCTAACCTAGATCAGAATGGTTATCAATTTATCTAATCAGGAAACCTCCCACTGTAACCTCAAATTCTCCTCCAAACCTGAAAGAAGAATTAGTCGGGATCACCCGAGGAGTAAATCAACTTATCAGTGGGAATCAGGATCCAACTATCATCGCATGATAACGTGATGGAATCCACTCACGTTATCACACTCCAGAAGGTATGCGCATATCTGGCAAGTTTCAGTTTCTTTAGAAACTCCCGATGTGATTTTTTTTACCCCTAGGACCCAAGTGACCTTGACTGAGCCAACATATCAAAGGATCCTAGCCAAGTTCAACCCGTCATTATCTTAATGGCATTAGACCCACCCGCACGAGTCCTTGACTGAGCCAAAATGACTGTACGACTGTCCTAACCAATCACATATCCATAAGATAGAAAAGCATTACAGAGCTACCGCACACTACGCCTCGGCTGAGCACGACATACGTAGCACGAATACTAAGCAATACTAATCTGAAATGACGGAGGGCTACGGTTGTTTTTTGGCGAAAAACCTTTAACGTAATGAACTTGATATCGTTGAAGGAACCAGATAGCTTTTTATAAAAATATAGTGGCGAAAACCTTTGCCAAAGAGGTCACTCCCGGTGAAGGGATCTCGGCTCTTTCCTCGTAGAATGAGGTGCAGGATATTCCAACTGAATACCACGATGCAAAGCAAAAAGTAATCGACTATAGTGAAGTTATTATCCTGATGCAAACTTCTGTCCAAGGGGTCACTCCTGGTGAAGGATTTCGGCCCTTGCCTCGTCGACTGAGGTGCAGGATATTCCAACTGAATACCACTGTGCAAAACAAAAAAAACGTCCTTGCAATAACAGCCTTTTGAAAAATATTCCAACAACATCAGAATAGGTTTGTTTAGCTTGCATTGATCTGAATCAATGCAGTCCCGTCAATTAATCACACCACAAAAGAACGAAAATATGATGTACGTATATGCCATCCGCATTCTCCACTGGGTCCCGTCATCACCCGTTAGGTTACTTAACTAACGACAGAGCGGGGACTGGACTAGCGCGGGTGTAAAACATATACAACATCTACTAGTATATATATCAATATATAATAATCGCTCAAGGCGTGATAAAATGCAACATCACAGAAATGTAATAAGTATCACAGAACAATACAGATAATCTGGGATCCCCGGGTTTCATAGAGCCGCTTCTGCCGACGTTCTCCTGGTCGTGTGGATAGCCTGTGCAATGAAATCCTAGACCCCTATGGGTGCGGCAAGTTACCCGCCAAAACCTGAAACGAGGCAGCCCCCTTCAACAAAGTGAATGGACTACTCAGCACTTCACGGAATCCGGTAACTTGTGCACCCCACCTTGGGTCAACCTATACTCCCTACGAGTGCGGCGAATAGCCCACCAATTCTAGAGTAAAGCCCTCTCCGTCTCAAAGCCATGAGATGCGGGCCCGTTGCCCTCTAGAACCCGGCTATCCGTGCACCCCACCGCGGGGTAATCCTAGCACAGAAAGTAAAATATATACAATGGGTACATCGACTTCAGCCCGGTCGTGCCCCAAAAGAATAATATACAAACAGGCAGTGACGGCAGTCCACATGTCGGACGCTCGCCCTGCAATATCAAATGTACAAATACAACCAAACTGTACCACCATTGCATCCAGGCTATCCACCACGACAAATCCGCAACATCACAGCACAACACAGAACATCAACGTGATGGTCACGTTCGCAAATCCGTTTAAAAGAACTATGGCAATTAAACAAGATTTGCCGCTCGAATGACATTCACGGTCGCAGATATAAAGTAAGCACCGTGAACTAACATATTTAAAATTTTCGATCGACAAAATTTCCCGAAGTGGGCCCCAAGCACAAATCCAGTACTGTAACAAATCTGGGCCCAAACTAAAAATACCAGAAACCCCAATTCCAAGTCAGAGACCACTGTAGAAAACCTGGTGGACTGATGCTACAGTAGTGCGGTGGAACCGCGGCCAAAACGTGGGTAAGGCCGCGGTTCCGCGGTGCTACAGTGAGATCACTCCATAAAATTTTTGCAGTGGTCTTAAAAAAGCCTGCCTGATTTTCTGCAATACTTCAAATAATTTTTAGACGACAAAAAAATTTCGACAGAAACTGCATAACTTGGAATCGCGGTTTTGGAAATTTCGTTCGATCGATATTTTAAATACGTTAGAACAAGCTAGTAAAGATTAATGGCGTGGCTCTGATACCATGTAAGTCTACGGTAGCGTCACAGCCGTCTGTCTGAGGCCAAAATGCGGAAACGAAAACTTTTTCAAAACTTGAAATCGGCGCTATCGCAGACTTTAATCCCGGATCGAACCATTAACCTACAACTAGCTAACTAGAGAAGGGTTAGAAAAGCTATACCGATCGATCTGTGTCCTTCGGTCTTTGGCCACCAACCCAAGCTCCTCGCGGCATCTCCGATCTCCGGTCTCCTCGTCGGAAAGGGCACCACTGTAAGTCTACGCTAGCGCCCCGGCAGTCTACAGACGCCAAATGCGGAACAAAAATTTTTAAACTGGCGCTATCGTATACTTTAACCCGGATCTGCCATTATTGCTAAACTAACAAACTGTAAAGAGTGTAGGAAGATTGTACCGAACGATCCGAGTCCTTCGTTCTTCAACCATCATCCCACGCTCCGTTGCGGCTGCTCCGATCTCGTCGATCTCCGATCTCCTCGTCGAGGTGGCACCACATGATCGGTTCTTTAAACGGGCTCCAGCCTCTGACTCGAGGCAACTCGATAGTCAAGTTTGCTAAAAGAGACGACCAAGATTGATGTAGAGAATGAGTAGATGACTATGTCTCACTTCGTCCAAGTCCGTGGACGATCGGTTAATGAAGTTGCCGAAGGAATTGGGTGATGGAATGAAATGAACTGTAAAATTCCATACACCCCAAAATCTATCATATCCTTTTTCCGAATGAAATCAACAACCCTGAGGGAGTGGGAAGAGGCCGGCCACTTATAGGAGTGGGGGGTGACCGTAGGAGAAGGGAGGTGACCACAAGAAATGAAGCTTCTCACAAAATATCTTAAGCTTTAACAAAACTCATTAAAGCTAAAGCATGACTCACAAACCTAGTCATCATGCTTTAATGAACCATTAAATGCATCCAATGAAAACTCAACACCATATAATCATAGTCACCTCATCTAGAATCTTCTAGAACACTGACTCATCATATCTGAAGAAAAGATAAATCCGTCTTTAATAGAATGTTAAAAGACGGCTGATAGAAAACTGGAAACTGGCAACTTCCAAAAGTGATCCTGAAACGACTTTCAGGATAACCCCGAAACTGTATAAATATACCCGCATTTGTATTACGACCGAATACAAATGCAACTGAGACAAAGATATTATACCTACTCAATATAATACTCGGATCCGGCTTAAACCAAAGCCGACCAGTATCATCTGTCCGAAAATCGACACGTGCGTAAACGCACGTGCATTTTCCGAACCCTGCCATAAAACCATACGGCCTCTACAACGTTTTGCCCGAACTTGGGAAACTGTCTGTGGGGGACTCTAATGACTCGTCAGTACCCTGGCAGTGGGTTTAACCATAAACCGTCAGCGGCACTAGCAATGCGTAACGGCTGCCCACGGACTGACCTCAAGGGAGACCGATGAGCGCACTCAAGGGAGGCCGATGAGCGAACTCATCCAGAAACCCTACTGAGCCTAACAGTGACAATGTATATACAGTCCGGTCCGTTCGTCAATGAGTATCGCATATCCGCCTAGGGGGCTAGTAACGTCAGACCCCCAATAGCAGTATAAGTCGTGTCGGAGTGAAGCCCAATAACACCCTGAGATACTACTGGAGTACCTACCAGTAAATCTCCTGCCACGGCCGTGGGCTTTGTGTAATGGCTCTCCTAGACACAGCACGACCTCGCCCCCAATACCGGGAGAGACGAATCCCCTGCCGATCCGCTCACGTGCCTCCATATGGCTCGGGACTGTACCCAAAAGCTACCTGTTTGCACGACTCCTTTGAGCCGTGGTAGGGTAGAAATCAAAGCACAGTGGGAACTCACACGAGATAAATGACGACCTCAGGTCGATGAACTAACCTGTACACATGTCACCAGGGAACTGCTATCTGACGATAGATATAATACTAACTAGCAGATTCCCGGCGAGTCCTGTCCGGTGTACTCATAACCCAATGAGCACCTGTATACATCTTAGGTGATCCAACTGACACCAGTGGCTTGTGAGACCGGCCACCGCCCCTCGTCGGGGTCTCGACTATATACACTAGTCTACTCCGGAGTATCGATGCCCTGTCTCGAAACTCCCACGACTAGGGACCACAATTAAGGATATGCATATAAACTACCCAACTCTCACGTATATGATCGCCATCATACTATTGGTAGTAAAGCAAGATCCTAAGGGCTCTATCAAAGTGTAACATGCAATCAGTCACCTGAACATGTACACGACTGATAAAGGCAAACCAGATAGCATACTATCATCTCGAGTAAGACTGTCCTACCGGGATAGGTCCTCCGCAATCATTGCAATCACGTACCTGCGATCCAATAATTGACTATGAGGGCACTATCTCCAACAACCACATCTTCGAATCCTTTTACGGGCTCCCGCTTCGTCCAAAGCAACTCGGACACGAAGTTTGCTAGCTGACGTGTCCAAGGTGATGTAGAAACTGTGTGTGATCACTTTGTCTCTTGCATTCATTGATTCTCAACGCATGAGAGTGTATGGATGAAGGTTGAAGATGAAGCCATTAATGGAAATGGTGAGCTAGAGGAAGAAGAAGAAGAGGAGCCTTTTCTTTCTTATGTTGCAATGATAAAATGAGAGAGTGAGAGTGAAATAATACAAGAGCAAACCTTTACCATGGCTGCCCTTCTCTCTCTTCTTATCATTTCAACTCATAAATCCATCAAATAATGTGACACATGCACAAAGAAAGAGACCATGAGTCACCACTTGTGCATGTGTCACAATTAATGCTCCTAATCATGACTTTTAGCTCATTATTTCCATTTGTAAACATTAACCCAAATGTTTACAACAGCAAAAAGATACGGCAACATCTAAAGTAAACTCGTGACGGATCACAAGGATACCCCTCACCTGTATATACATACCTGCATCCGCATTCCGACCGAATGCAAATGCGATGAGACTAAAGTAATCCAACAAATCTAATACTAGGATCTGGCTTAAACCAAAGCCCACTAATATGATCCGCCCGATCATGATCTGTGCACTACTGCACGTATATGATCGAACCCTGCCATATATCATACGACCTCTCCAACGTTTCGCCCAAAACTTGAGAAACTGTCTGTGGGGGACTCTAAAGACTCGTCAATACTTTGGCTATGGATTTAACCGTCGGCACGTCAGTGGTACTAGCTGTACGTAACGGGCTACCAGGTATTGACCTAAAGGGAGGTCGATAAGCGAACTCATCCTGACCCCCTACCGAGTCTGTCAGTGACAATATCCGTGCAGTCCGGTCCGTTCGTCTATGAGCATCGCATGTCGGGCCTAGGGTGTTGGTAAAAGTCAGACCCCCAAAAGCGGTACAAGTCGTGTCGGAGTGTAGCCCAGAACACCCTGAGATACTACTGGAATACCTACCAGTAAATCTCCTGCCTTAGCCAAGGACTTCGTGTAATGGCTCTCCTAAACACAACGCGATCTCACCCCCAATACCGGGAGAGACGAAACCCCTGCCGATCCTCTCACTGCCTCTGTGGCTCGGGACTGTACCCAACTAAAACCTATTTGCACGACTCCTTTGAGCCATGGTAGGGTAATGATCAAAGCACAGTGGGAACTCACACGAGAAAAATGACGATCTCAGGTCGATGAATTAACCTGTACACATGTCACCAGGGAACTGCTATCTGACGTCAGGTATAATACCAACTAGCATGTTCCCGGCGAGTCATGTCCGGTATACTCATAACCCAATGAGCATCTGTATACATCTTAGGTGAACCAACTGACACCAGTGGCTTGTGAGACCGGCCACCGCCCCTCGTCGGGGTCTCAACTATATACACTAGTCTACTAATGGAGTATCGATGCCCAGTCTCGAAACTCCCACGACTAGGGACCACTTTAAGGATGTGCTTATAGACTACCCAACTCCCACGTATATGATCGCCATCATACTGCTGGTAGTCAAGCAAGAATCCTAAGGGCTCTATCAAAGTGCAATAGTAACCTGTAATGTCACCTAAAGTATGTACACGATGATACAGATAAACCAGATAGTATACTATCATCTTGAGTAAGACTGTCCTACCGGTATAGGTCCTCCCTCAATCATTGCAATCACGTGCCTGTAATCCAATAATTGACTTTGAAGGCACTATATCCAACAGTTTCTATTCAGTTATGAGGAACTACGAAGTAGTTCAGTTTTCAGGCTCCAAATTCTTTCTCAAGAGCTATGGAAATAGTTCTCTTTCTTTCTATTCCAAGAACTATGAAAACAGTTCTGCCTTTCACTTTTTCCTGATAACTTTTTCTTTCTAGTTTGAGCTCTGTATATAGAGAGCTATTAGACCCGGCCTAATAATCCCATCCGTTACAACCTTTTTATAACTGATAGCAAGCCCAACAGTCTCTATTCAAACAGTCTAAACCGTTCAGAGTAGCCCAATAACCCAAATACTCCTGTGAGGTAGCCACGCGAGTGTTAACACGACATCCAACTGGACAGCCGACTAGGCTGTCACGCAGGCGCCAAATAGACCACGAATGGCCACGTGATAAGTTCAAAGTGTTGTACGCTCAATGTGTCTCAGCCCGATCCACGCCCACGTCCACGAAACCCTTGTGTGGCAAAACATTTGCAAACTAACTATACTACTAGAGTATTTTGTAGTTATTCATAATAAATAACATATAGCATATAGTTCGAAATTTCACTCATTATTTTTTTCCCCTCAAGAAAACACCCACAAGATCCAACAAGTCTAATTATAAAACTACCAGTCTTAGACTTGATACATAGATATAGAGACCGATCCAATCTCGGGCGATACATACACTACTACAAAGAAGGGTTGCCCCTACGGATTTATCCGTAGGGGCAACACACTGCCCCTACGGATATATACGTAGGGGCGAAAAAATACCCCGTAGGTGCAAAGGCCGCAGGTGCAAGTTGAGGCCCTGAACTTGCCCCTACGGTTAAATTTTTGCCCCTACGGATATATGTGTAGGTCTAGTTGCCCCTACGGATTAAGCCGTAGGGTATAAGATTTTATATTATTTACGGTTTATTTTAATAAATTACTTGGCCCTACGGATATACCCGTAGGGGCATGTACTACCCCCTACGGATATATTCGTAGGTACTTTTCCGTAGGGGCACAAATTCAGGATTCCTGATATTTTGCCCCTACGGATAACGCCGTAGGGGAGAGTCAGTGGCCCCTACGGATATATCCGTAGGGGCATTCCCAACCCCCTGGCACTGATATCTGGGGGAAATATCAGTTACTGCTGATATTTAGCCCCTACGGATATATCCGTAGGGGTAAAATGTGTGTCTACGGATTAATTCGTAGGTACATATTGTCTGTAATTTTTTTTTAAAAATGAGCTGCTTGATTTTTTAATATATACATCAATCAAATCATATATTGCAGTATTCATAATCACATCTCACGCATATATATAATATACAAAAGAAACACAAAAACTGAATATGATATAAATACAAACCAATATCAATATCGTTTCAAAATGTAGTACAATGTGTATGATATAAATAAATACATGTTTCAAAAAAAAAGAACCAAAAATCTACCCTAGCTCGGTCTAGCTCCGCCTCTGAATAACGATAGAATAACGCGCGCCTGCTCCTCGGTCAATAAACTCTGCAATTCGTCGCGAGCAGGAGTCTGAGTGGGCGGTGGAGCTACAGGAGCTGTCTGCGGAACCGCAGCCGATGTAGTGGCTTGCGGAACCGCAGCCGAAGGAGATGCGTGTGGAGGCTCGGCCGATCTACCCTGTCGCGTCTGGATATAACGTGTGTAAGAAGCGTGTAAGAACTATTTATTATTCGAATTCGTATCATTATTAAGTTATTTCGAAACCCTGTTTGGATATCTAGTTTGGAAAAGCGTTGTTTATTTCAATTACATATGTATGTATGATTAATCAAACTTAAGTCTAAAACCAAATAAGCTCAAGCTACGTACTAATTATGGATATGTTGATATGTATATAATATGAAATGATATTTTACTATAAAGTAGTATACATACCAGCATCTCCTTCAACTCCTGAACGCTGGCCCTCAAGCTATCCAGTTCATGATGGACATGCCGGTCACTGGAGACGGAGGAAGTAACCGCCGGGGTGGAGTCCAACCTCATATGGGCCCTGCTAGGGCCCAATCCCCGGCCTCTCCCAACCTCCGTGGTGCCCTCCGTGTGCGGCGTCCAGAACTGGGGTCAGCAGCCTCGGATCGTTCTGTCCGGTAAAATCGTTCCCCAGGCCTGGGCCTGCTCAACCACCCGCTCCTACACCCACATTCGAATTCTTATCATTATCGAGTTATTTCGAAACCCCATTTGGATATCTAGTTTGGAAAACTGTAGTTTATTTTAATTAGATATGTACATGTATGATTAATAAAACATAAGTCTACAACCAAATAAGCTCAGGCTATGTACTGATATTGGATATGTTGATATCTATAATATGACATTATATTTTACTATTAAGTAGTATACATACCAGTATCTCATTCAACTCCTGAACGGTGGCCTTCAAGCTCTCCTGTTCCTGCTGGATACGTCGCTCACTGGAGACGGAGGAAGTAACCACCGGGGTGGAGTCCAACCTCATATGGGCCCTGCTAGAGCCCAGTCCTCGGCCTCTCTCCCAACTTCCGTGGTGCCGTCCGTGTGCGGCGTCCAGGACTGGGGTCAGCAGCCTCGAATGTTGCCTTCCCCCTAGCAACTGTCAGAACATTATATTTAGCACATACTGGTCTATAAAATTGACAGGAAACACCAAAATCAACAAATTCAAAGCCTTACCTACAGAGATAGAAGATGTGCTCCTCTGGTATCTGCATGTATCAAAATTTGAATAATATTAATTAATTTCAGTACATACATACTAACAAGGTAAACTCGCATATAGCGTTGCTTACACATATGACAGGGAGTGAACAAGCTCTTGTAGATCATCAGGCGCAAATCTAATCTCATCAAGCAGCCCATGATAATGAGTTGGACGACTAAGAGCAAAAGGAATGTGTGTATATTTATGATATAGCATTCTAAATCAATATACATGCCCTATATAATATATAAACATACCTAGAGGAACGGGAGTGGCCTTTGTCCCTGATATGGACGCATCACCAACAACTAGACAATCAAACATTGACAATATAAGTAATTTTGACATAAACATGCATGGATATCTATAATATTACATTCAAAATGGATATTAGAGAGCGTACCTGCAGTGAGAAGTGGTAAAAGTTTCACCCAATTAGGGTGTAATTTACAGAATCAGTTGAGACTCTTAAAAGTCATAGAAGAACCCAACCTGCACAAATCTGATGTATGCTTTCCATTGGACACTAAGAAGTCTCTAAAGGGAAAAGCCTATGTGAAAGCCATCATTAGTTCATATCAGAAGATTGATGCTGAAACAGAGAACGAGGAATGCCATTTTTTCCTTCTTCCGTCACATTACTGTCTTCTCCTTCTGCCACATTACTGTCTTCTCCTTCTTATTATGTACGCGTGCAAATTCAATGACTATATTGAGAATATGGATTAATAGTGGGTAGGAAAAGTATTTCTCAAATGGCTTTTGCGTCTTAAAACCATAAACTACTAAGTAATGGCATACATAATTTTTTTAGTATAAAGGTTGTTATTTTAAGTTTTCCCTTATAGAGATATGATCTAACTGCATCTATAAACTATAAGTGTGCAGAAAATTATGATAAGAAACCATAAGAAAGGGTCGTAGCCATGCATAACCTTGAATCTACATACCAAATCATGCAAAAGCATGCACTTATTGTCACCTTGCCTTGGAATATAAAATATCTTGGAAGACTATAAGCGAGCATTTAAATCTTGATAGCTTTTGACTTCAACATATATTTTTCTCAAGTACCATGAAATATACTTGCTCCGTATAAACCGTTTTCAGGAAGATAGATTAATAATGACAAATTATCCATTGTGGCTCACTAGGTTGGCATTTTCTCATCTATTGACCATCTTACTAATCTGCTTGGTAAATTTATTCGGAACCGGCTGCGAATCATTAAAAGACATGCATAAGAAAGAAAGCTAAAATACAGATATATAGCATACCGATACATCGAAACTTCATAGTTGCGATGGCAATCCAGAGATATTTATTTCTACACACGTGGTGCGCGTGCGAATGCGTCAGGCATCATGGACAAATATTTCAGAACATGGAAAGTATTATTCGTATAAAGTAATTAAAACTTTTAAACACCTTGGGTAGATATTTTCTTAGTTGATGCAATCATATCATGAGGACTAAATTTAAGCTATTATACATATGCTTATGTATTTTTCTAACCTAATATATCACACACACACACACAGAGAGAGAGAGAGAGAGAGAGAACACCTGGTAGGTAGAGAAATCAGGTAGCAGGATCCTGAAGAAATGGAGTCCATAGCATTGCTCATCATCATCATCCATGATCCCTTTGATAATATTTTTTCAAAGGGATCACGGATGATGATGATGAGCAATGCTATGGACTCCATTTCTTCAGGATCCTGCTACCTGATTTCTCTATCTACCTGGTGTTCTCTCTCTCTCTCTCTCTCTCTGTGTGTGTGTGTGATATATTAGGTTAGAAAAATACATAAGCATATGTATAATAGCTTAAATTTAGTCCTCATGATATGATTGCATCAACTAAGAAAATATCTACCCAAGGTGTTTAAAAGTTTTAATTACTTTATACGAATAATACTTTCCATGTTCTGAAATATTTGTCCATGATGCCTGACGCATTCGCACGCGCACCACGTGTGTAGAAATAAATATCTCTGGATTGCCATCGCAACTATGAAGTTTCGATGTATCGGTATGCTATATATCTGTATTTTAGCTTTCTTTCTTATGCATGTCTTTTAATGATTCGCAGCCGGTTCCGAATAAATTTACCAAGCAGATTAGTAAGATGGTCAATAGAAGAGAAAATGCTAACCTAGTGAGCCACAATGGATAATTTGTCATTATTAATCCATCTTCCTGAAAACGGTTTATACGGAGCAAGTATATTTCATGGTACTTGAGAAAAATATATGTTGAAGTCAAAAGCTATCAAGATTTAAATGCTCGCTTATAGTCTTCCAAGATATTTTATATTCCAAGGCAAGGTGACAATAAGTGCATGCTTTTGCATGATTTGGTATGTAGATTCAAGGTTATGCATGGCTACGACCCTTTCTTATGGTTTCTTATCATAATTTTCTGCACACTTATAGTTTATAGATGCAGTTAGATCATATCTCTATAAGGGAAAACTTAAAATAACAACCTTTATACTAAAAAAATTATGTATGCCATTACTTAGTAGTTTATGGTTTTAAGACGCAAAAGCCATTTGAGAAATACTTTTCCTACCCACTATTAATCCATATTCTCCATATAGTCATTGAATTTGCACGCGCACATAATAAGAAGGAGAAGACAGTAATGTGGCAGAAGGAGAAGACAGTAATGTGACGGAAGAAGAAAAAAATGACATTCCCCGTTCTCTGTTTCAGCATCAATCTTCTGATATGAACTAATGATGGCTTTCACATAGGCTTTTCCCTTTAGAGACTTCTTAGTGTCCAATGGAAAATATACATCAGATTTGTGCAGGTCGGGTTCTTCTATGACTTTCAAGAGTCTCAACTGATTCTGTAAATTACACCCTAGTTGGGTGATATTTTTACCACTTCTCACTGCAGGTGCGCTCTCTAATATCCATTTTGAATATCGATAATATTACATTCAAAATGGATATTAGAGAGCGCACCTGCAGTGAGAAGTGGTAAAAGTACCACCCAACTAGAGTGTAATTTACAGAATCAGTTGAGACTCTTGAAAGTCATAGAAGAACCTGACCTGCACAAATCTGATGTATGCTTTCCATTGGACACTAAGAAGTCTCTAAAGGGAAAAGCCTATGTGAAAGCCATCATTAGTTCATATCAGAAGATTGATGTTGAAACAGAGAACGAGGAATGTCATTTTTTTCTTCTTCTGCCACATTACTGTCTTCTCCTTCTTCTTCTGCCACATTATTGTCTTCTCCTTCTTATTATGTGCGCGTGCAAATTCAATGACTATATTGAGAATATGGATTAATAGTGGTTTGGAAAAGTATTTCTCAAATGGCTTTTGCGTCTAAAAACCATAAACTACTAAGTAATGGCATACATAATTTTTTAGTATAAAGGTTGTTATTTTAAGTGCGCGTGCAAATTCAATGAAAGTTAGATTTGAGGATACCCATGTATGAGTTGTATTCTATATATGTGTGTTTCGATTTATGATTTCGCTTAAGTGTAGGGTTGTTTTTACTTAAAAAAGTATCACCATCTACTATATATAAAAAAATATAGCAAATTAGGATTGGTATTCAAATCCCAGTCCAGATTGGTATTCAAAATTTATTTAATTAGTTTGTGATCCACATCATTTGATTCGTTGCTTGAGGCATCAATATAGGCACAAATATCGGCGACGAGGAAGAACGAGGGCGGTGGTGGGCCAAGAACGGAAGGTGGTGGCGGGCTGAGAACGGAGGGCGCGCGGTGGCGACGAAGAGAAAATTGGAGACGCGGGAACGAGAGAAAATTTTGGGAACGAGAGGGAAAGATATCGAGGCGTAGGGCATTTCTGTGCCTTTTTAAATTAAATTCCCATTTAGATGCCCCTACGGACATAACCGTAGGTTATTGGTTTGTGGCTCCGTAGGGCCAAACAACAAATTAAGATTTAATATTTTTAAATTAAAATGTCGGGCACCGTAGGGACAAAGTGGCGCTTTTAGTTTCATATATGAGTATCGATGGGAATATGAAGGTTTCATATTATCATCGAGTATCATATATTGGTTTTAACCTGAATATCTCGAGTCGCTATCTAATTATGCGTTTGTTGTGCATTCGTGTTGTATGTGTAACATGATTTTAAACCATTGAGATCAAGATTGATAGAACTGATCATCCTACATTGCAATAGCATTCATCAACCAAAAACTATTATTGCAATGGTATTCATCTATAACAATCAACAATTAAAACTACAAATGTAGGATACTGATATCATAAAGCGTTATACGCAACATTGATAGAACTGATAAATAAAAAAACGAAACACAAACCGTATCAAGATTTAACAACTTTGATTATGTCATATACGCGGGCCGATATTTTCATATTAGCCAATAGGCAAAAATAGATTGCGGTCTGGATATGGCATATTGGCAGATGTTACCTATATGCATAAATCTTATGTCTAATGACCATAAGATTGTCGGAGACAGTTTTGATGTTTTGTGGGTTTGGTTTTATACTTGGGACAATCCAATGTTGACACACACACATAAATAACAAATTAAAGTAAACTAACTAAGAGGCATGTTTGAGTTTTATACTGGGATCACAAATAGCATGATGGCTGCAAACAGGTTGCTTGAATACTTGCAGACAATCCAATGTAGCTTCGCCATTTCTATAAATTTTAAACTCCCTGGAAAATTATCATCACTCAGGATTACTTTAGGGCCAGTTTGGCTGCTTCTTGCTTGTGATTCAACATTCAGCTTTTTGTTGATTTGGAACTCAGAGAGTGTTGCAAAACAAATCCAAAACTAAATAAACCTCAAACTAGCTACAGAGAAGGCAAACAGCAAACCCCATGAAGTTTGGCTTTCAAGGGTTTTCCCACTAAAATACACTTAGATGCAGCACTTTAAGGAAGCTTGCAGCAATATAAAAACTTTTAGGTAGTTTAGTGAAAAACTGCAGTGCTTCTAGATTGTTTAAGTTTTATGTGTGCTTAAGCTGTCATACAGAAATTATCGTTGCAAAAATGTTCGCAACCCTAGCTTTTCCTGCAACGATACTGGAATACGAGCCTCAGATATGCCGGCTTAGGAATCAAAATAAGAAAGAGATTTGGGGTTATCCTAAGTCCAAAGTCAAACGGGCTCTAGAAATATATAAACCCAAAAAAATGACTGCATAAAGATCTCATAAAGATGAAAAGGATGTTATGCAAGCTCTGAACAAATCTTGAACAGAACTTTCACAAGAATTTACAATACCCGACCAGAATCCAATCCTGAGTTTGATGAAGCTTCAGGCCTTCAGCTTCCCCACAGAAAATAGTTAGGGCAAACCCTTTGCAAAACCATAGCTTTCATGCAGAGATGACGCTCAGAACATGCCAGCTTTCAAACACATTGAATAATACATAATCTCCCATACTCTCTCTCTCAATCAGACAGTTTATATTTGGATTTGAATCTAGGAAAAGAAATAAGATGGCTACAAACCAGCTTGCCTCGCCAATCTCATAACTATAAAGCTCATAAAAGTGGAAGCTTGAGGGCAAGCCATCATCGCCTCCATTCAATTAAAGCCAAATCATCCACAAAAAATAGAAATAAATATAATAATTGATCGATAGGCAAAATTGCAAGAAACCTATTCAGATTTTTGCATGAAAAAATAAGAGATGTAAAATAAGTAAAAGATTACCAAATGAAATTATCCCATCACTTGAACCCCCTCTCAAGATATTTTAGCAAAAATTCCCCCAGTAATTTTCCTCGGTTTAACCGTTTTATATCATAGAAGAAAGATAAATTTCAAATGTATATACATGCATACACACACACACATCATATACACAGTTTTTGAATGTTGCCAGAATTTCAACGGTAATTCTAGATTTTTCCAAACTCTGAAGGCTTCATAAAAATTTTAAATACAGATAATAATATGATTGAAGAGATCAATCACCAATTTTTTAATGAAGATCAACTGAAACCCCAAACAGAGCAAGCAAATTATAAAGATCCCAAAAATTTGATGAGAGCATAAAGAATTTAACATCATGATAACAATATAACCAAAATGGCTGAAAGATCTACGATGTCAGACTCGAGTTCTGATACGAAACGGGGCAACCCCAACCCCAACCATAATTCTAACCCTAACCCTAACCCCAGCCCCAGCCCCAACCCCAGCCTAGCCCCAACCCCAGCCTAACCCCAACCCCAACCGCAACCCCTGCCGAACCCCAACCCCAACCGCAACCCCCTGCCGAACCCCAACCCCAACCGCAACCCCAACCCCAGCCCCAGCCCCAACCGCAACCCCAACCCCAACCCTAACGCTACCCCCAACGGATGCCTCATCGGTACCCAAACCATGAACCCTAACCCTAAAATAATCAAAAGTTTGTTTAATTTAAGATTTCCTAACCTGTGCAGTGGAGGCGTCGACGATCCATTGGAGGCGGCGACGAAAGGAGGCGACGACGAAAACGGAGATGAGGATGAACCAGGCGGTGGCGACGGAGAATTGGCCTGCGCCGGCGATGACGATAACGGCGATGAAACACAGGCGATCGGCGGGAACAAGGGTTTGGGGATTTTGGGTTCGCGCGCGATATTGGGAAAATAATTTTTAGGTAATGAGCGTAGGGATCGATCCGTGCCTTTTTAATTAAATCTCTATTTAGTTACCCCTACGGATAAATCCGTAGGTTCTTGGTTTGCGGCTCTGTAGGGGCAAACAACAATTTACGATTTAATATTTTTTAAATTAATATGTAAGGACCGTAGGGGCAACCTTAAGGTCCTACGGACTAATCCGTAGGGCAAAACTAAATCTGCCCCTACGGATTTCGTTATCCGTAGGGGCAACCCCCTATTTTACTAGTGATAGAAATTGGACTTCACGCAAATGATGCTAATTAATGACGGCTAAAAATTGCCTACACGCAAATAATGCAGTCTTAGGCAATTTTTATGAGTTCGATCCAAACCCGATCCAAACCCAATCCAAACCCGATACGTGCTGGTCGTAGTTACAAGCTGACCCATAAACATAAAACGTCAACGAAAGGCCTGTGTTTGCGGCTTTACAAGATATGTACATAAACTATAATTTGGGGGCCTATCGCTGTATTCTTTATAAAAAAAAATATTTCTTGAAAACAGTAATAGTTCGAACGTCTGCATGTTTGCGCTTGAATCCAGTATGTAACTTCACACGTGTCTTGAGTTGAGTTGGCAAAACATTAAAGAAACAACCTGTCACACGTGTCGCATATGTTCAATTTTCATGAGCGCGGTTGCAATGAGAAGGACATCTTTCCACGTGTGCTTTCTAATCAGTAATATCCGTTACATATTTGTTTGCTTCCTCCTATTAATAGCTCCGAGGTTTGAGGACAGGAGAATGGAAACAGCCAGTATTTTTTTTATATAGTTTTTTAAAAATGTATTTTTAGTCCAGACTTGATCGGAATTCGAAATTTTAACTAGAACACGAAGATGAGTTGTAATATTAAATCCTCATCCTAACAACAAGCGGCCTGGAACCGAACTCGGATTTACTTATGCCATCTCTGTTTACAAATTGATCCCGAAAACACTATACGTCAGCGAAGCACTTTTTAAAAACTGTTGCATATGTGAATTTTCATGCACATGCCTACCAAAAACTTTACATTACAGTTTCGTTTTGTGCCTCTTGTTATAACAGTTAAGTTACATCAACGAGGCTTGGATCTGAACTCGGGTTTATATGATTCTGGTTGACACCCGATGTTTAATAGATGAGCCTCAAACACCAATCATTTTCAAAAGACCTCTAAAGCTTGCCGCACGCGTGCAATTTTCATTAGAGTAGCTGCAGTAGAAACGACATCTTTTCACACTCGCCTCTAAGTACCATCCATTACGAATCCGTTTTCTTCCTCCTTTGAGAAGCTGGGTTTTATAAACGAGATTCGGGAACAAGGGGAAGGGAAATATATACACCAGGTGGTTTTCTATAAATTTGCTATTTGGATTTGATCATAATTTGAAATTCTAACAAAACTTGGAATACGAAAACGAGACTTATAATCCAAGCTCGATTCTAAACCAAGTGCCTTGGATCCAAACTCAAATTTACATCACTGCATCGCACTCCGATCCGAACCCGGCCCATGCCACGCTTAATTACCAAGCATCAAACATTTGAAATGTTCATTAATGCGGCTGCAACGGAAAAAATTAGTATGCAAGGGTTTGCACCATATAAGCCACTTGCAAGCTTTTGGATGACTTTAGGTTTTGTGTAAGCGAAGCCATCCAAGAGGTTGCAAATGACTTATACCATTCAACTCTTTACATAAAAGTTTTTTCCATTGTAACGGTGCCGTTTCATCCATGATTACCAATAACTTTACTTTACAATTTTTGTTTTATTCTTCTTATTTTAATAGTCGGGCTACGTAAACGAGGCTTTGGGACACGTGGCATGCTTCTACTGGTCGCAGGGATGGTCTCGAAGTAAACAAAATGACGAGGAACTCTTTTACACAGAGAATTAAAAGCCTAAACAGTCCTTCGTGAATGGCTTGCATTTGTACAAATAAATGAATCACGAGGGCTCATCTGTAAGTGTGCAAATACCTTTTTAGAATATTTTTTTTGGCCAATTTGAAAGCATCTTTTTATTTACAAAAAAAGCGAATCCATATGCATCCCCCTTTTTTGCAGGAAGCATGGATGAATCCCCAGGATCCGCTTAATTATCTTATTTTATTATACGATGCTTGTAATTGGATTGGATTTTTCTATGCTGTCCCCAGGCTGCCCTTAAGTTAATAATTTACATATAAGATTTAGTTTCCCTCTTTAGATTTTGGTGAAAAAGGTCCATTCAAGAAATCATTCTATATACCGGATACTATGAATCCGGACATAAGAGATAAATAAATGAAAATCATCAGGCATCTCTTGAGCGGTTTTGTGGGGTTATAATCCTATTTTTTCCATTCATATGAACAGATAGATGCACCTGGTATATAGAAGGAGTTTTTAGTGTGTATGCATACACATTACATAAAATAAATGCTTTGCTAGGAAATAAATAATCTTTTATGAAAGAAAAAAAAAGAAACCTTCTTAATAAAAATGTAACAATAGCTTTTATAATTTAAAATGGTTTTTCCATTATAGACGGATTAGATTGGCCATTTAGGAAGCGGCCTTAATCATTTCATATTATAAAAATTTAATTTTTTCATGATAAGTTCGCGTGTTCGTTTGTGCATGTACCATATTATCAACATGCAAATTTCCGTAAAAACAAGATTTGTAAGTTTTATAGTCCAGTGATTTTGTTTTCATAAGAGACGAGAACATACACCAATATGAAGCAAAAATATTCCATTACAAGTAATATGATCTCACGAAATTCCAATCAGCACAAAGACAGAAAACCTAAGAACGTTTCTAACTCGAAACCGTTACAATTTTCATTTGAAACAAATTTTATTTTCACGAAGGATGCTTATTTTATTTTCATCCTTTTAGCAGATCCAACCAAACAATTCTTTATAATATGATATATTTAAATTCGGTAATATCCAATAATATGCATTTTATCCTAAATATTTTTATCTCATGACATGAATTTATCCATTAAACCTAATAATAATGATATTTAAATTATACAATAGATCCAAGCAAATATCCCCTTCCTCCAAAAGCGATGCATGGGCAAATTTGTCATTTCACCACCATACCCACCCCTTCTTCCAGCCGCAGGTCCACAGTCCCATTTCTTCTTTCCTCAAAACAAATCGAGCAATAAAAAATTCAAACCAATTTTTTTTCAAAAAAGCTCCCGTTTTCAAACCCCCCGCCTCTCTCTAAACCCCATACGCCGTAACCAAAAACCCTAACGGCCGTCAACTTCCCAATGGCCTGCGATCTCCCCATCGACGGCGACGGCAACTGCATGAAGTGTAAGACGACGCCGCCGGAGGCCGAGGCCCTCCTCTGCCGCACGTGCGCCACCCCCTGGCACGTGCAGTGCCTTTCGCAGCCGCCGGAGACAATGGCGTCGGTCGTGGACTGGCTCTGCCCCGATTGCTCCCCTCCGTCCATCGACGACGTCGCCGGAGGCGACACCGAATCCGCGGCGGGAGGCGTAGGCGGTGGATCGAGCGATCTGGTGGCGAAGATCAGGGCGATCGAGGCGGACGAGACGATCGACGAGAAGGAGAAGGCAAGGAGGAGGCAGGCGCTTGTTAGCGGACAGGCGCAGGATAAGGAGGAAGAGGATGAAGAGACGAGGAAGAGAGAGAAAGGGAAGGAGGAGGATGTCGACGACGTGCTTGATCTTCTCGATGACAGCTTCAACTGCTCGATTTGCATGCAACTGCCTGAGCGTCCTGTCACTGTGAGTTTTTTCTTTTCAAAATTCACAGTTTTTTTAATTAAAGTTTTTCGATTATTTTCTTATTATTTAGAGGGCAATGCGGTTACGAAAATAGATCTGTTTGATTTTCTATCGATTGCTCGTCGTTAGTATTTTAGTTTGATTTTCTTATTATTAGGACAAATTTTTAATCTCTTTTTTATAAAAAGAATTTTGTGTGCTAAGAACTTGAGTTTGAAATTAATGGCGTTTCATTGATCCAAGCCAGATAGAGATTAATGCCGTTCGAGAGAGAGTAACGGCGTTTCAGGGAGAGGGAGAGAGATGACGTTTGCTGTTCTGTACACGTGGTACCGTGTACCGTGTAGTTTGGATGTTTTTCTCGAGATTATTTGGACGAATAATTAATTTTTTTTTTTGAAATTTTCTTACCTTTTTTTGCTTGTAGCCCCAAAAATAGCAATTTACTTTCTGCCTAAAAACTTTTATTTATTTTTTTACCCCAAAACTAACAAGATAAATCATTTTACTCTCTTTACGATTTCCCTCAACTTTTAAGAGCATAATATCATGTTTTTCTTTGAAATATCCCAACATCTTTTTTTCTTTGGAAATACTCAATTTCTTCCCTAAATTGAAATTAGGGTTTAGACTTCTGCTCCATCTTTCTACAAATCGGCCATGAAATCAGGAGCATTTTCAACACGCTTATTTAGTTATGAAGAAGTTGAATACTTCTGTTGTTGTACTTATTGTTTTCGGATAAATGGTATACCTAAAATCTACGGAGAAAAATTAAAGTTAAAGTTAACAGGTTTTTTTCTGACGGAAAAAGGGCTAAAATGATGTGTCTTATTAGTTTTGGGGTAAAAAGTAAATACCAAGTTTTGGAGGGTTAGAACGGAATTTGCTATGTGGGGTTTGGGGGGGGGGGGGGTATACAAGCCAAAAACCCCATTTTATTTGATGTTCTCCAATTGATCTCTTATCTTTTTTGCTTGTGGTGATTAAATTTGATTGTAGAGGGCTTCAATTAATTGCTTTTACGTAGTTTTATTTATTTTGATTAAATGCATTTCCCTTTAAAAAAGTTGTTATGTCAGCTGCTTATATGTTGTTCTAGTTTGTCTTTTTTTGGGTTTCTGGTAGCAGAATACATTTTTGTATATGAGCAATACTTTTCCTACCGCAATTTGTCTATCCAAAAGTTTACCCAAGAAACAAAATGTTAAGACCTACAATAATGGTGTCAAACAGGTGGGCCCATGATGTTTGTCTCTTTGGTAAAATTTTGGGTAGACAAATTGTTGCAGGAAAATTATTTTTGTTTTGTGCATCTGTTGCTTTTTTTTTGGAAGGTTGTAGAGGATGCTTCCAATACCCTTTTTATTTTCTTCAATAATTATCTATCTTTTTTTTCAACTCAATATTGGTAATTAACTAGCTCTTTTAGTCATTTGTTTTTGATCTTTTTTTTGGATTTTTTTTTCAATCAATGATTTGCATTACTGCAAGATAAATTAACACTAACTGAACTTCCTATAGTTTTTGAAAATTTAGCTGAATTGCATAATTGTTTTGCGTTTGGGCTATGGCATTAAAGTTAAATAGTTTTACTTAGTTATTTTAAATTATCACGCAAGTTTAAGAATTATCAGCGGCAAAAACAATCACTACTTTATGTAGTATATTAGTTGTCCTTTTACTTCACATTTGACAACATAGTTGTTTGAATTTTGACATCAGCTCACTGAACTTTTGGATTCAGATATTTTTTCTTCTGTTACCTCCATTAAATTTTGGCATAAACACATTGCTATTTCTCAGTCTTGAGACCTCTCAGTGACAAACTGATCAATTGATTATTACCTTATAAGCGGCATCACCATACCTTATTTTCAGCAAAATAATTATTTATGTTACATATCTAATAGTCATGATATGAACCATATAAGAGCATATAGCAAGTTGGTCCAGGAAGATTTCTTTTTGTTTAGTTTCCCCTCACTACCTACGTGTTTATACTGATTTATCGTTTATTATTGACTGATTGATACTTCTTTTAAATTTTTGTTGAAGTTTTGGAATTTTTAAATAAAAACATAAAGAATTTCTGCTCTTGGAGCCTAAATAAGACTTTGAATGTGATATGTTGCCTGCATTATACTGTAAATATCAACATCATTTGTTACTAATAACATTATTTTGCAAGTATCGTAATTCCGGAAATTATAGTGTTCTTTTTTTTGGGTTATCTTTTGGCTTTTGCCACACCTATAGTAAATTTATACGCTAATCTGATTGTAAATACCTGCAAAAACACTAATAATTGTGGTCTACCTGTAGTTTCGTGTCATGAAACTCATTTATATACGCTTAGATTCTCATTTTAGAATGAAAATATTCTTTACCTAAGTGACTTGTGATTCTACATTTAAAAAAAAAAACCTTTCCTTTGATTTTTCTACGTAGAAATATCAAGAAACTTCTTGTGATGTTCAACTTAAATGTTTACCTTTTGTTTTTGGTCAGAAAAATACATGCCTTTTAAAAAGGCCGGCTTTGTTGATGGAACCTAAGGGGAATGCCAAATTCCTACAAACTAGATCCGACATCATTATAGTTAGTATTTTGAAGAATATAGTTCCCATTGCTATATGTACTTGTGAGAATCTGATTCCCATACTCATGGGCATCCAACATTCTACTTGCATTGAAATTTATATGAAACTGACTACTTTCTTCCAAAAGAAAATATTATTTTTAACCATTTTTTCACCTTCCATCGTTGTTTCTCCGAAGACGCCAACATCACTGCGTCATCCATAGTCATGGACATATATAGCCATTTCCCCCTTCATTATGAATGTCAACATCGATATTGTTATCGACCTCGCTGCTAGTGCCCTCCTCTACCTTTGGCACTTCACCGCATTTGCTGTTGCCACTGCAACTGCCTCTATCTTCAATGTTGTGTCACATACATTGCCCATCATTCCCACAATAATCCTCACCACTAATCGTAATATGTATCACATATTTCTTTCCTTATATATTGCATCACATAATGTATCGTATATCATAAGATATTTTCCTTGAGCAGCAGTTAAGCAATTAAGTATACACCTTTATATTTTATAGAAATATGATTAAGTTAGCAACGGAGATTGATACACAAGAAGAAATGTAATGGTTGTAAAGTATGATTCACACAAATAACACAACTACACAAATCCAAATATAAGATACATGACTCAACACAAATTCAAGTGAACACACAGTTTTGAGATAAATTATAAATATGATACAAAATAGTGTAAAGTGTAAACCATATTAAGTAAATATTAACACAATAAGTCCCACAAATAGAACTTCCTTATACGTTCGCTAATGAATCATAAGCTTTTAAGAAAGTAACAAAATTATAAATCATCAATAGCCCCTGACCGTTCCATTGAAATCATCATCTTTAATGATGATGTGTTTATTTTCCTCATGTTCATCACTTTCAACCTTCCCGGACTCTTCGTCCTACACCTCCATTACTTTCCTTTTCCTTTGGAAGCATTTTTAGAAATAACATTCAAATTTTGGGGTCTTATCAATACTTGGTTAAAAACCAAGTAGATCCCTATCTCTTATTTTTGTATTGGAGATGAAGTGGTGAAGTGGATACAAGATGAAGAGGCGAGTGGAGAAGTGATGATGAGATGAAGAGGCGAGTGGAGAAGTGATGACGAGAAGAAGCTTGTGGAGAAGAAGTGGTGTGGTGGTGAAGCAGTTATTGACGTGATAAGAAGCTCGTTGAGATTTCTCATGAAAGAATTAAAGGATTTGGGAATTATTTGTGGTAGTAGTTTGTTTTAATTGGACTAAGAATCCGACCCAATTAAACTCTAACCCCATATTTTTTTACTTCACCAAGTCATATCATATGATACACATCATATTGAACAATATTTTAGCTATTGTAGTATATCCTCATGATATGTATAAAAAAGCACCGTAAGAATTGTGCAATATATATGTATATCGTGCGATTTTGCAAGCATTGGTTGCCACAACCGCCGTGGTCGATGCAAGTGCTGCCTCTATACTTTCTGTTGTCATCTATGCTCTTCTTTCTTGCACCACAACTATCTATAATTTAATATGAGAAAACTCGAGGTGAAGATCCCTTTGAAGTTTGAATATTCTTATTGCACCAACAAACGTCTTATATTTTTTAGATAGGTCATATTAGTATGAAAATTATGCCAAATTTCACAATTTTAGAATTGTTGCGAAATGGAAAAATGCTTTTTTATAGTGTGTTTTAAGTTTCTATAACGAGACTCGCAGAATATGAGAATAAGACCAAATATCGACGATACATTGTTGATGTCAATTTCATGATGTCAATTTGTAATATGGTATAAATCGATAATTTTTTTGGTATAAAAAGCAATGTATATATTCTAATTAAAAAGCGTGTAAGTTAATGATTTGGATATAATTAAAGAAAAACAATCCTTGTTGATATGTAAATAAATATTCTAATTACTCTAAAATAAAGTTGTGGAATTGGCCATGATTCTGTAGATAATTTGTCATTTTTAGCTTTTAGATTGCCATCTTTAATGATTCCCTTTAAACCATGGTGGCTCTAGGATCGTGAGTTTGGAAAGGAAAAACCCTCATATGGATGAAAAACTTTAATGTCTATGAATATATTGAAGCTTATTATCGTAGAAAGACATGATAACTTGTTGTTGGAGAGCGGTGTCAAGAATTTGTCTCTAATTAGAGATATTAGAGCTTGATGGTAAAGTTTGTTGCCGAAAACACATTTAACGGAGAAGACAATAGATAACTGAAGCGATTGATGGTGAAGACAACCAAAGAGTCCAATGAAGAAGATGACGGGAAAGCTCGAGATTGTAGTGTACGAAGGAGTTGGAGATGAGTTATTAAGAGTTGCTGGAGAAGAGGCGCATGGTGCAGGAGTCTTCAAATATGATGGCAATTCTTTAATGTGTGTTGCAAGAGATGTAGGGGATAGTATGATAAAACCAGAGTTTAATAAACATGGTGTACGAAGCAACAAGGTTGTCCCTTCCTTTTCTTGTATATTTGGATTTTACATTAATTTATTTTTGGTCATGTTTTACGTTGTAGTTATGAAATTCGTTGGACCATTAATTATTAGAGAATAATGGAGGCCAAACGCCTTAATGTGTGAATCTCGTCTATGGCGGACAAAGAAAGTCATCTTTATATTATTCTTTTAGACGATGGTATGATCTCCATTGATACCCTGAATTTCATGTGATTTTAATACTAATGTCCACTTATCAAGTGAGTGTGAAATTAATGATTTGTCAATACTTGGGGTTTTTTTGCCACTAGATCAAAATGGTTTAAGACATTAAAATTGGATGATATTTGGTGTATCTATATTTTAGACAGTGAAGATCAAGATGGTCGGTGTTAATCATGAAAAAAGAAGACCGGCTTTCTTAAATTAAATGGTACAGGGTATGGATTCCCTCAAAAGCCGTTTCCTCTATTATTCTTTGATTATAACTATTTATTTATTTCAATAATTTTTAGTTCATTTCTTAGAAGTAATTGTAGGTCATTAGGCATAGGTTCAAAATGCTGTAATAGTATAGGATTTAGCTTGTAATTTTGGGTATCGATTTTATAAATTTGTCTATATGAACATTGAATAAGTGATATTGATAGCTTGGAAAACTAAAATTTCAGTACAAGATTGAAGATATGTAGTAATGGTTTGACTTTTAATTCCGTAGACTTTGATGACATCTTGTATATTAAAATGTCTGAAATGACATTAATTTTAATGAGAAATAGTATTTGAGTCAATAAACTAAGGTAGATAAATATTCAAAAAAGTTTTTAATATTTCTAGTTCTATAGTATCATGCACTTATATTTCAAGGATCAAATTACCTGAGGGAGTCTAGATATAAGATTAGATAGATCAAAATACCTAAGTTAGTCCAAATATAAGATTAAGTAGCAATGTAACTCGTTAAAAAGATCAATTAAATAGACTTGTTTACAACTTATTCTTTAATACATTTGAAATCTAAATACGTGAACCGAGACTAATTTAGCAGGGCATGGCATTTATTTAAAATATCCAAATGAATTATTCTAACAAATATGAAATTTAATTTATCATAAAATTTGTTAATTATTAATATGCTAACTAATATAACAATGATCTGATCTAATTAATTAATTTCATCTTTGCAAGTGATCGGTGTAAATATTTACTTGTAATTTTCAAATTCAAGTTAATTCGTAAGGATCAACACATTAAGTAAAATGGTATATATTACTTTTCTATTTGTTTGAATAATACACTATTGTAATTTATTGAATTAAACATAGTTTATTTATATCATGCTATGGTTGTAATTTAAAAAGGGCAAGCTCATTGGCGTTGTCCCTGAAGATGGACATGAGACATTTATCTTAAATAACATTAAAGTAACTTATGGAAGGAAACTATAGATTTTATTTAAAGATTGTCAAAGATTTCTTTATGAAACTTGAGTTTTTCTTTTCCAAAATTTGAGATCTCTTTTATGTTGCTAAATTTCTCAGATATAACAAGTGAATTGATAGTGAAAATCATTTGTTGAGGATAAGAGAATATACTATTGGTCTTGCAATTATGCTACCTAACATGTTAGGTTTTAAGATGCAACCAACTAGAACTAAAAAGCATGTATAATCCATTCAATAGAAGTAACATAGAAATCTTAGCATGCACTTATAAATAAGGACCGTATTGAGAAGGTTTATATTTGAAATTTTGATCAGCGCAAAAGGTTTAATAATACGATCTTCACAATAGTTTGGAGAAGCATCTTGAAAAAGTTTATAAATAGGGATCATTTAAAAACGGTTTTAATAATCCATCAACAATCTTCGCGATAGTTTAGAGAATCATCGTTTATGTAATATGAGCATTTTTCACTATTTACCATACAATTAATTGTGTGAATTCGGATGGAATAGTGAATAGAAGAACGACGGCTCTATGGAGAATAGCAGTAGCTATCACAAACAAAAGCCCTTGCTCGTACATGTATGGTAGAGAAACAAAATTGAGTCTTAATTTTGACCGTAACATGACCCGTTCTGGTTTAAGTTGATTGGCTAGGTCCTAGTGAGATAATTCATCCAAAATACATCCAACCCAGATTGGATGGCCACTCATTTGAGTGTCTATAGACTGATGGTAAATTTGTAGCTTATTGCTTCACGGGACAACCTTTGTTGTTCTTCTAATCTAAAGATATTTTGAATGATCGAGAAATAAGACAATGTAAAGGCAAAGCAATTAGGGCAAATTGGTTAGATGTTGCCAGCTTGCAAAAACAAGCTAGTGTTAACTTGGTTATAGACCGCAGAGCATTAATTATGATAGCTTGTACTTTTTCACTCTCCCTTCCCATGATGTACTTCTAGGTCCTATTCAACCCCACACCCAATCAAATCATTTTCTTTCTTTCATCTTCCTCAAATCCATTTACTTGCTTCATTTTACTACTTCGAGAAAAAAATTATGTTCTTTCCTTTTTTCAATCTTATCATTCTATTTCTTTCACACACTCTCTCTCATTTCTTTCATCTTCCTCAACCTCAGTCCATCCATGAACTTTGTTTTCCTACTCGATCCGAAAACATGTTCTTTTCCTTTTCCTAATCCCATAATTTTGTTTCTTTCTCGCTTTCTCTCTCCAGACATTTATTTCATCGTCCTGAATCATAGCGCATCCACTTGCTTCATTTCCTACTCGATATGAGAAAAAAACTAATGTTCTTTTCTTTTTTCATTCTAAATCTCGGGCTCCTTAGTCATCTTCACGGTGATGGTTATAAATTGACTTGCAAGATGATTTGGTGATTGATTGTACAAATGATGAAACAAAGATTGGCATCTTTGCTTTTGAAAGTTGTAAAAATAATCAAAATATTCCATAAGTAAGACACGTATACATAGAATGAGTGTCTCGCAAAAGCTTCTCTAAACATTATGTTCTATTTGTACTAAATTCATTGGCAAATTCTATCTTTCAGCTGAATTACGTGGTAAGGCCTATAATTTAGATTGCTCACATAAAATAAAGTTTGCATATAGATCATATTCCAAGAGAGGAAAATCAAATAATCATACCTAAAGATATAATTAAAAGGTTTATGATTCAGATTTCTCATTTAAGAGGAGTTTGCATATTAATTATATTCTAAGAGAAGAAAATTAAATACTCACAGTTAAACATATAATCGAAAGTTCCAATCAAATTTTCGATTGTTATGAGAAGGCTAAATTGAAGAGAATGAAATAACAATTATTAAAGAAGAATATATATGGATCTCAACAAACATAAAAATTTAAAATGAAAGGGAAAAATGTTTTTGCACATCTATTGAAAGTTCTAAATAACGAATTCTCGTATTAGTGTTTAATATTTCATTCCAAAAGAAAAGATAATGGTTGATTTGGTCGAATTTATTCGTCCTAAGAAGCAATAAATAATGAAAAAAGTAGAGAGAAAATAACATGCATGATTTAATTTTAAAATAAGAAAATTAGAAATCATACCCATTAATGTGACAAACATAGCGAACGTAAAATATGAATAAATAGCTAGGCTATACAAATTATCAATTAAGATATTCGCAATAATAAAATAATCATTTTTCGTAATTGTAGAGAGGAGAATTATGGATATTGAGGAGGAAGGTGGAACGTTGGGTTAAGGGAAATATAAAGTGTGTGTGAGAGAGAGAGAGAGACAGAGAGTAACGAGAGTGTAGGACTTGGGAGTTGGTCACAGAAAGGGAAAACTTATTACAATTATTTCTTCTACCATTTTTAGTACTGGCTTATTTTGGCAGATAAGATAAGTTAATAATTATTGTCATTGCAAAATTAGCTTATAGCCATTTCTCCCATATAATTATTGTTAGTGCAAAGATAAGATAGTAATTCCCAATCTCAGCATGGACACAGATACGATCATATAAACACTGCTGATATTATTGTTCCTTGAAAAGGACATAAAAACACAAACACAATAACATGACATCATATATGCATATAGTACATATAATCAGTAAAAAGTTATAATACTCAGCTATTTTTAAAAGTTAACCAATTGTACATTTTTATGAAGTTTTAGAAGACATCCATTGGCACTATATATAAATATAAATATAAGAATCTATTATATCTCATTCTTTCCAGCACAATGTCATAGATTCTTGATTTATTATAGTTTTATACTTCTAGACAAATTACTCTTTTGATGTTCTTTAATGTATGCTTTAATATGTAAATAAATGTAACTACATGTTCTTAACTATGATGAATGAAATGTATTGTTCAAGAAATGTTGGATGTGTATTTGATAAGGTCTGTAAACGTATCAATGTAGTCTCCAAAATATAATTTATAAAAAAAATCTTGGTTGTTTCATTAGTGTCTGGCATGTTCAAGAAATAAATTTATGCTGTAAACTATAATATAACTTAATATTTGAGAAGTGTTGAAAATGTACCTATTAAGAATCATAAATGTATCAATGCAGTGTTTTAAATATAAAATTTTTGTAAAAATGTCAAGGTTACATTTCACAAGGTTCCCACATGGCCAAGAAGCTTCCATGAGTGTTAATATTTGCCATGTAACTAACAATTTGTTGTGTTTGTAAACAATTAAAAAAGATCCAATCATTTAATATGTCTTTTACTTGTGCATTCAATAGCCCATGCCTTCAATGTGCTTTACATATCAAAGGATTTTTTTGGTGCCTCCAAAATGGAGTTCACTAGCTTGAATGGGTTCGGGAACCCTTTTCATGCGCTTCCAGTATTCTTTTTGTAGATGTCAATGCTTCCTAAATGAAGTTTATGAGATTTTCCTTATTTAGATATTAGTTAATCCCGGGGAAGAGCAGTTCATGTATGGAGATTTTGAAAATGATAAAAAAGAAGGGTCAAGCCTTTTATGTTTGTGATTGAATGATCATAATAGCCTGTCAAAATGTTTGGTATTTTAGAATTACATTATTCTTTTTAAGATGGATTTTTTGATAGCTTTCAGTTGGAGTTAGTAGCGGTCAAAGTACAATCTTCTAATTTTGAAAGCATTTTGCTTTCATATTTTTACTATGATTGTTTATTGTGTCATTGTCTGCAGTTCATGAATATTTGAAGACTTTATACAATGTTTTGTGGATAGATTTCTGTGCTATACTGAAAGCTACCGGGACACGGGAATTCATCGCAGCAGCCTGTTTTTGCTCCTTGTCAAATACATGTTTTGCCCATATCCTGGTTAAGCATACAGACTTTTATGGTAACATTTAACATATGATAGGACCTTGCCTGTTTTGTAATATCTCACTAAATTAAGTAGCTAACTAAATCACTAGTGCAATTTTATTTTATTTCACTTTTATTTGGGTAGATGCATTTACATGATTTAAATAAAGAATATTTAATTGTTTTTTATTTATTGATTAAGCTTATTATTTCTTCTCATTTTTCCTTTTGTGTTGATTAATTAATGTACATGAACATGTAGTTTTGGTCTACTCATGTCTATTTTTTGTTCTGTACAGACACCATGTGGTCACAACTTCTGCTTGAAATGTTTCGAAAAATGGGTTAGGCAGAGCAAGCTGCAGTGTGCTAACTGTCGTGCGCCAATTCCATCAAAGTTCGCATCCCAACCAAGGATTAACTCTGCACTCGTCGCAGCTATTCGAATGGCAAGGGCCGCTAAATCAGCCTCTGCAGGGGGCAGTAAAGTGTATCATTTCATGCGTGATGAGGCAAGGCCTGAGAAGGCATTCACAACTGCTCGGGCTAAAAGGGCTGGGAAAGCAAATGCTTGCAGTGGTCAAATTTTTGTTACGGTTCCTCCAGACCATTTTGGTCTGATTCCTGCTGAGAATGATCCTAAAAGAAACCAGGGAGTGTTGGTTGGGGAATCGTGGGAGGATAGATTGGAGTGTAGGCAGTGGGGGGCTCACCTACCACATGTTGCTGGCATTGCTGGGCAGAGTGACTATGGTTCACAATCGGTTGCGCTATCGGGAGGGTATGTAGATGATGAAGATCATGGTGAATGGTTTCTTTACACTGGCAGGTATGCACATCTCTTTTTCTATCATCATGGGGTTAAGCCTTTAGGTAAATTGGTTGCCAACTTGGTATTAGCGGTAGCAAATAAAAGTTTTGTTTTGTTCAATTTGTAGCCGTAAATGTTTTTTTAGGGTAAACTACATAAAGTATCATCAACTGTACCAACCATAAAATCTGCCTTGCATCAGGTTACATACTATTATTCCAAAAAAAGAAAATCATACAACTAGTTTTCTACATAACACTACCGAACTTTGAAAAATACAAATAGCACCACTGATGTGTTTTTAATGCAAAATTGAATTCTGTTTTATGGGATTTTTATATAACTTTTTAAGAGTTCAATTGGCGAGTAATGCAATTTTTGAAGTTCAACGCTGTTCAATTAAAAATCGAGAAAAGTTTAATTGTGATTTATTCAATTTACCTATTTTTAATTCAAAAAAGTCCTCTCATGTGCTTCTTCTTCCATGTACAAAATGTCGTTTGTTCTCCTATGTTGGATAACTTAAAATAATCGTTAGCCTACAACTCACGAGCTTAACTTGTTCGTGAAGTACCTATTGTTTTAATCTATGAAGCACGGATACTTGTATATGCCTCACGTATCGTACCCGATCGCGTATCGGAGTCCGAAACTCTCGGAAACTCGTGGAAAATCTCGGATTCATTTGGACTTGTAAATGTCTCATCAACCTCTCTCGAATCGGCACATCTTTTCTTTTTCTCGAAAATTAAGGCACTCAAAAGTCAAAAGTTTGAAAGTGCTTTGTATATCTAACATAATTCCATTATTTTTTTCATATTATTATATACTGGTATGTATACGTTAATATATATTCATATTTAGTTAATTTAAAATCGATATAAAAATGTATCTTGTATCCTAGGCTTTTGGACAATTGCGATCCGCGAATCCGTATCGTATCCCGTATCCGCATCCGAACCCGTGCTACATAGGTTTTAATAGCCTATTAACTGACTATGAATGGGATTCATTCTTGTTTCCCACTGTTAATTTTCTTTCTTGTTTATTGCTTATTCATATTCAATTTCGAGTTTAAAGAGAGTACGGACTCCATTTCTTCTTCCTCGATAACATTATAAAGTTATTACCGCAAATTTGCAATGAGTCATGAATTGTTATGAAGTTTAACTTTATTTTAATAATAATAGTGGTGGAAGGGATCTAAGTGGGAACAAGCGGACAAACAAGGAGCAGTCGTTTGATCAGAAGTTTGAGAAGATGAATCAGGCATTAAGAGTCAGCTGCCTGAAAGGTTATCCTGTGAGGGTAGTAAGGTCGGTGATCTCCCAACCACTTAATGGAATTTTGAATTTGACATTATGTTAGCGTCTCTTTTCCATGTCAAATAAACTGGTGATATAAATTTCGGAATTATTTAATTATCTTTAAATTGACATTCGATAGAAAAATCAAGCGTAGGTATAATATGTTACTGATCTTGCTTTAATTTGCATTTGTCCCCATATAATTCATCTCTAACCAGTTATGCTTTCTTAATTGATGTACTCTGTCCATTAATTTGTTATATATGTAAATTGGCAATAAGTAGTTTTTTTTAGCTTGTAACGTAGTAAGAGGCTAAGAGCTGCACTCTGATTAACTTCATGTTGGCATCTCTTTGCATGCAAAATAAACTGGCTATAGAAAGATCCGAACTATTTATTACTATCACTATCACTGTTTCTATTACTATTACTAATACTATTACTATTATTAGTTGACATTTGATAGGAAATTCAATAATATCTACCATGCACTCTTGATCTTGCTTTAGTTTGCATTTCTGTGTATATTTTCATTTCCATCAGGTTTTACTTTCTCAATTGAAGAACATTGCCTATCCATTTGAAATTTATGGTATTAGCAAATATTTTTTTCCGGCGTGTAATGTAGTAAGAGGCTAAGAGATCTATTTTGAGTATACATAAAAAAAGTTGGATTCTTTTCTCTTTCAGATCCCTTTGCCTCTATGGTATTCCAATCCTACAAGGGTTTTTCTTCCTTTTCTTTGCTGGACCTTTCTTGAATGTGCTCATGTGCTCACCTTGTTCTTTCGGATATACTAGGATTCATTTATGCATCTTTCAGTTTGGATCCATATTTACCTCTGCAGGTCCTTCAAAGAGAAGCGGTCTTCTTATGCTCCAGAAAAGGGTGTGCGATATGATGGTGTTTACAGGATAGAAAAATGCTGGAGAAAACCTGGGATCCAGGCATGTTAACTGCATAATTAAACCGTTCTATCTTTATGGAAAGTTTTCTTAATCCCTTTAATATTTTCTATATCCAAATTCTTGCTGCTTATGAATAGTGCCTTTATTGGCTGTTCAGGGTTTCAAAGTGTGTCGTTATCTATTTGTACGCTGTGATAATGAACCTGCACCATGGACAAGGTAATAATACTGCTTTTTAATCGTTCATAGTTTTGTGACTGCTTTCATCTATAACTTTTGTTCATGAATCGGCTTAAAACCAAGAGTCTTATGATTTATATTTTCCAGTGATGATCATGGTGATCGCCCAAGGCCCTTACCTGTCATTAAGGAACTTAAGGTTGCTACTGATGTGACAGAAAGAAAAGACAGTCCGTCTTGGGATTACGATGTATGGATTTTCTAAATTTACATCATTATAACATCCTATATGTATGCATGTACGTATCTATGCATGTACGTATCCACATGGATATGAACATGTACAATTATCATGGTAAAGCAAACCATTTATTTTTCTTCTGTTCACGTTGATTAATGCAGATAAACAATAGAAATTACTGCACATTGAATATTTTTTTTCCATCATTTACCGATTTGATATCATAGCTATATAGCACATTCCCTTTCTTACCAATATATCTCCCTATTAAAGACAGCTAAACCAGTTATGACACATTGATGAAATATTTTATTGAAAGGGGCTGATAAGTTGCTCCCAGTTAATAACCAGTTTAGTTTTACTCGTAATTCAAGTGGGCAGGATGAGAAGCTTTGTCCGACATCTGCGAGGCTTGACCAGGCTAGTTATGGCCTAGGATTAAATTAGCTGTCATTCTTATCTACATTATTTTAATATCTGCTGTTTAACAGGAAGAGAAGGGTTGGATGTGGGTGAAGCCCCCACCTGTAAGCAAAAAGCCTGTTAGGACCGGAGACCCCAGCGAGCAGAGTACAGCAAGGAGAGTGATCCGGCTTGTGCAGAATACCAATTTTAAAAAGGAGCTTCTTAAAAGTTTGTTTTCTTATCATTTCTGTTACTTTACTTTCTATCTGGAGATCACGGTTGATGTTAAAATCTGATGTTGTTTCTTTGAGGTCTAAGATGTAGGGACTTCAAAAATGGAATCTAAGTATTATTTTTGGTCGAGATTGATCGGGTGATTGCAACTTCTGTTGCATGACATGCATTTCCAATGCAATTTAATGTTTGGTTAGGTTAAGGATTTGAACTTGGAGCAGCAATTATCTAGTTTACTATAGCATTGCTGATACCGCATATCTTTATATATAAAAAAAAATTCCCAATAAAGATGCAACATTTACTGCAACAATCTGATTGCAGTTCTATCCTGCAAGGCAGCTTTATTTCTAAATCCTAAACATATTTCTAACCAAACATGGAGAACTTATTTTTTTTCTTAATAAATGCTGCATATCGTTATATTTTCTAGCAAACAAACTACCCTGTAATTTGATTGATGAGCCCTTGTTGGTCTGATCTTCCAGAATTCACCTGTCCTAAATGCTGTAAACTGATGGATACACCAGTTTCAACACCTTGCGGCCACAGTTTCTGCAAGCAGTGCCTTGTTGACCACTATGATGACCAGTCCTTTCTTAGAGAGAGATTCAGTACGGGTGGCCGCACTCTCCGCGCACAGAAAATTGTCAAAAAGTGCCCTTTGTGCCCAGCTGATATCGCAGACTTCTTGAAGAACCCGAAGGTAAAATTCATAAAGCTTATAAAACTTCTAGCTTTGGAGTTTGGACAGCCGCAGTTGTGTTTTCGGAAGGTTTTGTATTTTTCCCCAGCTTTGGGGTTATCGACCCCCACAAGAATTAGATTTTCCCTTTTCTTTCAAGATAATGAGCTTGGAGTGGTTGTGAATGATTCCCATTATCTTGAATTTGGATTTTGATAACTCTGGTTATCAAACTTCTCCAAAGCCAAGTAGAGTCATAGCATTTTCATATTCAGTTAAAAGAGCTCTAATACCGTTCTATTTTTAGAGAGAAGATTTCTCGTCCGGCTTCTTTGTTTTTATCAGTATGTCTATTGTTTTTAGATGAATCTGAAGAAGGGATAACTTCTAAAGCAGAAGTATGGAAGATGCCTAGGAATGTAATAGTTTAAGAATTACAAGAACAAAAACAAAATATCTTTAACAAAATAATACGAAGAAATGATCATTTGATGGAAATTGATGGCCAAAAATTTGGAGGCATAATTAATCCCTGTTACTTATGATCCATAAATTATATTTATAGTGAAATCAAGGAAGACGTAGCTCGTATGATTAAAGCAGAATGGTTAAAAGTATAATTGCTTCAGGAATGCTATATCGTAGGATAACTTCGAAATTGATAGGAAAACTTTATAAGATGGCTATAAAGCTAAGCATTCGTTTATGGATCATAGTGTTTGACATTTGCAGAACAACATAGCCAAAAAAGAAGAGTGTAGTTGAGGTGAGAATCGAAGTGGTTGAGTGGTGCTACTCTATAAAACGTGAAAGAAATGAATGTATCCATAACAAGTTGGAGGCAGCTTCCATAGAGGATAAAATGAGGAAGAATTGTTTAAGATGGTTTGGACATGAGATCGAAGAGCTATAAATGCTCCAGTTAGGAAGTGACTAAACTGTGGTTAATGTCACAATGAGGGCTAGAGGTAGGCTTAAACGAATATGGTTAAAGACAATTAAAAATGATATATTAATTGTTAGTACACTGAGTGGAATAAATAGAAGAAACAATTTCAGCATTTATTTGTTAGCTTATAAAGTTTTTCCCTGGACCCTGATAATTTCCGTTGTGTTTAAAATTTCGTCAAAGCCACTCAGGCTGAAACCTGACCTGTCATGCATTTGCTTTACTATATTAAAAAAAACCATACAGATTACCCCAACTTTTGAGTTGTAGGCAGTTGCAGCAGCTTCCAAGTTCAAATTATAGACATACATACATAACCTTAAATATTTACGATACATTATGCAAGGAATGTTTTGCTTTTTACAGGTCAATTTTCAGATCCTAAATTGGGTTGAGAAACATAAACGCGAGGAGAAAGAGTTGGCTGAAAAAGCAGAAGAGAATGGTATAGGCGATGTGGATGAAAACGAGGTTGAAGCAGAGGCGAAACTCGAGCCTTTAGATGAAAATGTGGACGAAAATGAGGTTGAAGCACCGGAGAATGGGGCTTTGGAAGAAGACTCGGCTGAACCTCCTCAAAAGCGAATAAAATTAGCCAATGAAGAGATAAAAATCACAGTTGCTGCTGACAATAGTGTGGATTCACCTTCAAGCCCCCTTACAGCTGCTGCTCAAGATGATGAGCTCGATTAGTGCTTGTTATCATTCAAAGTGCAACTCTTTTTGCCTTTTCTGAAAGAGAAAAGAAAACAATGGCAGCTTATGTTTTGGTACAAGTATGAAACTATTGACTGATGTTTTAGTCATGGGTAATATTACTCGATGTCGAATATTATATAAAAGAAAGACTTATTATGAGTGCATTGGTTTTATTCGAGTTTCAGCTATAAAGGTTTTTATGTTTTGTGATAAATTCTTGTTGGCTGAAGAATCACATTGGTGATTCAACCTTGTGAAGTCTTCAGATTTGAGATCCTTCAGACATCGATCGGTTTAATTTGCAAGATGCAGTTCTTGTAGTACAAACTATCCTATTCTAAAACTGAAATATTGTTGCTGTCAAACAGTATCCTGCATTTATTTCTTGCTGCCCTTCAGGTCTTGTGATAATTGCTTCAGTTATTATCAATGTGCGCATTGTGTGAGGCTTAATATGAAGGATCTCTGTTATGTCTTTAAATGGTATGACATGGAGATTTTGTTGGAGGATATGAGAAGGCGGGAACTGATGTTCAAAAGAGTGATGGCGTGTAGTATAGATTGACAGTACTGAATCTTGAAAAGCGCTTGCAGCATTGCGCACAGCGTAAGCTGCACGAACTATTAATTATTACTAATTATTATTACTATCATCTTATTTACAATAAATTATATATTATAAAAATATAGAACATACAACAATAAGAAATATAATATTATTTTCTTAATTATCAATCTTTGAATGCACATATATGATTCATAATTGTGTTAAGCGTATCAAAAATCAATCGAATAATCTCTATTCGAGAAACATGTCAATTAAATATGATTTCAAATTGAGAGGTTAGAACTTCAAGGAGACCGTCCTCATATAGTTTTGGATTAGATACTAAATTTTTAGTGTTTTGGATTAGATACTAAATTTTAAGCACCTCAATAGAAAATCTTATGTGAAAATAGCGTATGCATAGGGTCGCGTATAATATTTGTTAAAAAGTATAAGCTATTTGAAGAAAAAAAATAAGCCACTTTGTATTTAAGCTATTTTCTGATGCTACGTAGCGAAGAGCCTAACCTATGCTACATAGCGCAAAATAGCGAGCTATTTTAAACATTGACGGGAACCTACAATGAAGCATCTTTAATGAGATGCATATGTTAATTAAATTATTGAATTCTCTATGCTGATTTTATTGTCATTTTAAATTCTAGTGTATATGCTATAGAGATATTATTTGCAAAATGTCTGATGGGTGTATACATGTCGGTGTCATACCAAATAAATTATTACTTTGTAAACATAACCAGCTTTTCTATGACATCAGATACTGCTGAGAGTCCGTGACTTTACACTTGCAGAGACCGAAAACTTTGTGGATCCTAAGGATAAATCTCATCCAAAGTTCACTGATGTGGCAGAATTGGAATTCTCCATGTTTCCAAGAGACGAGCAAATTTCTGGGCAATCCACCAAGTAAATAATCCTTATCTTTTAGCATCATTTATTTGTTGTTGCGGCAAATACGACCACGAAGCAATAAACAAACGATAAAAAGAAGAAATAAATTATCAAAAGCGATAGAAATAAAGCATAAACCAAAAGACACAAGATTTACGTGGAAAACCCTTACGGAAAAAACCACAGACGAAAGAGAAACTTTATTAATTGAACAAATATGGAAGATTACAAAGGTGGATCAACTCTCACAAAATCTCTAACAAAGACCCATAGCCTGCTCTCTTTTAATTTTGATTACAAAGGGTTAACTCAATTAGGGTTACAAATTACTATATATATAGTATGATTAGAAATAGGATTCCCGAAACAACCCAGAATTCGGCCAAACAGACTTCGAGCCGGCTCAAATTTACCTTGAGCCGTCACATACGAACAGTAATTCCAGACATGTTACGAGCCGTCTCATAATTCACTTGAGCCGTCTTATCATAGGGTCGAGCCGTTTCAAAATTGTCTTGAGTTATCTCTTGCAAACAAAAAACAATTGATATTTCCAAACTACTTGTGAGCCGGCTCAAGATTGTTATGAGCCGGTTCAACTTATAGAGATCAGAGAAAACGAGATAAACACAACAAATTTCTACCTTACCTCGTATTCACCACAAAACTCCTCCATAATATTAGCAATAGTTCTACGTTCTCCATAAAACCCCTAAAAGGCTCAATGAGTGCGGCACACTCCAATTAAATTCAAGCAATGCTCAAATTTAACAAACGATAGAGACTTAATCAACATGTCGGCTGGATTATCCGCTGTGCCAACCGTTTTTACAATTATCTCTTCCTCTTCAACGACATCCTGAACAAACCAATACTGAACGTCGATGTTCTTCGTTCTGTTATGATGCATCTGGTCTTTTATAAAATGAATCGCGCTTTGGCTATCACAATAGACTACTTTTGGATATCAAGTTCCGAAAATAGTCTTTTCAACCAGATTACTTCCTTAACAGTTTCAACAACGGCCATATACTCTGCCTCTGTTGTAGATAACGCTACTGTACCTTGTAACGAAGCATGTCAACTAATGGCACATTCTCCTAAAGAGAATATATAATCGGTGATCGACCTTTTCTTGTCGAGAGCACCTGCATAGTTAGAATTGCTGAAGCCAACCAAATTGTCACTGTTCCTTTCAAACTCCAACCCCACATCAGACGTATCTCATAGGTATCGTAAAATCCATTTTATTGCTTGCTAATGGCCTTTACTAGGAGTTGCATATAGCGACTAACAATACTAACTGCATGTGAAATGTCGGGTTGGGTACAGACCATGCCACACACAATACTACCTACCGCACTCGAATAAGGAACACGTAACATATACTTAATTTTTTCCTCAGTTTGCGGTGATAAACGAGTTGAGAGTTTGAAATGAGATTCTAGATAGATACTTACTGATTTACCGTCTGCCATGCAAAAACACTTCAAAACTTCCTTAATATATCGCTGTTGAGATAAGTAAAGTTTACCTCACTTACGATCACGCCTAATTTCCTTACCAAGAATTTTCTTGACTGCTCCCAAATCTTTGGTCTCGAACTTGCCTTTCAACTGTTCTTTAAGCTTCTGAATATCAACCATATATCTTGCCACTATCAACATATCATCAACATAAAATAACAAGTATATGAAAGAACCATCGGCGAGTTTCTTGCAATAAACACAATTGTTGTCCTTACTTCTCGTAAACCTAATATCACTCATGAATGAATCAAATTTCTTATACTAACGTCTAGGCGACTGCTTCGAGCCATAGAGAGACTTTTCTAACAAACAAACGCGGTCTTCCTCGCCTTCAATTTCGAAACCTTCGGTTTGTTGCATGTAGATCTTTTCTACCAAATCACCATGCAAGAAAGCGGTCTTAACATTGAGCTGCTCGAGCTCCAAATCTTGCATAACTACCAAACCGAGCAAGACACGAATAGAGGTGTATTTTACAACCAGAGAATATATTTTATTGAAGTCCACTCTCCGAACCTGCGAATAACCTTTAGCTACAAACCGTGCCTTGTATCGAGTATCCGCAACCCCCTAATCTCCTTCTTTATTTTTTAAAACCCACATTCAGTCAATTACTTTCTTTTATCCTTCTGGCTTAACGAGCTTTCATATTAGTTCTTATGAAGAGACTTAATCTTTTCATTCATAGTGACTAGCCAACAAGCTGACATATTGAATGAGATAGATTCTTGATAACTCGTAGGCTCGCTAGTACCAATTGTCTTTGCAACAGACAACGCATACGCCACCATATCATCGTAGCTATATCTCTGTGGCTATCTAATGTTCTTTCGTTGTCAGTGTCGAGCGAGTAGATACTGCTCATCTTGGGACTGTTTTTCATCAGATGATGGTGAAGGAGAGATCTTGTCATGCCCCGCTTCCCAGTAGACGGAAATGGTGACGTGGTAGGTCGTAACGTATTTACTAAGAAATAAATACGTTAAGAGTAATTAAGCAATATATAAAAATGAACAAGAATGACAAGAGTAATAAAATAAACAACAATTTTATTTACATTCATCTTTAAATACAATTGTTTTGGAAATAAAAGATACAATGAGTAAAGCAGTGCCTAAACAATGGCATACAGGAAATTAAGTGTAACGGAACTAGAAGTCAGGCTGTGCGATAAGCTGGTCCAAATCCTCCTGGTTCGATCTCCTCAGAGTCTGGTCCTTCTGACGAACATTCCAAAAAAGGAAATAGAAAGGAATTTCGTCAGCGAACTAGCGCTCGGTAAGTCCTAAAAGAAGAAAGAGAATATAACATGTAATGTGAAATGAACTGGTAAGTTGTATATGAATGTTATTCTAACATGGTGATTTGTAACTTGATACAGAAAGTATTCGTGTATACGAGAGGAGTCTATCTTACCTCGTGGACTATGGCAACATGTTGTACAAGGCCCCGTCATAATCCACGGGACAACGGCACGAGAATTCATGTAGGTGTCTTTTAAGTGACCTCTCGTGCCATGATATGCATTCTGTACCAATCTACCCTTTTATTCCCGCGGAATGTATTGTATAGATTATATTTACAAGTCTTGCCGAAACCATGGATACAAAATGTTCAAGTAGTCATGTTCAAGATGTAGTCATGTATTCAAGTAATCATGTCAAGTTATAACCATGGTTCGGTCAAGTCAAGTCAAGTATACATGGTTGATATTGATATTTGAATTCAAGTATTCATATACATAATCAAGTATTCATGTTTGATTTTGGATTTAGGTTTGAGATTGGACTCAGACTGAACCAGACACTCGTAGACTGATTTAAATCTTGAATTTCTTAGGTTCGGGAGTCATCGTCAACTGCTGCATATGGAAGACAGGATTTGTGTTGTTTTCCAAGACAATTGCCATTGATAACATCATTAAGTTGTCTATCTTAAATAGGCATGCACTCACTTTCTCCGGCTCCTTGGGACTCAAGAGAATTGATCCCGCTTAAACCTATATTTGTCACGCCCCGCTTCCCAGAGTACGCTAAGGTAGGCACGTGACATAGCCAACCATGCTACCTGAGGATAGGAATTATCCTTCCACAGTCACATTACGGCTGTAGAGATATCAAGAACAATAATAAAACTATCTAGCACATGTCCATAAGCCAAAATAAAATGAGTCAAGAATAAATAATGCGGAAGCAAAAGATCCAATACAAGAATAAGTGGAATGTATGTCCCATAATGCGGGCTCACATCAGGAATAAAATACTGAAAAGTAAAAGAACTAACTACTAAAGAATCCTCACTGCTCAACCTGCTGACTGAAGTACTCCTACTTGGACTGCAGCAAAGGTACGGAATCCGGGCCATGCAAAACCCAGACGTCAGCGCGCCATAACATCAAGCAATAATATATAAACAGGGTAGCAAGATATGCAAGTATAATCATAAATAGTAAAGCAGGTGTAACAGCAATATAAATCAGGGCAGTGAAATGTAGTGTACCGTGAGTAATCTAAACTGGTCTATTGGGTTAACTACTCTCAAGTCTTTGAAATCAATTTGATGAATCATCGATGTAACTCAATAGTATCCCGTGCGTGCCCGGGATCACGGTGAAGATTCTCGGGCTGAAACCGAGACATGACGCTAGGCAGTAAAGAAAAGGGGTAATGATGAATGATGTCTGCAGCATCATTCCAAGGCTGGCCTAGCCTCTAAAAGGTAATGGATAATGATGGATGATGTCAGCAGTATCATCCCAAGGCTGGCCCAGCCTCTAAAACTGATCGGTAAAGGTAACGAACCGTCGAGTTACAAGTCAGGTTTCATCATTGATTTCCCCATACCCCCAAATTATATGTGTCTAGTCAGGTATTTAAGTAATCAAGAACTAATGCCAACACAGGAGCAGGTAGGTGCAGGTTTGTCTGGATAGACAACAGGAACGGTCCGTAAGGACTAGATGCCAGGTTTGTTGGCATTAGACTCAAGATCAGGTAACAGGTAAAGCCATGGTACATCAGGTCAAGTCAAGTAGTATAATTAGGTGTCATGTCATGTCAAGTCAAGAGTGTACGGTACCATGTCATATCAGGTAGGAAGTGCAACAGGTCATGTCAGGGAGTACAAAATGTTATGTGGGTGCTCATAAAGCAAACTAATATAAACATGGTTATAAGTAAACAAGCACGGGTACTGTCAGAACAATAAACTGGAACATGTGATGTGTTATGCACATAGGTACAGATTAATTTAAGTTACAGAAATTTAGTAACAAGGATTTATATCATGTAGCACAGTTTATGGTTAAATGTTTACCTAAGTTACTACACAAAGTGCAATAGCATATCATTATTTAAGAAGTAATACCACTACAATATATAGTCATGTTGATAGCAACAAAGGATTAAATACTAATAGCTTATTGTAAGTATAAAGAGTTGGGTCACTAGCAGTAAAGCAAGAAAGGAAATTTATTATAAATATACACTGCATTGTTATTGAACACCATATCAAATATACTACTAGTGTAGCAACCATTCTACAGCAACATCATAGCTCTGATATCTTTATCTAGCTCTTTGCTTGATAATGCCGTTTTGTAAATTCACAGATACTATATTCACCTGTATGATGCTTGTTAAACACACACACAAATACAACCTATAATATAACCAATTGTATACCATATGCTCTTTAGCCTATACTATATGAAAATTTATGTGAGTGGGACTGTTGTAAACCATCATGAATAATTTATTAAATAGTAATAATAATGTTACGTGTAACTAGCATGTAAAGCAAGTATCAAATACTTGCCTCGGATCGATGATCAAGACAACGGAAACGACGGAGACACGAATGCAACACGAAGCACGATCTGGGCTCGGCTAGGGGATCGGTTTGGGATCTACAACAGAAGAAGAAGACAAAGTCGACAGCGGCGATGGCTGCTTTGGGCCAACGTCGATGTTGCTTGGCTAGGGTTCAGCGACAACTATGGAAACGAGGCGACGATGAGGCGCTGGAACTGGGTCTCAGCACTAATGGTGTCGAGTGTAGGTGGGGGAGAGGAAGTTAGGGGTTCTCGGCGACGGGGTTTTTAGAGAAGAGAGAATATGAAGGTGGTGGTGAGAGATGTGAATATGGTTCTGGTGCTCGGGAACGGCAGAGGAGAGGAAGAGAGGGGGAGGAAGGAGATGGCGATGAGAGGAGGGAGTCGGCGGCGACGAGGTGGTGATGGTGGATAAAGGTGCTCGGTTATAAGTTGCAGTGGTTCGTTTGGAGAAGAACGAAGGAGGAGGAGGTGCTGGAGTAGATGGTGACGAGGGGATGCAGAGTGGGTCGACGAGGGTTTAGGAGCGGGGAAAACAATAGGGTTAGGTTTTGTTTTCATGGGTTTCTCGTGGCGAGGCTTTAAAGAAGACAGAAGAAGAAGGAGGGGATGCATAAGGGAGGTGACCAGATGCGAGGCGCGGTGACGAGATTCGAGGAATCTACAGTATTCGCGAGAGCTGAGAGAAAGGACGCGAGAGGAGAGAGAAAGAGAAGGGGGAGAGAGAGAGCTGCGGAGGAGAGAGAAGAAGAAAGAGAAAGAAAGAGGGAGAGGGATCTGCGCTCGTGGGGCCCAGGGAAGAATAGAAAAGGATTTTGATTGGTTGGGGATAAAGAATCGGTTTGGAAATTTTTTTATAAAAGATTTAATATCTTAAGGAATTATTCTACTGGCTGGGAAAGAAAGAGAGAGATGGGGCCCAGCGATGGGGAGTTGCGATTGGCTCAGGGTTTAGGAAAAAAAATATGAAAAGATTTAAATAAGTAAAGAAGATCTCTTAGTTGAAAAAAGATTTCCAAGCTATAAAAATATTTTCTCAATCTGATAAAACTAGGTTAGGTATAATTTAAAATATTAAATAATTAAAATTTGGCGGGATACAAATAATTCAGAAATACGCCCGGATCGGGTCCAAAAATTTGAATTTGAAATATGAAAAATATTAGCAAGTTCCAAAAATTGAAATGAAGGATTTTGTAATGAAAAAGTATACCCCCAAGAACGGACGCACGTACGTGCGCGTAGTCGTCCAAACACGTCCGTTTCACTGAACGGAACGAGAAAACGATGCAAAGACGCTACAACAGTGTTAGGGGTAACAAGCAGGCCATGTCATGTATTTTTAAATTATTTAAATGACTTAAACTGTTATATGCAAAATAGGTAATGTCGGGGTAATCAATAACTAGTAACTGCCAAAACATGATAAATGAAATAAATACCACAAACATTACATACGGTAACTGAAATTGGTATAATTGGACTCGGTTGTTACATTATACCCAACTACAAAAAGAATTTCGTCCTCGAAATTCCAAAAACATAAAAGGATAAACGACCAATACTACAAGAAAAGATGGGGAAACTTCTGCCGGATTTCATCTTCCCGTTCCCAAGTTGACTCTCCATGTGAGCGACTACCCCAAGAAACAAGTACAAGGGAGATAACTTTGTTCTTAAGAACCTTTTCCCTCCGATCCACAATCGCAATCGGTCGCTCCTCAAAAGTGAAGTCTTCTCGTACCGTCAGCTCAGAATGATCCAATACATGCGTTTCATCCCGAACATACTTACAAAGTTGAGATATGCGAAACACATCATGAACATTCGCCAAGGATTGCGGTAACGCCAATCGATACGCTACCTCACCAACACGCTCCAAGATCTCAAAGGGTCCAACGAATCGAGGACTGAGCTTTCCTCGACTTCCAAAACGAATCACCCCTCTAGTTGGTGATATCTTCAAGAATACCAAATCACCCACGGCGAACTCTAGAGGTCTTCTCGAAGTATCTGCCCAACTCTTCTGTCGGTCTTGTGCTGCTTTCATATGGTTCCGGATAGCGTTAACTTTCTCAACTGTCTGCACAACCAAATCTGGTCCCAACAATCTTCGTTCACCGACATCGTCCCAACAAACAGGCGAACGACACTTGCGACCATATAAAGCTTCGAATGGAGCCATCCGAATCGTCGCCTGGAAACTGTTGTTGTAAGAAAACTCCACCAAATGTAGATGATCCTCCCATGAACCCTTGAAGTCCAACATGCAAGCTCTCAACATATCTTCAAGAGTTTGGATCGTTCTCTCCGACTGGCCATCTGTTTGAGGATGATAAGTTGTGCTAAACTTCAATCGAGTCCCCAAACTCTCCTTAAGCTCCTCCAAAAGTGTGATAAGAACCGAGTGTCATGGTCGGACATGATGCTCACCGGTACTCCATGCAATCTTACAATCTCCTGCATGTACCATTCTGCCAAAGTTTCTGTTGATTGACCAACCCGAAAAGGAATGAAATGAGCTGTCTTGGTCAAACGATCAACAATCACCCATACTGCATTGTTGCCCTTTGGACTCCGCGGTAGAGCTGTCACGAAATCCATGGTTATATGTTCCCACTTCCATTGAGGAATCGGAAGTGGTTGCAGTAAACCAGCAACCCTTTGATGTTCAGCCTTAACTTGCTGACACACCAAGCACTTTGCCACAAAGCGGGCAATCTCCCGTTTCATGCCTTCCCACCAGAAATGCTGTCGTATATCTCGGTACATCTTCGTGCCTCCTGGATGTACGAAATAGGCTGAACTGTGCGCCTCCTTCATAAGTTCTTCGCGAATATCCCCCTTTGGCACACACAAGCGGCTACCATACCTCAACGAACCATCTTCGTGGATTAATAAATCTGTTCGAAGTCCAGCTTCAACCTGTTCTCGAAACTTTTGCAATCTAGGGTCCCGCGATTACGCTGCTTTAATATTCTCGATCAACGATGAATGTACCTACAGCTGCATCAACTGTCCCGAAGAATGCGGTAGCACAACCTCCAAATCAAATCTCTGAAAGTCTTCGATGAGTTCCTTCTGCGTAGTCAACATCTGAATAGCTGGTAACTGACTGAGCGCATCCGGCACGACATTAACCTTCCCCGGATGGTACTTAAGATCAAGATCGTAGTCGGCCATCAGCTCCAACCATCTACGTTGCCTCATATTAAGCTCCTTCTGCGTGAACACATACTTCAAGCTTTTATGATCAGTGAACACCTCGACCCTTTCTCCCAAAAGGTAGTGTCTCCAAATCTTCAAAGCGAAGATCACAGCCACAAGCTCCAAGTCATGAGTTGGGTAATTCTTCTCATGGGTCTTCAACTGTCTCGATGCGTACGCTATAACCTTCCCATGCTGCATCAAAACGCATCCCAATCCTTTCCCAGATGCGTCGCTATGAATCACCAATCCTCCGGAATTGTCTGGCACGGTCAGAATAGGAGCGGTTATCAATCTCTGCTTCAACGCCTCAAAAGCTGACGCACACTTATCCGTCCACACAAAAGGTACCTCCTTACGTGTAAGCTTGGTCAACGGCTCCGCTAGACGAGCAAAGTTCTCCACAAATCTTCTGTAATACCCTGCGAGTCCAAGAAAACTTCTTATCTCCACAACATTCTTCGGAATCGGCCAATCATGAACTGCTGCAATCTTTTCGGGATCGACAACGATTCCATCGCCAGACACAACATGGCCCAAAAACTTTACTTCTTCCAGCCAAAACTCGCACTTGCTCATCTTCGCATATAATTTCTCTTGTCTCAACGTCTGCAGTACGATCTTCAAATGTTCTGCATGCTCTTCAATACTCCTCGAGTAGACCAGAATATCGTCAATGAACACCACAATAAACTGGTCCAAGAATGGAGAAAAGATTCGGTTCATCAAGTTCATGAATATCGCCGGTACATTCGTTACTCTGAAGGGCATCACCAAGTACTCGTAATGTCCATACCGAGTTCGGAACGCTGTCTTGCAAATATCCTCTGTTTTCACTCGGACCTGATGATATCCGGATCGCAAATCCAGCTTCGAGAATACCCTCGCGCCACTAAGCTGCTCAAATAATTCTCCAATGCGAGGGATCGGGTACTTGTTCTTAATAGTCACCCGGTTTAATTCTCGATAATCGATGCACATCCTTCTTGTGCCATCTTTCTTCTTGACTAGAAGAACTGGAGCTCCCTAAGGCGAGTTACTGCTTCGAATCCAACCCTTCTCAAGCAATTCAGTAAACTGCTTCTTGACTACTTCCAACTCCACTGGTGCCATTGGATAATACGCTTTAGAAACTTGCGCTGCACCAGGAATAAGATCAATTGCGAACTCCACGTATATCCTCGGCGGTAAACCTGATATGTCTTCAAACACGTCCATAAATCTTGAACAATAGCTGGCGCTTCATCTTTATCAACCTCCAACGACGAAAGAACACTACTTGTCGGCCTAGCCCTAAACTTGACTGGCCTGACAGAACTGCTTCCTCCAGTAAAGATAAACTCGGGATGTCCGGGAATGTGGAAAATTACTTTCTTTGCCCTACAATCAATGTGAGCATGGAAAGTGCCGAGAAAATCCATTCCCAATACGACTTCATAGCTTCCCGTATCAATCACCAAGAAATCTGCAAAAAGCTCCCGTCCGCAAACAACAACCGCACAATCCTTACATTCTCTACTAGATATGATTTTCCCATTCCCAGTGTGTATGTCCCAGAAACTAGACAGGGTCATGCAAGCAATCGAGTGTGTCGCTATAAACTTGGACGACATAAAACAATGGGATGCACCAGAATCAAATAACGCTAGTGCGGGAAAACCATGAACAAGTAGAATACCTGAAACAACTTCTCTCGAAGCCTTAGCTTCCTCAGCCGTCAAGGTAAAAGCTCGAGCCTGATTGGGTCCTTGAGTCAGCTGCTTCTGTCCATGAAACGGTCTCTGCGGTGGCTTCCGAAAATCATCCTTTGTACAAAGTTTCGATGGACAAGAATTAATAGTATGATCCGCCGATCCACAAACCAAACAAAGTCCTTGCCTTCTTCGACAGTCTCTTTGCACATGTCCGGGTAAATGGCAGTAGTTACAAATCACGCTCCTTCTTTGGTCAATGACAACAGGATTCTTCATAGGTGTTACGCCACGACGGTTCACTGGAATACCTCTGTGTCCACGTGCTCGGTTCGGTGCAAAAGCCGGCTTCCGTACTGTAATTGCTGTCTGCTGTGAACTCCCAGTCTTCCCAGATAAGCTCTGCTGTTCTCGGGCCGCCGTAAGTACTTGTGAGAAAGTGGTCAAACCCAGGGAGATAATCTGCCTCTGGACATCCACATCCAAACTGCGCATGAATCTCCTTGCCCTATCAGCATCATCGGCAACCAACGGTCCAGCGAATCTACTGAGCCGTGTCCACTCGGCTGCATGTACATCTACGGGTGCACCATTCTGCTTTATACTGATGAACTTCTCTTCCATTTCCTCCCGTGCAGTCCACGGGAAGAACTTCTCCAGGAAACTCTTCGAAAAATCCGCCCACTTTATCGGCTTGGGCAAGCGGGTCTCCTCCACAAGCCCCCATTCACGGGCGTAATCCACCAACTGGATGCGTACCACATCGACCCTCTTATCATCCGGGATCTGCGCTGCAATGAGTAGATTCTCTGTGTCAACCAGCCACTGCTCCGCTGGCAACGGCTCCTCCAGGACAGTAAAGACAGACGGACCCAGTCTCCTGAAATCTGCTACGGTCCCCACACGATCTACTGGTCTGGCCCCAACATTGTTCACGGACTGTTGAACGGTCCGCAAACCTTCCTGAAAAGATTCAGCTTGCTGCTGGATCAGTTCAGTCTGCCGCTTTTGGTTCTCTAACATCCCACGTATTACTCCAAGCATGGCGGCTTCATCAATACGCCTTTGGTACGTCTTCAAATTCTTGTCTGCCGTATTCCTGAAATCAAAACACCCAAGGATTAGCATGATAACAGATCCAAATGTAGATCAAGGCTAGAACTCCGAGTTACTTAAATAGAGTACCGCATTGTAACTATGCCGCGATATCATAGCTACAATTACATAACTCCACCCAAGTCGCCTAAGTTCTAGAGATAAACAAGGAACCAGGTTTCGAGTCGATATGCAAAGGATGTTTACATATCATAAAAGTATAATCAGGAAGACGTTAAGATTCAAGAACGGTTTATCGGCAAGGTGGCAGGACATGTTTCCTAATCACGAGTATTCTGATTCGTGTATTGGTTATAATACCCAACTACAAAAGAATCAACCCGATTAACCTATAGCTCAGATACCAAAAGAACCATGTCACGCCCCGCTTCCCAGAGTACGCTAAGGTAGGCACGTGACATAGCCAACCATACTACCTGAGGATAGGAATTATCCTTCCACAGTCACATTACGGCTGTAGAGATATCAAGAACAATAATAAAACTATCTAGCACATGTCCATTAGCCAAAATAAAATGAGTCAAGAATAAATAATGCGGAAGCAAAAGATCCAATACAAGAATAAGTGGAATGTATGTCCCATAATGCGGGCTCACATCAGGAATAAAATACTGAAAAGTAAAAGAACTAACTACTAAAGAGTCTTCACTGCTCAGCCTGCTGACTGAAGTACTCCTACTTGGACTGCAGCAAAGGTACGAAATCTGGGCCATGCAAAACCCAGACGTCGGCGCGCCATAACATCAAGCAATAATATATAAACAGGGTAGCAAGACATGCAAGTATAATCATAAATAGTAAAGCAAGTGTAACAGCAATATAAATCAGGGCAGTGAAATGTAGTGTACCGTGAGTAATCTAAACTGGTCTGTTTCCTGATTTAAAATCAGAAAAGCTCAGGGGAAAAGCTTCAGAAAGAGGGGTCACGTGCTCATACGTGACCAGCAGTCACGTGTTGACACGTGACATATAAAAGCAGTGGAAAAGGGCTCATTGATTCCCTGATCAAGTCAGAGAAAAGGTTCCCTAATCAAGTCAAGAAAAAGGGCTTCAGATGAGGTCACGTGTTGGCACGTGACGCTCAAAGGAGAGGACCCGTGCTACAGTTGAGTCAAGGAAAGGGGCTCCTAACAGGGGGTCACGTGTTCACACGTGACCAGGGGTCACGTGTTCACACGTGACCAATGGTCACGTGTTAACACGTGATGGCTAAAACAGCAACCAGAAGACAGCGCAGAAAGAAAGAGGATTCTTCATCCCAAAGAGGGTCACGTGTCTACACGTGACTATGGGTCACGTGGTCACACGTGACCGGCTTTCAAAGCCCATTTTTGACGACAGAATTAAATTCTGAAGGAAATTTGAATCTTTCCAAAGGAGAGTGATTATCTGGGACCAATCAAATTAAAGATTCAGAGATGATTAAATATCATCTATCTATGGAAAATCTTGGGTTTGGAAAGATTTCCCCCTTAAATCTAACCAAAATAACAAAGGAGAATCTCTGGATTTAAAATCCAATGGTGAATAAAATTCACCTAATAATCCAAAGGTCCAGAACGAATGAAGGATGCAAATCAAATATCTCATGAAGATTCGTCAAAAACTAATTGATTCGGCTGCTTCTTCTATAAATAGGAGCCTGGGGACACAAAAATAAATATACATACGCAGAGGCAAGAAAAAGGAGAGAGCTCTGATACTTGGAGGAACTTGGATCTTCTGCAAAAGAAAACCCTAGGTAAGAAAGGGAAGGCTTTTTGAAAGAAGGAGAATTCAATTCTCAACAGAGTTTAACTCTGATATATGAAACAGAAGAACAGATTTCTTCTCTCTTTGATAGAGGATCTGTAAAGAGCACATCTCCTCTTGAAGTTGAGAATTTAATTCTCGATGGGTTGAGATCCTGCCATGCAGATCCAAAACATAGAGAGGGAATGCAAGCATGGGAATTTAATTCTCGCAGAACTATAGGAATTCAATTCCTTTAAAATAAAATTAGGGCTTGACCCTGTATCATGGGAATTTAATTCCTTCAGAGCAAAGAGAAACAGGGTTTAACCTTAATTAAGAACCTAGTTCTGTTGAAACAGCGGGAATTTAATTCCCTTAATCATAATTTAACAGAGAATGGGAGTTCAATTCCTTAAAAGCTTTTATTAGGGTTTAACCCTATTCAGTTCTTCACATATATAAGGAATTTAATTCCTACAGAAAATTCAGAGTTCGACTCTTCAAAAGAAACTAGGAATTTAATTCCTTTGAAATTATTGTCAGGGTTCAACCCTACGAGGAATTTAATTCCTGAAAGGGATTAACAGATCTTCTAACAACCACAGAAAAGAAGAGTCACGTGTCACCACGTGACCCCCCCAAAAGATCTACAGAAAGCCCTTTGAGGCAGTGCCTCACGTGACCCACGTGACCCTCGGCAGAAGCGTTAACATATAAGCATTTGAATACCCGTCACGTGAGGGCACGTGATACTCTGAAAAATGCGATAATCTCAACAGAATCAATGAAGGGAGGGCGCTCTCACGTGTTGCCACGTGACCCCTCTTGCCTTAGTGTTTAACACTAAATCGAAACTCCCGAATCCAGTGTTAAAACAACTGTTGGGCCTTAGTGTTCAACACTAATCAAAAAACTTTACTTGCAGTGTTCAACACTGACTACCTTAGTGTTTAACACTAATTTGAGGGCTCAGTTGCCAGTGCTTGATACCGATCTTTTTTAGTGTTTAACACTAATTTAAAAGCCTTGTCGCTGGTGTTTAACACCAATTATCTTCTAGTGTTAAACACTAACTTGTCAACCTCATTCCCAGTGTTCAACACTGATTGCTCTGTAGTGTTTAACACTAGGCTTTGGCCCGATTGGCTAAAGGGATAGAGGCAAAGCCTCTCCCTCAATGGACCAACAAGAAGCCAATATTCCAGACCTGACTGGACTTAGCCCAAGCTGGCCATAAGTCCTCAATTCGTGATTAACTGGGCCAGTGGGCTCATAACATAATTAATCAGTCTTGACCCCAAATTGGGCCAGGGACTACTCAAGCCATTCCGGTTCTAGGGTACATCTCTTCACTCCTTTGATACTTGGCATTGTAATCCCTCAATGTCTTCAAAGAGGTGACGGGTCCCGATGACCACTCATGATATGGACTGTGGGGTCCTTAAACCCATGTCTAATGCAAAATTCCTGGTTACGTGGAACGCGGATAACGTCACTCTTTGACCCCGTGGAAAACGTCCAGAGCGGATCCTGGTCCTCGCAGAGCACGGCAGTGAACCCGTGTGAAGCATCCAGAGCGGAGCCTAGTCCTCCCATAGCACGGCAGTGAACCCGTGTGAAGCATCTAGTGCAAAATTCCTGGTTACGTGGAACGTGGATAACGTCACTCTTTGACCCCGCGGAAAACGCCCAGAGCGGAGCCTGGTCCTCGCCAAGCACGGCAATGAACCCGTGTGAAGCATCCAAAGCACATACCGGACTGTGGAGTCCTTAAACCCACGGACCGCAATGTCCTTAAACTACCCATGGACCGCAATGTCCTTAAACTACCCACGGACCGCAATGTCCTTAAACTACCCACGGACCGCAATGTCCTTAAACTACCCACGGACCGCAATGTCCCTAAACTAGAACAATAGAGCCCCTATATGCTCTTTTGTCGGATCTAAACGGTCCCGTTTAAGTTGATCTTAGCCTCAAAGATGGCTAACGAATCCTTAAACCTTCAAGCAGACTGGACTACGAATCCCCCCAATTGACTCTGGCTCGAGGGTACATCTCTGAGTCCCTCTGACACCCGTCGTTGTAATCCTTCAACGTCGTCAGAGAGGTGACGGGTCCCGACGGCCACACACATACGATGGACCACTATGTCCCTAAAACTGGAACGACGGAGTCCAAACGCTCCTTTGTCGGATCTAAACGATCCCGTTAAGTTGATCTTAGTCTTAAACTAGACTAACGTGTCCTTAACAAATGTTTGAGTTGATCTTAGCCTCAAGCGTGGCTAACGTATCCTCAAACCAAACCCCCAAACCCAAATCTAAGATAACTCGGATTTGGACTAGTCCACGCCCTACGGGCGACAACATAACTCAGTCTCCGTAAACGATCCACGGGCAATAAAACATAAAACAAAAACACACGACACGAAGTGACCATCTGGAGAAGGAGAAAGTTGTTATCGCGATGCGGTAGCGTAATTAACTGCAGGGGCTTGCGCCTGCAGGGAAGAGCGTCCCCACAATCAAAAAAACCCCTCAAATGAGGGGGAATCTGACGAAGTCTGCTACATCGGCCGCATCCGTTTAAACCTTCGAGACATGGTGCCATAAATCAACTTGGCATCCTCGGAGAGGTGGACGGATAGCACCTATTGGCATCTGCCCCGAACCTCAGGCGAGACGTCCCCACGTCCCGCGTGTCCGTTCGGAGGGGAACAGATTCTGGCACGTCCGGTGGGACCTTTTCCTCTTTCCACTCCACACTTCATGTGTCGTGATTCGCGAACCAATCGCGGTTCGCTAATAGTTGCCCTTGGGTTTCAAGATACTAAGAATTGGCGCCTTGCTTATTGCAGAAAGCAAAGGATCGATGGCTTCTACTTCTGCGAAATCCTCCAACTGCTCAAACTGCAATTGTGACCAACGCTTTGCCTCGCCAGGAGGCATAGCCTACGGACCCCAAGCTGCTTCGTTATTCACAATGCCGGCGGACCAGGTGACTCAAGCCACTACCGGATTGTTCTTTGGGACTATACTCCCACCATCAAGCTTCGCGGCGCCGGTGATGACAAAGGAAGCTCTCAAGAAGTCGGTCTTTGACCGTCTTGCCCCTGCCGCGGCTCCTCTCAACGAGTCACCCAATGTCAACGCCTCGGTCTTCTCTAGATTGGGCCAGAAATCCTGTGAACTCATCACGGGACCTATGATCTCAGAGAAGGCTGCTTCTAAGAAAGCGGCCGCTCCTGCCGCCGAAATCGCCAAGGCGGCTTCTCCAGCCAAGAAGTCGATCTTCACAAGATTAACGGCTTCAGCTCCCGCTCCTGCTGCACAAAGGACATCGGTCTTTGACAGGCTAACACCAGCAGCGACCCCCCACCTACACAGGGGGCAAGACGAAGCCAATCTCACCGCTGAACCAGCACCGTCCGCTCGACGCGCTCGACGTCGTCATTGGCGCCGAATAAGGAAGGCTGGGGGCAACTCCCCCTCCGGATTGACTCCACCAGCCCCGGTGGCAGAAGTTAATGCTGCTGTTCCAACTGGGAACAGCTTCGAGATGCTAAATAAGGTGCGAAGGAATTCCCCTACTGCAGTGCTAAAGAGGTCTCCTCCCTCATTAAAAAAGGTTGTGGAAATAGAATCAGAACAGCCCCGATCTCCTCAACGGCTGTCTTCCAAAATCTATAAGGTTTGGCGGCAGGCCCGAGACTCGATCGTCGATCCAAACTTCTCCCGCCAGCACAAGAAGCTGAAAATCCAACCGGAAGCTGGTCATCAGGCTGGACCCCGAAAGGCTGTCGGGACGCCCACCTCAACGGCCCCCTCAACCTCCATGGCTCATAAAAGGAGGAGGCCAGAGAAGACCCCCCAATGTGCAACGACGGCTAAAAGCACTGAGCCCAGACGCCCTAAGTCTGGGGGCATGATGGTCCACACCGTATACATGGTCTCTGGAAAGGAGGAGAGCCGCACTTCTACAGGCCACCGACCACTTACCCGATCCGTGACGAAAGCCCAGGAGCAACAGCAAAAGCTCCAAGAAATGATGAATGCTATGGCCGCACTTACCGGGCCAAAAGAAAGCCCAGAAACGTCCTCAGACGCACGTCAGGAGGAGGAAATCGACGCTGAATTCCTTCGCCGGATACTGGAGAAAAAGGACAAAGAGGCTGCTGAACAAGCAGCCAACATACAACGTATGGGCCTTCTCTTCCAAGATATGATAGGAATGATGATCCAGCAGGACTTGCCCGCTGAAGATCCCCCAATCGTTCTCGAAGACGACCGAGGAGAAACGTCGAATCCACTGCCGGCCCTCTTAACGGCCAAGGAGGAAGCAATCTCTAGGGCGGACTTGGCTGACTACATAGCCCAGCAAATCCGGGTCCATCATGCGACTGAGGCAGCTGGTCAAGTCGTGAAAACGGGGCGGCCGTATCCAAGCTGGTACGACCAAATCAAATACCCGCAAGGCTATACGATACCAAAATTCCACGTATACAAGGGACCGGCAATCCCCATCAACATGTCGCCCAGTTCCGGGCCCTCTGCGGTAACACCGGCGGGGATGATAAACTGTTACTCCGTCAGTTCGTTAGCAGCTTATCAGAAACAGCGTTCGAATGGTATTCGGAACTCCCGAACGATTCCATCAAAACGTTCGCTGAAATGGAGTTGTTATTCACTCAGCGGTTCGCAAGTGCCAGCGAGCGCACTCCAATAACTGCATTGATTAACGCCAGGGTAAAACCAGGCGAAACCTGGGTCCAGTATGCTATACGCTGACGGAATTTGTGGTCGAGATGCGAACAACGCATTGAGGAGGCACCCGCAGTGGGCATGTTCGTGGGAACCCTAGACCCCCACGCAACTATCTCCCAGTTTATGATGTTCTTTAAGCCAACCACATTCCAGGCTTTAATCGACAAGTTGGCTCAGATGGACCAGATGGGTCATAGACCACCTCCCCCGAAGTCGGAACCTCGGAATGACAAGGGTAAAGGAAGGGCAACCTTTGTCGCGAATGCCCAACAGCAACCTAACGCCCCGAAATCGGCAGATCAATTGGAAGAAAGACGCCGATATTATAATGAGAAGATGAAACGTCCCTACTCGTTCCCACGAGACAAGACGAAACGGCTATTTGAGCGGGCAATACGCAACAGACTTATAAACCTGCCGAATCCAAGGCGACCGCCACAACCCACCGAGGTGAATAACCCTAGCTATTGCCCTTACCATCAAACGGTAAGTCACCCGATTGAAGATTGCTTCGTCTTCAAAGGATGGATTGAAGATCAATACCTCCAGGGGAAGTTTGTACTGTCCGAGAAGTGGAAGGTGAGCCCACCACAACCGCATACTCCTAAGAAAACAGATATACCGGGGGCAACCTGCTCCTTTATTGAAGAAGCTCCATGGGAGGTCGTACTATCAACTAAAACCAAAAGAATGCTGAGAGACCTTCATGCGTGCCCTGCGATCGAATGGAAGGACCCTCTTGAACCTCAAATTATCGAAGGGATGTTGAGGCCCCGCCCAACTACGAAGACTCGTGATAAGGACCCGAATACTCACGCCCAGCCGTCAAAAGCTTCGAAGAAAAAGAAGAAGAAATCCAAGAAGCCCGCGAAGCTTGGAGACGAGCGCACGAAATTGCAAAAGCAAATTGACGCGCTGGAAGAATACGATCAAAAGGCGCGAACCCTTGTCACACTGCAAGAGTTCCTCAACCACATCTTTCAAGAGGGAGATGATGAAGAGAGCTCATCGGATGAATCCGAAGAGTATGTGGCGAGTTGTAACGTAATCTCCCATTCGTTTACCGATGATGAGAAAACTCCTGACACTAAGAAGCTGGAGGCAGAACCTGAACCAGAGCGTGCGTGGCTGACAAATGAAATGATCAATGCCTTTCTAGACGAGATTCGTCTAAAAAGTAAAGCGGATCAGGAGCGTGAGATGGCAACGTCAGAAGGAACCAAATGCAGGCGACTGAATGAAAGAGTTGAACTACCCCCGCCAGATCAAAAGGCATCCGAAGTAGACAAGAAGATATTCAAGACGAGGAAAAGGTTCGCCAAAGCCATGTCAATGGGAATGAAGCTACCACCCTCAGAAGGAAATACACACGATGGGGCGGAGAGGCACCCTAATTATTGCGCATATCATCGGAGAATCTCACACCCCACGGAGGAGTGCGACGCCTTTAAGATATGGTGGCAAGGATATGTTACTCGTCAGCAACATTTTAAGCGCATGAAATGCAAGAGCCGTCGGGAGCGAAGAAGTACTGTCAAAGGGCACAACAGAACTACCGGCAGCTGTGACATGGTTAACGTCGGGGGGTCACAAGTTCTCACCTTTGGGAGCGACTCTGATGAAGAAATGACTCTGGGCCCTCTCTTTAAAGAATCCGTTTTAGGGAAAGAGGAGGAATCGGAGGCCTGCGAGAACATCCAGCTGCGCAATCGCACACTCCCAGAAAAGAATCTCGGGCCCGTGAGCAGAAAAGATAAGGGAAAGGAAAAGGTCATTGAAGATATCACTTTAGATGACCAAGTCACGAAAGAACTAACTACCAGAGACCCTCCTAAGAAGGGTAAGGTGGACTATAACATCCTCGCGCACTTAAGGAAGCTACCTTCTCAGCTTAGCATCCTTGATGCCCTCCTATTGTCAAAAGAATCGCGAGACTCACTAATTAAGGCGTTGCAAGAACCTGAACAATTCCAAGCCTTCCTCGCCACTGAAAAGATGAAGGAAGAACTGGAGGAAGTGCATACGGCCGACGTCACTTTCGGTGATGAAGACCTCCTTCTCGGGACGTGCGACCATAACCATCCTCTATATGTCTCTGGATACTGCCATGATATCAAGATAGGCAAGATCCTGGTGGATAATGGATCCTCCGTCAATCTCCTTAATGTTCGGGTGTTGAAGGAGATCTGCATGAGTGTGCAACATCTCGCTCGTGACAAAATTACTATCTCCGGTTTCGATTCATAATCGTCACGGACTCTCGGATCTGTGATACTAACATTACGCTTTGGACTTCTCGTCACAGACATCAAATTTCATGTCATTGACGCTAAAACCTGCTACAACGCCTTGCTCGGTCGTCCTTGGCTACACGAATACAACATCGTCCCTTCTACACAACATCAGTGTATGAAGTACTTTAAGGATGGTTTCGAGTATACCGTAACAGGAGAGTTAAATCCATTCTCCGTGAACGAAGTCCGCAAATACGAAGATGCGAAATACTTTTTGCCAGACTTCGAAGATACAGAAAGGTGTCGCGACCCGGAGAACAAAGCCGCCGCCACCATCCCTGTTTTCGGAAGCGATACCGAAGAAGAGGAAGAGATAGTTTATACAGGGCCATCTCAGCGTAACAACCCGGGAACGTCCGCCCCCATACTGGTCTTCGGAAGTGATTCAGAGGATGAAGTTAATGCTGTGTTCTCCAATCGGCTGTCAATACAAACACCTCCTGGCGATGACCATAGCTTGCAAATCACCATGGTACCGCGAGAACACTACAAGGATCTCGACACGCTTCAAGCTCACAATGTGCAGGACCTGCAAACGTTTTACGTCCCTCCCAGGCGAAGGGGTGAGAAGGTGATCCTATTCTACCGATCCTCAGAGTCGAAAGTAGAGAAAGAGATCTGGCACGGCGCAAATGCTACACCCGACAGGCTCCAACCCATCCGTCTGCCCAGATACTATACAAATGGATTAAAGAAGCTATTGAAGCACCAAGGGGTACCCTTAAAACAAACTGTTCGACAGGCTCGGTTCTACAACAGGATTTGGGATGTCCCTGGAACCCAACGCAAATTGCCCAACGGGAAAATGGAAACACTTGGGCTTGGATACGCGAGAACCGGAAAACGGGAGCGGGCCCACAGCAGCTACGCTATATATACCTTTGATGAAGAAGAGGACGCCCTGTCAGGAGATGCCGACCCCTCATCAAAACTAGACCCCGCGATTGAGGCGCCAAGTCCGTCGTTTGAAGAACGAACGGGCAAGCCTATAAGGAAAGTGGGTCAGAAAGCTCGGGAAGACCACAGCCGCGAAACGACCATCTACGAGAAGGCCAGGACGCAACGTCTATTTCAACAGGCTGCAAAAGACAAAGATGCTCATCCTTGTCAATCCGTTGTACGGAAGGCCCGACACAGAGACGGAAATAAATCAAGAAGCGGAAAGAGGAGCCGACAACAACGACGCAGGATTAGAGAGTTACGTGGTCGGGTGTTGCACGGCTCGGATTTATCCCTCATGAAGAAGATGAGTCGAGCGTACTCCTTCCCCCGAGACAAGACGGAGAAGTTACTCAAGCTCGCTATAAAACATCAAATGATCGCGCTCCCAGAGTCTAGACGTCCTGAGCAAGCTAACAAGGCTTCTCATCTGAACTATTGCTCTTATCACCGAGCCATAGGACATCCCACCGAAGACTGCTTCACCTTCAAGAACTGGGTCGAGAACTAGTACCAACAGGGCAGATTCGCTTTATCCAACAGCTGGAGGGTAACGCCGCCACAAAAGCATGAACCCAAGGCCGCAAGAGCAAAACCGGATCCACCTCAGTCCTGGGAGCGGATTTGCACCTGTTATACGATCACAATATTAAAAGAAGAGCGCGAGAACGTGGATGACCTTCCCCGGTGCTTTGAGAACAGCAATGATGAGGTGATCTCAGAATTTCCGTCAGCTCTGAAAGAACTGGAAGATGGTATACATACTACGGCAGATAACCTTAGGAAGATTGAGTTGGGATCGGCAGATGACCCGCGACCGACATTTGTCAGCGAGCTACTCTCTGAAGAAAAGGTGGCCGCGTTAAAGAACGTGCTTCTACGGCATAAAGACTGCTTCGCGTGGAACTACTCCGAGATGCCAGGGTTAGATCCGGAGGTTGCTGTGCATAAATTAGCAATATCTCCAGATATCAAGCCAGTCAAGCAGGCGCCAAGAAGGATGCGACTCGAGCTAGAGACGAGCATCAACGCCGAAGTCAAGAAGCTGATCGATTCTGGATTTATTCAAGAAGTTCAATATCCCGACTGGATCGCCAATATCGTCCCGGTAATGAAGAAGAATGGGACGGTACGCATATGCGTGGATTTCAGGGATCTCAATAAAGCCTGTCCAAAGGATGATTTCCCAGTACCGGTAACCGAGCTAATGATAGATAACACGTCCACTCACGAGGTTTTCTCCTTTATGGACGGTTCGTCAGGATACAATCAGATAAAGATGCATCCCGAAGACCAGAAGCACACCGCTTTCCGGACCCCTTTGGGTATATTTTGCTACAGGGTTATGCCCTTTGGTCTAAAGAACGCTGGCGCTACCTATCAAAGGGCGATGACAAAGATCTTCGATGACCTCATACATGACATCGTTGAGTGCTATATCGATGACCTCGTAGTAAAGAGCATGTCATACGAAGAGCATTTAAAGCATCTGGAGACTGTGTTTCAACGCCTCCGGCAATATAATTTGAAAATGAATTCCCTCAAATGCGCGTTCGGAGTCTCCTCGGGCAAATTCCTGGGATTCATCGTTCGACACCGAGATATTGAAATAGATCCGTCAAAGATTAAAGCGATCATGGAAATGCCTCCGCCAAGAACCCTCAAACAGTTGCGGTCTCTCCAAGGGAAGCTCGCATACATCCGGCGATTTATCGCAAATCTTTCGGGCAAATGCCGCCCCTACAGTCACCTGATGAAGAAGGGAACCCCATTCGTCTGGGATCAAAAATGCCAAGGTGCACTAGACGAGATCAAGCAGTACCTGCAGAACCCGCCGGTATTGGCTGCGCCGGTCAAGGGAAAACCCCTCATTCTTTATACAACCGCCCTCGAAGGTTCCTTGGGCGCATTATGGACGCAAGAGAACGATCAGGGGAAAGAGAGAGCACTTTACTACTTAAGTCGAGTTCTACTGGGGGCAGAAAGCAATTACTCTCCCATTGAAAAACATTGCTTGGCATTAATCTTCGCGATAACAAAGCTCAGGCACTATGCGTTGGCACACGAAGTCTGCCTCATCTCGAAGGTGGACCCTCTTAAATATCTGATGTCAAAAGCCATATTGACGGGACGACTCGCTAAATGGGCCCTGCTCTTGATGGAGTTCTCGATAATCTATCAACCTCTCAAGGCAGTGAAAGGCCAGGCCATTGCTGACTTCCTCGCTGAGCACCCGATACCGGCCGATTCTCCTCTGAATTGTGATTTGCCAGACGAGCATGCATTTGATGCGATTAGCAGCGGAAGCACCCGATGGGAACTCTATTTCGATGGAGCGTCCTCCGTAAAGAAACAGAAACAAGGTATCCCAATGATCAAATCGGGGATAGGCCTCATCTTTGCAACTCCACAAGTGCGCTTCGCCTTCTCCTTAACAGAGCCGAGGACAAACAATGAGGCTGAATATGAAGCTCTGATAGCAGGCCTCGAAATCGCCATCGACATGGGAATTGAAGACCTCCTTATATACGGGGATTCTCAGCTAGTTGTTAGTCAAGTAAATGGTGACTACCAAACGTGAAAGCCGGAGTTGGTAAAGTACGGCGAAAAGGTGCAACAACTGTTGGCCCAAATTCCCTCCTATATTTTAGAGAACATACCGCGCGCGGAGAACAGCAAAGCAGACGCATTGGCCAAACTTGCTAAAGAACTGGCTGACGAGAACCTCGATGATGTCAGAATCGTGGTACAAAGCCGTCGAGTGCTCACCCCAGCAGAAATACCTCCGGAATTATATAAAGAGGGAGCGACTGAGCAGACGACCCTACAAATAAAAGACCAGGAGAAGGCCGAGGACTGGAGGGAAGTCTTCATAGACTACTTTAAGTCCCGCCGAATGCCCAAAGAAGCGTCCTCAAGACATCAGCTCATGAAACGAGCCCTATCTTTCGCTCTCGTCAACAATACTCTATACAAGAGATCGTTTGATTCTCTATGGCTGAGATGCTTAGATTCTGACGAAGCAGAAAGAGTCATTCAGGAAGTTCGTGACGGACTTTGCGGTTCTCACCAAGCAGGCCCGAAGATGAAGTTAAAGATTAAACGAATGGGCTACTACTGGCCCACGATGATCCAGGACTGCCTCGAGTATGCGAAGCAATATCACTCATGCCAGATTCATGGAGACTTCATCCACCAACATCCGAACCCACTACACCCAACGGTGGCCAGCTGGCCATTCGAGATGTGGGGGACTGACATAGTCGGCCCCATTGAGCCAGCATCATCTCGGGGACATCGTTTTATCCTGGCGACAACTGACTACTTCTCCAAATGGGCAGAAGCAGTACCACTGAGGGAAGTGAAGACGGAGAATATCCTCCATTTCTTCAAGACGCACGTCATCTATCGGTTTGGAACCCCACGGCGGATTATCTCCGATAACGGGCCAGCCTACAGAAGCCATAAGATTAACCGCTTCGCGCAGCAGCACAATATAGACTGGAGGTATTCTTCAGTTTACAACCCACGAGCTAACGGTCTGGCCGAGGCCTTCAATAAGACCTTGACGAAGATCATAAAAAAGACCGTTTCCCGGAATAGGAGAGACTGGCACGAGAGGCTGCAAGAGGCCCTTTGGGCTTATCGAACTACATTCAAGACAGCCACGAACACAACGCCGTACGCATTGGTATTTGGGACGGAAGCAGTACTCCCCCTCGAGATAGAGTTACCCTCTCTACGAGTAGCAGTCCACCACGAGCTGACGGACGAAGAAAATGCTCACCCTCGGCTTGAGGAGCTTGATGCCCTCGACGAAACCCGACTCATAGCGCAACAATATCTGGAAGCCTACAAAGCAAAGATGACGCGCTCGTACGAAAGATTGACCAGGCCGAGGACATTCCGCCAAGGCGAGCTCGTGCTAGTGGTCAAGAGACCTATGATCCCCAATCGTGCCAAACGGGGAAAATTTGAGCCAAACTACGAAGGCCCTTACATCATAGACAAGGTCTACCAGGGTGGAGCCTATCTACTCATGGACATGCACGGTGAAAGGCCTTTCAGGCCAATAAACGGCCGTTTCTTAAAGAAATACTACGCTTAATAAGCCATAGCCTGGGTCAATGATGGATGACGACGACTATGTCCGCTCGCTATCTTCCCAGGCTCAGACCTTACAAGCAGCAGCCGGCCTTCCCGTAACGACGGACCGAAACGTCCTTAAACTAAAGACGGACCGAAACGTCCTTAAACTAAAGACGGACCGAAACGTCCTTAAACTAACGACGGACTGAAACGTCCCTAAAACTACTACCGCAGCATCGTCAGGCTGACGAGATAAGAAAAAAAAATAAAAAAAAAATATATGAAAAAGAATAAAAGAAAAACGGTATGTCCATAAGCAAAATGGGCACGGATGAAAACCCGAAAGGGCTCCGTGAGTAAAAACAGCAGGACTATCGGCGAGTGTTTGTGAAAACCCGAAAGGGCGCAACCTCGTTAAAAGACACTTATAGGGTCCTCTCGACCTTGTAAGGAGAAACCACCCGCGTGAGATCCTTACGACTCACAAAGGAGCAACACACTTAGGAACCCTCACGATTCCTAAGGAGAAAATGCACTTACGAGATCCTCACGACTCGTAAGGAGAACTCTCTTATGGGACCCTCACGGCTCATGAGACTTGAAAGTCTTAAGTTACAGAAACCTAAACCTGTTCTTAAGCAAATCCTCCACAATCTTCGATATTGCCCTACAAGCGGCTCGTACTGACCCTTGTATACAATCCACGGGTGCGAATAAACATTTCCCCAGCAAAGTCCAACCCTTGTAGGTCCTCTCGATCCATAAGGAGAAAGCCCTCTTATAGGATCCTTACGACTTACAGAGGAGCACACACTTAGGAATCCTCACGATCCCTAAGGAGAAAATGCACCTGCAAGATCCTCACGACTTGTAGGGAGAAATACCTTTGTGAGACCCTTACGGCTCATAAAGTCAGAAGCCTTGGTCGGCAGGACCCTTAACCCTGTTTACTAAGCCACCTTTGTTCAAACATCGACAGAGGCAGATGATGATTCGCTCCTGGCAACATTCCAGTTGTAGCGGTGCTGATGCTGAAATCGGTATCTAAAATCCAAGCTTGCAGCGAAAAAGCTAGCGAGCCACACATGCATACGAAATAGCCGAAATGATGGGGCGACTTGCAATAAAAAGCAGCAAGTAAAAATGAAGGCATGAAAAATAGCCGAAATGATGGGGCAACTCGCAATAAAAAACAGCGAGTGAAAATAAATAAATAGCCGAAATGATTGGGCACCGCGAAAAAATAGCCGAAATGATGGGGCAATCGCGACCTTCGCGATATAAAAGCTGAAATGATAGAGCATCGCGGAAAAAGAAATAAAATAAAAGTGAAATCCTCGCCCTACAGGTGATGTTACATCTAACCCTGTATACAATCCAGGGGCGCAATCAAAGAAGGGATCATACTCCTCCCCCGAGTTTCATCATAAGGAGAAGCCAAATCTCGGCGGTTCACAGATAGCCTAGTGATCACCACCGCGGCATTCGTCTCGATACAGCAGACGCGATACCAGCAAACGAAGCGAAGGCCAAATTCCTAGCTTCAACGTCTTGACGACGCAACATCACCGAAAGGAGTCACGGCAAAATCCCTGGTTCCAAACCTCGACGGTTCACCAGCAACCTAAAGACAACCACGACATTCGTCTCGATACAGAGGACGCAATGCCAGCAAACGAAGCGAAGGCCAAATTCCTAGCTTCAGGGTCTTGACAGCAAGTCATATAAAGCCTGAAAGACAATCGGAGATCATCCTACACCAGCGCGGAGTGGTCACCACCCTGACGTTCGTTTCGATACAGCAGATGAAATGTCACCCCAGCGTTCTTCCCCCAGCAGGATTCGAACGCGACAGAGCAAACGAAGCGAAGGCCAAATTCCTAGCTTCAACGTCTTGACGGTAAGTCATATAAAACCGGAAAGACATTCAGAAATCGTCTCATACCAACATGGAGTGATCACCACCTCGACGTTCGTCTCGACACAGCAGACACAACATCAAGCGTAACGGAACAGCGGCAACCCCAAGTTCCATGGCTCGGCGATACATATCACCAAGAGTCAAACCTCCATCCCGTGAAATGCGGATACAATCAACAAACTTCCTGGTTACGTGGAAAGCGGATAATGTCACTCTTTGACCCCGTGGAAAACGTCCAGAGCGGATCCTGGTCCTCGCAGAGCACGACAGTGAACCCGTGTGAAGCATCCAGAGGGGAGCCTAGTCCTCGCCGAGCACGGCAGTGAACCTGTGTGAAGCATCTAGTGCAAACTTCCTGGTTACGTGGAACGCGGATAACGTCACTCTTTGACCCTGTGGAAAACGTCCAGAGCGGATCCTGGTCCTCGTAGAGCACGGCAGTGAACCCGTGTGAAACATTCAGAGCGGAGCCTAGTCCTCGCCGAGCACGGCAGTGAACCCGTGTGAAGCATCTAGTGCAAACTTCCTGGTTACGTGGAACGCGGATAACGTCACTCTTTGACCCCGTGGAAAACGTCCAGAGCGGATCCTGGTCCTCGCAGAGCACGGCAGTGAACCCGTGTGAAGCATCAAGAGCGGAGCCTAGTCCTCGCCGAGCACGGCAGTGAACCCGTGTGAAGCATCTAGTGCAAACTTCCTGGTTACGTGGAACGCGGATAACGTCACTCTTTGACCCCGTGGAAAACGTCCAGAGCGGATCCTGGTCCTCGCAGAGCACGGCAGTGAACCCGTGTGAAGCATCCAGAGCGGAGCCTAGTCCTCGCAGAGCACGGCAGTGAACCCGTGTGAAGCATCTAGTGCAAACTTCCTGGTTACGTGGAACGCGGATAATGTCACTCTTTGACCCCGTGGAAAACGTCCAGAGCGGATCCTGGTCCTCGCAGAGCACGGCAGTGAACCCGTGTGAAGCATCCAGAGCGGAGCCTAGTCCTCGCCGAGCACGGCAGTGAACCCGTGTGAAGCATCTAGTGCAAAATTCCTGGTTACGTGGAACGTGGATAACGTCACTCTTTGACCCCGCGGAAAATGCCCAGAGCGGAGCCTGGTCCTCGCCAAGCACGGCAGTGAACCCGTGTGAAGCATCCAGAGCAAATACCGGACTGTGGAGTCCTTAAAATCCACGGACTATGACGTCCTTAACCTCGACCGCGATGTCTTAAAACTAACGATCAACCACCCCTATTCCTTACAGATTTTTGCCTCGGTTTAAGGGTACATCTCTTCACTCCTTTGATGCCTGGCGTTGTAATTCCTCAACGTATTCAAAGAGGTGACGGGTCCCTGCAACCAAACATCGGACTGTGGAGTCCCTAAATCCACGGACTATGAGGTCCTTAACCTTGACCGTGATGTCTTAAAACTAACATCGGACTGTGGAGTCCCTAAATCCGCGGACTATGAGGTCCTTAACCTTGACCGTGATGTCTTAAAACTAACATCGGACTGTGGAGTCCTTAAATCCACGGACTATGAGGTCCTTAACCTTGACCGCGACGTCTTTAAACTACAATACCCGGAGCAGCCTCTGACCCCGTGAAACACGGATAAGGGCGACCACATCCAGCACTTGCAGGTCCTCACGACCTGTAAGGAAGAAAAAACTCTCTTGTGAGATCCTTACGACTCTCAAGGGAAAACCCGCTTAAGAATCCTCACGATTCTTAAGAAGAACTTACACCTATGGGATCCTCTCGACCTGTAGGGAGAAAAACTCTTTATGAGACCTTCGTGGCTCATAAAATGCAAAGGTCTTAGGAAGCAGATCTTAACCCTGAACCCTAAGCCATCGATGTCCGGCAAGGAGATCAAGATATAGTATCCGCAGAATGCATTCAAGGGGACATATCATTGAGAGGAAAATTGTATCTTTTATTCATAAACCAAAATGGATACAAAGTACAATTTATGAAAGAAACAAAAAGAAAGGATACTCTTATCCATGAGTATGTACAAAAAAAAAAGAAGAAAAGATACAAGTCCTTAAGCCGGCGGGCGGTGCAATAATTTTTCCAGCTCATCGTTCTGTTGCTGAGCCACGGCTTCATGACGCAAGATCTCCAGAAGACGAGCCTCCGCCTGAGCTTGCTGAGCCTGATACGAAGCAAGCCGAGCTTCGAGCTCTTTCTCGGTGGCTTTATGAGCCTCGACCCTCTCACGAGTGAACGTGGCGGCTTTATCGAGAGCCACCACCTCTTTGATGGATTCCTGAAGCACCCGCCACAGTTCATACGCTTTATTGGCCCTGGCTGTAAGATTGGCTTGAAGCTCACCCAGCGCCTTAGAGGCTAGCTCCCTCTCCGAGAATTTGCGGCCAAGCCTCTTCTCACATGACGTCATGTTTGCCGCACATCGTGCTATCAGACCTCGCAACTCCGCTTTTGCAGCCACGGCTTCCGAGGAAAGACGAGAACATTCGAGAGCATACAAACAAGCTTCCACCTTCCTACAGAACTCCACCCAGACCCGCACCACCTCCTCGCTATGATAGGTGGCGAGAAAAGGAAGAGAGCCGTTAGCTTCAGCGGCAAACGCTTCGGCTGTGGTCGCACTACCAGCACGGAGCTCCTCGACGAAAGAAGATAGGGAGAGAAGGCTCAATTGGGCCAAGCGTTCTGAAGCCCGCAAAGCGTAGGGGCCGGGCGGCATCACAATGCGCGATTCCAAAGCCATGGAGACTGGCAGGGCTGTTCAAATTTGGCAAATGTTGGTAAAACTCTTAGACGCAGAACGAACGAGACTATAATAAAATATAACTCACCGACAGTCATGCAAGTAGGAGCTGAAGGTTCCCCTGGCCCTTCAACGATCTCGACCTCATCGTCGGCTTCCAAAACTAGAAGAGACATCAACGTCATTTCGCAAAATAGTAACAAGGCTATGGTAAAAAAAAAATGGCGAATGACACTAACCTTGCCCAGAGGAAAGGACAATACGCTGAGGAGGGATCGCCTGCGGAGCTGCCATCTCCAATAAACGCTGAAATGATTGACGAGGCGACAGATCCGCGATCGTGGCTGCCAAACCGCGCAATTCTGGGAAAGATAAAAGATTTCAGACTATGAAGGGGTTACTAAATTAAAACGCAGAGGGATACCTTCAACACTCCTCCCATTCTGAGCCGGGGGGATAGCAGCTTCAACGGTCTCCGCCGTGACCTCAGGCTGTAACAAAGGGAGAGGAGTCCCGACTACCTCGCTTCCATCCCTTGAGCCGGCCTTAGTAATAGCCATTGGGGCGGCGGCCTCCAAGGGAGCATCCCCCAAAGGAGCAAGCACTCCCTGACCAAGAACCGCCGCTGGAGGTTCTATCATGAAAGGAGCAGCCTCATCAGCCCTCTCCACATCCGGCAAAGCTTCATTAAGAACTTCGGCGGGCTTTAGCTTTAATGGGCCAGTAGGGAGCTCCCCTAGCGTCGAAGATTCTGCACGATTCAAACAAAAATAATGATACATACCCACGAGCATAAATAATCGAAAAGATCACAGAATAAGCACAACATACCTATACGCAAAGAAGCCCTCAATATGACTTCTTCAAGCCGCTTCTCCTTCTCAAGGAGATAAGCTCGCCGAGGTTCAAGGGTAGACTCATGACCGCCGGTCCATAAAGAAAGTGCATCAGCTGCGTCTTCTGAAGCGGCCTGCTTCAAAGCCCTTTCCCCCCATTCCTCCAAAGGGCCGATAAATCGCCGCCGAATCCACGAAGGGTCCTCGTAAAAAATTACAGCGGGATAAGACTTCTTTGGAACCTTAGCGTTATGGGACGCGTCTTTTGAACGCCGTATGGCCTCAGCCAACTGTGCAGCCTCCTCATCAGCCGAACTCGGGAAGAGAAGTCCAGCGTTTGACTCTTGCAAGGCCAAGGGTTCGTCTTCAAGGATGGGCTCAGACTCCACCACGGAATCAAGCGGGGCGGTAGCCGCTTTCCTCCGCCGTTTAGACCCAGAACCGGTCGCTGAAGATGACCGCTTCCTCCCTCGCGAAGCCTTAGGGCGACGCTGGCCCACATCGCCTTCAACGCCCTCGTCCCTGTTACTCTCACTCGGTGCCACGACCAAGGACGACATCGCCGTCGTCGACGCCACGGGGGACGGTGCCGCTACCGGCAGAGGTGCTACTACTGGAGCCCGTCTACCTCGCGATCGGGAACCCAAAGGCATACCAGCTGTCGGAGTAAGATCTACCCCTGACTCCCCCGGAATGAGGGCGGCGCCAATCTCCCTCAAAGGGAAGCGGACTGGAACCCTTGGTCGCAGCTTAGCTCCCAAAACCTGAGGAGGGGAGTCGTGACCAAGAAGAACCCTTCTTTCTTCAGCAATAATTGGGGTGATTCGATGAAGATACCAGCCCGTAAATGCACCTACGCATCGGGGCATGTACTCGGCTTCGGGGACCATGAAATGAGAGCCGGTGTTCAACCTCACAAAATGATGAGTGGCATCGCGAACAGCGTCGAGCGAAGGGATCGGGGCGACTATGAAAGCCTCAAAGGGAACACCCTGGTCGTATCCAAGCTGCCGGGCAAATCGATGCGGATTGTACCGCATAAAAAGAGCTGCACTATCCTGGCGAAACACCAAGTAGCCCGGTCTAATTGAATACAAATGCGTGGCCTCTCGGGGCTTCAGAGAAGGCACGTTGTCCTTTGACTGGTCCCAAAGTTGCTGAACGGGACCCGAAGGAGAAGACAGAACCTGATCATTAAAAACTAACCCGCCGGCGGTGGCGTGAGGGGAAATCAGCACCCGAATAGCCCTAAATTGAGTTGGATCGGCAGCAGAAGCACCCACCAGTCGCATAAGTCGTGGGAAGGTATAGGCGTCGTAAAAAGCGGGCCTCTGATGCATAGCAAAAGACCCCAGCACATGCATTTCGATCCATGACGTGAAATAATGAAGCGAAAAGTTCACTACGTCCACGCCAGGCGTAGAGGTGTTAGCTGCGGTGCCCAATCCATTATAGAGGTGCGCCAAGGCCGGGATGCCGATGGCCAACCGCATCCCCTCAGCAATACGATGAGCCGGGTAGATGACCGAGGCTCTCATGAAGCGGCGATGCATGGGGATAACGAACCAACTGAGCCAGACGCTAACAAACCCCACAAAGAACGTCTCCTCGTCCATGCTTGGGGCAGCAATGGATTCAAAAGATATTGGCGATATAATAGGGATGTAATACTGAGGGAGATCTGATTCGTTGGTCGGCAACCTCTTCGGGCCAAATCCAAAGGGGTCCCCAATGTTGGCAAACTTCGGGGCTGTCTTCGATAAGGCGTCCTCACGAATGAAACAAGCAATGAAGCTCTTGAAAGTAACGCCCTGCTCCTCGGACTCGGTGAACAATCGGTCGAAGATGCCTAGGGCCTTAATTAAACTGGGACGCTTGTGGCGAATAGCATTCTCAGCAGACAGGCCGTCAACTGGGGCGGGCTCGGGCTCAAAAACATACTCGTCAGGAGGCAACAGCTCCTCATACAGATTACCCCTTATCGGCAACCCCGAGATATCATAGAATTCGGCCAGAGAAATCGAAACCTCGCGATCTCCCAGAATGAAAGTATTAGTGGGAAGATTCCACTGGTTCAAAAACGCCTTGACCCACCAGGCATGCGGGGACTTATAATGGAATAGCGACGCGTATACGGCCTGGTAGAGCCCGACTTTCTGCAACCGCGCCCGATGGGCAGAAAGGATGTAACGAGCCCAGAGAAGGTAGCCCGTAGGATGCCTAGGAGTGAGCCCTATCTTATAAATTTGCCCCCACGGGTGGGCCTCACCCTGGCAGATACGCCGTCCCTAGATGTCTATGGCTGGAATCGGATAGTTCGGAATGCCGGTCGTCGAAGGCTCCAGCCTCCCCGTTGGAGTCCAGTTGGGCATTTCCACAGCAAAAGTTGTCCTCGGAGGATCCATCGGTAAAAATGGGAAAGTGGGCTCCGTCGGCACCGCGCAAAGAAAGCTCCGGCGACCCTGAATAATCTGATTGTACCAAGGTCCCCATTGAAGAAGATTGGTGCAGTTCGGGTCATGGGCCCGAATCATCGCCATCGCTTCCTCATCAGACGGCGACTGAGGAAAAGCAGCCTCTGAGCGAGAAAAGGGAAAGCGCGGAACAGAAGCCATCGCACCTGAAATCCAATAAAGGAAGACCGTTAGAAGAAAAGTCAGCAACGTATATTCTTGCATAAACATGAAGACTAGTTAAAGAAAGCAACAGCATGGTTTTTTGGAGTCATTGGCTACAAAACATATGGGTCCCACAGAATCCGAATGACGGCTCATTAATAATGGGGCCACAGCGTTACAATAAAACAAAGGGAATATCCTCAAAGAGTGACGACCATGCACATTTTCCCCCAACAGAAGCTGTCTCGGGCTCTACAATGAATCTAGCAAAATCAAAGGAATTAAAATCCCACTAAAAGACATCATTACAAAGCGCCCATCGCATTAATTGCAGGAAGAACCGCCTAGGGCCAGGAGACCTCAGGAAGCCTCCATGCGAAGAAACTGAGTTCTTCATAGGAATTAAATTCCTTATTAGGAAAAAGGGAATTAAATTCCCAGAAATATTTTTGATGGAATTAAATTTCATGGGTTGAAACGCCATCATCATCTCCCCAAAGATCACCTAAACCCTAAAAGATCTACAGTTCGAAAGTTAGGTGGTTTCCTGTTCTTATGGAAAAACTTGAAGAAAAATGGGTTCTCTGCGAAACCCTTAATGCGGATTTAAAATCCAAAGAGTCCTTTTAAAGACGAAGGCGCTTTGGCCGTTCAACATTATTACCTGAGGAAAAGGGATCCGCCAACAGAGTTAAACTCTGGAAAATGTCAAGACAGAGAACTAAGCTCTGAAAGCGAGAATTAAATTCTCAAAGAAAAAGTTCTCAGAGGAAGAAGATGAGCAGAGTGAAGGCTCCTATGAAGAGACAGCGGTATTTATAGAAAACAATGGAAACGTTTCATCTCCCAAATCCCTAAATGAATCCAACGGTCGCAAAGATGACAGCGTTGCACTCACGTGCAGACACGTGAGAACAACGCTGTGGGGCATTTGTTTCCTGATTTAAAATCAGAAAAGCTCAGGGGAAAAGCTTCAGAAAGAGGGGTCACGTGCTCACACGTGACCAGCAGTCACGTGATGACACGTGACATATAAAAGCAGTGGAAAAGGGCTCATTGATTCCCTGATCAAGTCAGAGAAAAGGTTCCCTAATCAAGTCAAGAAAAAGGGCTTCAGATGAGGTCACGTGTTGGCACGTGACGCTCAAAGGAGAGGACCCGTGCTACAGTTGAGTCAAGGAAAGGGGCTCCTAACAGGGGGTCACGTGTTCACACGTGACCAATGGTCACGTGTTAACACGTGATGGCTAAAACAGCAACCAGAAGACAGCGCAGAAAGAAAGAGGATTCTTCATCCCAAAGAGGGTCACGTGTCTACACGTGACCATGGGTCACGTGGTCACACGTGACCGGCTTTCAAAGCCCATTTTTGACGACAGAATTAAATTCTGAAGGAAATTTGAATCTTTCCAAAGAAGAGTGATTATCTGGGACCAATCAAATTAAAGATTCAGAGATGATTAAATATCATCTATCTATGGAAAATCTCGGGTTTGGAAAGATTTCCCCCTTAAATCTAACCAAAATAACAAAGGAGAATGTCTGGATTTAAAATCCAATGGTGAATAAAATTCACCTAATAATCCAAAGGTCCAGAACGAATGAAGGATGAAAATCAAATATCTCATGAAGATTCGTCAAAAACTAATTGATTCGGCTGCTTCTCCTATAAATAGGAGCCTGGGGACACAAAAATAAATATACATACGCAGAGGCAAGAAAAAGGAGAGAGCTCTGATACTTGGAGGAACTTGGATCTTCTGCAAAAGAAAACCCTAGGTAAGAAAGGGAAGGTTTTTTGAAAGAAGGAGAATTCAATTCTCAACAGAGTTTAACTCTGATATATGAAACAGAAGAACAGATTTCTTCTCTCTTTGATAGAGGATCTGTAAAGAGCACATCTCCCCTTGAAGTTGAGAATTTAATTCTCGATGGGTTGAGATCCTGCCATGCAGATCCAAAACATAGAGAGGGAATGCAAGCATGAGAATTTAATTCTCGCAGAACTATAGGAATTCAATTCCTTTAAAATAAAATTAGGGCTTGACCCTGTATCATGGGAATTTAATTCCTTCAGAGCAAAGAGAAACAGGGTTTAACCCTAATTAAGAACCTAGTTCTGTTGAAACAGCGGGAATTTAATTCCCTTAATCATAATTTAACAGAGAATGGGAGTTCAATTCCTTAAAAGCTTTTATTAGGGTTTAACCCTATTCAGTTCTTCACATATATAAGGAATTTAATTCCTACAGAAAATTCAGAGTTCGACTCTTCAAAAGAAACTAGGAATTTAATTCCTTTGAAATTATTGTCAGGGTTCAACCCTACGAGGAATTTAATTCCTGAAAGGGATTAACAGATCTTCTAACAACCACAGAAAAGAAGAGTCACGTGTCACCACGTGACCCCCCCAAAAGATCTACAGAAAGCCCTTTGAGGCAGTGCCTCACGTGACCCACGTGACCCTCGGCAGAAGCGTTAACATATAAGCATTTGAATACCCGTCACGTGAGGGCACGTGATACTCTGAAAAATGCGATAATCTCAACAGAATCAATGAAGGTAGGGCGCTCTCACGTGTTGCCACGTGACCCCTCTTGCCTTAGTGTTTAACACTAAATCGAAACTCCCGAATCCAGTGTTAAAACAACTGTTGGGCCTTAGTGTTCAACACTAATCAAAAAACTTTACTTGCAGTGTTCAACACTGACTACTTTAGTGTTTAACACTAATTTGAGGGCTCAGTTGCCAGTGCTTGGTACCGATCTGTTTTAGTGTTTAACACTAATTTAAAAGCCTTGTCGCTGGTGTTTAACACCAATTATCTTCTAGTGTTAAACACTAACTTGTCAACCTCATTCCCAGTGTTCAACACTGATTGCTCTGTAGTGTTTAACACTAGGCTTTGGCCCGATTGGCTAAAGGGATAGAGGCAAAGCCTCTCCCTCAATGGACCAACAAGAAGCCAATATTCCAGACCTGACTGGACTTAGCCCAAGCTGGCCATAAGTCCTCAATTCGTGATTAACTGGGCCAGTGGGCTCATAACATAATTAATCAGTCTTGACCCCAAATTGGGCCAGGTACTACTCAAGCCATTCCGGTTCTAGGGTACATCTCTTCACTCCTTTGATACTTGGCATTGTAATCCCTCAATGTCTTCAAAGAGGTGACGGGTCCCGATGACCACTCATGATATGGACTGTGGGGTCCTTAAACCCATGTCTAATGCAAAATTCCTGGTTATGTGGAACGCGGATAACGTCACTCTTTGACCCCGTGGAAAACGTCCAGAGCGGATCCTGGTCCTCGCAGAGCACGGCAGTGAACCCGTGTGAAGCATCCAGAGCGGAGCCTAGTCCTCGCAGAGCACGGCAGTGAACCCGTGTGAAGCATCTAGTGCAAAATTCCTGGTTACGTGGAACGTGGATAACGTCACTCTTTGACCCCGCGGAAAACGCCCAGAGCGGAGCCTGGTCCTCGCCAAGCACGGCAATGAACCCGTGTGAAGCATCCAGAGCACATACCGGACTGTGGAGTCCTTAAACCCATGGACCGCAATGTCCTTAAACTACCCATGGACCGCAATGTCCTTAAACTACCCACGGACCGCAATGTCCTTAAACTACCCACGGACCGCAATGTCCCTAAACTAGAACAATAGAGCCCCTATATGCTCTTTTGTCGGATCTAAACGGTCCCGTTTAAGTTGATCTTAGCCTCAAAGATGGCTAACGAATCCTTAAACCTTCAAGCAGACTGGACTATGAATCCCCCCAATTGACTCTGGCTCGAGGGTACATCTCTGAGTCCCTCTGACACCCGTCGTTGTAATCCTTCAACGTCGTCAGAGAGGTGACGGGTCCCGACGGCCACACACATACGATGGACCACTATGTCCCTAAAACTGGAACGACGGAGTCCAAACGCTCCTTTGTCGGATCTAAACGATCCCGTTAAGTTGATCTTAGTCTTAAACTAGACTAACGTGTCCTTAACAAATGTTTGAGTTGATCTTAGCCTCAAGCGTGGCTAACGTATCCTCAAACCAAACCCCTAAACCCAAATCTAAGATAACTCGGATTTGGACTAGTCCACGCCCTACGGGCGACGACATAACTCAGTCTCCGTAAACGATCCACGGGCAATAAAACATAAAACAAAAACACACGACACGAAGTGACCATCTGGAGAAGGAGAAAGTTGTTATCGCGATGCGGTAGCGTAATTAACTGCAGGGGCTTGCGCCTGCAGGGAAGAGCGTCCCCACAATCAAAAAACCCCTCAAACGAGGGGGAATCTGACGAAGTCTGCTACATCGGCCGCATCCGTTTAAACCTTCGAGACATGGTGCCATAAATCAACTTGGCATCCTCGGAGAGGTGGACGGATAGCACCTATTGGCATCTGCCCCGAACCTCAGGCGAGACGTCCCCACGTCCCGCGTGTCCGTTCGGAGGGGAACATGGTCTATTGGGTTAACTACTCTCAAGTCTTTGAAATCAATTTGATGAATCATCGATGTAACTCAATAGTATCCCGTGCATGCCCGAGATCACGGTGAAAATTCTCGGGCTGAAACCGAGACATGCCGCTAGGCACTAAGGAAAATGGGTAATGATGAATGATGTCTGCAGCATCATTCCAAGGCTGGCCTAGCCTCTAAAAGGTAATGGATAACGATGGATGATGTCAGCAGTATCATCCCAAGGCTGGCCCAGCCTCTAAAACTGATCGGTAAAGGTAACGAACCGTCGAGTTACAAGTCAGGTTTTATCATTGATTTCCCCATACCCCCAAGTTATATGTGTCTAGTCAGGTATTTAAGTAATCAAGAACTAATGCCAACACAGGAGCAGGTAGGTGCAGGTTTGTCTGGATAGACAACAGGAACGGTCCGTAAGGACTACATGTCAGGTTTGTTGGCATTAGACTCAAGATCAGGTAACAGGTAAAGCCATGGTATATCAGGTCAAGTCAAGTAGTGTAATTAGGTGTCATGTCATGTCAAGAGTGTATGGTACCATGTCATATCAGGTAGGAAGTGCAACAGGTCATGTCAGGGAGTACAAAATGTTATGTGGGTGCTCATAAAGCAAACTAATATAAACATGGTTATAAGTAAACAAGCACGGGTACTGTCAGAACAATAAACTGGAACATGTGATGTGTTATGCACATAGATACAGATTAATATAAGTTACAGAAATTTAGTAACAAGGATTTATATCATGTAGCACAGTTTATGGTTAAATGTTTACCTAAGTTACTACACAAAGTGCAATAGCATGTCATTATTTAAGAAGTAATACCACTACAATATATAGTCATGTTGATAGCAACAAAGGATTAAATACTAATAGCTTAGTGTAAGTATAAAGAGTTAGGTCACTAGCAGTAAAGCAAGAAAGGAAATTTATTATAAATATACACTGCATTGTTATTGAACACCATATCAAATATACTACTAGTGTAGCAACCATTCTACAGCAACATCATAGCTCTGATATCTTTATCTAGCTCTTTGCTTGATAATGCCGTTTTGTAAATTCACAGATACTATATTCACCTTTATGATGCTTGTTAAACACACACACAAATACAACCTATAATATAACCAATTGTATACCATATGCACTTTAGCCTATACTATATGAAAATTTATGTGAGTGGGACTATTGTAAACCATCATGAATAATTTATTAAATAGTAATAATAATGTTACGTGTAACTAGCATGTAAAGCAAGTATCAAATACTTGCCTCGGATCGATGATCAAGACAACGGAAACGACTGGACACGAATGCAACACGAAGCACGATCTGGGCTCGGCTAGGCGATCGGTTTGGGATCTACAACAGAAGAAGAAGACAAAGTCGACGGCGGCGATGGCTGCTTTGGGCCAACGTCGATGTTGCTTGGCTAGGGTTCAGCGACAACTATGGAAACGAGGTGACGATGAGGCGCTGGAACTGGGTCTCAGCACTAATGGTGTCGAGTGTAGGTGGGGGAGAGGAAGTTAGGGGTTCTCGGCGACGGGGTTTTTAGAGAAGAGAGAATATGAAGGTGGTGGTGAGAGATGTGAATATGGTTCTGGTGCTCGGGAACGGTAGAGGAGAGGAAGAGAGGGGGAGGAAGGAGACGACGATGAGAGGAGGGAGTCGGCGGCGACGAGGTGGTGATGGTGGATAGAGGTGCTCGGTTATAAGTTGCAGTGGTTCGTTTGGAGAAGAACGAAGGAGGAGGAGGTGCTGGAGTAGATGGTGACGAGGGGATGCAGAGTGGGTCGACAAGGGTTTAGGAGCGGGGAAAACAATAGGGTTAGGTTTTTTTTTCATGGGTTTCTCGTGGCGAGGCTTTAAAGAAGACAGAAGAAGAAGGAGGGGATGCATAAGGGAGGTGACCAGATGCGAGGCGCGGTGACGAGATTCGAGGAATCTACAGTATTCGCGAGAGCTGAGAGAAAGGGCGCGAGAGGAGAGAGAAAGAGAAGGGAGAGAGAGAGAGCTGCGGAGGAGAGAGAAGAAGAAAGAGAAAGAAAGAGGGCGAGGGATCTGCGCTCGTGGGGCCCAGGGAAGAATAGAAAAGGATTTTGATTGGTTGGGGATAAAGAATCGGTTTGGAAATTTTTTTATAAAAGATTTAATATCTTAAGGAATTATTCTACTGGCTGGGAAAGAAAGAGAGAGATGAGGCCCAGCGATGGGGAGTTGCGATTGGCTCAGGGTTTAGGGGAAAAAATATGAAAAGATTTAAATAAGTAAAGAAGATCTCTTAGTTGAAAAAAGATTTCCAAGCTATAAAAATATTTTCTCAATCTGATAAAACTAGGTTAGGTATAATTTAAAATATTAAATAATTAAAATTTGGCGAGATACAAATAATTTAGAAATGCGTCCGGGTCGGGTCCAAAAATTTGAATTTGAAATATGAAAAATATTAGCAAGTTCCAAAAATTGAAATGAAGGATTTTGTAATGAAAAAGTATACCCCCAAGAACGGACGCACGTACGTGCGCGTAGTCGTCCAAACACGTCCGTTTCACTGAACGGAACGAGAACACGTTGCAAGGACGCTACAACAGTGTTAGGGGTAACAAGTAGGACATGACATGTATTTTTAAATTATTTTAAATGACTTAAACTGTTATATGCAAAATAGGTAATGTTGGGGTAATCTATAACTAGTAACTGCCAAAACATGATAAATGAAATAAATACCACAAATATCACATACGGTAACTGAAATTGGTATAACTGGACTCGGTTGTTACAATATTTACTAAAGTTCTTAAAATATTGTCTTTATATAACTCGAGGGGTTTTTATCAAAAATATATTAATATAGATTAAAAATAAAATTTCGAGGGTGATTAGTATTACTTAGGGTTTTTATGAGCATGGATTTTAAGTATTGTGGTATTTTAGTGCTAAATACTTAGCTTGGAAAGTTTGTTCCCCTCCGAAAGACGGCGCGACATGACGTCTTGCCTGAAATTCGGGGCAGATGCTAATTGGTGCTATCCGTCCACCTCTCCGAAGATGCCAAGTTGATTTATGGCACCATGTATCGAAGGTTTAAACGGATGCGGCCGATGTAGCAGACTTCGTCAGATTCCCCCTGGTTTGAGGGGTTTTTGATTGTGGGGACGCTCTTCCCTGCAGGCGCAAGCCCCTGCAGTTAATTACGCTACCGCATCGCGGTAGCAACTTTCTCCTTCTCCAGATGGTCACTTCGTGTCGTGTGTGTTTATTTTATGTTTTGTTGCCCGTGGATTGTTTACGGAGACCGAGTTATGTCGTCGCCCGTTGGGCGTGGACTAGTCCAAATCCGTGTTATCTTAGATTTGGGTTTGGGGGTTTGGTTTGAGGATACGTTAGCCATACTTGAGGCTAAAATCAACTCAAACGTTTGTTAAGGATACGTTAGTCTAACTTGAGACTAAGATCAGCTTAACAGGATCGTTTAAATCCTACAAAAGAGCATTTGGGCTCCATTGTTCCAGTTTAGGGACATAGTGGTCCATCGTATGTATGGCCGTCGGGACCCGTCACCTCTCTGACGACGTTGAAGGATTACAACGACAGATGTCAGAGGAGTTCAGAGATGTACCCTCGAACCAGAGTTAATTGGGGGAGATTCATAGTCCAGTCTGTTTGAAGGTTTAAGGATACGTTAGCCATCTTTGAGGCTAAGATCAACTTAAACGGGATCGTTTAGATCCGGCAAAAGAGCATGCGTGGCTCTATTGTTCCAGTTTAGGGACATGGTGGTCCATTGATAGTTTAAAGACATTGCGGTCCATGGGTAGTTTAAGGACATTGCGGTCCATTGTTAGTTTTAAGACATCTCGGTCAAGGTTAAGGACGTCGTAGTCCGTGGGTTTAAGGACCCCACAGTCCATTGTTAGTTTTAAGACATCTCGGTCAAGGTTAAGGACGTCGTAGTCCGTGGGTTTAAGGACCCCACAGTCCATTGTTAGTTTTAAGACATCTCGGTCAAGGTTAAGGACGTCGTAGTCCGTGGGTTTAAGGACCCCACAGTCCGTATCAATGCGTGGTCATCGGGACCCGTCACCTCTTTGAAGACGTTGAGGGATTACAACGCTGAGTATCAAAGGAGTGAAGAGATGTACCCTGGAACCGGAGTGGATTAAATAGTCTTTGGCCCAATTTGGGATCAAGACCAATTAATTATGTTATGAGCCCATTAGCCCAGTTAATTACGAATTGAGGACTTATGGCCATCTTGGGCTAAGTCCAATCAGGTCTGGAATATTGGCTTCCTGTTGGTCCCTTGAAGGAGAGGCTTTGCCTCTGGCCATTTAGCCAATTGGACCAATGTCTAGTGTTAAACACTAATGACCAATCAGTGTTGAACACTGGGAATGAGATTGATAAGTTGGTGTTTTAACACTAAAAGATAGTTGGTGTTAAACACCGACAACAAGGCTTTCAGATTAGTGTTGAACACTAAAACAGACCAGTGTTAAACACTGGCAACAGAAGTCCCAAACTAGTGTTGAACACTAAGGTAATCAGTGTTAAACACTGCAAATATAGTTCTTTACTTAGTGTTGAACACTAAGGCCAAACGATGTTTTATCACTGAATTCAGGGGTTCCATTTTAGTGTTAAACACTAAGGCAAGAGGGGCCACGTGGCAACACGTGAGAGCGCCCTTCCTTCATTTGTTCTTCTGAGACTATTGCATCTTTTAGAGCATCACGTGTCATCACGTGATGGGTGTTCAAACGCTTGTGTGTTAAAGCTTCTGTCAAGGGTCACGTGGGTCACGTGAGGCACTGCCTCAAAGGGGCTTTCTGTAGATCTTTTGGGGGGGGGGTCACGTGGTGACACGTGACCCTGCCTCTATGTATGTTGTTTAAAAGATCTGTTAATCTTTTTCAGGAATTAAATTCCTCGTAGGGTTGAACCCTGACAATAATTTCAGAGGAATTAAATTCCTACTTCCTTTTGAAGATTTATACTCTGAATTTTCTGTAGGAATTAAATTCCTCATATATGTGAAGAACTGAATAGGGTTAAACCCTAATAAAAGCTTTAAGGAATTAAACTCCCACTCTCTGTTAGAGAATTATTCTGGGGAATAAGATTAAGGGAATTAAATTCTTGTTGTTTTAACGGAACTAAGTTCTTAACTAGGGTTAAACCCCGATTCTTTTCATTCTGAAGGAATTAAATTCCCATAACACAGGGTCAAGCCCTAATTTTATTTTAAAGGAATTAAATTCCTATAGTTCTGTGAGAATTAAATTCTCGTGCTTCCATTCCCTCTCTATGCTTTGGATCTGTATGGCAGGATCTCAACCCATTGAGAATTAAATTCTCAACTTCAAGGGGAGATGTGCACTTTACAGATCCTCTATCAAAGAGAGAAGAAATATGTCTTTCTGTTTTATATCAGAGTTAAACTTTGTTGAGAATTAAATTCTTTTTTCTTTCAAAAAGCCTTCCCTTTCTTACCTAGGGTTTTCTTTTGCAGAAGATCCAGATTCCTCAAAGTATCCAGGCTCTCTCCCTTTTCTTCCCTCTGCGTATATATCTTTTTTGTGTGTCTCTTGGCTCCTATTTATAGGAGAAGCAGCCGAGTCAATTAGTTTTTGATGAATCTTTCATTGAGAGATTTGATTTGCATCCATCATTCGTTTTGGGCCTTTGGATTATTAGGTGAATTTTATTCACCATTGGATTTTAAATCCAGAGATTCTCCTTTGTTATTTCGGTTAGATTTAAAGGGGAAATCTTTCCAAATTCGAGATTTTCCCATAAATAGATGATATTTAATCACCTCTAAATCTTTAATTTAATCAGTTGCTTATAATCTTTTTCCTTTGGAAAGATTTAAGCGATCTCTCTTCAGAATTTGATTCTGTTAAAAGATAGGCTTTGAAAACCGGTCACGTGTGGCCACGTGACCCTTGGTCATGTGTGGGCACGTGACCCCCTTGGAACGAGCTTTCTTCTTTCTTTCTGCGCCCTGCTTTCTGGTCGTTGCTTAGCTGTCACGTGCCATCACGTGACCCCTGGTCACGTGTGAGCACGCGACCCTCGGCTGGACTCTTTTTCTTGATTTAAACGGAGAACAAGTCTGCTAGTTTTGAGTATCACGTGGCAACACGTGACCCTGGTCACGTGGGAGTACGTGACCTGTTCTGAAGCTTTTTTCTTGATTTGATCAGGGAACCGGTTTGCCTTTGAAGCTGCTTTTAATTGTCACGTGCCAATACGTGACCCAGGTCACGTGGGGGCACGTGACCCAGGTCACGTGGGGGCACGTGACCCTTTCTGAAGCCATTTTCTTTGATGTAATCGGGAAGCCGAATTTGCCCTGCTGATGCTTTTAGGTGTCACGTGCCAACACGTGACTGCTGGTCACGTGTAAGCACGTGACCCTTTTCTGAAGCCTTTTCCGTAGGCTTTCCTGATTTTAAATCAGGAAACAAATGCCCCCACAGCGTTGTTCTCATGTTTCCGCACGTGAGTGCAACGCTGTCACCTTTTGTGACCGTTGGATTCCTCTAGGGATTTGGGGAGATGAAACGTTTCCATCGCCTTCTATAAATACCCATGTCTCTTCAGAAGAGCCTTCACTTTGCTCATTTTCTTCCTTTGAGAGCTTTTTCCTTTTAGAATTTAATTCTCATTTCCAGAGCTTAGTTCTCTGTCTCAGACATTTTCCAGAGTTTAACTCTGTTGAAGGATCCCTTTTCCTCAGGTAATGTTCTTGGACAAACAGTAAACTTTCACATTCCTTTGGATTTTAAATCCAAAACAAGGGTTCTTACCCTTTTCCAACATAAACCCATGAAACCAATTAATCTTCAGAAGTAAATCTCTTTTAGGGTTCATCTGATCTTCCAAGGAGATGATGATGACAGTTCGAATCCATGGAGTTTAACTCCGTTCATAGAGAAGGCTTTTTGGGGAATTTAATTCCTTTTTCTAAAAGGAATTCAATTCCTGTGAAGAACTAAGTTCTTCCTCATAGGGGCGTCTTAGGGTCTCCTTACCCTAGGTTGTCATTCTGTGATTAGTGAAGAAGAAGAGGGTTTGTAATAAATCGTCCTGATTTTTATTTCAGGTATCATGGACGCTCATTTGTATAATCTCAACGAAATCATTTCCTATGGGAATATCCGTGCCCTGGGCCGTAGTCAGAATCAGGAGTTCACCAACGCTCAGTGTGCTGAGATTATGAGCCGCTTTGACGAGTATAACCATCGGCTACTCCCCCGTCGCTCTTCTCTTCTGAGGCTCATCGTGCTGGCGATTTGGGAGGCGCTTCCTCTCTTCTGCGCCGGTGTGCCACTCAGGGCATTGGATGTTGCCGAGGATAAGATACATTCGGTGTATCTGATGAGTCTGATCTCGAAGAGAAGGCGTGACAACCTCATTGATCTTTCGCACCAGGCGATTCAGCAGTCGGCTGTTCTTGCCGCCTACCAGAGGCTGGAGGACATCCGTGAGGACCCCGACACTTATGATCGCGAGAGAAAACATACTCGGGCGGTTCGGAATGCTTGGAGGATCTTGGACAAGGTCAAGCTTGAGTTTCTCAATCCGTGCCCCGCGCCTAAGGTCTTGCCGTTGTAATCGTTTTCTTTTCATTTTGTATGAACCTTTTTAAAGCATGAATGATAAACTTATCGTGTCCTTTTGTGTTTGCGTGCCCCCCCTTTTTTGGAATTTTGTCATTCATCATTTTTTTATTGTTGCTGTTGATGTGGTTAGCGTGCAAGGCATTGTTTCACTTTTTAGTACGCACCAAGCATGGTGCTCACGTGCCCCACACGTGAGAGGCCTTTTATGGGGCTATTCAATTTTTCATGCCATATTTCTGTGCATGGCATTGGATGCAGAGAAGGCGCCTTGGAAATCGCTCCTTTTCCTGATTTCCAATGTCTTCCCTTTTTTGGGCCTTGGAAGGGTTACATCATGCAATTTTCTTTCGCGCGCAGCATTTAATGCTCCCCTTTATAGTCTTGAGGCCATAGCCTATTTCCTCTTCACAGAGAAATTTATTCCCATATTGACGTGATTTAATTTGAGAAGTAGCTGAGTGCCATGGCCTGCAACCGTCCACACGCTCGTCGACAGCCATGGGAAGTGCCTATCGAGGAGATGATCCCCCGCTTTGCTGCTCGGTTGGTGGATCCACTCCTTACCGACGACGAATGCGACTCAGCAATGTATGAACTCTCGATTCGTAGGGGGTCCCCCCTCCCGATGGGTTCCCTCTGGCTCCGGATGATTCTCACGGCCGTGCTTGCCGACATCCCTCCTCACCCGGCAGAGATGACCTTGGCGATGCTTGACGCAGCTGAAGAAAAGCTCGAGGGCTTTCATGAAGCACGCCTGATTACTCAGGCATTGAAGGATTGCTCAATTCATCTGCTGAGCCAGATAAAGGCCCGGCGAGCTATTATATCTGCTTTCACGGACGTACACGGTGCCAATCGATGGGGAGCGACTCCTCGTGAGAACCGTCGCTTTGATGTGCTAGAAAAAGCAGAGAGAGAGATGGAGAATTTTGTCCTCTGCTTCATTAACCCCTGTGCCGTTGATCCCGTGTTTGGTGACCTTTTCTCGTTAGCGTAGAATATTTTTAAATTAGTCCCTCCTTTTCTATGTTTTGTGCCGAACTTCTATGTAGGCTTGGTACTAGTATGTATGTTTCTGCTTGTATAAATAAACTTTGTATTCTTCTCATGAGAACTTTCTTTAATTGCAAATGCTATCATCACTTTCCTGCGCATCAGACCTTTTTGGGCATTATGGATGTTCATGCGACTGCAAATGCTATTATATTTTTTTTGAATACTCATATGATTGTGAATGCATGCTTGAAATATGTCGGAGATCTTTCTTGTTGCCTTTCACGTCAGGTGATGTGAGCGCGTTTTAGATCGATCATTTCTGTCGACCGGAAGCTCATTTATACGGTCTTGTAAATGTCTTGTTTCCAAGGTTGCGGTCGCGAGAGTGAGCCTACATGGCCTGATAGGGCAACGCGTGGCGAACATATTGTCGTGCGAGAAAAGGGGTTCGGCCGTAAATTCTCGGAGAGGGAGCTGGTTTCTAAGGCGCTGGGCGAGCTTCAGGCTAGCTTCACAGCCAAAGCCAACAAAGCATACGAACTCTGGCAGGTGCTTCAGGAGTCCATAAAAGAGGTGGTGGCTCTCGACAAAGCTGCCGCGTTCACTCGTGAGAGGGTCGAGGCTCATAAAGCCACCGAGAAAGAGTTCGAAGCTCGGCTTGCTTCGTATCAGGCTCAGCAAGCTCAGGCGGAGGCTCGTCTTCTGGAGATCTTGCGTCATGAAGCCGTGGCTCAGCAACAGAACGATGAGCTGGTAAAATTACTACACCGCCCGCCGGCTTGAGGACTTGTATCTTTTCTCCCCTTTTTGTACATACTCATGAATGAGAGTATCTCTTTTTTTTGTTTCTTTCATAAATTGTACTTTGTATCTATTTTGGTTTATGAATAAAAGATACATTTTTCCTCTCAATGGTGTATCCCCTTTTTATTGAATGTATTCTGCGGATATTCTATCTTGATCTCCTTGCAGGACAGCGATGGCTTAGGATTCAGGGTTAGGATCTGCTTCCTAAGGCTTTTGCATTTTATGAGCCACGAGGGTCTCGTAAAGAGTTTTTCTCCCTACAGGTCGAGAGGATCCCATAGGTGTAAGTTCTTCTTAAGAATCGTGAGGATTCTTAAGAGGGTTTTCTCTTGAGAGTCGTAAGGATCCCACAAGAGAGTTTTTCTCCCTTACAGGTCGTGAGGATTTGTAAGTGCTGGATGCGGTCACCCTTGTCCGTGTTTTACGGAGTCAGGGGTTTCTCCAGGTATTGTAGTTTAAAGACGTCGCGGTCAAGGTTAAGGACCTCATAGTCCGTGGATTTAAGGACTCCACAGTCCGATGTTAGTTTTAAGACATCACGGTCAAGGTTAAGGACCTCATAGTCCGTGGATTTAGGGACTCCACAGTCCGATGTTAGTTTTAATACATCACGGTCAAGGTTAAGGACCTCATAGTCCGTGGATTTAAGGACTCCACAGTCCGATGTTAGTTTTAAGACATCATGGTCAAGGTTAAGGACCTCATAGTTCGTGGATTTAGGGACTCCACAGTCCGATGTTAGTTTTAAGACATCACGGTCAAGGTTAAGGACCTCATAGTTCGTGGATTTAGGGACTCCACAGTCCGATGTTTGGTTGCAGGGACCCGTCACCTCTTTGAAGACGTTGAGGAATTACAACGCCAGGTATCAAAGGAGTGAAGAGATGTACCCTTAAACCAAGGCAGAATCTGTAGGGAATCGGGGTGGTTGATCGTTAGTTTTAAGACATCACGGTCGAGGTTAAGGACATCATAGTCCGTGGATTTTAAGGACTCCACAGTCCGATATTTGCTCTGGATGCTTCACACGGGTTCACTGCCGTGCTTGGCGAGGACCAGGCTCCGCTCTGGGTGTTTTCCGCGGGGTCAAAGAGTGACGTTATCCGCGTTCCACGTAACCAGGAATCCTGCACTAGATGCTTCACACGGGTTCACTGCCGTTCTCGGCGAGGACTATGCTCCGCTCTGGATGCTTTACACGGGTTCACTGCCGTGCTCTGCGAGGACCAGGATCCGCTCTGGACGTTTTCCACGGGGTCAAAGAGTGACGTTATCCGCGTTCCACGTAACCAGGAATTTTGCACTAGATACTTCACACGGGTTCACTGCCGTGCTCGGCGAGGACTAGGCTCCGCTCTGGATGCTTCACACGGGTTCACTGCCGTGCTCTGCGAGGACCAGGATCCGCTCTGGACGTTTTCCACGGGGTCAAAGAGTGACGTTATCCGCCTTCCACGTAACCAGGAATGTTGCACTAGATGCTTCACACGGGTTCACTGCTGTGCTCGGCGAGGACTAGGCTCCGCTCTGGATGCTTCACACGGGTTCACTGCCGTGCTCTGCGAGGACCAGGATCCGTTCTGGACGTTTTCCACGGGGTCAAAGAGTTACGTTATCCATGTTCCACGTAGCCAGGAATTTTGCACTAGATGCTTCACACGGGTTCACTGCCGTGCTCGGCGAGGACTAGGCTCCGCTCTGGATGCTTCACACGGGTTCACTGCCGTGCTCTGCGAGGACCAGGATCTGCTCTGGACGTTTTCCACGGGGTCAAAGAGTGACGTTATCCGCGTTCCACGTAACCAGGAATTTTGCACTAGATGCTTTACACGGGTTCACTGCCGTGCTCGGCGAGGACTAGGCTCCGCTCTGGATGCTTCACACGGGTTCACTGCCGTGCTCTGCGAGGACCAGGATCCGCTTTGGACGTTTTCCACGAGGTCAAAGAGTGGCGTTATCCGCGTTCCACGTAACCAGGAATTTTGCTGATTGTATCCGCATTTCACGGGATGGAGGTTTGACTGTTGGCGATATGTATACCACCGAGCCATGGAACCGGGAGTTGCCGCTGTTCCGCTTAGCTTGAAGTTGTGTCCGTCGTTACGAGACGAATGTTGGGCTGATCTCTAGGTCGCTTGTGGCCCGTCGAGATTTAGCTTCTTTCTTTGGTGAAACCTGGGGGGGAAGTATGTTCCCTTTTTGTTTACGCCCTTGGATTGTGTACAGGGTGTGATGGAACATCACCTGTAGGGCATAAATTTTATTTTTATTTTATTTCTTTTTCCGCGATGCTCTATCGTTTCAGCTTTTATATCGCGAAGGTCGCGATTGCCCCATCATTTCGGCTATTTTTCGCGGTGCCCAATCATTTCGGCTATTTATTTATTCTTTACTCGCTGCTTTTTATTGCGAGTTGCCCCATCATTTCGGCTATTTTTCACGCCTTCATTTTTACTTGCCGTTTTTTTTATTGCAAGTTGCCCCATCATTTCGGCTATTTCGTAGGCATGTATGGCTTGCTAGCTTTTTCGCCGCAAGCTTGGATTTTAGGCACCGATTTCGGCATCAACACCGCTACAACTGGAATATTGCCAGGAGCGAATCATCATTTGCCTCTGTCGATGTTGAACAAAGGTGGCTTGGCAAACAGGGTTAAGGGTCCTGTCGACCAAGGCTTTTGACTTCATGAGCCGTAAGGGTCTCACAAAAGTATTTCTCCCCACAAGTCGTGAGGACCTTGTAGGTGTCTTTTCTCCTTAAGAATCGTGAGGATTCCTAAGTGTATGTTCCCCTGCAAGTCGTAAGGATCTTACAAGAGGGCTTTCTCCTTATGGGTCGAGAGGACCTACAAGGGTTGCTCATCATATGGACATATCCCTAGTCACGGGTGGGACTTCGCTGGGGAAATGTTTATTCGCGCCCGTGGATTGTATACAAGGGTCAGTATTGAGCCTCTTGTAGGGCAATATCGAAGGTTGTAGGGGATTTGCTTAAGAACAGGTTTAGGTTTCTGTAACTTAAGACTTTCAAGTCTCATGAGCCGTGAGGGTCCCATAAGAGAATTCTCCTTACGAGTCGTAAGGATCTCGCAAGTGCGTTTTCTCCTTAGGAATCGTGAGGATCCCTAAGTGTGTTGCTCCTTTGTGAGTCGTAAGGATCTCACGCAGGTGGTTTCTCCTTACAAGGTTGAGAGGACCCTATAAGTGTCTTTTAACGAAGTTGCGCCCTTTCGGGTTTTCACAAACACTCGCCGGTAGTCCTGCTGTTTTTACTCACGGAGCCCTTTCGGGTTTTCATCCGTGCCCATTTTGCTTGTGGACATACCGTTTTTTTTATTTTATATATATATATATATTTATATATTTTTTTTATCTCGTCAGCCTAAAGATGCTGCGGTAGTAGTTTTAGGGACGTTTCGGTCCATCGTTAGTTTAAGGACGTTTCGGTCCGTCGTTAGTTTAAGGACGTTTCGGTCCATCGTTAGTTTAAGGACGTTTCGGTCCATCTTTAGGGGAAGGCCGGCTGCTGCTTGTAAGGTCTGAGCTTAGGAAGATAGCGAGTGGACATAGTCGTCGTTATCTATCATTGACCCAGGCTGTGGCTCATTAAGCATAGTACTTCTTTAAGAAGCGGCCGTTTATTGGCCTGAAAGGCCTTTCACCGTGCATGTCCATGAGTAGATAGGCTCCACCCTGGTAGACCTTGTCTATGATGTACGGGCCTTTATAGTTTGGCTCAAATTTTCCCCGCTTGGCACGATTGGGGATCATAGGTCTTTTGACCACTAGTACGAGTTCGCCTTGGCGGAATGTCCTCGGCCTTGTCAATCTTTCATACGAGCACGTCATCTTTGCTTTGTAGGCCTCTAGATTTTGTTGCGCTATGAGCCGAGTTTTATCGAGGGCATCAAGTTCCTCAAGCCGAAGGTGAGCATTTTCTTCGTCCGTCAGCTCGTAGTGGACTGCCACTCGTAGAGAGGGTAACTCTATCTCGAGGGGGAGCACTGCTTCCGTCCTAAATACCAACGTGTACGGCTTGTGTTCGTGGCCGTCTTGAATGTAGTTCGATAGGCCCAAAGGGCCTCTTGCAGCCTCTCATGCCAGTCTCTCTTATTCCGGGAAACGGTCTTTTTTATGATCTTCGTCAAGGTCTTATTGAAGGCCTCGGCCAGACCGTTAGCTCGTGGGTTGTAAACTGAGGAATATCTCCAGTCTATATTGTGCTGCTGCGCGAAGCGGCTAATCTTATGGCTTCTGTAGGCTGGCCCATTATCGGAGATAATCCGCCGTAGGGTTCCAAACCGATAGATGACGTGCATCTTGAAGAAGTGGAGGATATTCTCCGTTTTCACTTCCACAGTGGTACTGCTTCTGCCCATTTGGAGAAGTAGTCAGTTGTCGCCAGGATGAAACGATGTCCCCGGGACGATGCTGGTTCGATGGGGACGACTATGTCAGTCCTCCACATTTTGAATGGCCAGCTAGCCACCGTCGGATGTAGTGGATTTGGATGCTGGTAGATGAAATCCCCGTGGATTTGGCATGAGTGGCATTGCTTCGCATATTCGAGGCAGTCCTGGATCATCGTGGGCCAGTAGTAACCCATCCGTTTAATTTTTAACTTCATCTTTGGGCCTGCTTGGTGAGAACCACAGAGTCCGTCGTGAACTTCCTGAACGACTCTTTCTGCTTCGTCAGGTCCTAAGCATCTCGGCCACAGAGAATCAAACGATCTCTTGTATAGAGTATCGTTGACAAAAGCGAAAGATAGAGCTCGTTTCATGAGCTGATGTCTTGAGGACGCTTCTTCGGGCATTCGGTGGGACTTAAAGTAGTCTATGAAGACTTCCCTCCAGTCCTCGGCCTTTTCATGGTCTTTTATTTGTAGAGTCGTCTGCTCAGTCGCTCCCTTTTCTTCATATGATTCCGGAGGTATTTCCGTTGGGGCGAGCACCCGACGGCTTTGTACCACGATTCTTACATCATCGAGGTTTTCATCAGCCAGCTCTTTAGCAAGTTTGGCCAACGCGTCTGCTTTGCTGTTTTCCGCGCGCGGTATGTTCTCCAAAGTATAGGAGGGAATTTGGGTCAATAGTTGTTGCACCTTTTCGCCGTACTTCACCAACTCCGGTTTGCACGTTTGGTAGTCACCATTTACTTGACTAACGACCAATTGAGAATCCCCGTATATAAGGAGGTCTTCAATTCCCATGTCGATGGCGATCTCGAGGCTTGCTATCAGAGCTTCGTATTCAGCTTCATTGTTTGTCCTCGGCTCTGTTAAGGAGAAGGCGAAGTGCATTATCCCTCCTTGTGGAGTTACGAAGATGAGGCCTACCCCCGATTTGATCATTGGGATACCTTGTTTCCGTTTCTTTACGGAGGACACTCCATCGAAATAGAGTTCCCATCGGGTACTACCACCGCCAATCGCATCAAATGCATGCTCGTCCGGCAAATCGCAGTTCAGAGGAGAACCGGCAGGTACTGGATGTTCAGCGAGGAAGTCGGCAATGGCCTGGCCTTTCACTGCCTTAAGAGGTCGATACGTTATTGAGAACTCCATCAGGAGTAGAGCCCATTTAGCGAGTCGACCCGTCAATATAGCCTTTGACATCAGATATTTAAGAGGGTCCACCTTCGAGATGAGACAGACTTCATGTGCCAACGCATAGTGCCTGAGCTTTGTTATCGCGAAGATTAACGCCAAGCAATGTTTTTCAATGGGAGAGTAGTTGCTTTCTGCCCCCAGTAGAACTCGACTTAAGTAGTAGAGTGCTCTCTCTTTCCCCTGATCGTTCTCTTGTGCCCATAATGCGCCTAAGGAACCTTCGAGGGCGGTTGTATAAAGAAGGAGGGGTTTTCCCTTGACCGGCGCAGCCAACACCGGAGGGCTCTGCAGGTACTGCTTGATCTCGTCTAGTGCATCTTGGCATTTGTGATCCCAAACGAATGGAGTTCCCTTTTTCATCGGGTGGCTGTAAGGACGGCATTTGCCTGAAAGATTAGCGATAAACCGCCGGATATATGCGAGCTTCCCTTGGAGAGACCGCAACTGTTTGAGGGTTCTTGGCGGAGGCATTTCCATGATCGCCTTGATCTTAGATGGATCTATTTCGATACCTCGATGCCGGATGATGAATCCCAGGAATTTACCTGAGGAGACTCCAAACGCGCATTTGAGGGGATTCATCTTCAAATTATATTGCCGAAGGCGTTGAAATACAGTCTCCAGATGCTTTAAATGCTCTCCGTATGACATGCTCTTTACTACGAGGTCATCGATATAGCACTCGACGATGTCATGTATGAGGTCGTCGAAGATCTTTGTCATGGCCCTTTGATAGGTAGCGCCAGCGTTCTTTAGACCAAAGGGCATAACCCTGTAGCAGAATATACCCAAAGGGGTCCGGAAAGCGGTGTGCTTCTGGTCTTCGGGATGCATCTTTATCTGATTGTATCCCGACGAACCGTCCATAAAGGAGAAAACCTCGTGAGTGGACGTGTTATCTATCATTAGCTCGGTTACTGGTACTGGGAAATCGTCCTTTGGACAGGCTTTATTGAGATCCCTGAAATCCACGCATATACGTACCGTCCCATTCTTCTTCATTACCGGGACGATATTGGCGATCCAGTCGGGATATTGGACTTCTTGGATAAATCCAGAATCGATCAGCTTCTTGACTTCGGCGTTGATGCTCATTTTAAGCTCGAGTCGCATCCTTCTTGGCGCCTGCTTGACTGGCTTGATATCTGGGGATATTGCTAATTTATGCACAGCAATCTCCGGATCTAATCCTGGCATCTCGGAGTAGTTCCACGCGAAGCAGTCTTTATTCCGTAGAAGCACGTTCTTTAACGCAGCCACCCTTTCTTCAGATAGCAGCTCGCTGACAAATGTCGGTCGCGGGTCATCTGCCGATCCCAACTCAATTTTCTTGAGGTTATCTGCAGTAGTATGTATACCATCTTCCAGTTCTTTCGGAGTTGGCGGAAATTCTGAGATCACCTCATCATTGCTGTTCTCAAAGCACCAGGGAAGGTCATCCATGTTCTTGGGCTCTTCTTTTAATAACGTAATCATATAACAGGTGCGAATCCACTTCCAGGACTGAGGTGGATCTGGTTCTGCTTTTGCGGCTTTGGGTTCGTGCTTTTGTGGCGGCGTTACCCTCCATCCGTTGGATAAAGCGAATCTGCCCTGTTGGTACTGGTCCTCGACCCAGTTCTTGAAGGTGAAGCAGTCTTCGGTAGGATGTCCTATGGCTTGGTGATAAGAGCAATAGCTCAGATGAGAAGCCTTGTTAGCTTGCTCAGGGTGTCTAGACCCTGGAAGCGCGATCATTTGATGTTTTAAAGCGAGCTTGAGTAACCTCTCCGTCTTGTCTCGGGGGAAGGAGTACGCTCGACTCATCTTCTTCATGAGGGACAAATCCGAGCCGTGCAATACCCGATCACATAACCCTCTAATCCTGCGTCGTTGTTGTCGGCTCCTCTTTCCGCTTCTTGATTTATTTCCGTCTCTGCGTCGGGCCTTTCGTACAACGGGTTGACAAGGATGAGCATCTTTGTCTTTTGCAGCCTGTTGAAATATACGTTGCGTCCTGGCCTTCTCGTAGATGGCCATCTCGCGGTTATGGTCTTCCCGAGCTTTCTAACCCACTTTCCTGATAGGCTTGTCCATTTATTCTTCAAACGACGGACTCGGCACTTCAATCGCGGGGTCTAGTTTTGATGAGAGGTTGGCATCTCCTGACAGGGCGTCCTCTTCTTCATCAAAGGTATATATAGCGTAGCTACTGTGGGCCCGTTCCCGTTTTCTGGTTCTCGCGTATCCAAGCCCAAGTGTTTCCATTTTCCCGTTGGGCAATTTGCGTTGAGTCCTAGGAACATCCCAAATCCTGTTGTAGAACCGAGCCTGTCGAACAGTCTGTTTTAAGGGTACTCCTTGGCGCTTCAATAGCTTCTTTAATCCATTTGTATAGTATCTGGGAAAACGGATGGGTTGGAGCCTGTCGAGTGTAGCATCCGCGCCATGCCAGATCTCTTTCTCTACTTTCGACTCTGAGGATCGGTAGAATAGGATCACCTTCTCACCCTTTTGCCTGGGAGGGACGTAAAGTGTTTGCAGGTCCTGCACATTGTGAGCTTGAAGTGTGTCGAGATCCTTGCAGTGTTCTCGCGGTACCATGGTGATTTGCAAACTATGGTCATCGCTAGGGGGTGCTTGTATTGACAGCCGATTGGAGAACACGGCATTAACCTCATCTTCTGAATCACTTCCGAAGACCAACATGGGGGCGGACGTCCCCAGGTTGTTGCGTTGAGATGGCCCGGCATAAACTATCTCTTCCTCTTCTTCGGTATCGCTCCCGAAAACAGGGATGGCGGCGGCGGCTTTGTTCTCCGGGTTGCGACACCTTTCTGTATCCTCGAAATCTGGCAAAAAGTACTTCGCATCTTCGTATTTGCGGACTTCGTTCATGGAAAATGGGTTCAACTCACCTATTACGGTATACTCGAAACCATCCTTAAAGTACTTCATACACTGATGTTGTATAGAAGGGATGATGTTGTACTCGTGTAGCCAAGGACGACCGAGCAAGGCGTTGTAGCAGGTCTTGGCGTCAATGACATGAAATTTGATGTCTGTGACGAGGAGTCCAAAGTGTAATGTTAGTATCACGGATCCGAGAGTCCGTGACGATTGTGAATCGAAGCCGGAGATATTAATTTTGTCACGAGCGAGGTGTTGCACACTCATGCAGATTTCCTTCAATACCCGAACATTAAGGAGATTGACGGAGGATCCATTATCCACCAGGATCTTGCCTATCTTGATATCATGGCAGTATCCAGAGACATATAGGGGATGGTTGTGGTCGAACGTCCCGAGAAGGAGGTCTTCATCACCAAAAGTGATGTCGGTCGTATGCACTTCCTCCAGTTCATCCTTCATCCTTTCAGTGGCGAGGAAGGCTTGGAACTGCTCAGGTTCTTGTAACGCCTTAATTAGTGAGTCTCGCGCTTCTTTTGATAATAGGAGGGCATCGAAAATGCTAAGCTGAGAAGGTAGCTTCCTTAGGTGCGCTAGGATATTGTAGTCCACCTTACCCTTCCTGAGAGGGTCTTTGGTAGTCAGTTCTTTCATGACCTGGTCATCTAAAGTGATATCCTCGGTGACCTTTTTCTTTCCCTTATCTTTTCTACTCGCAGGCCCAAGATTCTTTTCCGGGAGCGTACGATTGCGCAGCTGAATGTTCTCGCAGGCCTCCGATCTCTCCTCTTTCCCTAAAACGGATTCTTTAAAGAGAGGGCCCAGAGCCATTTCTTCATCAGAGTCGCTCCCAAAGGTGAGAATTTGTAACCCTCCGGCGTTAACCATGTAATAGTTGCCAGTAGTTCTGCTGTGCCCATCGACAGTACTTCTTCGTTCCCGACGGATCTTGCGTTTCATGCGCTTAAAATGTTGCCGATGAGCAACATATCCTTGCCACCATATCTTAAAGGCATTGCACTCCTCCATGGGGTGTGAAATTTTCCGATGATATGCGCAATAATCAGGGTGCCTCTCCACCCCATCGAGCGTGTTTCCTTCCGAGGGTGGTAGCTTCATTCCCATTGACATGGCTTTGGCGAACCTTTTCCTCGTCTTGAATATCTTCTTGTCTACTTCGGATGCCTTTCGCTCTGGCAGAGGTAGTTCAACTCTTTCGTTCAGTCGCTTGCATTTGGCTCCTTCCGATGCGGTCATCTCACGCTCCTGATCCGCTTTACGCTTTCGACGAATCTCGTCTAGAAAGGCATTGATCATTTCATCTGTTGGCCACGCACGCTCTGGTTCAGGCTCTGTCTCCAGCTTCTTAGTGCCAGGAGTTTTTTCATCATCGGTAAATGAGTGGGAGATTACGTTACAACTCGCCACATATCCTTCGGATTCATCCGACGAGCTCTCTCCATCATCTCCCTCTTGAAAGATGTGGTTGAGGAAATCTTGCAGTGTGACAGGAGTTCGCGCCTTTTGATTGTACTCTTCCAGCGCGTCGATTTGCTCCTACAAGTTCGTGTGCTCGTCTCCAAGCTTCACGGGCTTCTTGGATTTCTTCTTCTTTTTCTTCGAAGATTTTGACGGTTGGGCGTGAGTATTTGGGCCCTTATCGCGAGTCTTCGTAGTTGGGCGGGGCTTCAACATCCCTTCGATAATTTGAGGTTCAAGAGGGTCCTTCCATTCGATCGCAGGGCACGCATGCAGGTCTCTCAGCATTCTTTTGGTTTTAGTTGATAGCACGACCTCCCATGGAGCTTCTTCAATAAAGGAGCAAGTTGCCCCCGGTGTATCTGCTTTCTTAGGAGTATGCGGTTGTGGTGGGTTCACCTTCCACTTTTCGGACAGTACAAACTTCCCCTGGAGGTATTGATCTTCAATCCATCCTTTGAAGACGAAGCAATCTTCAATCGGATGACTTACCGTTTGATGGTAAGGGCAATAGTTAGGGTTATTCACCTCAGTGGGTTGCGGCGGTTGCTTTGGATTTGGTAGGTTTATAAGTCTGTTGCGTACTGCCAGCTCGAATAACCGTTTTGTCTTGTCTCGTGGGAACGAGTAGGGACGCTTCATCTTCTCATTATAATACCGGCGTCTCTCTTCTAATTGATCTGCCGGCTTCGGGGCGTTAGGTTGCTGCTGGGCATTCGCGACGAAGGTTGCCCTTCCTTTACCCTTATCATTCCGAGGTTCTGACTTCGGGGGAGGTGGTCTATGACCCATCTGGTCCATCTGAGCCAACTTGTCGATTAAAGCCTGGAATGTGGTTGGCTTAAAGAACATCATAAACTGGGAGATAGTTGCGTGAGGGTCTAGGTTTCCCATGACCATGCCCACTGCGGGTGCTTCCTCAATGCGTTGTTCGCATCTCGACCACAAATTCCGCCAGCGTATAGCATACTGGACCCAGGTTTCGCCTGGTTTTACCCGGGCGTTAATCAGTGCTGTTATTGGAGTGCGTTCGCTGGCGCTTGCGAATCGCTGAGTGAATAGCAGCTCCATTTTAGCGAACGTCTTGATAGAATCGTTCGGGAGTTCTGAATACCATTCGAACGCTGTTTCTGATAAGCTGCCCACGAACTGACGAAGCAACAGTTTATCATCACCGCCGGTGTTACCGCAAAGGGCCCGGAACTGGGCAACATGTTGATGGGGATTGCCGGTCCCCTTATACATGTGGAATTTTGGTATTGTATAGCCCGGCGGGTATTTGATTTGGTCGTACCAGCTTGGATACAGCCAGCCCGTTTTTACGATTTGACCAGCTGCCTCAGTCGCATGATGAACCCGGATTTGCTGGGCCATATAGTCGACCAAATCAGCCTTAGAGATTGTCTCCTCTTTGGCCGTTGAGAGGGCCGGTGGTGGATTTGACGTTTCTCCTCGGTCGTCTTCTTCAAGAACGATTGGGGGATCCTCAGCGGGTAGGTCCTGCTGGATCATCATTCCTATCATATCTTGGAAGAGAAGGCCCATACGCTGTATGTTGTCTGCTTGTTCAGCAGCCTCTTTGTCCTTCTTCTCCAGTATCCGGCGAAGGAATTCAGCGTCGGTTTCTTCCTCCTGGCGTGCGTCTGAGAACGTTTCTGGGTTTTCTTTTAGCCCGGTAAGTGCGGCCATAGCATTCATCATTTCCTGAAGCTTTTGTTGTTGCTCCTGGGCTTTCGTCACGGATCGGGTGAGCCGTTGGTGGCTCGTAGAAGTGCGGCTTTTCTCCTTTCCAGAAGCCATATAAACAGTGTGCACCACCATGCCCCCAGACTTAGGACGTCTGGGCTCAGTGCTTTTAGCTGTCGTTGCAGGCTGGGGGATCTTCTCTGGCTTCCTCCTTTTATGAGCAGTGGAGGTGGAGGGGGCCGTTGAGGTGGGCGTCCGGACAGCCTTTCGTGGTTTAGCCTGGTGACCGGCTTCCGGTTGGATTTTCAGCTTCTTGTGCTGGCGGGAGAAGTTTGGATCGATCATCGAGTCTTGGGCCTGCCGCCAAACCTTATAGATTTTGGAAGACAGCCGTTGAGGGGATCGGGGCTGTTCTGATTTTATTTCCACAACCTTTTTTAGTGGGGGAGGAGACCTCTTTAGCACTGCAGTAGGAGAATTCCTTCGCACCTTATTTAGCATCTCTAAACTGTTCCCAGTTGGAACAGCAGCATTAACTTCTGCCATCGGGGCTGATGGAGTTAGCCCGGAGGGGGAGTTGCCCCCAGCCTTCCTTACTCGGCGCCAATGGCGACGTCGAGCGTGTCGAGCGGACGGCGTTGGTTCAGCGATGAGAATGGCTTCGTCTTGCCCCCTGTGTAGGTGGGGGGTCGTTGTTGGTGTTAGCCTGTCAAAGACCAATGTCTTTTGGGTAGCAGGAGCGGGAGCTAAAGCTGTCAATCTTGTAAAGACCGACTTTTTGGCCGGAGAAGCCGCCTTGGCGATTTCGGGAGCAGGAGCGGCCACTTTCTTAGAAGCAGCCTTCTCTGGGATTGTAGGCCCCATGATGGGTCCACAGGATTTCTGGCCCAATCTAGAGAAGACCGAGGCGCTGATGTTGGGCGACCCGTTGAGAGGAGCCGCGGCAGGGGTAAGACGATCAAAGACCGACTTCTTGGGAGCTTCCTTTGTCAGCACCGGCGCCGCGAAGCTTGTTGGTGTGAGTATAGTCCCAAAGAATAATCCGGTAGTGGCCTGAGTCACCTGGTCCACCGGCATTGTGAATAACGAAGCAGCTTGGGGTCCGTAGGCTATACCTCCTGGCGAGGCAAAGCGTTGGTCGCAATTGCAGTCTGAGCAGTTGGAGAATTTCGCAGAAGTAGAAGCCATCGATCCTTTGCTTTCTGCAATAAGAAAGACGCCAGTTCTTAGTATCTTGAAACCCAAGGGCAACCATTAGCAAACCGCGATTGGTTCGCGAATCACGACACACGAAGTGTGGAGTGGAAAGAGGAAAAGGTCCCACCGGGCGTGCCAGAATCTGTTCCCCTCCGAAAGACGGCGCGACATGACGTCTTGCCTGAAATTCGGGGCAGATGCTAATTGGTGCTATCCGTCCACCTCTCCGAAGATGCCAAGTTGATTTATGGCACCATGTATCGAAGGTTTAAACGGATGCGGCCGATGTAGCAGACTTCGTCAGATTCCCCCTCATTTGAGGGGTTTTTGATTGTGGGGACGCTCTTCCCTGCAGGCGCAAGCCCCTGCAGTTAATTACGCTACCGCATCGCGGTAACAACTTTCTCCTTCTCCAGATGGTCACTTCGTGTCGTGTGTGTTTATTTTATGTTTTGTTGCCCGTGGATTGTTTACGGAGACCGAGTTATGTCGTCGCCCGTAGGGCGTGGACTAGTCCAAATCCGTGTTATCTTAGATTTGGGTTTGGGGGTTTGGTTTGAGGATACGTTAGCCATACTTGAGGCTAAGATCAACTCAAACGTTTGTTAAGGATACGTTAGTCTAACTTGAGACTAAGATCAGCTTAACAGGATCGTTTAGATCCGACAAAAGAGCATTTGGGCTCCATTGTTCCAGTTTAGGGACATAGTGGTCCATCGTATGTATGGCCGTCGGGACCCGTCACCTCTCTGACGACGTTGAAGGATTACAACGACAGATGTCAGAGGAGTTCAGAGATGTACCCTCGAACCAGAGTTAATTGGGGGAGATTCATAGTCCAGTCTGTTTGAAGGTTTAAGGATACGTTAGCCATCTTTGAGGCTAAGATCAACTTAAACGGGATCGTTTAGATCCGGCAAAAGAGCATGCGTGGATCTATTGTTCCAGTTTAAGGACATGGTGGTCCATTGCTAGTTTAAAGACATTGCGGTCCATGGGTAGTTTAAGGACATTGCGGTCCATTGTTAGTTTTAAGACATCTCGGTCAAGATTAAGGATGTCGTAGTCCATGGGTTTAAGGACCCCACAGTCCATTGTTAGTTTTAAGACATCTCGGTCAAGGTTAAGGACGTCGTAGTCTGTGGGTTTAAGGACCCCACAGTCCATTGTTAGTTTTAAGACATCTCGGTCAAGGTTAAGGACGTCGTAGTCCGTGGGTTTAAGGACCCCACAATCCATTGTTAGTTTTAAGACATCTCGGTCAAGGTTAAGGACGTCGTAGTCCGTGGGTTTAAGGACCCCACAGTCCGTATCAATGCGTGGTCATCGGGACCCGTCACCTCTTTGAAGACGTTGAGGGATTACAACGCCGAGTATCAAAGGAGTGAAGAGATGTACCCTGGAACCGGAGTGGATTAAATAGTCTTTGGCCCAATTTGGGATCAAGACCAATTAATTATGTTATGAGCCCATTAGCCCAGTTAATTACGAATTGAGGACTTATGGCCATCTTGGGCTAAGTCCAATCAGGTCTGGAATATTGGCTTCCTGTTGGTCCCTTGAAGGAGAGGCTTTGCCTCTGGCCATTTAGCCAATTGGACAAATGTCTAGTGTTAAACACTAAAGACCAATCAGTGTTGAACACTGGGAATGAGATTGATAAGTTAGTGTTTTAACACTAAAAGATAGTTGGTGTTAAACACCAGCAACAAGGCTTTCAGATTAGTGTTGAACACTAAAACATACAAGTGTTAAACACTGGCAACAGAAGTCCCAAACTAGTGTTGAACACTAAGGTAATCAGTGTTAAACACTGCAAATATAGTTCTTTGCTTAGTGTTGAACACTAAGGCCAAACAATGTTTTATCACTGAATTCAGGGTACATCTCTTCACTCCTTTGATACTTGGCATTGTAATCCCTCAATGTCTTCAAAGAGGTGACGGGTCCCGATGACCACTCATGATATGGACTGTGGGGTCCTTAAACCCATGTCTAATGCAAAATTCCTGGTTATGTGGAACGCGGATAACGTCACTCTTTGACCCCGTGGAAAACGTCCAGAGCGGATCCTGGTCCTCGCAGAGCACGGCAGTGAACCCGTGTGAAGCATCCAGAGCGGAGCCTAGTCCTCGCAGAGCACGGCAGTGAACCCGTGTGAAGCATCTAGTGCAAAATTCCTGGTTACGTGGAACGTGGATAACGTCACTCTTTGACCCCGCGGAAAACGCCCAGAGCGGAGCCTGGTCCTCGCCAAGCACGGCAATGAACCCGTGTGAAGCATCCAGAGCACATACCGGACTGTGGAGTCCTTAAACCCATGGACCGCAATGTCCTTAAACTACCCATGGACCGCAATGTCCTTAAACTACCCACGGACCGCAATGTCCTTAAACTACCCACGGACCGCAATGTCCCTAAACTAGAACAATAGAGCCCCTATATGCTCTTTTGTCGGATCTAAACGGTCCCGTTTAAGTTGATCTTAGCCTCAAAGATGGCTAACGAATCCTTAAACCTTCAAGCAGACTGGACTACGAATCCCCCCAATTGACTCTGGCTCGAGGGTACATCTCTGAGTCCCTCTGACACCCGTCGTTGTAATCCTTCAACGTCGTCAGAGAGGTGACGGGTCCCGACGGCCACACACATACGATGGACCACTATGTCCCTAAAACTGGAACGACGGAGTCCAAACGCTCCTTTGTCGGATCTAAACGATCCCGTTAAGTTGATCTTAGTCTTAAACTAGACTAACGTGTCCTTAACAAATGTTTGAGTTGATCTTAGCCTCAAGCGTGGCTAACGTATCCTCAAACCAAACCCCTAAACCCAAATCTAAGATAACTCGGATTTGGACTAGTCCACGCCCTACGGGCGACGACATAACTCAGTCTCCGTAAACGATCCACGGGCAATAAAACATAAAACAAAAACACACGACACGAAGTGACCATCTGGAGAAGGAGAAAGTTGTTATCGCGATGCGGTAGCGTAATTAACTGCAGGGGCTTGCGCCTGCAGGGAAGAGCGTCCCCACAATCAAAAAACCCCTCAAACGAGGGGGAATCTGACGAAGTCTGCTACATCGGCCGCATCCGTTTAAACCTTCGAGACATGGTGCCATAAATCAACTTGGCATCCTCGGAGAGGTGGACGGATAGCACCTATTGGCATCTGCCCCGAACCTCAGGCGAGACGTCCCCACGTCCCGCGTGTCCGTTCGGAGGGGAACATGGTCTATTGGGTTAACTACTCTCAAGTCTTTGAAATCAATTTGATGAATCATCGATGTAACTCAATAGTATCCCGTGCATGCCCGAGATCACGGTGAAAATTCTCGGGCTGAAACCGAGACATGCCGCTAGGCACTAAGGAAAATGGGTAATGATGAATGATGTCTGCAGCATCATTCCAAGGCTGGCCTAGCCTCTAAAAGGTAATGGATAACGATGGATGATGTCAGCAGTATCATCCCAAGGCTGGCCCAGCCTCTAAAACTGATCGGTAAAGGTAACGAACCGTCGAGTTACAAGTCAGGTTTTATCATTGATTTCCCCATACCCCCAAGTTATATGTGTCTAGTCAGGTATTTAAGTAATCAAGAACTAATGCCAACACAGGAGCAGGTAGGTGCAGGTTTGTCTGGATAGACAACAGGAACGGTCCGTAAGGACTACATGTCAGGTTTGTTGGCATTAGACTCAAGATCAGGTAACAGGTAAAGCCATGGTATATCAGGTCAGGTCAAGTAGTGTAATTAGGTGTCATGTCATGTCAAGAGTGTATGGTACCATGTCATATCAGGTAGGAAGTGCAACAGGTCATGTCAGGGAGTACAAAATGTTATGTGGGTGCTCATAAAGCAAACTAATATAAACATGGTTATAAGTAAACAAGCACGGGTACTGTCAGAACAATAAACTGGAACATGTGATGTGTTATGCACATAGATACAGATTAATATAAGTTACAGAAATTTAGTAACAAGGATTTATATCATGTAGCACAGTTTATGGTTAAATGTTTACCTAAGTTACTACACAAAGTGCAATAGCATGTCATTATTTAAGAAGTAATACCACTACAATATATAGTCATGTTGATAGCAACAAAGGATTAAATACTAATAGCTTAGTGTAAGTATAAAGAGTTAGGTCACTAGCAGTAAAGCAAGAAAGGAAATTTATTATAAATATACACTGCATTGTTATTGAACACCATATCAAATATACTACTAGTGTAGCAACCATTCTACAGCAACATCATAGCTCTGATATCTTTATCTAGCTCTTTGCTTGATAATGCCGTTTTGTAAATTCACAGATACTATATTCACCTTTATGATGCTTGTTAAACACACACACAAATACAACCTATAATATAACCAATTGTATACCATATGCACTTTAGCCTATACTATATGAAAATTTATGTGAGTGGGACTATTGTAAACCATCATGAATAATTTATTAAATAGTAATAATAATGTTACGTGTAACTAGCATGTAAAGCAAGTATCAAATACTTGCCTCGGATCGATGATCAAGACAACGGAAACGACTGGACACGAATGCAACACGAAGCACGATCTGGGCTCGGCTAGGCGATCGGTTTGGGATCTACAACAGAAGAAGAAGACAAAGTCGACGGCGGCGATGGCTGCTTTGGGCCAACGTCGATGTTGCTTGGCTAGGGTTCAGCGACAACTATGGAAACGAGGTGACGATGAGGCGCTGGAACTGGGTCTCAGCACTAATGGTGTCGAGTGTAGGTGGGGGAGAGGAAGTTAGGGGTTCTCGGCGACGGGGTTTTTAGAGAAGAGAGAATATGAAGGTGGTGGTGAGAGATGTGAATATGGTTCTGGTGCTCGGGAACGGTAGAGGAGAGGAAGAGAGGGGGAGGAAGGAGATGACGATGAGAGGAGGGAGTCGGCGGCGACGAGGTGGTGATGGTGGATAGAGGTGCTCGGTTATAAGTTGCAGTGGTTCGTTTGGAGAAGAACGAAGGAGGAGGAGGTGCTGGAGTAGATGGTGACGAGGGGATGCAGAGTGGGTCGACAAGGGTTTAGGAGCGGGGAAAACAATAGGGTTAGGGTTTTTTTTCATGGGTTTCTCGTGGCGAGGCTTTAAAGAAGACAGAAGAAGAAGGAGGGGATGCATAAGGGAGGTGACCAGATGCGAGGCGCGGTGACGAGATTCGAGGAATCTACAGTATTCGCGAGAGCTGAGAGAAAGGGCGCGAGAGGAGAGAGAAAGAGAAGGGAGAGAGAGAGAGCTGCGGAGGAGAGAGAAGAAGAAAGAGAAAGAAAGAGGGCGAGGGATCTGCGCTCGTGGGGCCCAGGGAAGAATAGAAAAGGATTTTGATTGGTTGGGGATAAAGAATCGGTTTGGAAATTTTTTTATAAAAGATTTAATATCTTAAGGAATTATTCTACTGGCTGGGAAAGAAAGAGAGAGATGAGGCCCAGCGATGGGGAGTTGCGATTGGCTCAGGGTTTAGGGGAAAAAATATGAAAAGATTTAAATAAGTAAAGAAGATCTCTTAGTTGAAAAAAGATTTCCAAGCTATAAAAATATTTTCTCAATCTGATAAAACTAGGTTAGGTATAATTTAAAATATTAAATAATTAAAATTTGGCGAGATACAAATAATTTAGAAATGCGTCCGGGTCGGGTCCAAAAATTTGAATTTGAAATATGAAAAATATTAGCAAGTTCCAAAAATTGAAATGAAGGATTTTGTAATGAAAAAGTATACCCCCAAGAACGGACGCACGTACGTGCGCGTAGTCGTCCAAACACGTCCGTTTCACTGAACGGAACGAGAACACGATGCAAGGACGCTACAACAGTGTTAGGGGTAACAAGTAGGACATGACATGTATTTTTAAATTATTTTAAATGACTTAAACTGTTATATGCAAAATAGGTAATGTTGGGGTAATCTATAACTAGTAACTGCCAAAACATGATAAATGAAATAAATACCACAAATATCACATACGGTAACTGAAATTGGTATAACTGGACTCGGTTGTTACAATATTTACTAAAGTTCTTAAAATATTGTCTTTATATAACTCGAGGGGTTTTTATCAAAAATATATTAATATAGATTAAAAATAAAATTTCGAGGGTGATTAGTATTACTTAGGGTTTTTATGAGCATGGATTTTAAGTATTGTGGTATTTTAGTGCTAAATACTTAGCTTGGAAAGTTTGTTCCCCTCCGAAAGACGGCGCGACATGACGTCTTGCCTGAAATTCGGGGCAGATGCTAATTGGTGCTATCCGTCCACCTCTCCGAAGATGCCAAGTTGATTTATGGCACCATGTATCGAAGGTTTAAACGGATGCGGCCGATGTAGCAGACTTCGTCAGATTCCCCCTGGTTTGAGGGGTTTTTGATTGTGGGGACGCTCTTCCCTGCAGGCGCAAGCCCCTGCAGTTAATTACGCTACCGCATCGCGGTAGCAACTTTCTCCTTCTCCAGATGGTCACTTCGTGTCGTGTGTGTTTATTTTATGTTTTGTTGCCCGTGGATTGTTTACGGAGACCGAGTTATGTCGTCGCCCGTTGGGCGTGGACTAGTCCAAATCCGTGTTATCTTAGATTTGGGTTTGGGGGTTTGGTTTGAGGATACGTTAGCCATACTTGAGGCTAAAATCAACTCAAACGTTTGTTAAGGATACGTTAGTCTAACTTGAGACTAAGATCAGCTTAACAGGATCGTTTAAATCCTACAAAAGAGCATTTGGGCTCCATTGTTCCAGTTTAGGGACATAGTGGTCCATCGTATGTATGGCCGTCGGGACCCGTCACCTCTCTGACGACGTTGAAGGATTACAACGACAGATGTCAGAGGAGTTCAGAGATGTACCCTCGAACCAGAGTTAATTGGGGGAGATTCATAGTCCAGTCTGTTTGAAGGTTTAAGGATACGTTAGCCATCTTTGAGGCTAAGATCAACTTAAACGGGATCGTTTAGATCCGGCAAAAGAGCATGCGTGGCTCTATTGTTCCAGTTTAGGGACATGGTGGTCCATTGATAGTTTAAAGACATTGCGGTCCATGGGTAGTTTAAGGACATTGCGGTCCATTGTTAGTTTTAAGACATCTCGGTCAAGGTTAAGGACGTCGTAGTCCGTGGGTTTAAGGACCCCACAGTCCATTGTTAGTTTTAAGACATCTCGGTCAAGGTTAAGGACGTCGTAGTCCGTGGGTTTAAGGACCCCACAGTCCATTGTTAGTTTTAAGACATCTCGGTCAAGGTTAAGGACGTCGTAGTCCGTGGGTTTAAGGACCCCACAGTCCGTATCAATGCGTGGTCATCGGGACCCGTCACCTCTTTGAAGACGTTGAGGGATTACAACGCTGAGTATCAAAGGAGTGAAGAGATGTACCCTGGAACCGGAGTGGATTAAATAGTCTTTGGCCCAATTTGGGATCAAGACCAATTAATTATGTTATGAGCCCATTAGCCCAGTTAATTACGAATTGAGGACTTATGGCCATCTTGGGCTAAGTCCAATCAGGTCTGGAATATTGGCTTCCTGTTGGTCCCTTGAAGGAGAGGCTTTGCCTCTGGCCATTTAGCCAATTGGACCAATGTCTAGTGTTAAACACTAATGACCAATCAGTGTTGAACACTGGGAATGAGATTGATAAGTTGGTGTTTTAACACTAAAAGATAGTTGGTGTTAAACACCGACAACAAGGCTTTCAGATTAGTGTTGAACACTAAAACAGACCAGTGTTAAACACTGGCAACAGAAGTCCCAAACTAGTGTTGAACACTAAGGTAATCAGTGTTAAACACTGCAAATATAGTTCTTTACTTAGTGTTGAACACTAAGGCCAAACGATGTTTTATCACTGAATTCAGGGGTTCCATTTTAGTGTTAAACACTAAGGCAAGAGGGGCCACGTGGCAACACGTGAGAGCGCCCTTCCTTCATTTGTTCTTCTGAGACTATTGCATCTCTTAGAGCATCACGTGTCATCACGTGACTGTTAGTTATATGTATGCCCTAGAGGCCATTACTGTACATAGGATGTATTTTGTAGTGGATGCTGGGACATATATAGGAAGGACTTTCTTGCTCGACATGATAGTATGCTATCTGGTTACACTTTACCTTAACGTGTATACTGATTGTCTCTCTGTTACATGTTGGTAAAGCCCTTAGGATGTGTACTTGACTACCTGGACTATGATGCGGATCATACTAGTGGGGACATGGTAGTCTATAAGTACATCCTTCAAGGTCCCAAGTCGTGGGTGTATCGATACGGAGCATCGATACACCAGAGTAGACTAGTGCATACCTTCTCGACCCATACAGATGGGCGATGGATGATCCCATATCCATTGGTGTTTGACATCAGAGATGATATACGGGTGCTCAGTAATGACTGGGTACACTGGACGAACTCGCCGAGAACTCCCAGATGGTATTATACCTTACGTCAGATGGCAGTTCTCTGGTGACACTGGTACAGAGTAGTCTGTTGACCCGAGATCGTCATAGAGTCTTGTGTGGTTCCCACTGTGCTTTGATTTCCACCTTACCATGTCCAAGAGGGCGTGCAAAACGGTGGTTTTTGGGTACAGTCCCGAATCATATGGAGGCAATGAGCGATAGGAGGGGATTCGTCTCTCCCGGTATAGGGGGTTGATGTTGCACTGTGTTCGATTGGTTACAACCGGAAATCCCTGGCCAGGGTTGCTGAGATTTACTGGTAAGTGTTACCAGTAGTTTCTCGAACTGTTATAGACCTCATATCGACACGACTTATCGAGCTATTGGGGTCTGACGTTTACCACCCCTAGGCGAGATATGCGACATATCAGACGATCAGACCGGACTGTACGGTAAGTGTTACTGGTTGGATTCACAGGAGTGTAAGCGGGCTTGCTCGTCGATCTTCTGATCGCTCAATACCCGGGTGGCCGTTACATTTAGCAGACCGCTTGCGGCTTGTGGGTGTTTGATATGATCATCATCTGCTGCCGGCGTATTGACGAGTCTTTAGAGTCCTACACAGAGGTTTCCTGGCTCAAGCGAAACGAAATAGGAGCGCATATGAGATATGTGCGGGACCGAGAATAATGCGTGTATGTGATACCGTATTTCATTCTCGCGATTAATGTTTCGATTGGTTGTATGCGAAATAACCTAGTTATCGAATCGAAGATCGATTCGATAAATCGATACATTGTATACTAGTCGGTTGTGTGCGACATGACCGGATCATTGAATCAAGTGTTGATTTAATGATTTAATGCATAATTATATATTTGATATATTAATTTGCATTAACTAGTATTGGTTCACTTTAAAAGGATTTTCTCACTTGATGTACACAACTTGTATATGTGATATACTTTTGTGCACTTGTTTGTATCATGTTTGATAATACATGCTCACAAGGGTGTAGTTTTGGTTTAAACCTTGGTTATGTAAATGGTTAAGGTTTTTATTTATTTATTAATTTATTTATTTCTTTTTGGCAAGAAATAAAATGGTTGCTAGTTTTGTTTTATATTGAAAGTTCATGAAGGTTTGAAAAGTTGACCATTTTGTTTCTTTCCTTTAACCTAACCATTCCACTTAACCCTAGTTTATTCTCTACACCTAATCATGATTTGAATATGATAAGTATTGATTTTCTTTTCCATTTTTAATAACACTTATCATATTCTTTCATCATCTTCTTCTTCTTCAAAGATGAAGAAAGCTTGCTTCATCAATGGCAACTTGAGAATAAGAGTGAGAAATCCAATTCTAAAGTGAACCCACCTCTTATTTCTTCATCCTCTACCTCTTGCCAAGTAGTATAGGGTGTTTCCTTCACAAGTTTTCATGACTTGGTGAAGTGGGAGCTTGATCTTGTGATGCCTCGACGTAGATCATCTTCGGCACGAAGCCGACGACCTTGCCCGCCCATTTCTCCGACGAAGCCGACGCTAGAGCCCGGGATTCCATTTGGACAGCGAGGAGACTTCATCGCGGAGCTATGGAGGTGGAGGACCGGATCTACAAAGGTTGTATTTCCATTCTTTTAGTTAAGTTGTTAACTATTCGCATTTGTTTCGCCTAAACTTCTAGTTAACGATCTAGTCTAGGGTTTCTCGGCACCCGTAAAATTTGAAAATGGCATGGTTGATGCCTTGTGAGACCTCATAAGAGTGCCTAGGAACCCTACAGTGACGGGTGTTCAAACGCTTGTGTGTTAAAGCTTCTGTCAAGGGTCACGTGGGTCACGTGAGGCACTGCCTCAAAGGGGCTTTCTGTAGATCTTTTGGGGGGGGGGTCACGTGGTGACACGTGACCCTGCCTCTATGTATGTTGTTTAGAAGATCTGTTAATCTTTTTCAGGAATTAAATTTCTCGTAGGGTTGAACCCTGGCAATAATTTCAGAGGAATTAAATTCCTACTTCTTTTTGAAGATTTATACTCTGAATTTTCTGTAGGAATTAAATTCCTCATATATGTGAAGAACTGAATAGGGTTAAACCCTAATAAAAGCTTTAAGGAATTAAATTCCCACTCTCTGTTAGAGAATTATTCTGGGGAATAAGATTAAGGGAATTAAATTCTTGTTGTTTTAACGGAACTAAGTTCTTAATTAGGGTTAAACCCTGATTCTTTTCATTCTGAAGGAATTAAATTCCCATAACACAGGGTCAAGCCCTAATTTTATTTTAAAGGAATTAAATTCCTATAGTTCTGTGAGAATTAAATTCTCGTGCTTCCATTCCCTCTCTATGCTTTGGATCTGCATGGCAGGATCTCAACCCATTGAGAATTAAATTCTCAACTTCAAGGGGAGATGTGCACTTTACAGATCCTCTATCAAAGAGAGAAGAAATATGTCCTTCTGTTTTATATCAGAGTTAAACTCTGTTGAGAATTAAATTCTCTTTTCTTTCAAAAAGCCTTCCCTTTCTTACCTAGGGTTTTCTTTTGCAGAAGATCCAAATTCCTCAAAGTATCCAGGCTCTCTCCCTTTTCTTCCCTCTGCGTATATATCTTTTTTGTGTGTCTCTTGGCTCCTATTTATAGGAGAAGCAGCCGAGTCAATTAGTTTTTGATGAATCTTTCATTGAGAGATTTGATTTGCATCTATCATTCGTTTTGGACCTTTGGATTATTAGGTGAATTTTATTCACCATTGGATTTTAAATCCATAGATTCTCCTTTGTTATTTCGGTTAGATTTAAAGGCGAAATCTTTCCAAATTCGAGATTTTCCCATAAATAGATGATATTTAATCACCTCTAAATCTTTAATTTAATCGGTTGCTTATAATCTTTTTCCTTTGGAAAGATTTAAGCGATCTCTCCTCAGAATTTGATTCTGTTAAAAGATAGGCTTTGAAAACCGGTCACGTGTGGCCACGTGACCCTTGGTTACGTGTGGGCACGTGACCCCCTTGGAACGAGCTTTCTTCTTTCTTTCTGCGCCCTGCTTTCTGGTCGTTGCTTAGCTGTCACGTGCCATCACGTGACCCTTGGTCACGTGTGAGCACGCGACCCTCGGCTGGACTCTTTTTCTTGATTTAAACGGAGAACAAGTCTGCTACTTTTGAGTATCACGTGGCAACACGTGACCCTGGTCACGTGGGAGCACGTGACCTCTTCTGAAGCCTTTTTCTTGATTTGATCAGGGAACCGGTTTGCCTTTGAAGCTTCTTTTAATTGTCACGTGCCAACACGTGACCCAGGTCACGTTGGGGCACGTGACCCTTTCTGAAGCCCTTTTCTTTGATGTAATCGGGAAGCTGAATTTGTCCTGCTGATGCTTTTAGGTGTCACGTGCCAACACGTGACTGCTGGTCACGTGTAAGCACGTGACCCTTTTCTGAAGCCTTTTCCGTAGGCTTTCCTGATTTTAAATCAGGAAACAAAGTTCATGGTATTTTATTGAAAAACTTGTCCTTTATGGTATCTTGATGCTATTTTATTGTTATTTGTTAATCTATCATTTTAGAAAAACATAGGTTTATTATATTTTGAAAATATGGATTTATAATTTTATATAATTTTTCTAAAAATTAATTTTATTTTATTTAGAAAAAATCGTATTTCTTAAAAACGTATTTAAATCCTTTCGAGATCGAATGCTCCGTGAGGATGTCTGCATCTCGCTCTACTAGCCCAAGGATGTACGATAATCTGCACCATCTATTAGCGGGTTCCCTAAAGAAGGTTGTAGATGTATAATCGCAAAGGAAATGAAATACCGTTTTAAAAGGAATCCGGTTTTAGAATTATGTGGTATTTTATTCTAATGCTATTTTTCGAACCAAAAATACATACAAATAGGTATCGTGCTATGAAACTAAGTGTGCATGTGGGGTAGGTTGTTGCCCCGTGAAGTTTTCCTAAAGGTATTGTTAAGCAATTTTGTCGAAAAGATGTGATAACAAAGTTCAACGTATTTTAATGTAAAAGTTCAAATATGGTTGTTTTACATGAGATTCTTGATTTAAACTTGATTCTAAATATTGGTATTAAGATTACAAGTAAAGTGGTAAAATTGGTTTGACCAAAAGATAAAAGAAAATGGAGTTATAGGTGTTAGAAAAGATGATATCGGTAATAACTCCACTTTTACCGATTTTGATTAAAATGAAATTCAATGAAGAGAAAGAGAGTTTGGGAGGGACTTACGGTTTAGAAATGTCAAAGAAAGATTAAAGAAGAAAGGATGATCTTCGTGGCGTCGCGGGAGCTCCAGAATTTGCTTCGATCTTCGCCGGAACCAACTCGCTCGCTAACTCCACTTTTATTTCATTTGCACTAGGAACTTTTTAGAGAGTTTTGGCGAGAATTTTCAGAATGGTGCTGAGCCAAAGTGTGGGATGGTATTTATAGTAGAGAATTAGGGTTTGAGAATTAAAAATGTGGATTAAAAGCATTAAAATTGTGTTAATTGGTGAATTGAAATGTCTCTGTTTGATTGCTGGGAAATCAAACAGTGCAGAGGGGTTAGTAGGAGGTGAAGAGTCATGTATGCGAAGCACGAAGTTCATTGGCCACCATCCAACCGTCGGCGCCGGCCCCAAGCCTATTTCCGCCGGTCGATCTTGAGGCATTTGTCTCGAGATTTGTGCCATCTGATCAACTGTCTATTTACTCCATTTTCCACATGTTTGATTTTTCTAAACTTTTCATTTCCCCGTGTATTGCATGTGCAATCTTTTGGGCTTCCAAAAAGTTAAAAAGAAAAATCAGAAAAAAAATAATTGTTTCTAATAGGAATTGAACACAAGGGCTGCGTCACAGCAGTGTAAGGGCTTTACCAGTAAGCTACAAGTTATTTCTTGTTTTTATTTAATAAAAGTAACTTATAACTCAAACTCAGGCTGTAAAACTCATTTCTTGTATATTAACAGAAAAATTTCCGTACAAAGATTTCAGAGTCGTTACAGATCTCATGCAAACCCGAGTTTTCACCGACCTAAAATTCAACGCTCGGCTCGTCCTTCCCTGTATCGTATTGATTTGGAGATTCCACGTTCTTTTGTTTCAACATAGCAGACTCGTCAAAAGTGATATCTCTGCTAATCATAAATTTTGGCGATTTAGGATCTAAACACCACAACCTATAACGTTTGACCCCTGTAGAATAACCAAGAAAAATACATTTATTCGCTCGAGGATCTAACTTGCCTTCATGGCAATGGGCTTATGCCGGACAACCAAACACTTTATGTGTAGAATAATCAGCGTGCTTCTCAGACCATAACTGTTCCAGTATTTTACTACCAAGTGCTGTATGAGCTGATCGATTCACCACGTAGCATGTCGTGTTCACGGCTTCTGCCCATAACTCCTTGCCGAGCCCTTTATTAGATAACATGCACCGAGCTTTCTCCAAAAGAGTCTGATTCATCCGCTCCGCAACTCCATTTTACTACGGTGTGTGGACAACGGTATGATGTCGAACGATACCTTCGTTTTTACAGAATTCATTGAAATTTCACCACAAAATTCTAATCTGTTGTCCATCCTTAGCCTCTTAATCTGCTTGCTTGTCTGTTTCTAAATCAACGTCTTCTATTGCTTGAACATAAGAAACACATCACTCTTGTGCTTCAAAAAATAGAGCCAAACCTTCTCGAAAAATCGTCGATGAAAGTAAGCAAATATTTTGCACCGCTTCTTTTGGAAGCGACTTGAGAGGGTCCCCAAAGATCTAAATGGATATAGTCAAGATTACCTTTTATGTTGTGCACCGTCGAACTGAAACTAACTCGTTTATGCTTCCCAAAAATGCAATACTCACAAAACTCCATTTTCGATATGCTTTGACTTTAAAGTAGACCCAGCTTCGATAACTCGGCTATACCTCTCTCACTCATATGCCCGAGCTTCATGTGCCATAATCTAGTAACATCTGAATCTGAAATAGATTTAGATGATGAAACCGCCGCTAATCGAAAGTTTTTGAACCCCGCAACACATATAAGGACCCAATTTTCAAGCTCTTCATAATGACGAAAGCACATTTGGTAACTTTCAAAACTCCTACTTCAGCGGAGAACTTATAACCCTTACCGTCAAATTTACCCAATGAGATGATATTTTTCTTCAAGTCAGATACATACCTAACTTCCGCTAATGTTCTCATAACGCCGTCAAACATTTTGATTTGGATCGTCCCCTTACCAATTGCTCGACATGAACTATTATTGCCCATCAAAACCACTCTACTATTAAAAGACTCATAGGCGATGAACAAATCTCTATTGGGATACATATGGTAGGAACAATCCGAATCTATAATCCATTCGTTCTTGGATCGATATATGTTGTCAAGAAGCACAAGTAGATCACCTTCTCTTTCGGCAATACCAGTTCAGCTGAAGACTCTTTCTGTTTGTCTTCAAACTTTATCTTGTTCTGCAATTTGAAACAATCGATCTTGAAGTGCCCCTTGTTCTTACAATAGTTGCAGGTTAAGTTTTTATTCTTGGACTTCGACCTTGACTTCTTCTTGCTGCCTTCCGGGTCTCTCTTCTCCTCTCGCCTTAAAACAAATAAGCCTGAAGATTGACCATCGCCATTGCAAGAAGTTAACTCCTTGTCGATCTTTTTCTTGTTCATCAAATTTTCTTTGATATTCTTGATCGAGACAGTATCTCATCCATAGACCATGGTGTCACGAAAGTGCTTATAAGAGGGTGGTAAAGAATATAACAATAAAAATACCTGATCTTCATCATCAATCTTAATATCGATCTTATCCTGATCAGTAATGATCGAATTAAACTCACCGATGTGAGATTTGATAAGAGAGCCTTCTGACATATGAAATGTGTAGAGACGTTGCTTCAAAAGGCGTTGATTTATGAGAGACTTCTTCAAATACAACTCTTCTAAATTCAACCACAAATATGCCGCTGTCTTCTCCACCAAAACTTCTTGCAAAACTTCGTTTATCAAACACGATTGGATAGCCGTGAGAGATTTTTCATCCAACTCCTCCTATACTTCCTCCGTCATGGTGGGAGATCTTGAATTCTTTCTAAGAATCGTCTTTCTCAAATTATCCCGTGTCAATATGGCAATCATATGAATTTTCCATAGACAAATGCTCATATTCCCATCAAACTTTTCAATATCGAACTTCATAATCGTTGGAGACATGATGTAGGATCAAAAGAAGACATCTTGAGTGCTTACAAACCCTAAAACTTCAATATCACAATCTAAGAAGATGGGAAAGATGACACAAGCTTGAATTCTTATTGAGGCTGGAAACAAAGTTTTAAAACCCTTAATCCTATATGTTTCTATCAAGATTACTATGATTAATGGCATGGGTAAAGCGCGTCATCGCTGTTTAGTTGTCTAGAGGGATTCGCTTTTCCCTTCGCTCGTTAGAGGTACCAAGAGTCCGGTATTTGCTTCATTACATCGTTCTCATTCTAATTGTAGGAATTGCAATTGTATGAGTAGATATTGTAGTAGAAATCTGCCATTCACGTAATTTTTAACAATTATTTTATTTGTTTTATAAAACTTAACGAAGAGCTTCTTTTCATATACATTTTGACTTGGATTTTGTTTTTTCATATTTTATATATGAACCTACAAATCGATCATGCTGTAAATGGTAAGCTCTCTTGATTTTTGGTTTTGCTCCTGTTTATACACATTTGCATATAGAACCTAGAACCATTCTAATCGTTTACTATAAATTCTGAGAATCAGAAATATGTTCTATTAGAAATATGGTATCCCTCCAGCTGGGACCATTTTTCTTCTTCTTCTTTTTAATTTTTCTCTTAATATGTTTGTTTACTCGACATTTATTATTTCAGAAGCGTTATAATGCCATGAAAGAAGGAGCTGGATCTTGCATTCTAGGGGGAAAAACTACTATGCAAGGGCTTGCATGGTGCAAGCCCTTGCATAGCCCTTGGATGGGCTTCCCCCACATGCAAGGAAAGCCCATTCAAGGGCTCTAGAGGGGCTTGCACCATGCAAGCCCTTTTAGAGTAGTTTTTTCCATTCTAAGGTAGCCAAAAGAATGCGGTGGAAGCTTTGGAGGTGAACAACATAATATCCGGTGCTAACATGAACTTGTTGTAAGAATTACGTATCTATTGCGCAGCGGAAATCTAAGATCTTTGTTTTAGGGTAGATTGAAAACAACTATCCGACGGATACCAAATTACACGAAAAGAATACACCAACAAGAACACACAAGATTTACCCAGGTTCGGCGCAACTAGCACTTAATCCTGTAAACCACAACGAGAACTTCCACTATAAGAAATAATTACAGGAGATTACACCGACTTCTCACCCTCTTTTATAAAGAAATACACTTTCTTACAAAACCTCTTTATCTGTGACCACGCTTGGCCGTCTCTTCTATACTAATCAAACCATAGATCATTAGAGAATTATGGATACTTTAAAAAGTATTGAGAAAACCTCATATATATAGGATATATAAATGCTAGGAGATAAATTCATATTTAAACTAGAGATAAATATAAATTTAATTTAGAGTTTAGATTTAAATCTAAACTAAAGAGATTAGATTTAAATCCTAACTAATCCAAATTTAATCAAATTTAACAATCTACACCTTAATTCAAATTCGTCAAAAACTCTTCACTTTCTCAACATCTTAGAACTCCGCTCTTGTCGTCTTGAGCCCGAATGCACCTCAACAATCTACTAGGCAGAACTTAGACCGGAACCATCTTAGAAACACATTTGCCGGATCTTCTAGGGCACCAACCATCGTAAGTGACAACACATTCTTCTTGGTTTCCAAGAAAAATACTCTCACTTCCTCTAGAACTCCTAAACCCAACAATCTCCGCAAATCGATGGCCTCCCTAACCGGACTGAAGTGTCGATCTCTCTGGCACTGCATCCATGCTCAACATGTAACCTGTCGTCGAACTCCATCTGCACTTATCACCGGCGTAATCTATACCTGATGATAATATCGCCGAAAACCTGAAGTGTGCCTCTAAGTGAGAAGCCATGGGTCGTGTCTTCTCTATCCTATACCAAGCTAGAACTTGCTCGATACATTTCTGCAACCGACGCAACTCCCCATCCATGATACCGTAATGCCCCATGCCCCAGTATAGATGATATTGTCCGCTCTAACCAAAACCGCATGGTTTTGCCTTTTAGAGCGAACCAGACCCGACCAGGGGCCACTCTTCTATACTAATCAAACCATATATCATTAGAGAATTATGGATACTTTAAAAAATCTTGAGAAAACCTCATATATATAGGGTATATAAATGCTAAGAGATAAATTCATATTTAAACTAGAGATAAATATAAATTTAATTTAGAGTTTAGATTTAAATCTAAACTAAAGAGATTAGATTTAAATCCTAACTAATCCAAATTTAATCAAATTTAACAATCTACACCTTAATTCAAATTCATCAAAAACTCTTCACTTTCTCAACATCTTAGAACTCCGCTCTTGTCGTCTTAAGCCCGAATGTATTTCAACAATCTACTAGGCAGAACTTAGACCGGAACCATCTTAGAAATACATTTGCCGTATCCTCTAGGGCACCAACCATCGTAAGTGACATCACATTCTTCTTGGTTTCCAAGAAAAATACTCTCATTTCCTCTGGAACTCCTAAACCCAACAATCTCCGCAAATCGATGGCCTCCCTAACCGGACTGAAGTGTCGATCTCTCTGGCACTGCATCCATGCTCAACATGTAACCTGTCGTCGAACTCCATCTGCACTTATCACCGGCGTAATCTATACCTGATGATAACATTGCCGAAAACCTGAAGTGCGCCTCTAAGTGAGAAGCCACGGGTCGTGTCTTCTCCATCCTATACCAAGCTAGAACTTGCTCGATACATTTCTGCAACCGATGCAACTCCCCATCCATGATACTGTAATGCCCCACGCCCCAGTACAGATGATATTGTCCGCTCTAACCGAAACCGCACGGTTTTGCCCTTTAGAGCGAACCAGACCCGACCAGGGGCCACTTACCTGGAGGTCACCCATCCTAAGACTTCCTTGGCCCGGACACGCTTAACTACGGAGTTCTCAAGCTCCTGTAGTGCCGATTCACTTAAAAGGCGTCTCTGTAATTGAGAGTGGTATCATTACATTTATAATGCAGTTCGGTCCTCTTTCGGAATGTATTCCAAAGATTTCCCATTGTTCTACAGTAGGTCCCATGGACTCAAGAGGTAGGCCCCACGGATTCAAGAGGTGTCCCCCGCCCCATTGGCATGACAATTGGTGTGACACTTTTCTCCGTAGTTAAGCGTGAACCGGGTCCCGACATTCTCCCCACCTTTAAACAATGGTTCGTCCTCGAATCACAGACCTACTACTGAGGGACCTGCATGGACCACCATAAATGTAATGCCACATGCCCCAGTACAAATGGTATTGTCTGCTCTGGCCGAAACCGCACGGTTTTTCCCTTTAGAGCGAACTGGACCCGACCAGGGGCCACTTCCCAGGAGGTCACCCATCCTAAGACTTTCCTAGCCCGAGCACGCATAACTACGGAGTTCTCAAGCTTCTGTAGTACCGATTCACTTAAAAGGCACCCTCTGTAATTGAGGGTGGTATCATTACATTTATAATGCAGTTCTGTCCTCTTTCGGAATGTGTTCTGAAAATTCCCCATTGTTCTACAGTAGGTCCCACGGACTCAAGAGGTGGCCCCTGCCCCCTTGGCATGGCATTTTGTTCCGTGTGGCACTTTGTTCCTTGAGCAAGAACCAGGTCCCAACATTACTGGGGCATGGGGCGTAACATTTATAATGCAGTTCGGTCCTCTTTCGGAATGTGTTCCGAAAATTCCCCATTGTTCTACAGTAGGTCCCACGGACTCAAGAGGTGGCCCCTACGAATTCAAGAGGTGGCCCCCGCCCCCTTGGCATGACAATTGGCGTTGCACTTTGTTCTGTGTGGCACTTTGTTCCGTGAGCAAGAACTGGGTCCCGACAGATACTATCCATGTCACGAATCAAACGTGTAGTCTTTCTGCAGAACTCCTGATTCTTTTCCCTTGGAGACCAGTCCCTAGCGATTCCTGTGTGCCGAATAGTTCCTGACCTCTGCATTACTGGCTCTACTGGACTCTCCATCTGAATCGAAGTACCGACCACCTCATCTTTCATAACTTAGACTGGGACTTCAAACTCCACCTCGCTTGGCAGCATACATGTTCTCAAATAACCATCTGACTGAGTCTGTCTTCTTTGAAGTATCGTAGACTCAACGAATGTCACTTGGCTGTTTACTCCACTATGGGTCCTATGACATCACAACCTGTACCCTTTTGCTCCGTCTTCAAAGTCGACAAGAAAACGTCTTTTGATCCTCGGCACTACGATGCATCAAATTCCATGAATCCCTAAGTAATTCCCAGCCCCTTCAGTTCATAATTCCTCGGGAATTCTTATATCTACCATCGTCGATGGTTACCGATCGATGAGGTACTCGGTAGGAGATAGGGCTCCAGCCGAAATTTCCTTAGAAAACCAGTCGTAAGCCATAAAGTTCTGTTCTTCCAAACTGTCTGAACCATCCGCCATATAATGCCATCTAACCGAGGTTCTCACAATGTGCTGTATAGATGCATGATCCTCTCCGGCCTACATAATCCTGTGAACTCCAGCAAAGCGAACCATCTGCATAATCTGAATCGAAGAACTTCTATGTGCTTCCCGGACTGTTTTAGATAGAATCGGTTAGTAAGGGGTTTTTTCATGTAAAAGGACTCTAGTATGTTCAATAATTCTGCCGTTGTCGTCTCATGCGCCACTTCGTAAAGAACTTTATCAACTATTAAAATCCAGATTGAACTGTGAGCTTTATCCTTCATCTCTACACTTTTCGCTACCGTGGTCGTCGCCGGCTTCTTGTCTTTCTGTTCGACATGAATAACTGCATTTTATACTACTCATTCCTTATCATTTTGTTAATAAACGTGTGCTTTTAATCTATGATTGCTCATTAGTACAGGTTATAGGTACACAGGGGAATAACACTGGAAACATGCACAACTTGCACGAATACGACGGATTTAAGTTGAAACTACAATCGGGACGGAAAATGATCAACATCCAAGTGTTTTTGCAACAAAGTAAGTGTGTATACAAAAATTACTCACTTTTGTCCAACATGATAGAAAAACAATACAACATGATGCATGTGTGATCAAGTGGGCATGGCTCATGATATGGGATAACCATGGATCATTACAAGTGGGCATGACATGATGCATAAGTGGGGGAACACACTTATTGTGTCATGCAAGTAGGTTTAGGCAAGTGGGAATTTGAATAAGTGTGATGAACACATTGCCCACTTAATCACCTCTTCTGTTCTTAAGTCACAAAATAAAATCAAGTGAGAATAAGAGAAAACAGAGTATGCTAAAAATCAATAATTGAGCAACGAAGTATACTGGAGGAAGATTGGCCTCACAGGCTGCAACTTGGCCGCCATTTGACCGCAAATCTCAGCCCCACATCCTGTAACGACTCTGAATTTTCTGTACACAATTTTTCAGTTTAATGTACAGAAGAGAGTATAACAGCTTGGGTACAAGTTATAAATAAATTTTGCTAAAGAACAGCAAGAAACAACTTGTAGCTTACTGGTAAAGCCTTTGAACTGCTGTGACGCAGCCTCTGTGTTCAAATCCTATCAGACACATTATTTTTCTGATTTTATTTTTTGAACCTTTTGGAAGCCTAAAAGTTTACATATGCAATGCACATAAAATAAAAAGTCGGAAAAATTAAACATATGCAAAAAGGTGTTAACACTGGCGTGAACATGTGGCAAGAATACAGAGCCCTATAGCCTTAATCCGACCGGCCAAACTTCATCAAAAACCGGCGGGGACGGTCGATCTTGGCCCAAGCTCCTCCGTGCTTTTCACACCCAACTCTTGGCCTACCCCTAACTCTCCCGCACTGTTTTATTTCCCTACAATCAAACAGAGACTCTTCAATTCACATTTATCTTTATTTTAATGCATTTTAATTCACTCTTTTAATCCCCAAACCCTAATTCCATACTATAAATACTATCCCATGTCCTAGCCCTTCACCATTCTGAAAATTCTAGCCAAAATTCTCTCAAAGGTTCCTAGGTGCAAGTGGAGTAAAGTGGAGTTAGCAAGCGATCAAGTTCCAACGAGGATCGAAGATAATTCCGGCGATCCCGCGACGCCACGACGACAACAATCCCTTCTCCTACCTTTTCTTATTATAATCAAACGGTAAGTCCCTCCCAATCTCTCTTCTTCCTCTTTGAAAATCTTTTTAAAATCGAATATCGGTAAGTGGAGTTAATACCGATGTCGATCTTATAAACCCTAAAAACTCACCCTTTTTCTTACATATTGTTCATACAACTTTTACACAATACTTGTAACATTATTATAAATGTTTAGAATAAATTATAACCTAGAATTCCATGCAAAATAACTTTAATTTAAGTTTTTCGTTTAAAATACCATGAACTTCACATATCTCTCTTTTAGTATTTTTGTTAATTATACCTTTAGAAAACCTCACGGGGTAATGACCTACCCCTCACAAACACACATGTTACCATAGCACGATACTCTTTGAACATAGTTTTTGTTACGATTACAATATTACATTAAAATACCACTTACTATAAAAACGGTTTTCTTTTGAATTGTATTTTTTTAACTCCTTTGCAAATATACCTCTACAACTCTTTTTAGGGGACCCACTATTGGATAGTGTAGATTATCGCACATCCTTGGGCTAGTTGAGCGAGATGCAGACCTCCTCATGGAGTATTCGATCTCGAAAGGTTTTTAAATACGGTTTTTAAGAAAAACGCATTTTCTAATTTAATAATTTTTTAAAATAATTATATAAATATTATAAATCCATATATTTTCAATATAACAAACTTACATTTTTAAAAGAATGAAAGTTCACAAGTTTCACCAAAATACCCTCAAGATATCAATACAAGTCAAGCTTTACAATAAAATACCATGAACCATTCAAGCTAAGTATTTATCACTAAAATACCTCAAATCCCTAAAATTCACATTCATGGAAAATCTAAATAATCTAAATAACTTCTCTAGATTTATTTTGAAATTATATAAAAATATTTTTCTTAAAACTCCCTCGAGCTATATAAAACACTGTTAAGGATTTTAGTAAATATAGGTTTAAGCGGGATCAATTTTCTTGAGCCCCAGAGAGCCAGAGAAAGTGAGTGCTTGCCTATTTAAGGTAGAAAACTTAATTGTGTTATCAATGGTAATTGTTTTCGAAGAAGACACAAATCCTGCCGTCCATGTGCAGCAGTTACCGATAACTCCTGAACCTAATTCCAGATCTAAATCAGTTATAAGTGTCTGACTCAAGTCTGAGTGTAAATCAAACTTGAAACCAAACTCAAATCAGAATCCAACTCAAACATGAATCCAAAGTCTAGCATGCATACTTGAACCTGAACCTGAATGCCTGAATTCAAACACATATACTAAACTTGAGTACATGACTTGACTTGACTCGAACCATAAATACAACTTGACATGAATACATGAATACTCGATATCGACATGAACTCTATCTTTCTATTTGATGTATTCATAGATTTGAGCAAGGTCTGTAAATTTAACTGTAACGTAGAATACACGGGGTGCTGGGGTAATTCTTGTGTGAATCCAACGAAATCTCAGGAGTCCCACTAGATCATGAATCCATATCTACTAATTGTTAGTTATATGTATGCCCTAGAGGCCATTACTGTACATACGATGTATATTGTAGTGGATGCTTAGACATATATAAGGAGGACTTTCTTGCTCGACATGATAGTATGCTATCTGGTTACTCTTTATCTTAACATGTACTCTGATTGTCTCTATGTCACATGTTGATAAAGCCCTTAGGATGAGTACTTGACTACCAAGACTATGATGCAGATCATACTAGTGGGGATAGTGTAGTCGCCAAGTACATCCTTCAAATGTTCCTAGTCGTGGGAGTACCGAGACATGGCATCGATACTCCAGAGTAGACTAGCGTATGCGCTTCTTGACCCATATGATGGGCGATGGATGATCCCATATCCATTGGTGTTTGACATCAGAGAAGGTATACGGGTACTCAGTGGAGACTGGGTACACTGAACGGACTCGCCGAGAACTCCCAGATGGTATTATACCTCACGTCAGATGGCAGTTCTCTGGTGACACCTGTACATGTTAGTCTGTAGACCCGAGATCGTCATAGAGTCTTGTGTGATTCCCACTGTGCTTTGATTTCCATCATACCACGTCCAAGAGGGCGTGCAAAAAGGTGGCTTTTGAGTACAGTTCCGGATCACATGGAGGTAATGAGCGATAGGAGGGGTTTCGTCTCTCCCGGTATAGGGAGTTGATGTTGCGCTGTGTTCGATTGGCTATAACTGGAAATCCCTGGCCAGGAATGCTGAGATTTACTGGTAAGTGTTATCAGTAGTTTCTCGAACCGTTATGGACCTCATATCGACACGACTTATCAAGCTACCGGGGTCTGACGTTTACCACCCCTAGGCGAGATATACGACATATCAGACGAAGAGACCGGACTGTACGGGAGTGTTACTGAGTGGATTCGCAGGAGAATGTACAGGCTTGCTTGTTGATCTTCTGATTGCTCAATACCTGGGTGGTGTTACGTTTAGCTGACCGCTTGCAGCTTGTGGGTGTTTGATATGATCATCACCTACTGCCGGCGTATTGACGATTCTTTAGAGTCCTACACAGAGGTTTCTTGGCTCAGGCAAAACGGAGTAGGAGCACATATGTGATATGTGCGGGACCGAGAATATTACGATATGAGATACCGTATTAGATTCTCACGATATGTGATATCGGCCGGGTATATGTGATATAGCCGGGTCATCGGATCATGTATTGATTCGATGAACTGATACAGATTATATTAGTCGGTTATTTGTGAAATAGCCGGATTATCGAATCAAGTGTTGATTCGATAATTTAATGTATAATTATATATTTGATACATTAAATTATATTAACTAATATAAGCTCACTTAAAGATTCTTTTTCTCACTCGGGTAATACATTGATATATATGTGATATATGTTAATTGTATTATTTTATTTTGTTACAATAAATATTGTATATATGATATATAATATTGTAACAAGTTAAGGTTACAAATGTAACATGTTTTATGGAGTTTAAACATGGTTAGGGTTTGGATTAGGGTTAAGATTTCTTGAAGCTTTGCTTTTGTTTTTAAGCAAAGATATTTTGTAAAGATATTTGATTGATATTTCTTAACCAAACCCAAACTCTTTACCATAGTAAATTCTCTACATGGGTTAAGTCTTCATTCTTAACCCATGGTTGCATTTCTAACCCCACACAAGTTTTCATTATTCATCACAAAGTAATTCTTCTTCTTCTTCCTTTGAGAAAAGCTTTCTAGCTTTTTCATTTGTGATGAAAGTGAGTGAGAAATTGAAAACAAATGAGAGCTAAATTCCTACTTCATCATCCTCATTTATTCTTGCCACTTAGATTAGGGTGTTTGCTTTGCTAATACTTGATTAGCAAAGCAAGAGCTTGGGTTTGAGTTTCTTCAAGGTAGATCATCTTTGTTATTGAAGATCGAAAGCAAGATTGCATCTTTCTCTTCATGGAGCCTTTCTAGAGTCCGGATACATGCTGATCACAGCGAAGGGACCTCAACACGGAGCTTTAGAAGTGAAGGAACGGACTACCAAGGTTGTAATCCCTAACTCTTAGAAGTAAAGTTGTTTACTTGCTTTATTTCACCTAATCTCTAGTCTAAGATCTTGGTTAGGGTTGTTCGGCACATGAAAAATTTGTTTTTGGCATGGTTGATGCCTTGTAGAACCTTGTTCTTGTGCCTAGTAACCCTACAGTGGTATCAGAGCCAAGCTAGAGCTTTAGGCGATATCTAGACGAAGTTTAAAGTCCGATCGAACCTCGAAACGTAGATATACACCCCCTCTATGGAAATTTTTTAAAATGTTGATTTTTTCTGTATTAAAAATACTCAGAAAATTAAGCAGGGAATTCTAAGGATTACTGTGAAAAACGAACCACTAATCCCCTTAAAGCGCCGCAGAACCACGACAATACCATGCCATGCACGGCGGTTCCGCGGCCGTACAGGGGTATTAGGGTTAGATTTTTCACAGTAACATCCGTAGGTATTTTTGCATGCTTCTGGGAATTTTTAATTTTACTCAAGTGTTGAGTTTTCTGGAGATCTTTTGTATTCGTTGATTCGATCGGAAAGATTAACTTCGTTTAACTTTTTCCGGGTAATTTAGAACGTGTTAAAAAGTTCGAACGGATATCAATAACTCACTTTTTCCCCTGCTGGAAAATTTCTAAGTGTTGGATTTTTCCTTAGTTAAAGAACATTCACAGTCGTGCAAGTAACGCGGTGGACCCTCTAGAAGAACACAAACCTTAACTCGATTATGTGACCGTCTGAACCACCTCTAAACCTTAGGGTTTGTGGCAGTACAGCGTTGCCACATGTGAAGCGTTGGTTTGACCCTTCTACGGCTGGGCTGTTGGTACTGTGGCATATGATGGATGCTTTTAAACAAAGTTCAAGTATTGAGCAAAAACGGAAATTTTGGGTGTTTGTTTATTCGATTGGAAAGTTTAATATTGTCTATTTATCTGGAATGTGATATAATATTTGGAATCCACAAGTAGTTATGAGATAACTAATTTGAATGTTATAAATCTTGCAGTTTAGTCTCAAATGATCGGTTGCCATGGGATTTTGATGTGATCAAAAGTCCGTTGCAATCACATAGCGTATGCGGATACTCGCCGGGTAAACTTAATAGATAGCCACGCCCCATAGCCCCGACCAAGTGACTGTAGGAGAACCCCGTCGCCAAAAACATCCGTTCGGGTGCTCGCGGCAGCGGTGTTCCGCCTTAGTGCACTTCGTTGACGGCGTCGGGGGTGTAACCATCTACTAAAGTTTCTGACGAGCATTCGATCAGGATGTCGGAAATGTTGTTGAATTGCCCGACTAGATATTGAAAAGAGTTTTCGATATTGAGACTAAAATGCGGGGTTTATAATTGTTAGGCATGCGATGTCTAAGGAATTTATTTGGTTAGGCATGAGATGTCTAAGAAGGTTGCGGATTCCAACTGTTGTAGTTTTACACTTTCTTTTCTGTGACCGTAAGTGTAATATGTGGTGTATCGCCGGTTTCGTTGCTATACATCAACGACAATTGAGATACACATATTTACTTACGTTGATGACATATGATGTTATGTGTTGCTGTGATATGTATATTGGATCGTCGTGTTTTGAATAGCCGGGGTTTTTATGTGAGATGAGGGTTTTTATTTTCATTTATGTAAAATTCATTGTATATAATATTCTTTTATTGGGGCACTTCCGGGCTAAGGATGATGTCACCATTGTATATTATTTACTTTTCCGCATTAGGATAGACCCAAGGCGGGGAGCACAAGTAACCGGGTTCTAGAGTCCAGTGGGAGACCATCTCGAGGAGTCGAGACCGGGTCTCCTAACTTTAGAACTGGCAGGGTTACTTGCCGCTCTCGTAGGGGTCTAGGGATGTGGGTTTGGCTATTCATCACGACCGTGGAATCCGTGTTTTATACAGGCTCGTATTAAAACACGGACCTCCTAGTATATCCAATATTTCATATATGTTCTTCTTCTGCATTGTTCTGTGATGAGATCATATTACTTTCTGAGACGAATGTTTATATTATATATATGAGATATATATTGTATATTGTTGATTTCGTTTCAAATGTGATGCTTGTGAAGCATAATAAATGGGACTTCATTAATGAGATTAATGAAACTAAAAGAAATCTAAATATGCTGTAGAAACTTGTTTAAAAACTGGTAGCTCTAGTTCTTGCTTTGCATAGCGGTATTCCTTGTAGAATATCCAGCACCTCCGGGATCCCTTCACCGGGAGTGACCTCTTTAGTGAAACTAGCGGATGCTACAAACTCGGTTTGTCTTTTGATTGTTTTTATAGTTTTTGCTATGCATAGTGATATTTGTGAAATATCCTGTACCTTATTCGATGAGGAAAGAGCCGAGATCCCTTCACCGGTAGTGACCTCTTTAGCAAAACTAAAAAAAGGCCTAAAAAACATTCCATTTAAAATCACTCGATTCTACAACGATATCAAGTTCATTACGCAAAGGGTTTTCTTAAAAACCTGACATAGCCCTCCGTCATTTCAAAAAAGTACTTCATAGTATTCGTGCTGCGTTTGTTGACCTTGTCAAGGCGCAGTGTGCGGTAGCTATTTATGCTTATCTGCAAAAGCATATGATGCGATTGAGTTAGGGTAGTCGTGTGACTTTGTTGACCTTGTCAAAGGTCATGCGGGTGAGTTTAATTCAATCGGGAAATGACGAGTTGAACTTGACTCGCGGTCTATGGTTTGTTGACCTTGTCAAGGTCATAGATCGCTCGGGGCAAAATATTATTAGGAATTTCATGAGTTGAAATTTGCAATGAGATTGCATATCTTTTATGAGATAGTTGGATCCCGATACCCGCTGCGAGTAAGAGTTACTCCTGGGAGAATTTTACACATTACAATTAGCTGATCAAGTAGGTGTCTAGAAAGGTTTCAACGGGGTTATGCCTATGGGAAAACGGGGTTTACTTTAATTAGGTCCGTGCGAAAACACGGGGAACCTCCCTCAAAGTACCGGCACTGGCCTGGCTGAAAGATTGGCGAACTTGTAGGGTGTAATTAATCCCGGCTAGTCTTTCCTTTTAGGGTTTGAAGGAAGATTTGACTAAAACAGTGGGAGACATCCTGATTAGGTATATTAATAACCAATCTAATCTTGCAATAGCATACGCTGAGTGTTTTCTTCTCTTTCTCTCCAGGTAGCGACCATGTCACGCCTTAAATCAAGATAATAATACGGATGCATTGACAGAATCCTCTTGTTATACTGCGCTAAGGAACGTTGGTCCCGCTCCAACTTATAATTGTTATAAGACAGAGCAGGAAATAGGGGATTACCAGAATTCCCGTGCCGCCCAAACGAAGAAAGAGCATGCTGATGCATCATCTTCGGGTGTGTTCATTACAAAGAACTGTTTCTCAATATCCTTTACGTCCTGGGTATGTGATACCGGATCAGGATCCCGCAAATATAATCTGTTACATGGGCTACAGATAGGTAGAGGACTGAGAACGGGTGATAAGTTTCAAGAGTTGGAAATGATGCAAGTGTTGCAGCCAAGTTAGTTGGCAGTTATTGAAAGGTTTGCCTAGCACCCTATAATGAGTTTTGAAGCATCACATGTCTCAAAGTAAGGATTTTGATGGTGCTAAACAAACATGCAAAGGAATCGATCCTAGAAAATTAGGGTTACGAAACATAAAGCTAATCAAATTAGGGTTTCGAGACTACAACCTTTGTAGCTCCCTTTTTGCTTGACTCCTTAGTCTCTTGGGTGTTGGAAGAAGGTCCTCTTATAGTCTTCTCACGTCCACGACGATCCACCCGGAGTTTCCCGTCCAAGCTCGCAACTTTGAAAAAACAAAGTGAACACTCTAAACAAGTTGGCTAAACTTGTGTAGAATGATGTTGTGGCTAAGGATCTCACTTCAAAATCCTATTTTTATGAGTATTTTGCTCTCTTGAAAGAACTAGAAAGCAAAGGATCAAGGTTGATGAAGATGATGGACTTTTGTGTAGAAGAGAATAATGAATCATTGAAAGAGAAATGAAAAATAAGCATATATATATTTTTCATTCCTCATATCCAACCATGGTTAACTCTAAAGATATTATTGGATTAAAGTTAAAAGCACAAAAAGAAAATAAACCATGGGTTAAAAGGTAGGTGAGCATGGTAAGGTTAAGAAGAGTGTAGAAACCTTTTATGATTTAACCCAGTTTTCATTTCATTTTTGTTTTAATTTAAAAGCAATAATAATCCATAAAAATAACCATGGTGTGATTCTTATATTTCCACCATTCTCATTGTATAAGCAACCATGATAAAATGATGTATGTATGCATGTGTGCATGCACATCCATATGTGCATGAAGAATAATTAATGCATACATGCATGCATACATCCAAAATAAACAAGATAGGATTTGTAGTGAGAAGCTAATGATAAATCAACACTTGATTCACTAATCCGGTCATATCACATACGACCCGACTGTAAGTCGATGTAGTACACCCCAGTACTTGTGGGGAGGCGGAATTTTCTAAAACGATCATGTTTAAAGAACGAACATCGACTAACCGCTTGAATCGAAGCTAAACGATAACTAACCAAACATATAGTTGTTCTAAACTACTATGCTTAGGGATTATACTTATCGAAACTAGTCCTTCGTCTTTACGATCTCCTTGTTCTCCTCGGCCTTCTCTAGGTAGTAGACGATCCACCCGAGAGCAAAACTCCAAGCTAAACCTCTAAACTTGAGGCAACTAACCTTCTTGGATTGCTAATCAAAGAAGATAGATGAAATAGAGTGATGGTTATGGATTGATTAGTCTAACTAATCCTAGATCTCAACACATGAGGGTGAGGATTAGTCTTTTGAAGAGAGAGAGCTTGAGGAGAGAGAATGTGAATAATATTATGATAAATAAGTTATGAGTATCATATCATATATGAAGCATTTTCTAATAAGAAGAAAAGAATAAAGAGTGATGAATAATCATGCTTCATAAAATATCTAGTGGTGATTCATTAGCATGAGTCATTAAGCAATAAATGATAATGACACATGCTTAATGAATCACCACCATGACTCATATAACTCATTTAATGAATATGACACATAACCCTCCTTAGTCACCATCTTCTAGAAGCTTCTCGAGTAATTACGAGAACGCCCCTCCGATCCGTAAAAATACGGAAAAACTTTAGACTGTATAAATCCAATAGCCGGAAACCAGTAACTGGCTTAAACCAAAGCCGACTGGTAAAAACTGTCCGAAAGTCGTACGCGCGTAAACGCACGTATGCGTCCGAACCCTTTGTCGCAAAACCATGCGACCTCTATATCGTTTCGCCTGGAGTAGAAAACTCTCTGTGTGGGACTCTAGAGACTCGACTACTACGCTGGCAGTGGGTTTAACCACAGACCGCAAGCGGCACTAGCTGTATGTAACGGTCCCCAGGTAGTTGTCGATAAGAAGGCCGATGAGAAAACCCATCCGAACTCCTACTGAGTCTGATGTGACAATCTCCATACAGTCCGGTCCGTTCGTCCAAGACTATCGCATATCGGGCCTAGGGGGCGGCAAGCGTCATTCCCCTAATAGCGGTATAAGTCGTGTCGGAGGGAAGCCCATTACACCCTGAGAAACTACTGGAACCTACCAGCAAATCTCGCTTGCCCTGGCCAGGGACTTTGCGTAATGGCTCTCTGACACAGCACGATATCTACTCCCAATACCGGGAGGGACGAATCCTTTCTAACCGCCACTGCCTCCAAGTGCTCGGGACTGCACCCAACTGCTACCTGTTTGCACGACTCCTTTGAGCCGTGGTAGGGTAGCAATCTAAGAACAGTGGGACACACTCGAGGCGAAGTAGCAGTGTCAAGTCTGCAGACTACGCTGTACTCATGTCACCTGGGAACTGTTCACTGACGACTGGTATCAAACCAACCAACAGTTCCCTGTGAGTCCTGTCCGGTGTACCCGTAACCTAACGAGCACCTGTATACTATCTCCAGTACGACGTACTGACGGCTGTGGGACAGACCATTTCCCCAACTGGGATGAGAAGCGTACACACCAGTCTACTCCGGAGTATCGATGCTCTGTCTCGATAATCCAACGACCAGGGACCTGAATAAGGATGTGCTTGTAGACTACCCAGCCCCCACTAGTGTGACTGCCATCACAACGCTGGTAGACAAGCAAGATCCTAAGAGCTCTATCAATACGTACACTCACATATTAAGATAGAAAAACCAAGTAGCATACTACCATGTTTAGCAAGACTGTTATATACATGTGAATATCCCAAGCTTCCATTAAGTAATATACAAGCTAGTATGATACAGTAATGGCCTTCTAGGGCATAAACACTAACACCGACCATAAGCAAGCCACCCAATTAACATACGGTATCCTATACGCGCATTTTAATCGGGTCCAAGCGCATATCGCATACGCGCGCCACAACGTTTCGCCTGGACTAGGTAACTCCTTTGTGGGACTCTAAGACTCGTCAATACGCCGGCAGTGGGTGATGATCACATCAAGCACCCCCAAGCCGCAAGCGGTCAGCTAAACGTAACGGCCACCCGGGTATTGAGCGATCAGAAGAAAACAAGCGAACCTGTTACAACTCCCGTCGAGCCATCTGGAAACACTACCGTACAGTCCGGTCTCTTCGTCAGATATGCCGCATATTGAGCCTAGGGATGGTCACGTCGACCCCAATAACTCAATAAGTCGCGTCTGTGAATGGTCTATAACAGATCGAGAAACTACTGATAACACTTATCAGCAAATCTCAGCAGCCCTGGCCAGGGACTTACTGATATAACCAGTCGGGCACAGCACAGCATCAACTCCCAACACCGGGAGAGACGAAACCCCTCCTATCGCTCATTGCCTTCGTGTGTCTCGGGACTGTACCCAATGGCCACCTGTTTGCACGACTCAGTAGAGCCGTGGTAGGGTGGCAATCAAAGTACAGTGGGAGAACACACAAGACTCTATGACGATCTCGGGTCTACAGACTAACCTGTACCAGTGTCACCTGAGAACTGCTATCCGACGATAGATATAATTCCATATAGGAGTTCTCGGTGAGTCCGTCCAGTGTACCCAGTCACCACTGCGCACCCGTATATGATCTTGATGTCAAACATCGATGAATGTGGGAATATTCATCGCCCATCGTATGGGTCTAGTATCATATACGCTAGTCTACTCTGGTATATCAATGCCCCGTCTCGATATACCTTCGACTAGGGACATTCCAGGATATGCTTATAGACTACAGATGTCCCACTAGTACGATCTCCATCATAATCAAAGTAGTCAAGCCGATATCCTCAGGGTTTTATCAGCATATATGAATGAATAAAAGCATGATCAAATCAACATGTCAGATAAAGAAGAACCAGATAGCATACTATCATGTCGAGCAAGAATACATACTGAATATATATATATATACATGTATAGATACATCCACCATCACATAATGGCCTCTAGGGCATACATATATCCAACAATCTCCCACTTGCACTAAGGCCAGTTATTGGCGTATCTCATACCCAACATCTCAAAAAGTCGCTCATGCTGTGGCTGAGGGAGGGCCTTGGTGAGTGGATCCGCGGCGTTATTCTTTGTGTCTACTCTCTTAATCTCGATCTCGCGGCGATCTACAATCTCCCGGATCAAATGAAAGCGCCTCAGGATGTGTCTGGACCGCTGATGGGACCTGGGCTCCTTGGCTAACGCCATAGCCCCATTATTATCACAATACAAGGGTATTGGATCAATAATGGTTAGAACTACTCCTAGCTCCGAGACGAACTTCTTCATCCAGACGGCTTCCTTGGCGGCATCATTTGCAGCAATGTACTCAGCCTCCATCGTAGAGTCTGCAACGGTATCCTGTTTGGAACTCTTCCAACTTACCGCCCCTCCATTGAGGGTAAATACAAACCCTGAGATAGATTTGTTGTCATCTTTATCGCTCTGGAAGCTCGAATCGGTAAAGGCCTCCATTTGGAGATCTGTATTACCATACACCAAGAACAATTCTTTAGTCCTTCGTAAGTACTTAAGAATGTTCTTCACAGCTGTCCAGTGGTTCTCCCCTGGGTTGGATTGATACCTGCTTACAACACTAAGTGCATAAGCTACATCTGGGCGTGTACATAACATCGCATACATTATAGATCCTACTGCCGAACCATAAGGTATAATGCTCATGCGAGCTCTCTCTTCATCGGTCTTTGGACAAGAATCCTTGGAGAGAGTGACTCCATGGCAAGCGGGTAAGGCACCCCGCTTGGAGTCTTCCATACTAAACCTTTTTAGGATGGTGTTGATGTACCTGGTTTGGGACAATCCCAATAACTTTTGGATCTATCCCTATAGATCCTTATGCCCAGGATGTATGTGGCATCACCCAGGTCCTTCATGGAGAACCTTAGTGATAAGAACGATTTGACCGACTGTAGCATAGGAATATCATTTCCTATCAGAAGAATGTCATCTACGTATAATACGAGGAATGTGACAGCTCTTCCTACAGCCTTCTTATAAACACAAGGTTCATCTGGATTTTTGATGAAATCAAACTCTTTGATAACATCATCGAAACAGATGATCCAACTCCGAGATGCCTGCTTTAACCCATATATGGATTTAAGCTGTCTACATGCTTTCCCGCTGCTCCCACTGTCAATGAAGCCCTCTGGTTGATCCATATAAACTCATTCTTCTAAATCTCCATTTAGAAATGCTGTTTTAACGTCCATTTGCCAGATTTAATAGTCGTAGTCAGCAGCAATAGCAAGTAGGATCCGAATGGATTTAAGCATGGCTACGGGCGAAAAAGTTTCGTCATAGTCCAAACCTGGTCTTTGACGAAAACCTTTTGCCACAAGTCTTGCCTTATAGGTCTCTACCTGCCCATCTACACCAATCTTTCTTTTAAAGATCCATTTGCATCCCACAGGTTTTACCCCAGGGGGTACAATGTCCAAAGTCCATACTTTGTTGGTGTACATAGACTCCATTTCGGATCTCATGGCATCCAGCCACTTCACAGAGTCTCCACTCGTGATAGCTTGCTGAAAAATGGTAGGATCATCATCATCCATGATGCAATCTTCTCCGTTACCATCAATGAGGAAACCTTAGTACCTTTCCGGTGGGCGAGAAGTCCTACCAGACCTTCGGAGTGGTCGAGGTTCCTCAGTTTCTATTGCAACAGCCGGTTCAACCAAATCGTCATTAGTAGTTTGTGTTTCTAGAACCTCTTCTAGATCTACCACCTTGCCATCATCTTTATCTGTGAAAAACTCTTTTTCTAAGAATGTGGCATATTGAGAAACAAACACCTTTTGTTCCTCTTTGTGGTAGAATAGATATCCATAAGAATTCTTTGGATATCCTACAAAGTTACATATGACTGACCGTGTCTCGAGTTTGTCCGGATTCTGCTTTTTAACATAGGCCGGGCAACCCCAAATCTTAATTCTCTTAAGAGATGGTCTCTTCCCATGCCATATCTCATATGGCGTGGTAAACACGGTTTTGGTTGGAACCCTGTTTAGTAGAAACGCTGCAGTCTCCAATGCATGCCCCCAAAACGAGACTGGTAACTCAGCGTCACTCATCATGGACCGGACCATATCTAATAGGGTCCTATTCCGTCGTTCTGACACACCGTTGTGTTGTGGTGTGTAAGAAGGAGTGAGCTGAGAGAGAATCCCATCCTCTTTTAGAAAGTTTGCAAATTCTATACTGAGATACTCACCACCTCGATCTGATCGAAGCATCTTGATACTCAAGCCGGTTTGTTTTTCTACTTCTTGTTTATATTCAATGAATTTCTCGAAAGCTTCGGACTTGTGCTTTAATAAAAATACATGACCGAATCTTGAGAAATCGTCGGTGAATGTAATGAAGTATGAAAAACCGCCTCTAGCCTGTGTAGACATTGGCCCACATACATCACTATGTATGAGGCCAAGGAGCTGAGTAGCTCTTTCTCCGTGTCCGGTAAACGGAGTTTTGGTCATTTTACCCTTGATACAAGACTGGCAAGTCGCATAAGATTTATATTCAAAAGAATTCAAATATCCATCTTTGTGTAACTTGTTTAGTCTTGTTTCGTTAATATGACCAAGTCTACAGTGCCAAACAAAAGATTCATTTAATTCTGAAGGTTTTCTTTTATTAGTGTGTTGTATACTGAAAACTGTGTGTTGATTTAGGACATATATTCCGTTATTTAGCGTACCATACCCAACCAACATTTGATTCAGATTAATGTTCATAACATTCTTCTGCAATACAAAATTATATCCTTCATTGTCCAACAAAGAAACGGATATTATATTACAAAGCATACTTGGTACAAAATAACATGGATTCAAAACCAAAATACATCCATATGGCAACCCCAAGTGATACTCTCCCACTGCGACTGTATGTACATTGGAACCATTTCCAACGCGGAGAGTATGGTCACCTGTCTTCAAAACCTTGCTATTTCTCAGCCCCTGCATAGAATTGCAAATGTGAGAACCTGAACCGGTATCCAATACCCAGGAAGCAGAGTTTATAGAAAAACAGTTTTCAGTCACAAACGCACCTGAAGCAGAAGCATCAACATGCTTCTTCTTGAGATTCAAGTATTCCGTGCAGTTGCGCTTCCAATGTCCTGTCTTGTGGCAATGAAAACTTTCGCCTTTCCCCGAGTCTCCAGCCTTGGACTTTTCCTTTCCCTTCACCTTTTTAACTCCACCCTTAGGATTAGTGGGCTTCTTCTTTCTCTTTCCCTTGGCCTTAGCTTTCGGGCGAGAAGAGGAAGACTGCCTAATAGTCATAACGGGAGTTTTTGCTGACTTCATAGTGCTCTCTGCACTCCTTAACATGTTAAGGAGTTCAGGGAGTTCCTTCTCCATGCCGTGCATGTTGAAGTTCACTATGAATTGAGCAAAGGTAGAGGGGAGGGACTGCAGAATAATATCTATATATTGTTCATTGTCCATTGTCCATCCTAGGTCCTCAAGCTCTTCTATAAGAGCTATCATCTTCAGAATATGGTCACCTACTGGTGTGCCAGGGGCCATTCGCATCTGAAACAGTTTCTTTGATGCTTCGTATCGTAATACGCGGGATTGCTCTCCATACAACTCCTTTGTATGGAGAAATATAGTTTGAATGTCCATATTCTCGTGCTGCTTTTGATGTGTATTGTTCATCGATGCAAGCGCGAGGCATTTGGCCCTGGCACAGTCAGTGTCCCATGTCTTGCGGACTTCAACGTCCGCAACTGAGGATTTTGGACCTGGGACGGGCAGGGCTGAAGCCGTGAGGACATATGATACTTTATCATAAGTCAAGGCGATTTTCAGATTCCTCAGCCAGTCTTTATAGTTGGTCCCATTCAGTTTGTTTTTATCTAGTAGAAGCTTGAGTCCAGTCATGGGTATCTGCTATTAAGAGAGAGAAAAGAATACACTCAGCGAAAGCTCTTGCATAGATCAGATTGGTTATTATCTTGTCTAATCGATGTCTCCCACTGCTTTAATCAAGTTTTTCTTTCAAACCTTAAACAGAAAACTAGCCAGGATTAATTACAGTCTACAACTTCGCTAACCGTTTAGCCAGGCCAGTGTCGGTACTTGAGGGAGGTTCCCCGTGCTTTCGCACGGACCTAATTAAAGTAAACCTCGTTTTCCCAGAGGCGTAGCCCCGTTAACACCTTTCTAGACACCTAATGAGTTAGCTAATTGTAAACTGCAAAACTCTCCTAGGAGCAACTATTGCCCACAGTGGGATTGGGATCCAACCATCACATGGAAGGTATGCAATCTCATTGCAAATTTCAACACTTGAAATTCCCGATGTAATTTTTACCCCTAGTACTTATGACCTTAACTATGGTCAACAAATCATAAGTACCAGTCAAGTTCTACCCGTCATTTCTTGATCAATTAGACCCACCCATATGACCCTTAACTATGGTCAACAAAGTCGCATGAATGTCCTAATTAATCTACATCATATGCAGTGTAGGAAGACATCACTTAGCTACCGTACACTACGCCTTAACTAAAGTCAACAAACGTAGCACGAATACTAAGTACTCTACTTCCTAAAATGACGGAGGGTTGCAGATGATTTTTAAGAAAATCTTTAACGCTTTGAACTTGATATCGTTGTAGAATCAAACGGTTTTCAAAAGGAGTGGCTTGTGCTCCGCAGTTTTGAAATATTGCTTTTTCATAAAGAGCTGAGTGGTTTTCAAATTTGATTCTACAACATCTTTTTAGGTTTATTTTCTTTACATTAATCATATTAATGTAATCCCATCATTTAAGTCCTTAAGCCAATCACAGAAAAGAAACGAAAATAACACGTACGCTTATGCCATCCGCATTCGCCGCAATGTTCCGTTATGCACCGTTAGGTTACTTAACTAACGGCATACCGGGACGGGACTAGCGCGGGTGTAAAACATAAGCAACGTCTACTATATATCATATATATAATATGTCATTCGTCTCAGATATCACAGAACACAAGCAGCAGAAACATATATATATAATGTGGGATATACTAGGACGTCCGTATTTAGTATTTAGCCAATAATAGAAAATACGGATTCCACAGTCGCGATGAATAGCCAATCCCACACCCCTAGACCCCTACGAGAGCGGCAAGCGACCCTACCAATCCTGGAGTTTAGGAGACCCGGTCTCGACTCCTCGAGATGGCCTCCCACTGAACCCCAGAACCCGATCACTTGTGCTCTCCACCTTGGGTCTATCCTAATGCGGAAAAGTAAATAATATACAACACTGGTGACACAACCTCAACCCGGAAGTGCCCCAAATAAAAGAATATTACATTACATTTGAATTTACATGAATGAAAATATAAAACTCTCATCTCACATAAAACCCCCGGCTATTCTATCGCGACAATCCTGCACATCATATCTCAGCAACACATAATATCACATATCATCAATGTAAGTAAGTATGCATACCCCAATTGTCGTTGATGTATAGCAACGAATCCGGCGATATTGAACATACTACACTTACGGTCACAGAAAAAGAAAGTGTAAAACTACAATATTTGGAATCCACATTCTCTTTAGACATCATAAATGCGAAATATCACATATTTCGTATTTCATGCCTAAACTATATGAATTCCACATATTGTATCACATTCCAGATAAACAGACAGTATTAAAGTTTTCGAACGAACGATCAAGTTCCCAAGATTCACTAAAGCTCAACACTTGAGCAGGGTTAAAAAATCCGAAGTGTGACACAGTAGTAGCGGTCCAGCCGTAGAAGGGTCAAGCCAACGCCTCACATGTGGCACGCCGTACTGCCCCAAACCCTAAGGTTCAAAAGGCAGTTCAAGACGGTCACATAATCGAGTTAAGATTTGTTGTCTTCTAGAGGGACCACCACAAAAAAAAGACTTGCACGTATCTCCAAAGTATTTAAACCCCGTGAATAGTGAGCAAATGATAGTTGTTCGAACACTTCAATACTTTCTAGTTTACCCGGAAAAGGAAACGAAATGAAAATTCCGATCGAAACGACGAGTCTAAAACCATCTCCAGAATTTTCAACAGTAGATTCAGATTAAAGATATTCAAAATATACAAAAGCAAGTAAGGAAAAACACTGTACAAAAATGAGTGAGAGATCCCCTTGTATGGCCGCGGATCCGCGGCCAAACTTACTGTTCATTGGATCGAATTCTCCAGTTTGTCTTATATTTACCTGCTTTATTTTTTGAATATTTTTAATTCTGAAAAAAGTCAGTTTTTAAAAAATTTCCAGAGAGTGTTCCGTAATTTCGTATTTTTGTTCGATCGGAGTTTTTACTTCACTAAAGCATCGCCTAATGTTCTAGGTCGGCTCTGATACCAATGAAAGGTTTGCCTAGCACCCTATAATGAGTTTTGAAGCATCACATGTCTCAAAGTAAGGATTTTGATGGTGCTAAACAAACATGCAAAGGAATCGATCCTAGAAAATTAGGGTTACGAAACATAAAGCTAATCAAATTAGGGTTTCGAGACTATAACCTTTGTAGCTCCCTTTTTGCTTGACTCCTTAGTCTCTTGGGTGTTGGAAGAAGGTCCTCTTGTAGTCTTCTCACGTCCACGACGATCCACCCGGAGTTTCCCGTCCAAGCTCGCAACTTTGAAAAAACAAAGTGAACACTCTAAACAAGTTGGCTAAACTTGTGTAGAATGATGTTGTGGCTAAGGATCTCACTTCAAAATCCTATTTTTATGAGTATTTTGCTCTCTTGAAAGAACTAGAAAGCAAAGGATCAAGGTTGATGAAGATGATGGCCTTTTGTGTAGAAGAGAATAATGAACCATTGAAAGAGAAATGAAAAATAAGCATATATATATTTTTCATTCCTCATATCCAACCATGGTTAACTCTAAAGATATTATTGGATTAAAGTTAAAAGCACAAAAAGAAAATAAACCATGGGTTAAAAGGTAGGTGAGCATGGTAAGGTTAAGAAGAGTGTAGAAACCTTTTATGATTTAACCCAGTTTTCATTTCCTTTTTGTTTTAATTTAAAAGCAATAATAATCCATAAAAATAACCATGGTGTGATTCTTATATTGCCACCATTCTCATTGTATAAGCAACCATGATAAAATGATGTATGTATGCATGTGTGCATGCACATCCATATGTGCATGAAGAATAATTAATGCATACATGCATGCATACATCCAAAATAAACAAGATAGGATTTGTAGTGAGAAGCTAATGATAAATCAACACTTGATTCACTAATCCGGTCATATCACATACGACCCGACCATAACCAAGCAACCCAATTAACATACGGTATCCTATACGCGCATTTTAATCGGGTCCAAGCGCATATCGCATACGCGCGCCACAACGTTTCGCCTGGACTAGGTAACTCCTTTGTGGGACTCTAAGACTCGTCAATACGCCGGCAGTGGGTGATGATCACATCAAGCACCCCCAAGCCGCAAGCGGTCAGCTAAACGTAACGGCCACCCGGGTATTGAGCGATCAGAAGAAAACAAGCGAACCTGTTACAACTCCCGTCGAGCCATCTGGCCACACTACCGTACAGTCCGGTCTCTTCGTCAGATATGCCGCATATTAAGCCTAGGGATGGTCACGTCGACCCCAATAACTCAATAAGTCGTGCCTGTGAATGGTCTATAACAGATCGAGAAACTACTGATAACACTTATCAGCAAATCTCAGCAGCCCTGGCCAGGGACTTACTGATATAACCAGTCGGGCACAGCACAGCATCAACTCCCAATACCGGGAGAGACGAAACCCCTCCTATCGCTCATTGCCTTCGTATGTCTCGGGACTGTACCCAATGGCCACCTGTTTGCACGACTCAGTAGAGCCGTGGTAGGGTGGCAATCAAAGTACAGTGGGAGAACACACAAGACTCTATGACGATCTCGGGTCTACAGACTAACCTGTACCAGTGTCACCTGAGAACTGCTATCCGACGATAGATATAATTCCATATAGGAGTTCTCGGTGAGTCCGTCCAGTGTACCCAGTCACCACTGAGCACCCGTATATGATCTTGATGTCAAACATCGATGAATGTGGGAACATTCATCGCCCATCGTATGGGTCTAGTATCATATTCGCTAGTCTACTCTGGTATATCAATGCCCCGTCTCGATATACCTTCGACTAGGGACATTCCAGGATATGCTTATAGACTACATATGTCCCACTAGTATGATCTCCATCATAATCAAAGTAGTCAAGCCGATATCCTCAGGGCTTTATCAGCATGTATGAATGAATAAAAGCATGATCAAATCAACATGTCAGATAAAGAAGAACCAGATAGCATACTATCATGTCGAGCAAGAATGCATACTGAATATATATATACATGTATAGATACATCCACCATCACATAATGGCCTCTAGGGCATACATATATCCAACAGTTATCACCCTGTATTACCAGAATACATTGATTCTGAACGAATGTTATTAGATACCGAACCTGATATACAACATCATATCAGTCTCTTTATTAGTAAAGAAGGATATAATTTTGTATTGTTGGATAATGTTTTGAACATTTCCTATATCAAGAGTTGATCGGTTCAGGCACGTTATCTAAAAGCATAGACGTTCTAAATCAAACCACAGTTCTTAACGTACAGAACACATACAAGAGGAAGAGTTCAAAAATGAATGAATCCTTCTTGAGGCATTGTAGACTAGGTCATATCGATGCGACCCGACTAGCTAAAGTTACATAAAGATGCATATTTAAATTAGTTTGGATTTACATCTTGTAAAAACTTGCCAGTCATGTCACAAAGATAATATGACCATGGCTCCGTTTATTGGAAACAGAGAAAGAGTTACTGAACTCTTGGATTGATACATGCTGATGTATGAAAGTCCTCTGTCTACATATGCCAGGACCGGTTCTTTGTACTTCATTACATTCACTGATGATCTCTCAAAATTCAGGCATATGTTCCTGTTGAAACATAAGTCCGAAGATTTTGAGATATTCACAGAATATAAGTTAGAAGTAGAGAACCAAAAACGGGTATAAGTATTATGTCCTTTGATGAGATCAAGGAGGAGAATACTTGAGCACGGAATTCCTGGACTATTATAAAGAAGAATGAGATTCTCTCTCAGCATTACTCCTCTGTATACACCACAGCACGTCGGTGTATCGGGGTGGAGCAAACGCACCCTATGTGATATAGTGTGCTCTATGATGAGTACTACTGAGTTGCCTATTTCCTTTTGGGTGTTATGCACTTATGAAGCTGCATATCTTTTGAATAGGGTTCCAATCAAATCAAGTACCTACCACTCCATATGTGATATGGTATGGGAAGAACCCATCTCTTAAGGATGTTAAGATTTGGGGTTGTCTGGCCTATGTCAAAAGCAAAATCCGGACAAGCGCGAGGCAAAGGTCAGTTTTATGGAAGTTTGTTATACAAACTGCAGCTGAAGATTTGGTAGAACCGGAGGTTTCAATAGTTTCTAACGAACCTCAGCCTCTCCGCCGATCTGGTAGGGTTTCTCACCTACCTGAGAGATACTTTGGTTTCTCTATGACAGTGGGAGCGAGGATTGCATCATGAGATGATGATCCAACTAGTTTTGAGCAGGCCATCAGGAGTGGGACTCTGTAAGAATGGCTGAATGCTTAGCGATCTGACATGGAATCCTTATAGACCAACGAAGTATGGACTTTAGTTGCTTTATCTGAAGGGTTAAATCCCCATCAGGAGCAAGTATATCTTGAGAAGATTACTTGGTGTACATGGAAAAGTTGAGACTTTCAAAGCTATGCTTAAGTCCATCCAGATCCTACTTGCCACTGCTACATACCATGACTATGATATCTGGTGGTTTGGTGTCATGACTGCTTTTCTAAATGATGATTTGGAAGAGAGCATCTATAAGTATACAGCCAGAGGGCTTCGTAGACAGTGGGAGCAGCGGAAACGTGAACATGATGTTTTATGGGATAAATCAGGCATCGCAGAGTTAGAACGTCTGTTTTGATGTAGTAGTCAAAGAGTTTGACTTCATCAAAATGGTAGATGAACCAAGTATATACAAAAAAAGTAATAGGGAGTATGGTGGTGATCCTCGTATAGTACGTAGATGATATACTCTTGATAGGGAAGGAGTTTCCTATGCTACGCTCGGTCAATCTCCACTTATCACAAAGATTCTCCATATAGGATCAATGTGATACCTCATAAATCCTGGATTATGGATCTATGAGATAGATCTAATTGGATGTTAGGATTCTCACTAGTTGTAGTGAGATGGTATCAATCGATCCTGGGGAGAATCACTGGAAAGGTTCCAGGGTGATAAGGATGACTGAATGTTAGTCACAGGTATTGTCTTTATCCTCAGTGGACGGACGGTATGTTGGAAGAGTTCCAAGCTAGATACCGTGACATAGTAGACGATTAAAGGCTAGATACATCGTTACCAAGGATACTACCAAAGAGGCAGTCTGGATATATATAAGTTCATGAGATGAACTTCGTTCCAACCATTGTGTGACAATGGAGTTATGGCTTTGGCCTAGGAACCCCCGTCCCATCAGAAATCCAGATATAATTCTTAGGCAGTATCACCTGATCATGGAGATGGTTGATCTTCAGGGAGATCGAGGTTAGGAGAGTAGACACAGAGGACAACAGCGCGGATCCAGTCACAAAGGCCTATTTCCCAGTAGAGATTTTTATGGGATGGTTGAGTATGAGATACATCAACCACAGCTGATTGTTGGGTATGCGATACCACAACTGATGGCCCTAGTGCAAGTAGGAGATTTTTAGTTATATGTATGCCCTAGAGGCCATTACTGTACATACGATGTATATTGTAGTGGATGCTTGGACATATATAGGGAGGACTTTCTTGCTCGACATGATAGTATACTATCTGGTTACTCTTTATCTAAACATGTACTCTGATTGTCTCTATGTTACATGTTGATAAAGCCCTTAGGATGAGTACTTGACTACCAGGACTATGATGCAGATCATACTAGTGGGGACAGTGTAGTCGCCAAGTACATCTTTCAAATGTTCCTAGTCGTGTGAGTACCGAGACAGGGCATCGATACTCCAGAGTAGACTAGCGTATGCGCTTCTTGACCTATATGATGGGCGATGGATGATCCCATATCCATTGGTGTTTGACATCAGAGAAGGTATACGGGTGCTCAGTGGAGACTGGGTACACTGAACGGACTCGCCGAGAACTCCCAGATGGTATTATACCTCACGTCAGATGGCAGTTCTCTGGTGACACCTGTACAGGTTAGTCTGTAGACTCGAGATCGTTATAGAGTCTTGTGTGATTCCTACTGTGCTTTGATTTCCATCATACCACGTCTAAGAGAGCGTGCAAAAAGGTGGCTTTTAGGTACAGTCCCGAATCACATGGAGGCAATGAGCGATAGGAGGGGTTTCGTCTCTCCCGGTATAGGGAGTTGATGTTGCGCTGTGTTCGATTGGCTATAACTGGAAATCCCTGGTCAGGGTTGCTGAGATTTACTGGTAAGTGTTATCAGTAGTTTCTCGAACCGTTATGGACCTCATATAGACACGACTTATCAAGCTACCGGGGTCTGACGTTTACCACCCCTAGGCGAGATATACGACATATCAGACGAAGAGACCGGACTGTACGGGAGTGTTACTGAGTGGATTCGCAGGAGAATGTACAGGCTTTCTTGTTGATCTTCTGATTGCTCAATACCTGGGTGGATGTTACGTTTAGCTGACCGCTTGCTGCTTGTGGGTGTTTGATATGATCATCACCTACTGCCGGCGTATTGACGATTCTTTAGAGTCCTACACAGAGGTTTCTTGGCTCAAGCAAAACGGAGTAAGAGCACATATGTGATATATGCGGGACCGAGAATATTATGATATGAGATATCGTATTAGATTCTCACGATATGTGATATCGGCCGGGTATATGTGATATAGCCGGGTCATCGGATCAAGTGTTGATTCGATGAACTGATACAGATTATATTAGTCGGTTATTTGTGAAATAGCCGGATTATCGGATCAAGTGTTGATTCGATAATTTAATGTATAATTATATATTTGATATATTAAATTATATTAACTAATATAAGCTCACTTAAAGATTCTTTTTCTCACTCGGGTAATATATTGATAGATATGTGATATATGTTAATTGTATTATTTTATTTTGTTACAATAAATATTGTATATGTGATATATAATATTGTAACAAGTTAAGGTTACAAATGCAACATGTTTTATGGAGTTTAAACATGGTTAGGGTTTGGATTAGGGTTAAGCTTTCTTGAAGCTTCTAGAAGCTTTGATTTTGTTTTTAAGCAAAGATATTTTGTAAAGATATTTGGTTGATATTTCTTAACCAAACCCAAACCCTTTACCATAGTAAATTCTCTACATGGGTTAAGTCTTCATTCTTAACCCATGGTTGCATTTCTAACCTCACATAAGTTTTCATTATTCATCACAAAGTAATTCTTCTTCTTCTTCCTTTGAGAAAAGCTTTCTAGCTTTTTCATTTGTGATGAAAGTGAGTGAGAAATTGAAAACAAATGAGAGCTAAATTCCTACTTCATCATCCTCATTTATTCTTGCCACTTAGATTAGGGTGTTTGCTTTGCTAATACTTGATTAGCAAAGCAAGAGCTTGGGTTTGAGTTTCTTCATGGTAGATCATCTTTGTTATTGAAGATCGGAAGCAAGATTGCATCTTTCTCTTCATGGAGCCTCTCTAGAGTCCGGATACATGATGATCGCAGCGAAGGGACAGCAACACGGAGCTTTAGAAGTGAAGGAACGGACTACAAAGGTTGTAATCCCTAACTCTTAGAATTAAAGTTGTTTACTTGCTTTGTTTCACCTAATCTTTAGTCTAAGATCTTGGTTAGGGTTGTTCGGCACATGAAAAATTTGATTTTGGTATGGTTGATGCCCTGTAGAAGCTTGTTCTTGTGCCTAGTAACCCTACACTAAAACAAGCAAGCTATCACGAGGGCCCGTGTTTCCTTGCTCCTGGATTACAGCCTGTTGAGTTTGGAATCCTTCAACACTAGGTTGAAGTCCCGTTACTAACACTTGATTCGGGCCCGTAGTTCCTTACCCCTAGATTACAGCCTGTTGGGTTCGAGAACACTCTTGAGATTGGTTGACCTTCACCCTTGAACTTACGTTAAATTAGTGTACCTAAGACCTGTTAAGACACTTACATTCACTGCATGTTCACTATACTTACACCACACGGCCATGTTACATTTGTTTGCCATGCTCATGATATGCTATCATACTTATCTACTTGTTATATATTACCATACTTGTTCATATATATTACGATAGAACTGCATGCTAAATAAACTTGCCATGCTTACATTAAACGGCATGCTGACACAACATACTTCATACTCACTTATTCATGTTATACTTTTACTTTATCAATACACTTTATATTTCACTTCATTCCTTGGGACTTACCGAGCGAAAATTCGTCGACGGGCATTCTACCCTTCTCTGTTTTCTTGGAATATTCGTCAGATACTGTGGAGACTGAAGAGGTAGACATCTCAGAGGAAGAGCACGATCAGACCGAGACTCAGGCCTAGACCAGTTATCTTTTCTCAGTTTAAGCATTTCCATCTTTATATTTTCTTTAAGTTAAAATCATGTATTGTAAATGAATCAAGTTGAATGTAAATAAAGTTGTTGAATTTTAAATCTCATATTTATTCTCTTGTCATTTTATATTGCTTATTTTACTCTTATCGTATTTGTCACGCCCCGCTTCCCAGTATACGGACAGAGGACGCGACGAGCCCGCTACGTATTTACTCAGAAGTAAACACGCTAAGCGTATCTAAGAAATATAAAATAAAATGTACACAAGAGACAAAATGTAAATAACAGCAATTTTATTTATTAAACATTTTTTTTTCAATGCAACTGAAATGAAAATATATGGAATGAAAGCAATGCCTAAACAATGGCATAGCAGAAATAAAAATGAAATGTAATGTACGAGTGAATCTAAAACTCCGGGTCTTCAGTAAACTGATCCAAATCTTCGCTGCTAGGTTCGATCTCCAGTGAGTCCGAAACACCTGACGACATTCCAAAGAAGAAGAAAAAGAATGTCGTCAGCGAACAAGTCGCTCGGTAAGTCCCGTAGATAGATAAGAATAGAATAGACAGAATAGAGTATACTTGTTTAATGTTGTTATTTAGTGTTAACGCTATTGTTTGTAGCTTGGTACAGAAGAGGCCAGTGTATACGAGAGGAGTCCAACTTTCCCCGTGGACTAAGGTATAAGGAGTACAAGGAACCGTTCAGCCACGGTACAATGGCAACGGAGATTTAGGTTAGGTGTATTATGGTTACAGTCTCGTGCCACTTTTAACACCTTCCGTATCAATCTACCCCTTATAAACCTCGTGATGTCTTGATTGTATTGCTTGTATTGTATTGTCTTGTAAATTGTATAGATGGATGACTTGCCGAAACCATGATATCAGTAATGGAATGGATATAATGGATGAACATGTAAATGGAATATATCCATGGTTCGGTTCAGTTAATACAGATTGATATAGATTGAATAAATGGATTCATATTGAATCATGTTGTATTGTAGTTTGTGCTTGAATCACATTTAAGTCAAATTGATTAGGTTGAGACTCAGTCTGAGTTAGACAATTAGAAAAGAAATGATGTCCTGAATTAGGTTTTGATGTTATCGGTAGCTGTTGCACATGGACGGCAGGATTTGTGTCTTTTTCAAAGACAATTACTGTATTGATAACACCGTTTGTTAGGTTGTCTACCTTAGATAGGCAAACACACATATCTCCGACTCCCTGAGGCTCAAGAGACTGGTTCCGCTTAAACCTATGTTTACTAGGGTCCTTATTGTAATTTGGTATAACTTGAGGGGTTTTATGTAAAATAATTTTGTTATACTTTCAAAATATATCTCTAGTATTTAATTATCGTCTTTAGAGTTTCATAGATGTTTCTTTTATTCATTGTGAAATTTCTAGTGAATATGACCTAGTTTTTAAGTATAAGGTATTTATTTGAAATATTGGAATTGTATGGTATTTTCTTGTAAATGGGATGTTTTTCTTGAATTTTGGAAATGTGGAATATTATAAATATTAAAAATAGATATTTTGATATTAATTACATATATATTTATTTGTTAAAAATAAAAGTTTTATTTATAATAGAAATCATATTTTCTAAAGAAAAATGTATTAAAAATCTTTCGAGATTGTATGCTCCGTGAGGAGGTCTGCATCTCGCTCTAATAGGTCCGAACCATACCGAACGGGGTCCCCAATAGTGGGTTGTAGAGACGCAATTGCAAAGATTTCTTAAATACACTTCTTATAGAAAATTGTTTAATAAGTTGAAAGTAGTTATATGTAAAGTCGTATTTCCCCGAATCTATGTTCCCAAATTCCATCATGCTATATTAGATATGTGTGTTGTGAGGAGGTAGGTCATTACCTCATGAGTTTTCTAAAGATAACACGGTTAAAGGGTATAAACATGTCGATAAGAAACATAAAGGTATTTTAATGTAAAATTGAAATACAACTTGCTATGGTTATCGTTTTGATGTCAAACTTGTTCTATTGTATTTTTTAATGATTACTAAACAATATATCAAAACTTTTATGTTTGTTATTAAGAAAAAGTTGTATTTTTAAGGGAAAAGAGAATCGGAAGCCGGATAACTCCGCTTCCGACACATTTTAAGAATGAAGAGTTTGGGAATAGCAAAAGAGAGAGAAGGAGGACTTACTGGCTTTGATGAGAGGGGAGAGGTAGGAGGAGGTCTAGGATTCGTCGGTGCTTCGTTTCATTTCCGGAAACTCCTTGTATCATCGCCAGAACTTCGTCGGAGTTTCGCCCTATTCTAACTTCACTTGCACACAAATAGAGACTTGGGAATTCTTGAGAGTTTTTGTATAGAATTTTCAGTGTGAAGGGATGCAAAATGGAGTGGGTATTTATAAGAAAAATTAGGGTTTAGGGTATTTAAAGAATGCATTGAAATATGCATTAAAATGAGATTAAATGGGCATTTTATTGCTCTCTAGAAATAATCAGAGTAAACAAGTAATGTGGGGTTAGTGGGGTAGCTGAAGAGGTGCAGGGGTGAAGTTTTGAAGCATTTGGGACGGGGGAGACCGACGTCGCCGGCCCTATCGCAAGTTTCGCCGGCCTAATGCCGACGGTTTGGGTTGGTGTTGGGGTATTGGGTCGGGGTCGTTTGGTATTCTACAGTGCACGTGTTTGATTATCTTGTGTCTCTTCAGTTTACGTATAGTGCACGTGTAGTCTCTTGGGCTTCTAAAAGATTAAAAGAATTTAAAATAAAAAGAATATGTGGCTGATGGGATTTGAACTCTGTTGGTTTTGTTCAGCAGTGCAAGGTTTTACCAGTGAGCTACAAGCTCCTTCTTGCTGTTCTAAAACAAAACAAACTTATAACTCAGGTTAAGGCTTAGGTGTCCCTTTCTGTATTTGGAAAAAATTCATACAGAAAGTTTAGGGTTGTTACATTCTACCCTCCTTATAAAAATTTCGTCCTCGAAATTTGTAAAAGGAAAATGTAAAAGATTTAAGGAAAGTTTGGTGATAGAAGTATTGATAGTGTATGAAAAATAACAAAGTGGTACAAGGGTTTGAAAAGGTTGAAGAGAATTACCAGTGTTATCTTGGTCTATAGTCTCGGCTTCTTCGGCTGCTTAGGTGAAAGCCTGACGCCGGGGGACATTCTTCCTAGCTGGAGGTACATTCCTCTGTCCTTGGGGCATGTTTCTCTGCCCCCGAGGCATGTTCCTCAGTGCCTGATGGAATTGGCGAGTAGGCTGTGCAGGAGGTGGTGTTGGGAGTGCAAGACGAGGTGTAGGAGCCTGGATAGCTGGCCGCTGTGGTGGTTGATGGGTGTGTGAGCTGGGTTGCGTCTATAAGGACAGTTTCCAATTCCGTGATTGGATGCGCCACAAACTAAGCACATGCCTTTTGCGTACCTACAGTCCTTCACCAAATGTCCTTCTCTCTTTCAATAGAAGCAAAAATCGGGACTCGACTGGTTATTGGTTTCTTCTGGTCTCCTAGGTTCAACAGTTGGCCTTGAAGAGGCTCCTGCTGCCATCTGAGTGGCAGGGCGCTTCACTCCGGCAGGTTGAGGTCTGCCCTTCCTCTTTACCACTGCTTCGTATCTTCGGGCAGCCTTCAAAACCAAATCATGGGTTGGGAAATCCCCTGTAGCTAATGCAGCTTGGATTTCCGGGTCCAACCCCTGCTAAAATCTTCTAACCCTGATCTCAGCAGTCGGTATGAGATAGGCCACAAACCTGTTACGGTCTTATGTTAGCTGTGTAATATGTGATATAGAATCGAACATTGAGACATATCTTACCTGCTGAGTATGGTAAACTCAGCATCATAATCATCTATAGATTTGGTCCACATTGAACCTTGTTGCAGATGGATGAACTGCTGCTCCATATCAAAGCAGGCAGTCTCAGGGAAATACTTTGCATCGAACATGTCACGGAAAGTCTTCCATTCGATAGGCTGATGAAGACGGCTTTCTTCCGCCTTCCACCAAAACCGTGCATTATCAGTGAGCTGAAGCTTTGCAACTCGAACCCAAGCGACCTCTGGCACTTGTGCTGCTGCCAGGTCATCTTCAACGCTTTGAGCCCATTCCTCCAATTCTAGAGGGCTCTCTTTTCCCAAAAAGTTCTTGTGGTGCAGTGCTCGGAATTGCTTCACTCCGGGTGCTTCTGCTTATGGACGGTTCAAGATAATAGCAGTCTGCTGATGCTGTCCTTCCAGGAGGCTGTGGATCACCTCAAGCAATACCGTCTGCTCATTGATCGGAGCAGCTACAGCATGTGGTAGTGGTAGTGGTGGGGGAGTGCTGTTGACATTCGTGCTGGTGTTGTTTGGGGAATACATAACCTTGAAAGAAAAATTTGGGTCAGAATAAATTCAAACTATATGAAATTGTACGATTCAATGAATATGAATTGTAAAGAATATTTTTAGTTGTTGTTTCTTGTGTTATATTGCTTAGGTTGTCCACTCAGAACTGACATGTATGTCCATACAGAGCTGACCTATATATCCACACACATCAGACCTGCATGGGCCACCAACAAAACCTGTCACGCCCCGCTTCTCAGTATATGGGCAGAGGACGCGACGAGGCCGCTACGTTTTTACTCAGAAGTAAACACGCTAAGCGTATCTAAGCAATATAAAATAAAATGTACACAAGAGACAAAATGTAAATAACATCAACTTTATTCATTAAATATTCTTTTTTCAATACAACTGAAATGAAAATACATGGAATGAAAGCAATGCCTAAACAATGGCATAACTGAAATGAAATGTAATATACAAGTGAATCTAAAATTCCGGGTCTTCAGTAAACTGATCCATGTCTTCGCTGCTAGGTTCGATCTCCAGTGAGTCCGAAACACCCGACGACATTCCAAAGAAGAAGAAAGAGAATATCGTCAGCGAACAAGTCGCTCGGTAAGTCCCGTAGATAAATAAGAATAGAATAGACAGAATAGAGTATAGTTATTTAATGTTGTTATTTAGTGTTAACGCTGTTGCTTGTAGCTTGGTACAGAAGAGGCCAGTGTATACGAGAGGAGTACAACTTTCCCCGTGGACTAAGGTATAAGGAGCACAAGAAACCGTTCAGCCACGGTACAACGGCAATGGAGATTCAGGTTAGGTGTATTATGGTTACAGTCTCGTGCCACTTTTAACACATTCTATACCAATATACCCCTTATAAACCCCCGCGATGTCTTGATTGTATTGCTTGTATTGTATTGTCTTGTAAATTGTATAGATGGATGACTTGCCGAAACTATGATATCAGTAATGGAACGGATATAATGGATGAACATGTAAATTGAATATATCCATGGTTCGGTTCAGTCAATACAGATTGATATAGATTGAATAGATGGATTCATATTGAATCATATTGTATTGTAGTTTGTACTTGAATTACATTCAAGTCAAATTGATTAGGTTAAGACTCAGTCTGAGTCAGACAATTAGAAAAGAAATGAAGTCCTGAATTAGGTTTTGATGTTATCGGTAACTGCTGCATATGGACGGCAGGATTTGTGTCTTTTTCAAAGACAATTACTGTATTGATAACACCGTTTGTTAGGTTTTCTACCTTAGATAGCCAAACACCCATATCTCTGGCTTCCTGAGGATCAAGATACTAGTCCCGCTTAAACCTATGTTTACTAAGGTCCTTATTGTAATTTAGTATAACTTGAGGGGGTTTTATGTAAAATAATTTTGTTATACTTTCAAAATATACCTCAAGTAATTAAGTTTTGAGTTTTTAAAGTCCTGAATTAGGTTTTGAGTTTTCATAGATTTTTCTTTTATTCAATATGAAATTTCTAGTGAATATGACCTAGTTTTTAAAGTATATGGTATTTATTTGAAATATTGGAATTGTATGGTATTTTCTTGTAAATGGGATGTTTTTCTTGAATTTTGGAAATGTGGAATATTAAAAATATTAAAAATAGATATTTTGATATTAATTACACATATATTTATTTATTAAAAATATAAGTTTTATTTATAATAGAAATCACATTTTCTAAAGAAAAATGTATTAAAAATCTTTCGAGATCGTATGCTCTGTGAGGAGGTCTGCATCTCGCTCTACTAGGTCCGAAGATGTGCGATAATCTGCACCAACCATATCGAATGGGGTCCCTAATAGTGGGTTGTAAAGGCGCAATTGCAAAGATTTGTTAAATATACTTCTTATAGAAAAACGTTTTATACGTTGAAGGTAGTTATATGTAAAGTCGTATTTTCCCGAATCTATGTTCCCAAATTCCATCGTGCTATGTTAGATATGTGTGTTGTGAGGAGGTATGTCATTACCTCGTGAGTTTTCTAAAGATAACACGGTTAAAGGGTATAAACATGTCAATAAGAAACATAAAGGTATTTTAATGTAAAATTGAAATACAACTTGCTATGGTTATCATTTTGATGTCAAACTTGTTCTATTGTCTTTGTTAATGATTACTAAACAATATATCAAAAATTTTAGGTTTATTATTTAGAAAAAGTTGTATTTTTAAGAGAAAATAGAATCGGAAGCCGGATAACTCCGCTTCCGACACATTTTAGGAATGAAGAGTTTAGGAATAGCAAAAGAGAGAGAGAAGGGGGACTTACTGGCTTTGATGAGAGGGGAGAGGTAGGAGGAGGTCTAGGATTCGTCGGTGTTTCGTTTCGTTGCCGGAAACTCCTTGTATCGTCGCCGGAACTTCGTCGGAGTTTCGCCCTTTGCTAACTTCACTTGCACACAAATAGAGGCTTGGGAATTCTTGAGAGTTTTTGTATAGAATTTTCAGTGTGAAGGAATGCAAAATAGTGTGGGTATTTATAGGACAAATTAGGGTTTATGGTGTTTAAAGAATGCATTGAAATATGCATTAAAATGAGATTAAATGGGCATTTTATTGCTCTCTAGAAATAATCAGAGTAAACAAGTAATGTGGAGTTAGTGGGGTAGCTGAAGAGGTGCAGGGGGTAAAGTTTTGACGCATTTGGGATGGGGGAGACCGACGTCGCCGGCCCCATTGCAAATGTCGCCGGCCCAATGCCGACGGTTTAGGTTGGTGTTGGGGTATTGGGTCGGGGTCGTTTGGTATTCTACAGTGCACGTGTTTGATTATCTTGTGTCTCTTCAGTTTACGTGTAGTGCACGTGTAGTCTCTTGGGCTTCTAAAATATTAAAAGAATTTAAAATAAAAAGAATATGTGGCTGATGGGATTTGAACTCTATTGCTTTGGTTCAGCAGTGCAAGGTCTTACCAGTGAGCTACAAGCTCCTTTTTGCTGTTTTAAAGCAAAGCAAACTTATAACTCAGGTTCAGGCTTAGGTGTCCCTTTCTGTATTTTGAAAAAATTCGTACAGAAAGTTTAGGGTTGTTACAGTATTTATTCCGGGAAATGATCTTCTCGAAATAAATACGCCGCGGCCTCGTCACGTACCTGCTTCCATCTTTTGGGAAGCGAGACGTGACACATCCTCCATGTGGGCCCGTCCTACTGTCATGGGTCCATCTCTATCCAATTATGCCACTTCCATACCTCTTTTCTTCTGTACAAAACCCTATAAATAGCAGATCACAAAGAGAGTTTCTTGTTGGTTCTTGAGTGTAAAATAGTTTGTAATACTTGATAACTTGCTCTTTTTCTCTCTTCGAGCTCTCATTTGAGAGCTCCATTAAAGAAGTTGAGGTTTTTATCTATCTTGTATCTCAAAACCCTCCATTTTATTAATAAATTTTGCGCTCTTTTGCTTTATGTTTCTTTGCTCATTTCTTTACTTGTTCTTTATGTTATTCTCATGTGTTTCTCTTTTCTATTTTGTGATTATGATTGAGTAACTCTTTTTAGTTGCAGTAATAGAGAGGAAGTGAGTTAAATGGCATAACCTTCCTCCTTCTCTTGTGATTGATTATGTGCTTAAAACTAAATGTCAATTTTAGGATTCTAAAGTGTTTGTAAAAAAAACCTAGATAAGGCATATAGCTTGTGTTTGATGGTTTTACCTTCTTAGCATATGCCTTATGCTTGTAGCACACTCTTTACAATGTTAATATTGAGATTTATTAATGTGTTAAGCTTGCATGGTTATTTAGATAGAATATTTTGCTTAATGTTGCTTGACACCCTTTATTTTGATGCTAACTTTACTTCTTATTTACTAATTGTTGTTTGTTGATGTGCTATGCCTTGTGATTCTTAGTGATGTGTGTTCCCCTCCGAATCACAGAGATGCGACCGCGTAGGTCCGTCTTGCTTGAAATTCGGGGCAGATGCTAATTGTTGCTATCCGTCCACCTCTTCGAAGATGCCAAGTTGATTTATGGCACCATGTATTGAAGGTTTAAATGGATGCGACAGAGTAGCAAACTTCGTCAGATTCCCCCTCGTCTGAGGGGTTTTTGATTGTGGGGACGCTCTTCTCTGCAGGCGCAAGCCCCTGCAGTTAATTACGCTACAGCATCGCGGTAACAACTTTCTCCTTCTCCATATGGTCACTTCGTGTCGTGGGTGTTTGTTTTTGTGTTTGGTTGCCCGTGGATTGTATACGAAGACTAATTTATGTTGCCGCCCGCAGGGCGCGGACTAGTCCAAATCCATATCTTTCTTAGATTTGGGTTTGGGGGGTTTGGGTTTAAGGATACGTTAGCCTCATTTGAGACTAAGATCAACTTAAACGTTAGTTAAGGATACGTTAGTCTAATTTTAGACTAAGATCAACTTAACGAGATCGTTTAGATCCGACAAAACATCATTTGGACTCTATTGTTTAGTTTAGGGACATTGCGGTCGATTAGTTTAAGGACATTACGGTCCATTGGTAGTTTAAGGACATCTCGGTCCGTTGTTAGTTTAAAGACATCACGGTCGAGGTTAAGGATATCATAGTCCATTGGTTTAAGGACCCCACAGTCCAATATTAGTTTAAAGACATCACGGTCGAGGTTAAGGACATCATAGTCCGTGAGTTTAACGACCCCACAGTCCAATGTTAGTTTAAAGATATCACGGTCGAGGTTAAGGACATCATAGTCCATGGGTTTAAGGACCCCACAGTCTAATGTTAGTTTAAAGACATCACGGTCAAGGTTAAGGACATCATAGTCCATGAGTTTAAGGACCCAACAGTCCAATGTTAATTTAAAGACATCACGGTCAAGGTTAAGGACATCATAGTCCGTGGGTTTAAGGACCCCACAGTCCAATGTTAGTTTAAAGACATCACGGTCAAGGTTTAGGACATCATAGTCCATGGGTTTAAGGACCCCACAGTCCAATGTTAGTTTAAAGACATCACGGTCGAGGTTAAGGACATCATAGTCCATGGGTTTAAGGACCCCACAGTCCAATGTTAGTTTAAGGACATCGCGGTCGAGGTTAAGGACATCATAGTCCATGGGTTTAAGGACCCCACAGTCCAATGTTAGTTTAAAGACATCACGGTCCAGGTTAAGGACATCATAGTCCATGAGTTTAAGGACCCCACAGTCTGTGAAATGTGTGGTTGTCGGGACCCATCACCTCTTTGAAGACGTTGAAGGATTACAACGACAAATATCAAAGGAGTGAAGAGATGTACCTTCGAACCAAAGTGGATTAAGTGATCTGTAGCCCAATTTGGAACTAAGATCAATTAATTATATTATGAGCACATTGGCTCAGTTGAGTCTGAATTGAGGACTTATGGCCAACTTGGGCTAAGTCCAATTAAGTTTGAAATATTGGTCCTTTGTTGGACCATTAATCATTTGTTTGGGTTCAGCCCTTCATCATTTAGCAATGCTAAACAAGAGTTTGAGGGCTCTGTTATCATTTTGGTTTTTGACTGAGCATTAAACATTATAGCTCTGAGTTTCTACTCAATTTTGAGATTCAGTTGAAGGGGAGACTTTTGCCTCTGGAAAATTAGCTAATTTGGCTAAAAATAGTGTTAAACACTAGGGAACAGCAGTGTTAAACACTGGAAATAAAGCTCTCAGATTAGTGTTAAACACTAGAAGATAACAGTGTTAAACACTGGAAATAAAATTCTCAAAGTAGTGTTAAACACTAGAAATAAGATTCTCAAATTAGTGTTAAACACTAGAAGACAATTAGTGTTAAACACTGGAAATAATGCTCTCGAATTAGTGTTAAACTAAAGAAAAAGGGGTCACGTGGGGACACGTGAGGGCGCCCAAAGGTGGGGCCAGATCTCCTCACTTTGTTCTGCAAAAAAGTGTTAAACACTTTTAATTTTCTGACCATCACGTGTTGGCACGTGATGGAGATTTGTGCGTTGATTATTAAAGCACTTATTAAGGGGTCATGTGGTAACACGTGAGGGCACCCAAATTAGAATCTGACTTTGCTTTTATTCTCATTGTTTTGGAGGTCACGTGGGAGCACGTGAGGCGTTGCCTCAAAGCTAATTCCTTCTCATTTTGGGGCATCTTTTCAGGGGCCACGTGTGGACATGTGACCTTAGTCTTTTGCATGCATGGAGATCTTTCAAGTCTCTTTATTTCTTTAAGAATTAAGTTCTTTATAGGGTTAAACCCTGATTATGGTTTCTTTAGAGGAATTAAATTCCTATGTGAAAGAATTAAATTCTTATGTAGGGTTAAACCCTAATTTCATTTAGGAGAAATTAAATTCCTGTGAATTTGAGAGAATTAAATTCTTAATTAGGGTTAAACCCTAATTTTTTCCATCTTGAAGGAATTAAATTCCTATAATTTTAGGAGAATTAAATTCTCATATAGGGTTAAACCCTAGTTTTATCTTGAAGGAATTGAATTCCTATGAGTTTGAGAGAATTAAATTCTCATATAGGGTTAAACCCTAATTTCATCTTGGAGGAATTAAATTCCTGTGAATTTAGGAGAATTTAATTCTCTAAACTCAATTCTCCCTCTAAGTTTTGGATCTGCATGGCAGAATCTCAACCCGATGAGAATTAAATTCTCAACCTATGGGGAGATTTGCTTCTACAGATCTTCAACCTGAGGAAGAACTAAGTTCTTTTTCCAGAAGAGTTAAATTCTTAGATTGAGAATTAAATTCTTTTTTTTTTGAAGTTTTGATCCTTTTTCCCATTCTCACCTAGGGTTTCTTTCTTGAGAATTAAATTCTCCTTTCTTTTCTCTCTGCTATTTGCTTTTAGAAAATTTCAAGATCCCAAAATTCTATATCTCCAAAATTCTCCTCTTGCCTCCTATTTATAGGAGAAGGAAAAGAATCAATTAGTTTAGTAAATCTTTCATTGAAAGATTTTGTTTGTTTTCATAACTAATATGATCATTTAGATCACACAGTGAATTTTATTCACCATTGGATTTTTAATCCAAAAGATTTTTTATCTGTTATTCCTGATGAATTTTAGGGAAATCTTTCCTTGTATAAAATCTTTCCATAAATTGGTGATTTTTAATCACTATTGGATTTTTAATCCAACGGTGCTCCACTTTACAGAGCATAATCCTTTTTGTTTGGAAAGATTTAGAGAAATATTTTTCCAGTTAGGATTTTTGATTCCCTCTTAATTAGAATTTAATTCTATTAATTCATAGATCTTTAAGAACCCATCACGTGTTGGCACGTGACCTCCTGATTAAGCATTTGACCAGAATTTAATTTTGTTTTTTTTAAAGAACTCAGGAATTATCACGTGTCAGCATGTGACCTTTGGTCACGTGTTAGCACGTGACGTCCCATTAGGGTTTTTCCTTATTAATTTATTATACTTTTAATTCTTTTTAGTGAGTTTAAAGGCCCATCACGTGTTGTCACGTGACCCCACTGATTAATTATTTTCAATTATTTATCTTATTCAGTGCCTACAGGTTTTGCCTGTAAATGGTCACGTGTCTACACGTGATGCCCGGTCACGTGTAAGCATGTGATGCCTCATAACTTTTGATCCCGGATGAATTATGAATCCCATAATTTATCAAATCGAAGGATTTTTCAAGACACTTTCGATAACATCAGAATTTAGCTATTTCTCATTCGAGAGTTTGTCAAAATGCAGCCTGGAAAATACCGGTTCACATTTTCTTAAACGTATCGCTGCCATTTGATACCTTGGGCTCTTTTGCGCGGAAATTTTTTGGCGGGAACAAATGCCCCCCACTACTTTGTCCACGTAAGTATATATGTGGATGAAGTAGTGCAGAGTAATTTATAGCGTATGACCCGTTTCGGGTTGGTATATAATTTTCAGAATCTTGATCTGAGTAGATAACGAGCGGACATAAGCGTCGTCATTTATCATTGACTCAAATCTCGACTCTTAAGGGACATAGTTCTAAACCCTCAACTCTATGAGCCGCACCCTTCTATTTCTTTATGTTTTACTCTGGCGTGAAGTAGTTTATATGCTCATGAGTAACTTCTCCATTTCAGTGGCATGTAGCTTTGGCAAGTGTGGCCTATAGATGGTAGATAACAGTTCATCTTGAACTCTTTATAAGATAGCAATGGCTTAGGAAACAGGGTTAGGATCTGTTGTCTAAGACTTTCCAACTTTATGAGCCGTGATGGTCTCACAAAGGCTTTTCTCCCTACGAGTCGTGAGGATCTCGTAGGTGTCTTTTCTCCTTAGGAGTCATGAGGAATCCTAAGTGCGTTTTCTCTTGAGAATCGTAAGGATCCCACAAGAGAATTTTCTTTATGCATAGGGACACTAATTTCCCCGCAAGTTGAGACGAATCGAGAGATTCTCGCAAAGACACTGGTTTCCTTGCGGGTCGAAACGAATCGAGAGGTTCTCGCCAAGGACGCTGATTTCCCTGAATCGAAATAAGAAGCGATGGCTAAGGAAACAGGTTCAGATCTGCTGCCTAAGACTTTTCAACTTTATGAGCCGTGAGTGTCTCATAAAGATTTTTTTCTCCCTACGAGTCGAGAGGATCTCGTAGGTATATTTTCTCCTTAGGAATCGTGAGGATTCCTAAGTGTGTTTTCTCTTGAGAGTCGTAAAGATCTCATAAGATAATTTTCTTCCTTACAAATCGAGAGGACTTGTAAGTGATTGATGAGTTGACCTACTCCCGAGTCAAAGCATTGCTTCAACAGGAAGGTCGAGGGTTGACTTTGGTTTGTCTGTGCACCGCCGAGTCATGGAACTGGAAACTTTGCCGTGGCTCCGCTTTGCTGACATTGTATATTCCTGCAGAGACACTGATTTCTCTGCGGGTCGGCGCGAATCGAGATGCTCTCGTCAAGGGTGCTGATTTCCCTGAATCGATATGTTGAGCCAAGGATACTGATTTCCCCGGAGTTGAGACGAATCGAGGTATTCCTGCAAAGATGTTGATTTCTCTGCGGGTCGACACGGATCGAGATGCTCTCGTCAAGGACACTGATTTCCCTGAATCGAGGTATTGCCAAGGACACTGATTTCCTCGGAGTTGAGACGAATCGAGGTATTCCTGTAAAGACACTGATTTCTCTGCGGGTCGACGTGAATCGAGATGCTCTCGTCAAGGACGCTGATTTTCCTGAATCGAGAAGGTTGCCAAGGACACTGATTACCCTGGGGTTGAGACGAATCGAGGTATTCCTGCAAAGACGCTGATTTCTCTGCGGGTCGACGCGAATCGAGATGCTCTCGTCAAGGACGCCGATTTCCCTAAATCGAAGAGGTTGCCAAGGACACTGATTTCCCTGGGGTTGAGACGAATCGAGGTATTCCTGCAAAAACGCTGGTTTCTCTGTGCGTCGACGCGAATCGAGATGCTCTCGTTAAGGACGTTGATTTCCCTGAATCGAGGAGGTTTCCAAGGACACTGATTTCCCTGCGGTTGAGACGAGTCGAGGTATTCCTGCAAAGACGCTGATTTCCTTATGGGTCGACGCGAATAGAGATGCTCTTGTCAAGGACACTAATTTCTCTGAATCGAGGAGGTTTCCAAGGACACTGATTTCCCTGGGGTTGAGACGAGTCGAGGTATTCCTGCAAAGACGCTGATTTCCTTACGGGTCGACGCGAATCGAGATGCTCTCGTCAAGGACACTGATTTCCCTGAATCGAGGTGTTGCCAAGGACACTGATTTCCTCGGGGTTGAGATGAGTCGAGGTATTCCTGTAAAGACGCTGATTTCCTTACGGTTCGACACGAATCGAGATGCTCTCGTCAAGGACACTGATTTCCCTGAATCGAGAAGGTTGCCAAGGAAACTGATTTCCCTAGGGTTGAGACGAATCGAGGTATTCCTGCAAAGACGCTGATTTCTCTGCGGGTCGATGCGAATCGAGATGCTCTCGTCAAGGATGTTGATTTCCCTGAATCGAGGAGGTTGTCAAGGACACTGATTTCCTCGGAGTTGAGATGAATCGAGGTATTCCATAAAGACGTTGATTTCTCTGCGGGTCGACGCGAATCGAGATGCTCTCATCAAGGACACTGATTTCCCTGAATCGAGGTATTGCCAAGGACACTGATTTCCCTGGGGTTGAGACGAATCAAGGTATTCCTGCAAAGACGCTGATTTCTCTGCGGGTCGATGTGAATCGAGATGCTCTCGTTAAGGACGCTGATTTCCCTGAATCGAAGAGGTTGCCAAGGACACTGATTTCCCTGGGGTTGAGACGAATCGAGGTATTCCTGTAAAGACACTAATTTCTCTGCGGGTCGACGCGAATCGAGATGCTCTCGTCAAGGACGCTGATTTCCCTGAATCGAGAAGGTTGCCAAGGACACTGATTTCCCTGGGGTTGAGACGAATCGAGGTATTCCTGCAAAGACGCTGATTTCTCTGCGGGTCGACGCGAATCGAGATGCTCTCGTCAAGGACGCTGATTTCCCTGAATCGAAGAGGTTGCCAAGGACACTGATTTCCCTGGGTTTGAGACGAATCGAGGTATTCCTGCAAAGACGCTGATTTCTCTACGGGTCGACGCGAATCGAGATGCTCTCGTCAAGGACGTTGATTTCCCTGAATCGAGGAGGTTTCCAAGGACACTGATTTCCCTAGGGTTGAGACGAGTCGAGGTATTCCTGCAAAGACGCTGATTTCCTTGCGGGTCGACGCGAATAGAGATGCTCTTGTCAAGGACACTTATTTCTCTGAATCGAGGAGGTTTCCAGGGACACTGATTTCCCTGGGGTTGAGACGAGTCGAGGTATTCCTGCAAAGACGCTGATTTCCTTATGGGTCGACGCGAATCGAGATGCTCTCGTCAAGGACACTGATTTTCCTGAATCGAGGTGTTGCCAAGGACACTGATTTCCTCGGGGTTGAGACAAGTCGAGGTATTCCTGCAAAGACGCTGATTTCCTTGCGGGTCGACGCGAATCGAGATGCTCTCGTCAAGGACACTGATTTCCCTGAATCGAGGTTTTTGCCAAGGACACTGATTTCCCTGGGGTTGAGATGAATTGAAGTATTCCTGCAAAGACACTGATTTCTCTGCGGGTCGATGCGAATTGAGATGCTCTCGTCAAGGACACTGATTTCCCTAAATTGAGGTATTGCCAAGGACACTGATTTCCCTGGGGTTGGTTGACTTGTTTCCGAGACGGAGCGTTGATCCGGCGGAGAGGTCATTGGTTGACTCTAGGTTGTCTGTAGACTGTAGAGTCTTGGAACTAAGGACTTTGCCGTAGCTCCATTTGTTGATGTTGCGTCTGCATCCGAATAGACTGCAAAGGAACGCCGTTGTTGACATTGCGTCTACTGTATCGAGACGAATGTCGCGGTTGTCTCTAGGTTGTTGGTGAACCGTCGAGGCTTGGAACTGGGGACTTTGCCATAGCTCTGTTGTTGGTGTTGCATCTGCATCTTGTTGGAGGAAGAACGCTGGGGTGACATCGCGTCTACTTTATCGAGACGAACGTCGAGGTGGTCTCTAGGTTATTTTTGAACCGTCGAGACTTGGAACTGGGGACTTTCCTGTGGCTCCGATTTGTTTTGACCTTGGGGTCGCTTGTTGACGTCTCGTCTGCATTCCGTTGTAGTGAGAAGAAACGTTGTTGTTGGTCTCCAGGCTATAGATGTGGCCGTCTAGACTTGGAACTAGGGACTCTGCCATGGCTCCGTTGTTTTGACCCTGGGGTCGTTTGTCGATGTCGCATCTGCATCCTGTTGGAATAAGGAGAAACGCCGTTGGTGATCTCTAGGCCGTCTGTGAACCGTCGAGATTTGGAACTATGGGACTTTGCCATGGTTCCGTTGTTTTGACCCTGGGGTTGTTTGTTGACGCCGCATCTGCATCCTGCTGGAGTAAGGAGAAACGCCATTGGTGATCTCTAGGTTTTCTGTGAACCGTCGAGATTTGGAACTAGAGGACTTTGCCATGGTTCCGGGGTAGTCTCTAGGCTGTCTGTGAACCGTCGAGATTTGGAACTAGGGGACTTTGCCGTGGCTCCATTTGTTGATGTTGCGTCTGCATCTGATTGGAGGGAGGAAGAACGCCGGTGTTGATCTCTAAGTTATCGATGTTGACGTCGAGACCCTGAAGCTAGGGATCTTCCTTCGCTTAGTTTGTTGACATTGTGTCTGCAGTATTGCGATGAATGTCGAGATTGTCTCTAGGTTGTCTATGAACCGTCGAGATTTGGCTTCGCTTTGACGAAGCCTGGTGGGACAATCTGGTTCCCTTCTTGTTTGTGCCCATGAATTGTATATAGGGGTCAATGTGACCTCACCTGCAGGGCAAAAAGTTTCATTCTTTCATTATTTTATTTCTTTCCACGATGCTCTATCATTTCAGCTTTTTATATCGCGAAAGTCGCGATTGCCCAATCATTTCGGCTATTTTTCGCGGTACCCAATCATTTCGGCTATTTTTTTTATTTTTACTCGCTGCTTTTTATTGCGAGTTGCCCAATCATTTCGGCTATTTTGTATGCATATATTTTACTTGCTGATTTTGTTGCAAGTTGCCTCATCATTTCGGCTATTTCATATGCATTTTTGGCTCGCTGATTTTTTTTATCATGAGTGTGGAACTTGGGATCTGGTGCCAATCTTAGCATCAGCATCGCTGCGACTGGAATATTGCCAGGAGCGAATCATCATTTGCCATGAAATGACTTGGAATTTGATACCGATTTAGGCATCAGCATCGCTACAACTGGGATATTGCCAGGAGTGAATCATCATTTGCCTCTGTCGATGTCGAACAAAGGTGGCTTAGCAAACAGGGTTAGGATCCCGTCGACTAAGGCTTTTGACTTCATGAACCGTAAGGGTCTCATAAAGGTGTTTCTCCCTACGAGTCATGAGGATCTCGTAGGTGCGTTTTCTCCTTAAGAATCGTGAGGATTCCTAAGTGTGTGTTCTCTTATAAGTCGTAAGGATCTTACAAGAGTGTTTTCTCCTTACAAGTCGAGAGGACCTATAAGTGTTTGTTCACCGTGTGAGCATATTGTAGGGTGTTTTTCGTCACCCCATTGAGATGGGAATACGCGCGCGCTTGTCAGGCGTACTACAGATTCCCCCTGCCTAGGGTAGGCCGGGGGTTTAATGATTGTGGGGATCCGAATCTCCGGCAGCCGCGGACTAAGCTGTCGTTAATTACCCCTCGCCTTTGGGGCGAGGGAACCTCCCGATTAACGGGTTAAATTGGTCATGCGAACTCAATGTGCAGTGTGCGTGTGTTTTGTTTTGAAAGGGGTTTTTGGATATATCGGGAGCCACGCAGAGTTTTTACGGGGGTCCCGCTACCCGGATAGCGGGCTGGGGGTCAAGGGGGCTAGCAGCCCCCTTGCGGGGTTCGGGGCAGCGCCCCGGCCCGAAAATTTTTTTGAGGGGAAGAATGTGGCGGAGTATGTATATGTGTTAATTTGTATACATATGTATATATATACATGTATATATAAATGAAGGGGAAAAAGACATCCAAAGGATGCGTGGGGCCAGCGCCTAGGCGCTTAAGCGCAAGCGCGCCACGTGTCGGCACGTGGGCGCTTTGCGCTCGAGCGCAGAGTGCTGGAGCGCAACGCGCCACGTGTCGGCACGTGGGCGCTTTGCGCTCGGACGCTGAGCGCTTGGGCGCAAGCGCACCACGTGTCGGTACGTGGGCGACTTGCGCTCGAGCGCTTGCGCTGGAGCGCAAGCGCGCCACGTGTCGGCACGGGGGCGACTTGCGCTCGAGCGCTTGCGCTTGAGCGCAAGCGCGCCACGTGTCGGCACGGGGGCGACTTGCGCTCGAGCGCTTGTGCTCGAGCGCAAGCGCGCCACGTGTCGGCACGGGGGCGACTTGCGCTGGAGCGCTTGCGCTGGAGCGCAAGCGCGCCACGTGTCGGCACGCGGGCGCTCTGCGCTTGAACGCAGGCGAGGAAAATAGGCTTTTAGCCTAAAAAAATTTCTCAGAAGAGAAATCGGAGTGGAGTTGGACTCCTGTGTGTGTTTTTCTTCTTTTTTTTTTTTGAGGGTTTAGTGAAAAATGTTCTTCTTCTTCCTCCTCTGTTAGCTGGATCTTGAAGATCAAGAGATGTGGGATTTCAAAATCTTTTCTTTTTGAGATCTGATGGAAGATCTGAGTTCCCCTTGATGGGTTTTGTGGTGAAAACTAATTTTTTTTATAAAAATGAGAGTAGAACTCTTGATTTAGTTCAAAAGAAAGAAGAAGGTTTTGGAACCTTGAAGAAGGAAGAAAGAGCTCAGCTCTAATTTTTTTTTTGTGGAGAGAATGAAAAGTTTTGTATTAGATATTTTCATCACGTTGCCTTTTATAGGCTTACATATTTGCATATAGCCCCTTGGGCTTCACAAAAATGGCATTTTAGCCATCCCATGGCTCATGTGCCATTTCCTTTTTGCACATAAGCCATGGGCTTACAAAATATTGGCTTTATGCCCATTTTGCATATATTCATATATAAAAAATTACATAAAAATTATTTATTACATGATCTATATTTTAGCATGGAGGAGGCTGGCCGCAGGCTCGACTTGGGCATGGGCCCGCTTGACCTGGGCTTGGGCCCACCTGGCTTGGGGTTGACCTTGACTTTGACTCGGTCAACGGGGGTGTAAATTTTTACCCCAACAAAGTGCCCCCCATCAATAAATGCACACCGCACATTTGAGTTGTGTGCATGAAATTGATGGATCTTGAAGCTGATCTTCGAGGTGGAACATCATTCCGGAGGCGAAGCATCATCCCGGGGAGCATGATTCCCGAGGATCGGAGCATCATTCCGATTCGCGGAGCATAAATCCAAGGTCAGAACATCATTCCGAAGCGCGGAGCATAAGTCCAGGGTCGGAGCATCATTCCGATTTGCGGAGCATAATTCCAGGAGATCGGAGCATCGTTCCGCTTTGTGGAGCATAATTCCACGGATCGGAGCATCATTCCAATGATCGGAGCATAATTCCAGGGTTCGAAGCATCTTTCCGAAGAGCGGAGCATGATTCCAGGGGTTCGGAGCATCATTCCGAAAGGCGGAGCATGATTCCAAGGATCGGAGCATCATTTCGATGATCGGAGCATAATTCCAGGGTTCGGAGCATCTTTCCGAAGAGAGGAGCATGATTCCAGGGATCGGAGCATCATTCCAAGATTCGGAGCATCATTCCGAAGGGCGGAGCATGATTCCAGAGTTCGGAACATCTTTCCGAAGAGCGGAGCATGATTCCAGGGGTTCGGAGCATCATTCCGAAAGGCGGAGCATGATTCCAAGGATCGGAGCATCATTCCGATGATCGGAGCATAATTCCAGGGTTCGGAGCATCTTTCCTAAGAGCGGAGCATGATTCCAGGGATCGGAGCATCATTCCGAAGGGCGGAGCATGATTCCAGGGGATCGGAGCATCATTCCAATTTGCGGAGCATAATTCCAAGGGTCGGAGCATCATTCCGAAGGGTGACAGACATTCTAACCGAAGCATAATTTCGATGCGGAGGTTGATTCCCAGGTGAAGCATAATTCCGACAAAGAAGGCAAATACTCTGAGGCGAAGCATGATTTCGACATTGGGTACATTCTGAGACGGAGCATGATTCCGGCGCAGAGCTTGTCGGTTGACTTGATTCCAAGGCGAAGCATAATTTCGACAGGGAAGGAAGGTACACCGAGGCGAAGTATCATTTCGACACGGGGTGCATTCTGAGACAGAGCATGATCCCGCTATAGAGGTTGTTGGTTTGATTTGATTTAGGTTGACATCAGCATCGCTACACAGGAATATGGTACCGAGAGCGAATCATCATTTGTCATGAGAGGATTTGGGAATTGGGTTTTTTTTTTTTTTTTTTGGTTTGGCATCAGCATCGCTACACTGGAATATGGTACCAGGAGCGAATCATCATTTGCGTTTGCTTATTAGGAAACGATGGCTTAGGAGACAGGTTTTAGGTCCCTATCACCTAAGGCTTTTCAACTTTGCGAGCCGTAAGGGTCTCACAAGCATTTTCTCCCTACGGGTCGTAAGGATCCCGTAAGTGTATTTTCTCCTTAGGAGTCGTGGGGACTCCTAAGTGTGTTGCTCCTTTGTGAGTCGTAAGGATCTCACGCGGGAATTTTCTCCTCACAAAGTTGAGAGGACTTTGCGAGTGCATTTCATCTCTTTTTCACAAGTTTGCGCCCTTTCGGGTTTTCACAAACTTGCCGGCAGTCCTGCTGTTTTTACTCACGGAGCCCTTTCGGGTTTTCATCCGTGCCCATTTTGCTTGTGGACATACCCCTTTTTTTTTGAATCTTCACCGCCGGTGGGACTTTGAACGTGGTCTCACCGGTAGGACTTGGGAGGAATTGGAATTGTTTTACGCCCGTGGATTGTATACGGTTTTGCAGGATGTATGATCCAGACCGTAGGGCCATACAAATTTCGGGACTTTGTTGGCGTCTGCATCGCTGCACTGGAATATGGTACCAGGAGCGACTCATCATTCGCCACGTGGGGTATGGTATCGGAATTTGGTTGGCGTCTGCATCGCTGCACTGGAATATGGTACCAGGAGCGACTCATCATTCGCCATTGGGGTATGGGATTTGGAATTTGGTTGGCGTCTGCATCGCTGCACTGGAATATGGTACCAGGAGCGACTCATCATTCGCCACTTGGGGATTGGGGAGAGATGGCTTAGGAGACAGGTTTGGATCCCTATCGCCTAAGGCTTTTCAATTTTATGGGCCGTGAGGGTCCCATAAAAGCATTTTCTCCCTACGAGTCGTAAGGATCCCGCAGGTGTATTTTCTCCTTAAGAGTCGTGAGGACTCCTAAGTGTGTTTTTCCTTGGTGAGTCGTAGGGATCTCACGAAGGTTTGTTCTCCTCATGCATCGTGAGGACACATGAGTGGGTCTTTCCAATGAAGCATAATTCCAAAGGCGGAGACCAGCCGCGTAACCGGTAATCGTGGTGGGGCATGGACGTGATGAGAATTATTTGAGCCCGTGGATTGTATACGGCAGTCAATTTGGGGACTGGCCGTAGGGCTGGGAGAACTTTGGAAATTTGAATTTTTGTTTGGCGTCTGCATCGCTACACTGGAATATGGTACCAGGAGCGACTCATCATTCGCCGCTGTTTTTTTTGTTGTTTTTGTATTTTTCTTGTTTTACCGCGATTGCTCCATCATTTCAGCTTTTCTTATCGCGAAGGTCGCGATTGCCCCATCATTTCGGCTTTTATTCGCGGTTGCCCCATCATTTCGGCTTTATTTTCATCTTTATTTTACTCGCTGATTTTTATTGCGAGTTGCCCCATCATTTCGGCTTTTCTTTATTTTCCTTTTATTTACACATTTTTTTATTTACATATTTCTTTTTACATTCCCAGTTTAACGACTTAGAGGTCGACTGTTCCCAGTTTAATGACGTGGTGGTTGATTGTTTTCAGAGAAAGGCAGATGTCTGAGAGAATCGGTTTCACGAAGAACTTCGGTCTCCGTTTGTATGAAATTGGCGGTTGCAGCTTGACTGTTTGTTAACACGCCTTTGGACAGTTCTATCTCTCCCGCCTTGTATTGCTTTTCGACCCAATCTTTGAAGACGAAGCAGTCCTCAATGGCATGACCTATCACTCTGTGATAGGGGCAGTATTTGGGGTCGTCGGTCCTATTCGCTTCCTGCGGTCTTTTTGACTCTGGCAGTTGTAGACCGTTCTTCAGGGCGTCTTTGAATATTTTACGGATTTTGTCCCTTCTGAAGGAATAGACCTTATCCAGCTTCTCTTTCAGTGGAGATTCTCCTCCCTCTCCGAACATTGGCTTCCGAGGCTGGTTGGCGCTAGGTCCGCTCATCCCTTGCTTATTTCGGTTAGCCGAAGTGTTGAAAGATTCAGAATCATCGGAGTTTCCGCCTTTGCGATTATCGTCCTTCCGGTTTCTCCACGACTTATTGTTATTTTGAGAATCCGAGGAGGACTCCTGTTTTGAGCGCTCCAGCATCTGGACTTTCCTGGTCAGCTCTTGGAATGTTTTGAGACCCGCGGTGCATAAAAACGGGGTCATCCAATTGTTGAGATTTCCGACGAGGAGACTGACAGATTGGTCCTGCTCTATCGGCGGTTCGCATTTGACGGAGAGATTGCGCCATCGGGTTATAAAATCCGTGCTGCTTTCGTCGTTCTTGGGCTTGGTCCTTACGAGCTCGGCAATGGTGATCTTATCGCTGACGCTCATGAACCTCTGCCGAAACAGAGACTCCATTTGGACAAAAGTTGTGACGGAGCCATCCGGTATGCTCGTGTACCAGTCGAAAGCAACATCAGTCAAGCTATTAACGAACTGGCGGAGGAGAAGCGCATCATTGCCCCCAGTATTCCCGCATGAGGCTTTGAAGTGGGCGATATGCTGATTCGCATTTCCCGTCCCATCGAATCTTCCGAATTTGGGGATGACATAGCCGCTAGGAAATTCTACCAGATCATACTGAGCAGGATATGGTCTCCCACTACTGCTGATATCTTTTTGCGCTTCGGCTTCGGCCACCAATGTTTTGACTTTGCTGGCAACCAAATCCATGATTTGATCTTGAGTTAGCGGGCTACTGTCATCGGTAGCCAAGACATTTCCTGAGATAGGATGCGATTGACTTTCATGCGGTCCGGCCACTTTTGGATTTGAGGGAATAGGCGTCGGCTGCTTTGGGACACCATTTCCCGGTTCATGAGAGCCCTGCGCCTGATTGGGCGGCTGAGAGGCAAGTTGGGCCGTAAGCCGTAAGACGACATTTGTTAAGTCGTCGATCTTTGAGTAGAGTTTGGCCATCTCCTTGTCTTTGCTTCTGAGCTGCTTTTGGAGCTCTTGGAGAAGTTGTTGCTCTGCGGTCTTAGGACGGAAAGTTGGCTCATCTTCGCTTTCCGAGCCTGACTCCTCATGAATTGAGGGCTCTCTTTGCCTATCAGCCTCATCGAGAGGGTTTTCATCATCCAGCGGAGGCGGCTGTTCTTGGGAAGCGGCCACCACATTCAAGCCAGATTGGATTTGAGATGTGGTGGCCCCGTCCTTGCTCTTGCTGCGCGTGCTCACCATATAGACAGTGTGGACCACATATCCAGCCATTTCCTTGTCTCTGGTGGGGTAACCCTGTTCCTCGAACCTCATGAGGTTCAGCATAGCCGGAGCCTTAGCCCTTTTGTTGGCTCTATACCTGAGCCTTTTCTGCCTTAGCTTCTCAATTTTAAGGGCTTGGCGGGCATCCGCTACCCAGGAAGCCATTGTGAGTTGATCAGCGGGGAGCTTAGAGAAGACACCCGATCGAGCATTTGTCAGGTGCGCCGCTGGAGCTTGCTCGGGACGCGTTGTAGCTTTGTTGGTGTTGATGGCCTTGCCCCCAGCTGGGGCCAAGGAAAGTCGTTCAGATACCGACTTGCGTTTGGGTTGGGGCGCCCTTGAGATCACCACATTTGGTCTCCTGCCTTTCGAGACCGGTTTGTCTGTCATCGAGGCTTGAGGAGATGGGATGGCGCCAACTGGCATGAACGTAATAGAGCCAAATGGTAGCAGCGGCTCCTCCCATTGTCGCCCGAGACTGGCCGGAAGGACCATCCTGGAGTCTATCTTCATCGTGTAGGAGACGGGAGCCGTGCTGAGAGCAGAGTTCATCTTTGGAGACATTGTTGAAAAGTGATTGCTTGAAGACCTGCATGAAAAAGCAATATTTTAGTATAAATATAGACATGTATATAGATTGAGTTCGCATGAACGCTTAACCCGAAATATGGGAAGAGAGATTTGTCCTACCGGGCGTGCCAGAATCTGTAGGGTGTTTTTCGTCACCCCATTGAGATGGGAATACGCGCGCGCTTGTCAGGCGTACTACAGATTCCCCCTGCCTAGGGTAGGCCGGGGGTTTAATGATTGTGGGGATCCGAATCTCCGGCAGCCGCGGACTAAGCTGTCGTTAATTACCCCTCGCCTTTGGGGCGAGGGAACCTCCGATTAACGGGTTAAATTGGTCATGCGAACTCAATGTGCAGTGTGCGTGTGTTTTGTTTTGAAAGGGGTTTTTGGATATATCGGAAGCCACGCAGAGTTTTTACGGGGGTCCCGCTACCCGGATAACGGGCTGGGGGTCAAGGGGGCTAGCAGCCCCCTTGCGGGGTTCGGGGCAGCGCCCCGGCCCGAAAATTTTTTTGAGGGGAAGAATGTGGCGGAGTATGTATATGTGTAAATTTGTATACATATGTATATATATACATGTATATATAAATGAAGGGGAAAAAGACATCCAAAGGATGCGTGGGGCCAGCGCCTAGGCGCTTAAGCGCAAGCGCGCCACGTGTCGGCACGTGGGCGCTTTGCGCTCGAGCGCAGAGTGCTGGAGCGCAACGCGCCACGTGTCGGCACGTGGGCGCTTTGCGCTCGGACGCTGAGCGCTTGGGCGCAAGCGCACCACGTGTCGGCACGTGGGCGACTTGCGCTCGAGCGCTTGCGCTGGAGCGCAAGCGCGCCACGTGTCGACACGGGGGCGACTTGCGCTCGAGCGCTTGCGCCTGAGCGCAAGCGCGCCACGTGTCGGCACGGGGGCGACTTGCGCTCGAGCGCTTGCGCCTGAGCGCAAGCGCGCCACGTGTCGGCACGGGGGCGACTTGCGCTCGAGCGCTTGCGCTGGAGCGCAAGCGCGCCACGTGTCGGCACGCGGGCGCTCTGCGCTTGAACGCAGGCGAGGAAAATAGGCTTTTAGCCTAAAAAAATTTCTCAGAAGAGAAATCGGAGTGGAGTTGGACTCCTGTGTGTGTTTTTCTTCTTTTTTTTTTTGAGGGTTTAGTGAAAAATGTTCTTCTTCTTCCTCCTCTGTTAGCTGGATCTTGAAGATCAAGAGATGTGGGATTTCAAAATCTTTTCTTTTTGAGATCTGATGGAAGATCTGAGTTCCCCTTGATGGGTTTTGTGGTGAAAACTAATTTTTTTTATAAAAATGAGAGTAGAACTCTTGATTTAATTCAAAAGAAAGAAGAAGGTTTTGGAACCTTGAAGAAGGAAGAAAGAGCTCAGCTCTATTTTTTTTTTGTGGAGAGAATGAAAAGTTTTGTATTAGATATTTTCATCACGTTGCCTTTTATAGGCTTACATATTTGCATATAGCCCCTTGGGCTTCACAAAAATGGCATTTTAGCCATCCCATGGCTCATGTGCCATTTCCTTTTTGCACATAAGCCATGGGCTTACAAAATATTGGCTTTATGCCCATTTTGCATACATTCATATATAAAAAATTACATAAAAATTATTTATTACATGATCTATATTTTAGCATGGAGGAGGCTGGCCGCGGGCTCGACTTGGGCATGGGCCCGCTTGACCTGGGCTTGGGCCCACCTGGCTTGGGGTTGACCTTGACTTTGACTCGGTCAACGGGGGTGTAAATTTTTACCCCAACACATATCCCTAGTCGCTGATGGGACTCTGTTAGGGAAATGTTCATTCGTGCCCGTGGATTGTATACAAGGTTCAATATTGAACCACTTGTAGGACAATGCTGGAGGTTGTGATGGCTTAAGAACAGGTTCAGATCCCTGTAGTTTAAGGCTTTTGAATCTTATGAGCCTTGAGGGTCTCATAAGAGGATTCTCTTTACGTGTCGTGAGGATCTCGCAAGTGTAATTTCTCCTTAGGAATCGTGAGGATCCCTAAGTGTGTTGCTCCTTTATGAGTCGTAAGGATCTCACGCAGGTATTTTTCCTCACAAAGTCGAGAGGACCTTGCAAGTGTTTTTTGACGAGATTGCGCCCTTTCGGGTTTTCACAAAACTCACCGGTAGTCCTGCTGTTTTTACTCACGGAGCCCTTTTGGGTTTTCATCCGTGCCCATTTTGCTTGTGGACATACCCTTTTTTTTACACATCAGCTTGGGGATGCCGCGGTCCGTAGTAGTTTATAGATGTCTCGGTCAGTTGCAAGTTTTAGGACATTGCGGTCCATTGTTAGTTTAGGGACATTTCGGTCCTAGGTCCGAAATTTTTCGGGCAACGTACGATTACGCAGCTAGATTTTCTCGGAAGTCTTCGCATCTTTTGTGTCGGAGGTGGATTCCTTGAAGAGAGGGCTGAAGGCGATTTCTTCGTCAGAGTCGCTTCCAAAGGTGATGATTTGCGATCCCTTGGTGTCGACTATGTGACAGTTGCCAGCGGCTCTTTTGCGCTTATCTGTCATGCTTTTCTGTTCCCGACGAGCCTTGCGCTTAACTCGTTGAACATATTGTCGGTGGGCAACATATCCCTGCCACCAGATTTTAAAGTCTATGCACTCCTCAATAGGGTGTGCAATCCTCTGATGGTATAAGCAGAAGTTAGGATGTATGTCCGCTTTATCAAGATGTATACCGCCAGGAGAATTTCCTCTGAAAGAGGGCAACTTCATTCCTATTGACAGGGCCCTAGCTAATCGTTTCCTTACTTTAAGCTTGCTTTTGCTGGCGATAGGGATGCTTCGATCCGATTGGGGTGCCTCGACCTTTTTATCCAGTGGTCGGCGTTTGGCTTTTTCGAATATAGCCAGTTCGCGCTCTCAATTGCCTTTGCTTTTCTGACGGGCTTCATTCAGTAGCAAGTCGATCATCTCGTCAGATGGTTCCAAGGGTTTTGGCTTCGATCCTGCCCCCAGCTCTTTTATGCCGTCTTCTATCGCCGAGTGAGCTTCTACGTTAGTTAACGCCGAATGAGAGACCATGCGGCAACTTGCCACATAGTCCTCAGATTCTTCTGACGAGTCATCCCCATCGTTATTGTCGTTATCTCCGCTCTCAAGGATCTTGTTGAGAAATTCTTGGAGTGTGACCTGGGTTTGCGCCTTCTGGTTATATTCCTCCAGCGCGTCAATATGCTTTTGCAGATCCGTGCGCTTGTCATCAGGCTTCATGGGCTTTTTCTTCTTCTTTGAAGACTTTGACGGCTGGGCCTGAGCGTTTTGACCATCGCTACCAATTCTCAGCATCGGGCGCGGTTTTAGCATTCCCTCAATGATCTCAGGCTCTAGCGGGCTTTTCCACCTGATTGCCGGGCATGTGTGAAGATCCTTCAGCATTCTTTTCGTCTTGGATGAAAGAACGACCTTCTATGGAGCTTCTTCTATAAAAGAGCACGATGCACCTGGTGTGTCCACTCTTTTAGGAGTGTGCTATTGTGGTAGATTCACCTTCCAGTTTTCGGATAGCGCGAACTTGCCCTGTTGGTATTGGTCTTCAACCCAGTTTTTGAAGATGTAGCAGTCTTCGATCAGATGGCCCAATACTCGGTGGTAGGGGCAGTAATTAGGATCATTGACGTCGTTCGGTCGCGTTGGGTGTCTCGATTCCGGTAGAGTGATGAGCCCATTGTGCACTGCCAGTTCAAACAGTTTCCTTGTTTTATCCCGGGGAAACGAGTAAGGACGTCTCAACTTCTCATCGAGGGATTTCCGCTTGTTGCTTTGGCTAACAACCAGTCTCGGGCCACTCAGTTATTGTTGAGCGTTGGCAATGAAGGTTGCTTTCCCTTTGCCCTTTTCATTCCAAGGCTCCTTCTTTGAAGAGGAAGGCCTATGGCCCATCTGGTCCATTTGGGATAGCTTGTCAATCAAGGCCTGGAAGGTGGTTGGCTTGAAGAACATCATGAATTGTGAAATGGTCGCTTGAGGGTCAAGGGTCCCTACGAACATGCGTACTACAGGCGCTTCTTCTATGCGGTGTTCACACTTCGACCATAAATTTCGCCATCGTATTGCGTATTGCACCCACGTTTCACCTGGCTTCACCCTGGCATTGATCAATGCCGTTATTGGGGTGCGCTCGCTAGCACTTGCGAATCTCTGTGTAAACAACAGCTCCATCTCTCTAAAAGTTTTGACGGAGTCATTGGGAAGCTCCGAATACCACTTAAAAGCCGTTTCTGCCAAACTGCCAACGAATTGGCAAAGCAGTAGCTTATCATCTCCTCCAGTGTTGCCGCAGAGAGCCCTGAACTGAGCGACATGTTGATGGGGATTGCCTGTTGTTGGGGTAAAAATTTACACCCCGGTTGACCAAGTCAAAATCAAAGTCAACCCCAAGCCCAGGTCAAGCGGGCCCATGCCCAAGTCGAGCCCGCAGCCAGTCTCCCCATGCCAACAAAAAAATCATGTAATAAATAATTTTTATGTAATTGTTTATGCTTGAATGTAAACAAAATGGGCATAAAGCCAATATTTTGTAAGCCCGTGGCTTATGTGCAAAAATGAAATGGCACATGAGCCATGGGATGGCTAAAATGCCATTTTTGTAAAGCCCAAGGGGCTATATGTAAATATGTAAGCCTATAAAAGGCAACATGATGATGAATAAAATATACACATTTCATTCCCCCAAAAACTAGGGTTTTTTGTGCCTCCTGCTCCTGCTCCTTTTCCAAGGTTCTAAACCTTCTCATTTCTTTTGAATTAAATCAAGAGTTTTACCCTTTCTTTTCCAAAACTAAGTAGTTTTCCACCACAAAACCCACAAAGGGGAACTCAGATCTCCCATCAGATCTCAAAAAGGAGTGATTTTTAAAATCTCCTACTTCTTGATCTTCAAGATCCGGCCAAACAACAGGAGGAAGAAGAAGAACCCCCTTCATCAGCTTCAAAACATCCTAGGAGTTTTAACTCCATATATATATATATAGCAACAAATATTCCCTTTCTGAAGCATAGCTTCTGTTTCTTAGGCTAAAAGCCTCCCTTTCTCGCCGGCGCTCAAGCGCAGAGCGTCCGCGTGCCGACACATGGCGCGCTTGCGCTCAAGCGCTCGAGCGCAAAGCGCCCACGTGCCGACACATGGCGCGTTTGCACTACAGCGCCTTGCGCTCAAGCGCAAAGTGCCCACGTGCCGACACGTGGCGCGCTTGCGCTCAAGCGCAAACGCTCGAGCGCAAGTCGCCTCGGTGCCGACACGTGGCGCGCTTGCGCTCGAGCGCGCAAGCGCTCGAGCGCAAGTCGCCCCGGTGCCGACACATGGCGCGCTTGCGCTTAAGTGCAAGCACTCAGGCGCAAGTCGCTTCCGTGCCGACACGTGGCGTGCTTGTGCTCTAGCGCCCAGTGCTCAAGCGCAAGTCGCTCCCGTGCCGACACGTGGCGTACTTGCGCTCGAGCGTCGAGCGCTGAAGCGCAAAGCACCCACGTGCCGACACGTGGAGTGCTTGCGCTCAAGCGCCCAGCGCTCAAGCGCAGAGCGCCCACGTGCCGACACGTGGCACTCTAGCGCCTGAGTGCACAGCACCTGGGCGCACATCGCCCAAGGTGCTGCCCCCACGCATCCTTTGGATGCCATTTCTTCCCCTTTTCCTTATATATATACATATATATATATACATATACATATGTATACATATGTACACACACACACATACTCCACGACACTGTCCCTGTTAGAAAAAAATTTCTAACGGGGCGCTGCCCCGCACCCCGCAAGGGGGCTACTAGCCCCCTTGACCCCCAGCCCGCTATCCGGGTAGCAGGACCCCCGTAAAAAACTCTGCGTGGCTCCCGATATATCCAAACCCCCCTTTCAAAACACAACACACGTACACTGCACATTGAGTTCGCATGACCAGTTTAACCCGTTAATCGGAGGTTCCCTCGCCCCAAAAGCGAAGGGTAATTAACGGCAGCTTAGTCCGCGGCTGCCGGAGATTCGGATCCCCACAATCAATAAACCCCAGCCTATCCTAGGCAGGGGGAATCTGTAGTATACGCCTGACAAGCGCGCGCGTATTCCCATCTCAATGGGGTGACGAAAAACACCCTACAGATTCTGGCACGCCCGGTGGGACCAATCTCTCCTCCCATATTTCGGGTTAAACGTTCATGCGAACTCAATCAATATACATATCTATATTTATACTAAAATAATGCTTTTTCATGCAGGATTTTCAAGCAATCACCTTTCAACAATGTCTCCGAAGATGAACTCAGCTCCCATCTCATACACGATGAAGATGGACTCCAGAACGGTCCTTCCGGCCTGTCTCGGGCGACAATAGGAGGAGGAGCCACTACCATTTGGCTCTATTATGTTCGTGTCAGCTAATGCCATCCTAGCTCCTCAAGCTCCGGTGACCGACAAACTGGCCTCGAAAGGCAAGAGGCCAAATGTGGTGGTCTCGAAGGCATCCCAACCCAAACGCAAATCGGTGTCTGGACGGCTTTCCATGGCCCCAACTGGGGGCAAAGCCATCGGGACAAAAGAAGTTACCAGACGTCGTGGGCAAGCCCAGGCGATACCTTTGATGGACACACGGGCAAATGTCTTCTCAAGCATCCCCATCACTCGGCCTATGGCGGCTTCCCGAAGAGCAGAAGCCTGCCAAGCGCTTAAGGCAGAGAAGCTGAGGCAGAAGCGGCTCAGATATAGAGCCAACAAAAGGGCTAGGGCTCTGGCCATGTTAAAATTTATGAATTTCCAAAGCCCGGACCACTCTGCGAAACCAGCTGCCAGTGATGAAAGAATGGATGAATGTGTTACCCACACTGTCCATATGGCCGGGCATGAAGAAACGAACCTTCCTCTTCTTCACAGCCATGGTGATGATATGGTTGACGCTACCCAGCATCGGCTCGATCTAAATGATGAAGAGCCCGCTCAGGCCAATAAGCCAGAGGAGCCCATGGTTCCTACGGAATTGAGCTCAGGCAATAAAGATTACCCGGTTGTCATAGCCGGAACTACAGAACAAGCATTATTCCAATGGCTTCAAAGGCAATTTCATGACAGAGATGAGAAGATGGCCGAGGTCTATTCCAAAGTCGACGAGCTGGCAAACGTCGTGGCAGATCTCGCGACCCAAATCGCCCGATTGCAATTACAGCAGAATCAAATTTTGGCTCATGAGCCAGGGATTGATACCCGGGGGCAGCCAACTGATATCCCTTTCAACCTAAAAGCGGAGCGCCTTCGCGAAAAACGGCCGCAATCAGCCTCCAGTCCCTCCGATACATACGCCGGGGGGGAGGGATCGCCTCTGAAAGAGAAGCTGGAAAAGGTCTATTCGTTCAAGAGGGAAAAGGTCCACAAGATATTCAGGGACACCCAAAGAAACGGTCTACAACTGCCGGAATCAAAGAGACCGCAAGAAGCGAATATGACCGACGACCCAGAATATTGCCCCTATCACAGGGTGATAGGTCATGCCATTGAGGACTGCTTCGTCTTCAAATATTGGGTCGAAAGGCAATACAGGACGGGAGAGATAGAACTGTCTAAAGGCGCGTTAGCAAACAGTCAAGCCACGACCGCCGATTTCATGCAAATGGAGACCGGAGCCTTTCGGGAACCTAATCCTCCCAGACACGTGCCATTATCTGAAAAGGGCGAACCAAAGACCGATCGGCCTCGAGGACCAGCATCAGTAAAGGCACCTACTCCAATGGAGAGAAAGAAGAAGGTATACTCCTTCAGGAGGGATGAAGTCCGCAAAATATTCATGGACGCCTTGAACACCGGTCTGCAACTGCCTGTTCCAAAGAGGACACAGGAAATGAACATGACCGGCAATCCCGTATACTGCCCATATCATAGAGTGGTAGGTCATACCATCGAAGATTGCTATATTTTTAAAGATTGGGCAGAGGACCAATATAAGCTGGGAAAAACCTCACAATCCTCGGATGTGTCGGCAAGCCACAGAGCTAGGTCATCAACACAGCTCCGCCAAGATCAAAGTTCAAGGAGCTGGGATAAGCAAAGATGACCCCCACGTCGTTAAACTGGGAACCGTCGATCTCTAAGTCGTTAAACTGGGAATGTAAAAAAAAAATTGTAAATAAAAAAAAATATGTGTAAATAAAAAGAATAAAAAGAAAATCCGAAATGATGGGGCAACTCGCAATAAAAATCAGCGAGTAAAATAAAGATGAAAATAAAGCCGAAATGATAGGGCAACCGCGAATAAATAGCCGAAATGATGGGGTAATCACGATCTTCGCGATAAGAAAAGCTGAAATGATAGAGCAATCGCGGTGAAAAAAAACAACAAAAAAGAGGAAAAAAATGGCGAATGATGAGTCGCTCTTGGTACCATATTCCAGTGCAGCGATGCAGACGCCAACCAAAATCCAATTTCTCAAAATTCTTCCGGCCCTACGGCCAGTCCCCAAATTGACTGCCGTATACAATCCACAGGCTCAAATAATTCTCATCACCCTCATGCCCCACCGTAATCACCAGTTACGCGGCTGGTCTCCGCCTTTGGAATTATGCTCCATTGAGAAGACCCACTCATGTGTCCTCACGATACATGAGGAGAACAAACCTTTGTGGGATCCTTACGACTCGCAAAGGAAAAACACACTTAGGAGTCCTCACGACTCCTAAGGAGAAAATACACCTGCGGGATCCTTACGACTCGTAGGGAGAAAATTCTTTGCGAGACCCTTACGACTCACAAAATTGAAAAGCCTTAGGTGATAGGGATCCAAACCTGTCTCCTAAGCCATCGCTCCCATACCCCAAGTGGCGAATGATGAGTCGCTCCTGGTACCACATTCCAGTGCGGCAATCACGATCTTCGCGATAAGAAAAGCTGAAATGATAGAGCAATCGCGGTGAAAAAAAACAACAAAAAAAAAGGGGAAAAAACGGCGAATGATGAGTCGCTCTTGGTACCATATTCCAGTGCAGCGATGCAGACGCCAACCAAAATCCAATTTCTCAAAATTCTTCCGGCCCTACGGCCAGTCCCCAAATTGACTGCCGTATACAATCCACGGGCTCAAATAATTCTTATCACCCTCATGCCCCACCGTAATCACCAGTTACGTGGCTGGTCTCCGCCTTTGGAATTATGCTCCATTGAGAAGACCCACTCATGTGTCCTCATGATACATGAGGAGAACAAACCTTTGTGGGATCCTTACGACTCACAAAGGAAAAACACACTTAGGAGTCCTCACAACTCCTAAGGAGAAAATACACCTGCGGGATCCTTACGACTCGTAGGGAGAAAATTCTTTGCGAGACCCTTACGACTCACAAAATTGAAAAGCCTTAGGTGATAGGGATCCAAACCTGTCTCCTAAGCCATCGCTCCCATACCCCAAGCGGCGAATGATGAGTCGCTCCCGGTACCACATTCCAGTGCGGCGATGCAGATGCCAACCAAATTCCAAATCCCAATGGCGAATGATGAGTCGCTCCTGGTACCACATTCCAGTGCAGCGATGCAGACGCCAACCAAATTCTAAATCCCAATGGCGAATGATGAGTCGCTCCTGGTACCACATTCCAGTGCAGCGACGCAGACGCAAACCAAATTCCAAATCCCAAATGGAGAATGATGAGTCGCTCTTGGTACCACATTCCAGTGCAGCGATGCAGACGCCAACCAAATTCTAAATCCCAATGGCGAATGATGAGTCGCTCCTGGTACCATATTCCAGTGCAGCGATGCAGACGCCAACAAAATCTCGAAATTTTTACGGCCCTACGGTCTGGATCATGCATCCTGCAAAACTGTATACAATCCACGGGCATAAAACAACCCCAATCTCTCCCAAGTCCTACCGGTGAGGCCACATTCAAAGTCCCACAAAAAAAATGGTATGTCCACAAGCAAAATGGGCACGGATGAAAACCCAAAAGGGCTCCATGAGTAAAAACAGCAGGACTGCCGACGAGTTTGTGAAAACCTGAAAGGGCGCAAACTCGTGAAAAAGAGATGAAATACACTCACAAAGTCCTCTCGACTTTGTGAGGAGAAAATCCCTGCGTGAGATTCTTACGACTCACAAAGGAGCAACACACTTAGGAGTCCCCACGACTCCTAAGGAGAAAATACACCTACGGGATCCTTACGACCCGTAGGGAGAAAATACTTTGTGAGACCCTTACGGCTCACAATATTGAAAAGTCTTAGGTGATAGGGACCTAAAACCTGTCTCCTAAGCCATCGTTTCCTAATAAGAAAACGCAAATGATGATTCGCTCCTGGTACCATATTCCAGTGTAGCGATACTGATGCCAAGCAAAAACCAATTCCCAAATCTTCCCGAGACAAATGATGAGTTGCTCCTGGCATTATTCCAGTGCAGCAATGCAGATGCCGACAAAAATACCAATCCCAAAATTCTCTCAAGACAGATGATGATTCGCTCTTGGTACCATATTCCAGTGTAGCGATGTTGATGTCGACTCAAATCAAACAAATCAAACCAACCAATTCCAACATCGACCTCTGCGTCAACAAGCGACACTCCGCGCCGGGGAAAAGTCGATCAGCGACACTCCGTGCCGGGGAAAAGTCAACCCGACACTCCGCGCCGGGGAAAAGTCGATCAGCGACACTCCGTGCCGGGGAAAAGTCAACCAGCGACACTCTGCGCCGGGGAAAAGTCGATCAGCGACACTCCGCGCCGGGGAAAAGTCGATCAGCAACACTCCGTGCCGGGGAAAAGTCAACCCGACACTCCGCGCCGGGGAAAAGTCGATCAGCGACACTCCGTGCGGGGGAAAAGTCAACCAGCGACACTCCGCGCCGGGGAAAAGTCGATCAGCGACACTCCGTGCCGGGGAAAATCAACCCGACACTCCGCGCCGGGGAAAAGTCGATCAGCGACACTCCACGCCGGGGAAAATTCAATCAGCGACACTTCGTGCCGGGGAAAAGTCAACCAGCGACACTCCGCGCCGGGGAAAATTCGATCAGCGACACTCCGTGCCGGGGAAAAGTCAACCAGCGACACTCCGCGCCGGGGAAAAGTCGATCAGCGACACTCCATGCCGGGGAAAAGTCAACCCGACACTCCGCGCCGGGGAAAATTCGATCAGCGACACTCCGTGCTGGGGAAAAGTCAACCCGACACTCCGCGCTGGGGAAAAGTCGAGCAGCGACACTCTGTGCCGGGGAAAAGTCAACCAGCGACACTCCGCGCCGGGGAAAAGTCGATCAGCGACACTCCGTACCGGGGAAAAGTCAACCCGACACTCCGTGCCGGGGAAAAGTCGACCAGCTACACTCCGTGCCGGGGAAAAGTCGACCAGCGACACTCCGTGCCGGGGAAAAGTCGACCAGCGACACTCCGCACCGGGGAAAAGTCGATCAGCGACACTCCGTGCCGAGGAAAAGTCAACCAGCGACACTCCGTCTCGGGGAAACGTCCAACAACAGACACTCCGTGCCGGGGACACGTCAGCCAGCAGACACTCCCTAACGGGGAAACGTCCAACAGTAGGCACTCCGTTTCGGGGAAACGTCCAACAACAGACACTCCGTCTCGGGGAAACGTCCAATAGCAGACACTCCGTGCCGGGGACACGTCAGCCAGCAGACACTACGTATCGGGGACACGTCAACAAGAGACACCTCGTCTCGGGGAAACGTCCAACAGCAGACACTCCGTGCCGGGGACACGTCGGCCAGCAGACACTCCATAACGGGGAAACGTCCAACAGCAGGCACTCCGTCTCGGGGAAACGTCCGACACAGACACTCCGTGCCGGGGACACGTCAGCCAGCAGACACTACGTATCGGGGACACGTCAACAAGCGACACTCTGCATCGGGGAAACGTCCAACACAGACACTCCACATCAGGGAAACGTCCGACAACGACACTCCGTGCCGGGTAAACGTCAAGCAGACACTCCGTGCCGGGGACACGTCAACAAGCGACACTCTGCATCAGGGATACGTCCAACACAGACACTCCGGGTCAGAGAAACGTCTACCACGGACACTCCGTCTCGGAGACGCGTCAAGCGCCGACCGTCCATTTGTTGGGGTAAAAATTTACACCCCGGTTGACCAAGTCAAAATCAAAGTCAACCCCAAGCCAGGTGGGCCCAAGCCCAGGTCAAGCGGGCCCATGCCCAAGTCGAGCCCGCAGCCAGCCTCCCCATGCCAACAACAAAATCATGTAATAAATAATTTTTATGTAATTGTTTATGCTTGAATGTAAACAAAATGGGTATAAAGCCAATATTTTGTAAGCCCATGGCTTATGTGCAAAAATGAAATGGCACATGAGCCATGGGATGGCTAAAATGTCATTTTTGTAAAGCCCAAGGGGCTATATGTAAATATGTAAGCCTATAATAGGCAACATGACGATGAATACAATATATACATTTCATTCCCCCAAAAACTAGGGTTTTTTGTGCCTCCTGCTCCTGCTCCTTCTCCAAGGTTCTAAACCTTCTCATTTCTTTTGAATTAAATCAAGAGTTTTACCCTTTCTTTTCCAAAACTAAGTAGTTTTCCACCACAAAACCCACAAAGGGGAACTCGGATCTCCCATCAGATCTCAAAAGGAGTGATTTTTAAAATCTCCTACTTCTTGATCTTCAAGATCCGGCCAAACAACAGGAGGAAGAAGAAGAACCATCTTCATCAGCTTCAAAACATCCTAGGAGTTTTAACTCCATTTATATATATATATATATATATAACAACAAATATTTCCTTTATGAAGCATAGCTTCTGTTTCTTAGGCTAAAAGCCTCCCTTTCTCGCCGGCGCTCAAGCGCAGACCGCCCGCGTGCCGACACGTGGCGCGCTTGCGCTCCAGCGCTCAGCGCTCGAGCGCAAAGCGCCCACGTTCCGACACGTGGCGCGTTTGCACTATAGCGCCTTGCGCTCAAGCGCAAAGCGTCCACGTGCCGACACGTGGCGCGCTTGCACTCAAGCGCAAACGCTCGAGCGCAAGTCGCCCCGGTGCCGACACGTGGCGCGCTTGCGCTCAAGCGTAAGCACTCAGGCGCAAGTCGCCCCCGTGCCGACACGTGGCGCGCTTGTGCTCTAGCGCCCCGTGCTCAAGCGCAAGTCGCTCCCGTGCCGACACGTGGCGCACTTGCTCTCGAGCGTCGGGCGCTGAAGCGCAAAGCACCCACGTGCCGACACGTGGCGCACTTGTGCTCTAGCGCCCCGTGCTCAAGCGCAAGTCGCTCCCGTGCCGACACGTGGCGCACTTGCTCTCGAGCGTCGGGCGCTGAAGCGCAAAGCACCCACGTGCCGACACGTGGCGCACTTGCGCTCAAGCGCAGAGCGCCCACGTGCCGACACGTGGCACTCTAGCGCCTGAGCGCACAGCACCTGGGCGCACAGCGCCCAAGGTGCTGCCCCCATGCATCCTTTGGATGCCTTTTCTTCCTATTTTCCTTATATATATCAACGGACCCCCGTAAAAAACTCTGTGTGGCTCCCGATATATCCAAACCCCCCTTTCAAAACACAACACACGTACACTGCACATTGAGTTCGCATGACCAGTTTAACCCGTTAATCGGAGGTTCCCTCGCCCCAAAGGCGAGGGGTAATTAACGACAACTTAGTCCGCGGCTGCCGGAGATTCGGATCCCCACAATCAATAAACCCCGGCCTACCCTAGGCAGGGGGATCTGTAGTATACGCCTGACAAGCGCGCGCGTATTCCCATCTCAATGGGGAGACCAAAAACACCCTACACCTGTCCCCTTGTACACATGGAATTTAGGAATCGTGTATCCTGGCGGGTACTTGATTTGATCATACCAGCCCGGATAGGGTCGTCCAGTTTTAACAATTTGCCCGGCCACTTCGCTCGCTTGATGAACTCGTATCTGCTGAGCGATATAGTCATCCAGGGCAGCTTTTGAGATGGTCTCCTCCTTGGTTACCGAATAAGCCGGAAGATGGTTTGATATCTCACCTCTATCATCTTCAATTATTACTGGAGGGTCTTCGGCTGGAGGGTCCGGCTGGATCATCATGCCCACCATATCTTGGAATAGAAGGGCCATTTGTTTTATATCGGCCGCTTGTTCCGCGACCTCTTTGTCCTTCTTCTCAAGCATTCTCCGAAGGAATTCAGCATCAGTTTCCTGCTCACGGCGCTGCTCCGAGGATGTTTCCGGGCTTGTTTTCGGTCCCGTAAGTGCGGCCATAACTGTTAGCATTTCTTGAAGCTTCTGTTGCTGTTCTTGGGCTTTTGTCACGGATCGCGTAAGCGGTCGATGACCTGTGGAGATACGGCTATCCTCTTTTCCGGATTCCATATAGACGGTATGTACCACCATGCCCCCAGACTTGGGGCGTTTAGGCACAGTGCCCTTGACATTTGTCACAGACACGGGGATTTTCTCCGGCCTTCTCCTCTTATGTGCGGTCGAAGTTGAGGGGACCGTTGTAGTGGGCACCCAAGTAGCTGTTGTAAGTGCACGGCGGCGCCCGGCCTCCATCCCGAGGCCAAATGCGGAAGCGATGGCTAACTTTAATTTTCTTGAACCGGCACCACCGCGCATTAAAACCCGGATCGTGCCATTAACTAGTCCTAGCTAACTACAAGATGGGGAAGAGAGATATACCGAGCGATCCATGTCCTCCGGTCTTCTCGCCGTCGTCCCGATCTTCCGCAGAATGTCCGGTCTCCACCTCCTCGCCGGAAGGGCACCACGTCGCCTGCTTCTTTTACGGGCTCCCGCCTCTATACCGAGGCAACTCGGGCATGAAGCTGGCGAGTCGACGTGCCCAAGGTTTGCTGTAGAATGTAGTGTGGAACTTGTGTCTCATTTGGGGTTGAGATAGTTGCCATATGGTGGAGGTTTGAGATGTGAACTTTTTCTTGATGAACTTAGGGATTTTTCTTGCATGAAGAGAACCAAAATCCCCCCACCAAAATAATGGGCAGCCCTCTCCAAAAATTGGCCGGCCACTCTTGTGGAATAGAGAGAATGAGAGAGAGAGGGTCTCAAAAATGGGGTAGCCTACATCATCATCCAAGGGAGAGAGAGAAAAGGCTATCATGCAAAGAAATGATCACAAAGAAACTTCAACACTCATACAACCATCATAATCCATCATCATCACCAAAAGGTCATGCCATCATGACACTACAAGACTAGCCATGATGACTAAAGAAAGTCAAGCAATGATGGTGCAAGTATCATGATACAAAAATATGCAAAGACCCCCTTCCAAATTCCTTATTTGCACAAATGCAAATAAGCCCTCCTCCACCAATCTTCGGCCAATGAACGATACAAAGGAAATTGGCCGAAACGGAAAGCAAACTGGCAACTCCAGAAAACTGGTCCCGTAATAAATTACAGGAAAACCCCGATACTGTGTATACACACCCGCATCTGTATTCCGACCGAAATACAAATGCAATGAAATAAAATCTACACTGTAGCTTAAACCAAAGTCGGCTAGTATTATCCGTTCGATCCTGATCCGTGCAATACCGCACGTATCTGATCGAACCCTGCCATATATCCATACGGCCTCTAGTACTAACTGTCCGATCCTGATCCGTGCAATACCGCACGTATTTGATCGGACCTTGCCATATCTCCATATGGCCTTTACAGCTTTTCGCCCGAAAGCTTGAGTAACTGAATATGTGGTGGACTCTAAAGACTCGTCAATACTATGGCTGTGGATTTAACCACTAGCACGTCAGAGGTATTAGCCATACGTGACGGGCCACCAGCTATTGACCAAAAGGGACGTCGATGAGCGAACTCATCCTGACACCCTACTGAGCCTGTCAGTGACAATATCCGTACAGTCTGGTCCGTTCGTCTATGAGCATCGCATGGCGGGCCTAGGGGGTTGGTAAAAGTCAGACCCCCAAAACCGGTACAAGTCGTGTCGGAGTGTAGCCCAGAACACCCTGAGATACTACTGGAATACCTACCAGTAAATCTCCTGCCTCGGCAGAGGGCTTCGTGAAATGGCTCTCCTAGACACAGCGCGACCTCACCCCCAATACCGGGAGAGACAAACCCCTGAAGATCCGCTCACTGCCTCCATGTGGCTCGGGACTGTACCCAACTAAAACCTGTTTGCACGTCTCCTTTGAGCGTGGTAGGGTAGTAATCAAAGTACAGTGGGAACTCACACGAGACAAATGACGATCCCCAGTTCGATGAACTAACCTGTACACATGTCACCAGGGAACTGCTATCTGACGTCAGGTATAAGACCAACTAGCATGTTCCCGGCGAGTCCTGTCCGGTGTACTCATAACCCAATGAGCACCTGTATACATCTTAGGTGAACCAACTGACACCAGTGGCTTGTGAGACCGGCCACCGCCCCTCGTCGGGGTCTCGACTGTATACACTAGTCTACTGTGGAGTATCGATGCCTTGTCTCGAAACTCCCACGACTAGGGACACGTATATGATCGCCCTCATACTGCTGGCAGTAAAGCAAGAATCCTAGGGGCTCTATCAACGTGTAATAGTGACCTATAAGGTCACCTAAAGCAGTACACGATGATAAAGATAAACCAGATAGCATACTATCATCTCGAGTAAGACTGTCCCACTGGGACAGGTCCTCCCTCAATCATTGCAATTACATGCCTGTGATCCAATAATTGACTCTGAGGGCACTATCTCCAACAATCTCCCACTTGCACTCAAGGCTAATTATTGCGATGTCGCATACTCACAGCCCGTGTGATACCGAACACCCAACTCCTCTACTAGTCAGTCTCACAAAGCTCGTTTGCGAAACTATTGCGTTCGAGGAATAGCCTCAGTGAGTGGATCCACTTTGATGTTTCTCTCTATGTCTCTCCATATCTCAAGTTCGCGGAGAAACCCATCTCCCGAAATGAGCAATACCTGTCTTAGAATGTGTCTGGATGTCTGATGGGACCTAGCTCATAAATGAACTCCAAATCCAAACTTCTTAGACTGTATCGTCAACTGAACTCAATCAGTATCCAGTGCCATGCCTCCTTCAGTATTGCCTTGGACCACCTGTCCAAAATACTGCCCCTTGTCAGAAGAAAAAACTATAACTCTGACAACCTCCTTGTCGTCCAGGTCATCTTGGAAGCCTGGAATGATAACTGTTTCCCGAATGAGGCTGTCGTTATCATATCCCTAGAACATCCACTTATATTCTAAAACTGCTTCCGACTGTTTCTCTAGGATTGGATCAATATCAACTTATTGCATCTAGTGCAAGAACAATATCTGGTGTGGTACTTGACATCTCATGATTGACTCAATTGCCTGAGCAAGTGATCTGCCAATCATGCACATCCTCTCCCCTTTAGTCTGTAAGTCACCTTTAGAGAGGGTGACTCCATTACCTGCAGGTACACTACCGTGCCAGGAGTCGTCCATTCTAAATACTCTTAGAATGCTGTCTAAGTACCCTTAATTGGGAAACCACCCAAATCTAGATCTAAAACTATAGATCTAGTAACCAGTATGTCTGATATAATGTCCAAGTCCTATGTGGAGAAACCACTGTGTGACGACCAAAGTATAACCGATCGTAGTATAGGAATTTCTTTTCCTACTCTGTGTATGTCATCCAAATACCATGACATCACACCCTACTACCTTCTCAACAGATCCATCCCTATTCTGATGAAGTCAAACCTATGACTGTCACGTCAGAAATAGATGATCTATCTCCGCTACATCTGCTTTAGTCTATAAATAGACATAAGCCACCTGTCCACCAATGCTTCCGCTGCTCCCACTGACTACGATAACCCTCTGGCAGAGTCATATACACGTATACTTCTAAAACTTGTTTAGAACGACGCTATACTCATCCTCCTGCCGGGTCTCACAGTCTGGAACAACAGCAATGGCAAGTGTGGGTAAACAAGAACTTCCCTGTCACCGTCCTTGAGGCTACCAGAGTACCTCTCGGGTGCCTGAAGTTACCCACCTTATCTGCGGAGTGGCCAATGGAATGTCAATCCAGATTGAATCTTTAGGTTCCTTATCAAATCTTCAGTAATCGTTTGTGGTTCTGGAATCACTTCCAGTTCTACCATACTCCCACTACTGTTTTCTGAAAAAATCCATTTTTATTAAAACTGTGGCGAGTCTAGAACAATATCACTATTGATCTTCCAGATGGTAGAAAGTCAACCCTCGTCATAGCCTGGGTAAACCCACAAACAGCCATTACAGAAACGTGCCTTGAGTTGTCCAGTGTCTGGTTTTAATCATAAGCCGGACAACTCCCCGTACCTTAACATCGTTAAGATATGAACTGTTCTATATCCAATATAGACCCAGAGGCACTGATTTAATTGAACCAGATTCAAATCATGCAGCTGTCTCCAGTGCATGTCAACTAAATGGAAGGAGGCCTATCAGCGTTACTCAACTTAGGAATGCTTCCAATTATGAGTAACCTGAAAGAGAAGCAAGTTCTCTTAACCATTACTATCAACTGAATACCATACACAAGTATCTACATCTTCGATCTCTTTGAAGAATCCTGATACTTGCTACACCTGGTTCTCTACTCTATTCAAATACCTATAACTTCTCAAAATTCGGACCCTGTGTTTCCACGAAACACCTGTCTAAAAACTAGAGAAGTCATAAGTAAACCGAATATAGTACGAGGACCAACCCCTCTGTCCTGATGGACCCTGGACAACATACAATACTCTGTATAAGTCCCTTGAGTCTGATAACTCACTCCATGTGTGTCGTAGATTGAAAACTGTACTGTGGTTATGAAGAATTACACCGCTGTTTAATGCTCCTTACCTAACCATCCACTGATATAGGTAAATGTCATCGACATAATTTCAAAAAGGTATGTCTCACTTTATAAAAATAGACGTACAGATATATCAATTTGAAATTGGTGCATAACAGCGGATATTCAAAACCAAATATTTGCCGACCGGCAAACAGCCCAGGTGATTTCCTCAAATATCACCGATTACAATGAATCCCGATATAATGAGGATGATCACCCAATTCCCAATAACTTACTCCCACTCATCATCTGTAAAACCATACAGATGTGAGAATCATACCTGGTAAATACATACCCTGGAGTAAGTATCTAATCGGGAAATCAGTTTTCCTTTAACAGTACACAGTGAAACTGAAATATTGAAATGTTTCGATGGGGTATCCTGGTATTCCTAGTAATGTCTCTTCCATTATCCAGATTCACAACTGTAACCGTGTAATTCTTTGCCACCTCTCCAAATCCCTTTATATGTCTTTAGTCATTACCTTCTGTACACCCCTTTAGGCCATATGGTTTTCTTCCTTCCCTACCGTTCGGCACCAGCCTATGGTTTGGAAGAAGACTATCCAATAAGCATAAGGGGTGTACTGTCCTAATCCCAGGAGCACTCGCAATGAGAGAAGGTGAAGATAAAAGACAACCGAATAAACCTTATTCCTATTTCTCCTGGACCAAAATCCATCCCCGAACTGGAACGAGTTCCTTTCGAGTTCGTATATAACCATACGATGGAGTATCCAATAAACTGTGGATCTTCGTAGTGATACGGAGTGTCCTGGAGAAATACAAAGGTGAAATGGGAGTGGTAATGAAATACTTGGTTTGGTCATGAATAGCAGTCGCAATTTACTTTGCCATCCTTCTAATCCCTTTCTTTGTCTTTACATAATACCTTCTGTACACCATCGTTAGGCTAATTGGTTTTCTTCATTCCCTACCGTTCGGCACCAGCCTAAGGTTTGGAAGAAGACTATCCAATTTGCGTCATAGGTGTACTATCTCCTAAACCAAGGAGCACTCGTAACCTGCGAGAAGGTAAAAAGGAAAAGACAACTGAATAGTCCTATCCGTTTCCTCCAGAACCTGAAACCATCCTCGAATAAATTCTTTCGAGTTCGTATATAACCATACGATGGTTTTGTCCAATGGAAGTGGACGTTCGTAGTAATACGGGGTGTCCTGGAGAAAAGGGTAAAAGTAGGAGTGGCAATGAGGTATGCAACTCTGACAATCCAAAAGCCAGTGTTTAAGAAGGTTCGGTCAACTTGGTCACTGAGTCATAGTCTTAGGGTCGGGTCAAAGGTCGCTGCCGAAGAGAGAGAGAAAGAAAAGAAACACTCAGCTTGCACTCTATCCCAGATCAGAATGGTTACCAATTTATCTAATCTGGAAACCTCCCACTGTACCGTCAAATTCTCCTCCAAACCTGAAAGAAGAATTAGTCGGGATCACCCGAGGAGTAAACCAACTCATCAGTGGGAATCGGGATCCAACTATCATCGTATGATAACGTGACGGAATCCGCTCACATCATCACACTCCAGAAGGTATGCACATATCTGGCAAGTTTCAGTTTCTTTAGAAACTCCCGATGAGGATTTTTACCCCATGCTCTTATGACCTTGACGAAGGTCAACAAATCATAAGTCACATGTCAAGTTCTACCCGTCATTGTCCAGGTTAATTTGAACCCACCCGTACAAGCCCTTGACGAAGGTAAACAAGGCTATACGACTGTCCCAAACCAACGCATCTATCTATGCAGCAGAAAGGTAACAAGCAGCTACCATTCACTATGCCTTGACGAAGGTCAACAAACATAGCATGAATACTACGTGCTACCCGTCTGAAACGACGGAGGGCTACGAATGGTTTCTGGCGAAAACCTTTAACGTAATGAACTTGATATCGTTGAAGGAACTGGATAGCTTTTTGAAAATATAGTGACGAAAACCATTGCTAAAGAGGTCACTCCCGGTGAAGGGATCTCGGCTCTTTCCCCGTAGAATGAGGTGCAGGATATTCCAACTGAATACCACGATGCAAAGCAAAATTAATCGGCTATAGTGAAGTTATTGCCCTGACGCAAACTTCTGTCCAAGGGGTCACTCCCGGTGAAGGGATCTCGGCCCTTGCCTCGTCGACTGAGGAGCAGGATATTCCAACTGAATATCACTGTGCAAAACAAAAGTGAACATCCTTGCAATAACAGCTTTTTTGAAAAAGTGTTCCAACAACATCAGAATAGGTTTGTTTTAACTTGCATTGATCCGAATCAACGCAGTCCCATCAAATGATCACACCACAAAGAACGAAAATATACTGACGTACGTATATGCCATCCGCATTCGCCACTGGGTCCCGTCATTATCCATTAGGTTAGCTAACTAACGACAGAGAGGGACTGGACTAGCGCGGATGTAAAACATATACAACATCTACTAATATATATACCAATATATTATATTTCGCTCAAGGCGTGATAAAATGCAACATCAAAGAAATGTACAGCATCACAGAACAATACAGATATCTGGGATCCCCGGGTTTCACAGAGCCACTACTGAAACCCGACGTTCCCCTGGTCATGTGGATAGCCTGTGCAATGAAATCCTAGACCCCTACGGGCGCGGCAAGTTACCCGCCAAAACCTGAAGCGAGGCAGCCCCCTTCAGCACCGTGAATGGACCACCCAGCACTTCACGGAATCCGGTAACTTGGGCACCCCTCTTGGGTCAACCTGTACCCCCTACGAGTGCGGCGAATAGCCCACCAATCCTAGAGTGAAGCCCCCTCCGTATCAATGCCATGAGATGCGGGCTCGTTGCTCTCTAGAACCCGGCTATCCGTGCACCCCACCTTGGGGTAATCCTAATACAGAAAGTAAAATATACATACAACGGGTACATCGACCGCAACCTGGTCGTGCCCCAAAATAATAATACAATCAGGCAGTGACGGCAGTCCACATGTCGGACGCTCGCCCCGTAATATCAAATGTACATAATACAACAAAACTGTACTACCACTGCAACCAGGCTATCCCCCACGACCAATCCGCAACATCACATCAATACACAGAACATCAACGTGAAATTCACGTTCGCAAATCCGTCTAACCGGGCTATAGCAGTTAGACAGTATTTACCGATCAAGTGACATTCACGGTCGCAGATATAATGTAAATACTGTGAACTAATGTGTTTAAAATATCCGATCGATCAAAATTATAACAAGTGGGCTCCAAGTACTACTGTAGCACATCAAGAAATTCTGGGCCCAAAATTAATATTCCAAAAACACTATTTTCAACCCAGAAAGCAACTGCAGAAATTTGATACGGCAAGGACATCAATGTGCGGCGGAACCGCGGCCCAAGGGGGGTTTGGCCGCGGTTCCGCGCTCCCATTGTCGAGTTACTGTATCGAATTTCTACAGAAAGCTTAGAACTTCCAGTACATCACTATTCAACAACCTGAAAAAATTTTCGAGCCAGAAAAATCAACAGAAAACTGATGCATGTGTTATTGGGTTTTCGGAACATTTGTTCGATCGGAAGTGTAAAACACATTAGACAAAGCTAGACTATGTTAATGGCGAGGCTCTGATACCACTGTAAGTGCACGGAGGCGCCCCGGCCTCCATCCCGAGGCCAAATGCGGAAGCGATGGCTAACTTTAATTTTCTTGAACCGGCACCACCGCGCACTAAAACCCGGATCGTGCCATTAACTAGTCCTAGCTAACTACAAGATGGGAAAGAGAGATATACCGAGCGATCCGTGTCCTCCGGTCTTCTCGCCGTCGTCCCGATCTCCCACGGAATGTCTGGTCTCCACCTCCTCGCCGGAAGGGCACCACGTCGCCTGCTTCTTTTACGGGCTCCCGCCTCTATACCGAGGCAACTCGGGCACGAAGCTGGCGAGTCGGCGTGCCCAAAGTTTGCTGTAGAATGTAGTGTGGAACTTGTGTCTCATTTGGGGTTGAGATAGTTGCCATATGGTGGAGGTTTGAGATGTGAACTTTTTCTAGATGAACTTGGGGATTTTTCTTGCATGAAGAGAACCAAAATCCCTCCACCAAAATAATGGGCAGCCCCCCTCCAAAAATTGGCCAGCCACTCTTGTGGAATAGAGAGAATGAGAGAGAGAGGGTCTCAAAAATGGGGTAGCCTACATCATCATCCAAGGGAGAGAGAGAAAAGGCTATCATGCAAAGAAATGATCACAAAGAAACTTCAACACTCATACAACCATCATAATCCATCATCATCACCAAAAGGTCATGCCATCATGATACTACAAGACTAGCCATGATGACTAAAGAAAGTCAAGCAATGATGGTGCAAGTATCATGAAACAAAAATATGCAAAGACCCCCTTCCAAATTGCTTATTTGCACAAATGCAAATAAGCCCTCCTCCACCAATCTTCGGCCAATGAACGATACAAAGGAAATTGGCCGAAACGGAAAGCAAACTGGCAACTCCAGAAAACTGATCCCGTAATAAATTACAGGAAAACCCCGATACTGTGTATACACACCCGCATCTGTATTCCGACTGAAATACAAATGCAATGAGACAAAATCTACACTGTACTATACTAGGGTCCGGCTTAAACCAAAGCCGGCTAGTATTATCCGTTCGATCCTGATCCGTGCAATACCGCACGTATCTGATCGAACCCTGCCATATATCCATACGGCCTCTAGTACTAACTGTCCGATCCTGATCCATGCAATACCGCACGTATCTGATCGGACCTTGCCATATCTCCATACGGCCTCTACAGCTTTTCGCCCGAAAGCTTGAGTAACTGAATATGTGGTGGACTCTAAAGACTCGTCAATACTATGGCTGTGGATTTAACCACTAGCACGTCAGAGGTATTAGTCATACGTGACGGGCCACCAGCTATTGACCAAAAGGGACGTCGATAAGCGAACTCATCCTGACACCCTACTGAGCCTGTCAGTGACAATATCCGTACAGTCCGGTCCGTTCGTCTATGAGCATCGCATGGCGGGCCTAGGGGGTTGGTAAAAGTCAGACCCCCAAAAGCGGTACAAGTCGTGTCGGAGTGTAGCCCAGAATACCCTGAGATACTACTGGAATACTTACCAGTAAATCTCCAGCCTCGGCCGAGGGCTTCATGAAATGGCTCTCCTAGACACAGCGCGACCTCACCCCCAATACCGGGAGAGACAAACCCCTGAAGATCCGCTCACTGCCTCCATGTGGCTCGGGACTGTACCCAACTAAAACCTGTTTGCACGTCTCCTTTGAGCGTGGTAGGGTAGTAATCAAAGTACAGTGGGAACTCACACGAGACAAATGACGATCCCCAGGTCGATGAACTAACCTGTACACATGTCACCAGGGAACTGCTATCTGACGTCGGGTATAAGACCAACTAGCATGTTCCCGGCGAGTCCTGTCCGGTGTACTCATAACCCAATGAGCACCTGTATACATCTTAGGTGAACCAACTGACACCAGTGGCTTGTGAGACCGGCCACCGCCCCTCGTCGGGGTCTCGACTGTATATACTAGTCTACTCTGGAGTATCGATGCCCTGTCTCGAAACTCCCACGACTAGGGACCTTTTAAGGATGTGCTTATAGACTGCCAGCTCTCACGTATATGATCGCCCTCATACTGCTGGCAGTAAAGCAAGAATCTTAGGGGCTCTATCAACGTGTAATAGTGACCTATAAGGTCACCTAAAGCAGTACACGATGATAAAGATAAACCAGATAGCATACTATCATCTCGAGTAAGACTGTCCCACTGGGACAGGTCCTCCCTCAATCATTGCAATTACATGCCTGTGATCCAATAATTGACTCTGAGGGCACTATCTCCAACAGCTGTCGCCTTCTGTGGCTTAACAGGGCGGTTCTCTTCCTGCCGAACCTTCATCTTTTCTTGTCGGCGTGGGTAGTCTTGATCAACAACCGAGTCTTGGACTTGACGCCAGACTTTGTAAACTTTGGAGGACAGCCGTTGAGGGGACTGCTCCGGCTTCATTTCTGTGACAGTCTCCACTGGTGGAGGAGATCTCTTCAGTACGGCGGTAGGAGAGTTCCTACGCACCTTGTTCAACAATTCAAAGTTATTCCCAGTTGGAACAACAGCATTGACTTCCACTGTTGGAGCTGGTGGAGTTAGCCCAGAGGGGGAGTTGCCCCCCGCCTTCCTTACTCGGCGCCAGTGGCGACGTCGAGCGCGTCGATCCAATGGTGTTGGTTCGGAGATGGGGATGGCTTCGTCATGTCCCATGTTCAGGTGAGGCATCGCCGGTGCCAGCCTCTTGAAGACCGACGTCCGTTGAGCAGCAGTATCCAATCTGTCGAAAACAGACTTTTGAGCGGGAATGGGAGCAGGAGCAGGAGCCGGAACAGTCAGTCTTGTAAAGACCGACCCTTTGGCAGGAGAAGCCGCCTTGACGACTTCGGGAGCAGGGTTAGTCACTCTTTTCGGAATAACCTTTTCTTGAATTGCAGGTTTCATCTTGGGCCCACAGGAGCTTTGGCCCAATCTGGCGAAGACCGAGGCGCTGGAGCTGGATGACCCGTTGAGAGGGGCGTAGTTGCAAGCCGATCAAAGACCGACTTCTTAGGAGCTTCCGGTGCTGGCACAGGGGCGCTGAAACTCATCGGTGGGAGCATGGTCCCGAAAAACAATCCAGTGGTGGCCTGAGTGACCTGTTCCACCGGCATCGTGAACAGGGAAGCCGTTTGGGGCCCGTAAGCTATGCCTCCAGATGAGTCGGAATGTAGGTTGCAATTGCAGTTGGAACACTTTGCGCAAGTGGACGCCATTGATCCTTCGCTTTCTGCACCAAGCAAAACGCCAAATCTTAGTACCTCAAACCCAAGGGCAACCATTAACAAACCGCGATTCATTCGCGAACACGACACACGAAGTGTGGAGAGGAAAAAGGAAAAGGTCCTACCGGGCGTGCCAGAATCTGTTCCCCTCCGAATCACTGAGACGCGACCGCGTAGGTCCGTCTTGCCTGAAATTCGGGGCAGATGCTAATTGGTGTTATCCGTCCACCTCTCCGAAGATGCCAAGTTGATTTATGGCTCCATGTATCGAAGGTTTAAACGGATGCGGCCGAGGTAGCAAACTTCGTCAGATTCCCCCTCGTCTGAGGGGTTTTTGATTGTGGGGATGCTCTTCCCTACAGGCGTAAGCTCCTGCAGTTAATTACGCTACCGCATCACGGTAACAACTTTCTCCTTCTCCATATGGTCACTTCGTGTCGTGGGTGTTTGTTTTTGTGTTTGGTTGCCCGTGGATTGTATACGGAGACTAATTTATATTGTCGCCCGTAGGGCGCGGACTAGTCCAAATCCGTATCTTTCTTAGATTTGGGTTTGGGGGTTTGGGTTTAAGAATACGTTAGCCTCATTTGAGACGAAGATCAACTTAAATGTTAGTTAAGGATACATTAATCTAATTTTAGACTAAGATCAACTTAATGGGATCGTTTAGATCCGACAAAAGAGCATTTGGACTCTATTGTTTAGTTTAGAGACATTACGGTCGATTAGTTTAAGGACATTACGGTCCATTGGTAGTTTAAGGACATCTCGGTCCGTTGTTAGTTTAAAGACATCACGGTCGAGGTTAAGGACATCATAGTCCATGGGTTTAAGGACCCCACGGTCTAATGTTAGTTTAAAGACATCACGGTCGAGGTTAAGGACATCATAGTCCGTGAGTTTAAGGACCCCACGGTCCAATGTTAGTTTAAAGACATCACGGTCGAGGTTAAGGACATCATAGTCCATGGGTTTAAGGACCCCACAGTCTAATGTTAGTTTAAATACATCACGGTCCAGGTTAAGGACATCATAGTCCTTGAGTTTAAGGACCCCACAGTCCAATGTTAGTTTAAAGACATCACGGTCAAGGTTAAGGACATCATAGTCCGTGAGTTTAAGGACCCCACAGTCCAATGTTTGTTTAAAGACATCATGGTCGAGGTTAAGGACATCATAGTCCATGGGTTTAAGGACCCCACAGTTCAATGTTAGTTTACAGACATCACGGTCGAGGTTAAGGACATCATAGTCCATGGGTTTAAGGACCCCACAGTCCAATGTTAGTTTAAGGACATCGCGGTCGAGGTTAAGGACATCATAGTCCATGGGTTTAAGGACCCCACAGTCCAATGTTAGTTTAAAGACATCACAGTCGAGGTTAAGGACATCATAGTCCATGAGTTTAAGGACCCCACAGTCCGTGAAATGTGTGGTTGTCGAGACCTGTCACCTCTCTGAAGACGTTGAAGGATTACAACGACAAATATCAAAGGAGTGAAGAGATGTACCCTCGAACCAAAGTGGATTAAGTGATTTGTAGCCCAATTTGGAACTAAGATTAATTAATTATATTATGAGCACATTGGCTCAGTTGAGTCTGAATTGAGGACTTATGGCCAACTTGGGCTAAGTCCAATTAAGTTTGAAATATTGGTCCTTTGTTGGACCATTAATCATTTGTTTGGGTTCTGCCCTTCATCATTTAGCAATGCTAAACAAGAGTTTGAGGGCTCTGTTATCATTTTGGTCTTTGACTGAGCATTAAACATTATAGCTCTGAGTTTCTACTCAATTTTGAGATTCAGTTGAAGGGGAGACTTTTGCCTCTGGAAAATTAGCCAATTTGGCTAAAAGTAGTGTTAAACACTGGAAATAAAGCTCTCAAATTAGTGTTAAACACTAGAAGATAACAGTGTTAAACACTGGAAATAAGATTCTCAAAGTAGTGTTAAACACTAGAAATAAGATTCTCAAATTAGTGTTAAACACTAGACGACAATTAGTGTTAAACACTGGAAATAAAGCTCTCGAATTAGTGTTAAACACTAAAGAAAAAGGGGTCACGTGGGGACACGTGAGGGCGCCCAAAGGTGGGGCCAGATCTCCTCACTTTATTCTGCAAAAAAGTGTTAAACACTTTTAATTTTCTGACCATCACGTGTTGGCACGTGATGGAGATTTGTGCGTTGATTATTAAAGCACTTATTAAAGGATCACGTGGTAACACGTGAGGGCGCCCAAATTAGAATCTGCCTTTTCTTTTATTCTCATTGTTTTGGAGGTCACGTAGGAGCACGTGAGGCGTTGCCTCAAAGCTAATTCCTTCTCATTTTGGGGAATCTTTTCAGGGGTCATGTGGGGACACGTGACCTCAGTCTTTTGCATGAATGGAGATCTTTCAAGTCTCTTTATTTCTTTAAGAATTAAATTCTTTATAGGGTTAAACCCTGATTATGGTTTCTTTAGAGGAATTAAATTTCTATGTGAAAGAATTAAATTCTTATGTAGGGTTAAACCCTAATTTCATTTAGGAGGAATTAAATTCCTGTGAATATGAGAGAATTAAATTCTTAATTAGGATTAAACCCTAGTTTTGTTCTTCTTGAAGGAATTAAATTCCTATAATTTTAGGAGAATTAAATTCTCATATAGGGTTAAACCCTAGTTTTATCTTGAAAGAAATGAATTCCTGTGAGTTTGAGAGAATTAAATTCTCATATAGGGTTAAACCCTAATTTCATCTTGGAGGAATTAAATTCCTGTGAATTTAGGAGAATTAAATTCTCTAAACTCAATTCTCCCTTTAAGTTTTGGATCTGCATGGCAGAATCACAACCCGATGAGAATTAAATTCACAACCTATGGGGAGATTTGCTTCTGCAGATCTTCAACCAGAGGAAGAACTAAGTTCTTTTTACAGAAGAGTTAAACTCTTAGATTGAGAATTAAATTCTCTTGTTTTGAAGTTTTGATCCTTTTTCCCTTTCTCACCTAGGGTTTCTTTCTTGAGAATTAAATTCTCCTTTCTTTTCTCTCTGCTATTTGCTTTTAGAAAATTTCAAGATCCCAAAATTCTATATCTCCAAAATTCTCCTCTTGGCTTCTATTTATAGGAGAAGGAAAATAATCAATTTGTTTAGTAAATCTTTCATTGAAAGATTTTATTTGTTTTCATAACTAATATGATCCTTTAGATCACACAGTGAATTTTATTCACTATTGGATTTTTAATCCAAAAGATTTTTTATCTGTTATTCCTGATGAATTTTAGGGAAATCTTTCCTTGTATAAAATCTTTCCATAAATTGGTGATTTTTAATCACCATTGGATTTTTAATCCAACGGTGCTCCACTTTACAGAGCATAATCATTTTTGTTTGGAAAGATTTAGAGAAATATTTTTCTAGTTAGGATTTTTGATTCCCTCTTAATTAGAATTTAATTCTATTAATTCATAGATCTTTAGGAACCCATCACGTGTTGGCACGTGACCCCCTGATTAAGCATTTGACCAGAATTTAATTCTGTTTTTTTAAAGAACTCAGGAATTATCACGTGTCAGCACGTGACCCTTGGTTACGTGTTGGCACGTGACGCCCCTTTGGGGGTTTTCCTTGTTATTTTATTATACTTTTAATTCTTTTCGGTGGGTTTAAAGGTCCATCACGTGTTGTCACGTAACCCCACTGATTAATTATTTCCAATTATTTATCTTATTCAGTGCCTACAGGCTTTGCCTGTAAATGGTCACGTGTCTGCACGTGATGCCCGATCACGTGTAAGCAGGTGATGCCTCATAACTTTTGATCCCGGATGAATTATGAAGCCCATAATATATCAAATCGAAGGATTTTTCGAGACACTTTCGAGAGTTTGTCAAAATGCAGCCCGGAAAATAACGGTTCAAATTTTCTTAAACGTATCGTTGCCATTTGATACCTTGGGCTGTTTTGCGCAGAATTTTTTTGGCGGGAACAATGTGCTTCGATACTACATGTTTGGACATACAAATGGTAAGTGAGGATGTAACGGACCTGTTCATTCCCCGCGTTGTGATCTCATAGTCTTGATGGTTTATGCTCGAGCATCTCTTGATAAGTCATGCTTCAATTTAGATTCTAACAAGAGGAAGGAATGTTCATTGATCAAGAGAAAGGCAAAGACTTCACCACGATTCAATCATCCGAACCAGAGCCACGATCGCCTTCTTTTCTTTATTTCGTATTTTCTTATTTTTTTGATAAACCTAATTCAAAACCAATTCTTTTCTCTTTGAACTTGACATAAAAACCCTTAATCACCAATTCCCTGTGGATCGACTCATACTTGCCGGCTAGTTACAACGCACCGTGTATTTGCGGTTTATAAATTTTAAAATGAGACTGAGCTTGCGTGCGCCTAATTTCTAAAACCTTTTGTTTTCAAAATGCTTAGGCGCGGGCACGTGAAGTCCCAACACTTTCGCAAAGACAATTTTGTGCACATCTTATTGTTTCAGCAGTATCGTCATCTTCAATCTCCATAGACTGAATTTGTTGCGTCCATCGAAATTTTTGATCTCATAATTTGTATACGTCGTCTTCCCAATCGACTCTAAAACGTGAACTTGACGCTCTGATAACATTTGTTGTAAGGATTACATATCTACTGCCCAACAGAAATCCAAGACCTGTAACGACCCTATTTTTACTATAATGATTTTTAATAAATAAAAATATACTTATTTCGAAATGAAAAGTTTTATAAAAATAAAAGGCTTTGCAAGATTTTTTAAAAGATTTAGTTTGATCTATGTAATATAAAGAATTTATTCTATTTTGTGTTGAAAGGAAAGTTTTGGAAAGAGAATTTGTTTTGTTTGAAAGGAAAAAAATTAGTTAAGAAAAAGATTTATTTTGTTTAATTTTAAAATTATTCTTCTTTGAAACTCTGCATATATTTATTTTTATTTAATTTTATTTAATAATAGCTTTGTAGCCTATTGGTTAAGTCATTGCATTGTTACTCCACATGCCACATGTTAGAATCTTGGGTCTTGTAATTATTTTTATCTATTTTTTAAAACTCTCTCATAACCTATAAATGAGACCTTTCATTTTCTTTAACTTCCAAATGAATTGGCACCCTTTCATTTTCTCCTTAACTCCCATTATGAATTCATAATAATTTGAATTAATATGACATAATTCTTTTATATATACATTTTACCTTTTTATTCTTCTTTCTCTTAAAAGATTAGAAAGAAGAACAACTCTTTTCCTTTCTTTCTTCCTCACGAAATATTATTCAATTTCCTTCACCCTCTTCATCTAGAGTTCTCGAATAAGAACACGAAGAAGTTTTCAAGAAATCCTCGCGAGTAATGTGAGGCTATCGGCGGATAAACAAGCCCAGTGACAATCAACAACAACAACAACAACAACTGAGCCTTTTATCCCAAGCATATGGGGTAGGCTACATGAACCAACATGAGAATCACGCCGGGTCCAGCACATGAATCCTCTGTCTCCACTCACTTCTATCGAACAATATACTTTCATTGAGTCCTTTGGCAACCATATCGTTTCGTATCACCTCCATCCATGTTTTCTTCGGTCTCCCTTTTGCCCTTTTGCCATTACCCATATCGAGAGTATCTATTCGTCGAACCGGTGCTTCCATAGGTCTGCGTCGCACATGACCAAACCATCTAAGCCGGTTTTCCCGCATCTTCTCCTCCACGGATGCTACACCAACTTTTGCACGAATATCCTCATTTCGCACCTTGTCTTTTCTAGTGTTACCGCACATCCAACGAAGCATGCGCATCTCCGCTACGTGCATCTTCTGTGTATGATACTTCTTAGGAGCCCGGCATTCTGTACCATATAATAATGCAGGCCGAATAGCGCTCCGATAAAACTTCCCTTTCAATTTTAACGGAAAGTTACGATCACACAAAATCCCTGTTGCACTCCTCCATTTCAACCAACCAGCTTGGATCCTTTGATTAACATCACTATCGATCTCCCCATTCCTTTGGATGATGGAACCTAGATATCTAAACTGGTCGCTCGATGATATCTCTTGCCCTTCCAATGTTATACCAATATGGTTTTGACTTCTCTGGCTACTAAATTTGCAGTGCATATATGCTGTCTTGGACCTGCTCAATCTGAATCCCCGAGATTCCAATGTTTGTCTCCATAATTCCAATTTGGCATTAACCCCTGCTTTCGTCTCATTTACTAGAACAATATCATCAGCGAATAGCATACACCAAGGGACCTCATCTTGGATAGTTCTAGTAAGCTCATCCATCACGATGGTAAACAGGAAAGGACTTAATGCAGATCCTTGATGTAAACCAATAGTAATCGGAAAATCACTTGTTAAGCCACCGCAAGTTCTGACATTTGCCACTACTCCGTCGTACATATCCTTGATTATGTCAATATACTTGACGGGGACCCCCTTTTTCATCATTGTCCCCCATAATACCTCTCTAGGTACGTTGTCGTACGCTTTTTCTAAATCAATAAATATCATATGCAAATCTTTTCTCCTCTCTCGAAAGCGCTCGACAAGTTGACGAAGCAAATGAATCGCCTCTGTCGTCGATCGTCCAGGCATGAACCCAAATTGGTTCTCTGTTATCTTAATATCCTTCCTTAGCCTGTGTTCAATCACTCTCTCCCAAAGTTTCATGGTGTGACACATTAGTTTTATTCCACGGTAATTTGAGCAACTTTGAATGTCACCCTTATTCTTGTAGAGAGGTACAAGGATACTTTTCCTCCATTCATTTGGCATCTTTTTTGTCTGCCAAATCTTATTAAACAGATCTGTCAGCCATTTAACGCCTATTTCTCCTAAGCATCTCCAAATCTCGATAGGAATCCCGTCAGGACCAACCGCTTTTCTTAAACCCATTCTGTTCAAAGCCCAGTGACAATACCGGCTTATATTTGTAGGTCCCCCTTTTTCTCTTATCCATGCTCTCGTTATCTTGTTTCTTCCATTCGTCTAGATTAACATTTGTTTGATTTTTAGTAAAAGAAATTAGTTATATAAAATATGAACATGAATAATTGACTATGTATTCTACATGTTATGCTTAGATACTTGTGGTATTTATGCATAGTCTATAGTAATTGTTTCATACTAACATCATTCCTTTAAATGAAAGTAATGATGTAAGTAGTATCTCAGTGGAATTTAAAAATAATATATATGAAAGGTTTTTATGGTAGTTTCATGAAAATGCGTATGTATTTCTTTTATAACCCGATCGCGTGATTAAAATATTGATGATATCCTACAATTTGTGATATGATTTTTATAGAATTTTTGGTATATTTTCTCATGTACATTCTAAATTAGAATGTTAGCAAGTATAAAAAAATCAAAGTTGCAGATTAATACCATGGTTTTAGCGTTTTTAAATACGATCCCAAATACCTTTATTTTTAAAATAATTTTTAGAAATTAAATCTCATCTATGAAAATCCTAAGAAAATTAGGGTAAATACTAGATAGAATTTCAGATTTACAGTAAATTTTTTAGATTGGATCGAATTACGGTTTAGGAGTTATGTAGTTTTTATTCGTTGTTTTTTTTTAAACCAGAAAACTGCTTTTAAGGGTCTTTTTCGAGAAGCCATAATTCTATCATTGGTGATCCAAATTAAGTGTTTTTAGATATTTTGGATATTTAGATTGAAAGATCTAGATTTTATTAGTTACAAGGTTTTCCTGAAAATTGATATAAAATATAGAAAACCGTGTTACAATATTTAGTGACGAATCTAGACAAAATCTATCCTGACTCACACACTGTTTTTAAATAGGACATAAGTCGAACTCCCAATATTTGTTCATGACAAAGATTAGATGTGTAGATGCATAATTGATAGAATTATAATTTCCTGTATACTATATTACTTATAAATGCATGAAACAACCCGATATAGGGTTTGTAATACAATATATAGTTACTGTCCAGAAATTAGAATTTCTGTTGTAAATGATGATATTAAAATGATCGTAACTTGAGCTTCAGGAGTCCAAATCGTGCGAACCTTAGTTGTTTAGATATATACTCCGAAATAACTACAATTTTCTAATAATATTTGAAACCTAAAACCCGACGGAAATCAACTCAAACTGTGTTTTAAAAATATGTGACGGTGCTTAACAGATTCTGATGTTTTGCATGACAATACGAAAATGAGTATATCTCTTAAACCAATAGTCGTATTTAGGCGTGACTGGAACTCATGCTTGCATAATACTTAAGGCTATGTTTTTTGTTTATATTCTGAATCCAATTGACTTGAGTAATGAATCATACATAATACTTCTTTATAGCACTGTTTCTGGTCGTTACTTGAACATTATACTTGTATCATCTCATGCTATGTTCCGCTTGCTTAATGTATTTACATGATTTACATGAATAAACCTATTTCATACTTGACTCAACTTGACCCGAATCATGAATACGCAATAACTTGATATGAATACATGAACACTTGACTTGAATACTTGAACTCGACTCGATACTTAAATTGCACTCTCTTTTGTATTCATGGATTCAGGCAACAGTTGTAACTTTAATCATAGATTAATATACGCGGGGTATTGGGGGTAGTTTGAGTATGAATCCAACGGAATCTCATGACTTCCATACTTACATCATGAAATCACGAATTTACGAATGAGGGCTCATGCTTCCTTGCTTCAGAATTACAGCATGTTGGGTTCGAGAACACTCCTGAGATATGTTGATATTCACACTTAAACTCACATTAGTTAGCTTACCTTTTAGTGACCTCTTCAGGACACATTGATTGTACACTTCAGTTCACTATACCTATACTACACGACTATATTATACTTGTTTGTTATGCTCATATTACATTACCATACTTACATAGTTACCTTTAACATTGCCATGTTATACTTGTTCATATTTTATTTTCATTGATATCATATCACATGTCACCTTATATTTCATTTATATATATTCACATCCCACCCTTTTTAGGGACTTACCGAGCGTAAGTTCGCTGACGGGCATTCCATCCATTTTTTGTTTCTTTAGAATGCTTGTCAGATGATCTAGAGACTGAGTAAATGGAATCTACTGCTAAGGATTACGACCTGTTTGCATCACAAGCCGATTTTTAGTTTCTTTTAGTTTTTACTTTCAGCATGCCATCTAGTTAGGCACTTTTATTTTATGTTTTTTGTTCAGACATCATGTATCAGTTTCAACTCTGTAAAGTTTGGAATGTAAATATATAAAGTTGGATTTTCTTTATCATGTCATTTCTTATCATTTTTATATTACTTATATACGCTTTGCGTATTTGTTTCGATAAAGGATCTTCTCGGAATAAATACGTCGTGGGTCTCGTCACGTGTATAATAACCGGTTTTCCTGTGTATATATATTATCCCTATTTTAATAATAATTTTTCCTAATTCAACTTCTATTATTTTTCATATCCTATTTTTCCCTGTACTTTCTATTTAATTTGCTCTATATATATTCCTTTCAATCATTTTATTTTTCCTAATTTAAATCTCAATTATTTTTCCAAACTCTAATCTAATTGTTAATACCATAATATTTTTTTTTCCTATTTCTTTTCCTAAGACCCAAACCCAATAGCCCAAACCTTCCTCTTCCTTTTCCCCCCAACAGTATCTCTCTTCCCCTTCAAATTCAAAAAAAAATATTCTTTTTTAAATTCCCCATAAATCCTCATTAATACCTAAATCCATCATATATATTATTTTTTAATTTTATTAATTCTCTCTCTCTCTCTCTATTAAACACACACACCCTCTCTCCAGCTCACACTCTCTCCACCTCTCGCTCACAAACTTTCTCTCCTCTCGATCTCTCTCCTCCTCTCTCCCGCTCATTCACTGACGAACCCACTTCAACCCCCACCACCACCGCGACCCACCTCGTCGCCGCAACCACCGGAGCCACCGCCATCACCTCCGGCTCCCCTCCATCGCCTTCGACGACCCTCCCCAAGCCCCTCTCTTATCACCTCCACCGACCACATTCCCCGACCTCCATCGCCACCCCCACAGAGCACCCATCACCGGTTGCCACCACTGACCTCTCCTCATCGACTACACCACCCATAGCAGCTACCCCCCGGCAACCCTCTCTACCGCGAGTGCCTCTCAGTGTCTCTAGCCGACCCCTACAGCCATCTCCAGCGCCGCCTCTCTTCGCCATCGTCTCGTCATATCCCCTGCGACCCCAACCGCGCTCTTACCTCGACCCCAACACCACTAAAGCACCCATCGCCGCCCTCCTCCTCCCGCACCTCCAAACCCATCTTCCTCGACAAGCTACTCGCCGCTCGAGCTTCCCACTACGTCGGAGTCGCCCAGCCGCCCCGCCCCCTCCGACTACAGCTAACCGTCGCAGCACCATCATCTCCTCAGTCTCACGATACATAACCGTTGTCGAGCCAGAGCCATATAGCCGAGCCCAAGCTTATGGCCATCGTGCCGTGCTCGTGCTATCCGTTGCCGCGATCATCGCGGTCGTTTCATAAAAGGCAAGTGAAAATCTTACTTGTTTTTATGCTACCGTATAGGAAATCACATTAGAACTAAATATACATAAAAAATGCAACTATATCGATACGTTTTTATATATATGTGTTTATATGCTTGGGTGTGGTGTAGTAAATCTCGAGACGTGGTAACCTGAGCAGAGCCATATTAGGACTTATGACGGGTCGTTATCACATGAAAAATCATAGATATAACAAACCGTTTCGAGAAATCTAAGGAAACGTGTGGTTAGTTGATCCCGAATACCCATATTAGGTGTTCGATACGTATTTTATGCAAAAACCCTATCGATTATGGCGGAATATAGGTCTAATCGATTGCTTTAGTGATAATGGACGGTATGTAAAATGTTATAATGAAAATACGGACCCTAATGCCATGAAATGGTACCCTTAATTAGCTTCACCAAATCTGAAAGTTTTCCATACACCTAACTTATAAAAGTCATAGTAATTTGGATACATACTGGAACGTTGTGTTCGAAGGCTCGTATCGGTGATAACTCGACACCCTAGAATCCCCTATAATTTATATTTCTTTCCTGTTTTAAAATGATGACAAAAACTAATTGGGAGTGCGGCTCTGGACTACAATCCAGAGCAACACTGATTGTCGATACCTGGATTAAAAGGTTTGTACAACTCTGTGTGAAAATGATATTATGCAGAACCCTATACCATTGAGAAGATTATTCTGTCAGATAACTATTGGTGGTGGTTTCATTCGTTTTTACTATCGTTTGCTATTTTAATTATATTTTAAAGCGTCGTTACGTACTGCAGTCCAATGCATATCTTCAAGCACACAGAGGATATTGTCGATCCGTCTGGTGCGTTGGAACCCTAATTAATATATCTAAATATTACCCAACTGTAGTGTCGCCTAATTATGATCCTAACAAGATGAAAACTGTGTTACGAAACGGGCTTTCAGTTCAAGAACTGAATTTACAGCAGAAAACACTTAACAAGAAATAACCGTAATTCATAAACCCGGAACCCAATTGATTTGAAACCAATTTCTTTGAATTTATAATTAAGTTTAATTTCTACCCTTTTTGTATCACTTTGCTTAATTCTGATCGTACGATTTAATGTGATTTTTCTAAGTTTCTAAAACACGTAATGACTTGTATTGCATATGATTTGTTTAGCGGCATAATTCACATATTTACCCGACTATGATACCTCTAGCGATAGTGAGTGTCCTTATTAATTCTCAGTGTATAATCCATTGTCGAACTTGAATGGTATCGGTTTAGTTGTGTTGAGTACGCCAGTAAAAAGTGAACGATTCGTGATAGTGAACAGTTCAGTGAATAGTGAATAAAGCAGTGTTATTGGTGCGTACTTGTACCCAACTAGCCCATACTTATAGATAGTGAAACCTGGAGAAAAAGGGGAAATTGAAGTGAAAAGGAATTTGTATTTACCGAGATTAGCGATTTAGAGGATGATCATTCGAACAACGACTCTTATATATATTAGGTTTGGACTTAGTGGTTCGGCTGACAGAGTTATGTCCTGGGCAACAGTGGGCCGTAGTCTCGGATACGCACGAGACCCTCATTAAACATGATCACTCATTTCCGCAAACTCGATTTCAAAATTGACTTAAAGACCAGTAGGAACACATGTCATACATTGCATTGATTATTGACATATCGATTACCTGCATTTATTGTCTCCACTGTTATTACTTTTATTTCTTGCCTCATTATTATTATCATAATATTGCTATTGCGTCGCCCTGACAACCTGAGTATGCATGCTCAGAGCTTGGAGAGGACCCAGTTCAGGAGTCAGACCTACCATTCGAGCTCGTAGAGATCTAAACGGTCGTACCTTCAGTACTTTTGCTGCTTTTCATAAATCAACCTTGTATTCGTACTTGGTCAGTAGTTTTCTTTTCTTTCAAACTATTGTAAACTGTGATCAATGAAAGTTGATGTAATAAATTAGTGATGTATTTTCTTTACTTCTGTGTTGTGTTTACTGATTACCATGTAATACTAGAAGCCGAAGTGTGACTACGGCAGGATTATTCCCTGACCGTAGGAGCATGGCTGGCCTAGTCGCTTCTCGTATCCCGTATTTTGGGATGCGGGACGTGACAATGTGCATGCTCACATCTTTTAGGAAGCGGTACGTGAGAAGACCGTTGTTTTAGGATAGATTAAAAAAACTGTCCGACGGATACCAAATCACACGAAAAGAACACACCAATAAAAACACACAAGATTTACCCAGGTTCGGCGCAATCAGCACCTAATTCCGTAAGCCGCGACGAGAACTTCCACTATAAGAAAGAATTACAAGAGATTACACCGACTTCTCATCCTTCTTTAAAAAAAATACTCTCTCTTACAAAATCTCTCTCTATCCGCGACCGCGCTTGGCCGTCTCTCCCACACTAATCAAAGCCTAGATTATTAGAGAATTATGAAAACTTTAAAAAAACCTAGAGAAAGCCTCATATATATATATAGAGTATATAAATGGTAGAAGATAAATCCATATTTAAACTAGAGACAAATAGGAATTTAATTTAGAGATTAGCTTTAAATCTAAACTAAAGAGATTAGATTTAAATTCCAGCTAATCTGAATTTAAATCAAATTTAACAGAACTAACTATAAATAATAATAATAATTCCATGTTACATTTGCTCTTAGTCTAAACAGTACATGAAAGAGACCGAATCATTGCAAATGAAATCCGCTTTGGAATCTGAAGGCAAAGTCAAATTCAAAGTCTGCACTCTTGACAAATTTGTCATTAATTATTGTGAAAAAACATGGTCACGATCAGTGTGGAGAAAAAGAAGGAACATCAAAGAGTGTTTACTCCCACTGTGATTATATACTGCTTGCATGAGCACGGCATAATTTTACACAATGTTGCCAAAGAAATTGCTAAATCAATTAAAGCTGCTGGAATCTCTAATATTATAGATATCACAGGTATGCTTCTGATTTGAAACATGTATTATTTGACCTTCCTTTTCCTTTTGCTTCTTGGATCTGTTGCCGTGTTCCTCCTTGGGTATGCTGTAGCTAGGCATGGAAAATGAAGCGAGCCGGGGCGGCTCGCTTCGCAAATCGCCCGACTCGCGCTTATAAGTCGAGACGAGTTGAGCGAGGCGAGGCGAGGCGAGCAGTAGCGGAGCCTGATCATGCTCGCCTCGCTTTAGCAAATCGCGAGGCGAGGCGAGGCGACTCACCCGACTCTGGTTTTTTTTTTAAACAAAAAAAATCCTTTCTTGACACGGCTCAATCCCTTTCTTGCGACAGCTCAGTCTTTTTAAACCAGCTCAAAATATGTCTGGAAAGTTTAATTCTTTTCTGTTTCTTTGAGACGGCTCAGGTTCTGTTTGAGACGGCTCAAAATATGACAGTAGCAAAATTTCGAAATATCTTTGACCTGATCTTTCCTATTTTGTGGATTCTTTCCTATCTATTAAAAGATTACTTTGAACGAAATTTTTATCAGAATCATTATAAAAAATAAATCAAATTACAATTAAATAGTACAATTTTTTTTTTTTGCAATAGAGATCGAACCCTCTCGGGCTGCCTATGTATTCTTCCCAAATATTGAGCTCAATAAGAGGGAATAAGGTCTACGTAGTTCTTATTCTATTATTATAGTTCCTACTCACTACTTGTCATCGCCGGTTGCGCTTCCTTCTTCCGTGTTGGTCTCGTTCAATCCTGTAAGCTTCTCAAGTACATAATCCGAGCCTAAACTGGTTGCATTTTGTTTCCTGACAGTTGTTGTTTCTCAATCTTGTGCACAAATCATGTACTCCGTGGTGTCGTACGTCAAAATGAATCTCTTCTCGTTTAATATCCTGCCAACTGTATTAAAAGAACTTTCCGACGCTACTGTGTACGGTGGAATGGTTAGTAAATCACGGGACATAGTAGAAAGCACCGGATACAAATGTCCGTGGATTTTCCACCAGGCTAAAACATCAATATCATCTATAGCATAATCTACATCTAACTCGGTTTGTAAATATATTGTTAATTCATTTAAAGATGACGATAATGAGGCCACGAGGTCTCATGCCCTTTTCAACTGTTGAATAAGTGCAAAGGTTGGAGTCGAAACACATGAACTAGTTGCAGCCGGTGGTCTAGTATTTCTACCAGCAGAAGATCATGTAACATACAGATCAAACATTTCATTTAAAGTACTTTTAACGGTATTAACATAAGCATCAATATCTATACTATGCCCCATGCATCCATGAAACCCATTTAAAAGAGTCTCCAAACTTTCTAATTTAATTTTAGGGTCCGTTACCGAACACAAACAGTAAACAATTGGAATTTCAAAGTAATATTTAGAAATCTTAGCTAGTTTGGTAAGTATAACGGGCTGAAGTATCTCATTATTATAATGACCATCAAAACAATGAGTTATGTTATACAATTTAGAGACAATAATATGAGAAGTGGGGTTATAAGTAGCATAAAAATGTTCGGTTGCTATTTTAAAAGTCATAAGAATTTTTTTGAAAGTTCTGCAACCGCCCAATGATTATCTATCAAGTGGTTTTCTTCAGGCACTTGCTCATTCCACATGTTATTAATAATTTTGCTAGTCTTTGATGTAGTACGAAGCACATCATATATACTATTCCACCTAGTGGAAACATCTTTTTTAAGAGACAGTATTAAACCTGCAGCCTGGCATCTAACTTTATATTCAGATTTTCTTTTTCCAGAACTTTTAATAAAGCTACATGCATCTTTAATTGTTTGAATATTTGAAAAACATACTTGACATGCATTCTGTACAGCAAGATTAAGTATATAACATGAACAACGAATATGAAAAAAACGACAATGACAAATTGGTTTACACAGCCTAATAAGTTTAGTAACAGCAAAATTATTGTTGCTAGTATTATCGAAAAAATAGAATTTTTTTTATTTACACAATAATATTCTTCTAAAATAGATCTAATTCCAGAAGTTATATTAAAAGCACTATGCGGGAATTGAAATTCTTTACAAGTAATAATTCTTTTTTGCAAATACCAGTCAGAAGCTATCCAATGTGCAATAACACAAATCCAAGAAAGTTCCATTTCTATCAGTACAAACATCAAAAGTCAACGAAATACTAGTATCCAAAGAAACAATAGTAGCAATTAATACCTGTTTACCTTCGTTATAGAGGCTAAAATGACGATTTTTAAGCATACTCCTCGAAACCCTTTTGTATCCCGGTTGTAATATCTTCTGAATGTATCGTTCAAAATCTTGGATTTCTTCAAATCCGAGAACATATTCATCTGACATAACAAATCTTGTTATTTCTTCAATATTTAAATCATGATTATATTGAAAAAGTCTCACCGGAGAAATTAATTTGTGATTGTGTGGAGGAGGAATCGGCCGTGCTAAGTGTTTTTTTTACATGTTTATGTAAAGTACCAGTGTCGGTACCTTTTTTATGTTTATATGTAGCGGCACAATATTTGCATACTGTGTATCTAACACCTTCCCTCTTTTCAGTTGTATAGTAGTCCCAAACATTACTACTAAACATACATTTTCTAGATTCTCTAGATGCAGGTGTGGATTCTTCTACTTGTGTTTCTAATTCGGGGTTAGGAACTTAGGTTTAATACGTATCGGATTAACCCTCCAGGTAATTTTGTAACTAATTAAAAAAATTAAATACTAAATATTACAACACCGGCAATACCAATTTAACCGCCAAAAGAGAATTAATAAAATAAAAACAAGAAACAAGAAAGAGTGCAGAATTTCAAAATAGCAGTAGAGTAGAATGAGTCAGTCGAAGCGTCGAAAACTCATGGTTAGAGCTTCAGTTCTTCAAAACTTGGAAGATAGAGTTGAGAGATGATATATATATTTTTAATTTGGGAGAGAAAAAGATTTGAAATGAGAAGAAATGGGGGTGGAGTTGTATTTATAGGGTTTTGGATTTTTTTTTAAAAATTGTAGCCATTACGAGACAAAGCAAACCGAGGTGAGGCGAGGCGAGGCGAGTCAAATTGACTAGAATCCAGCGTAGCAGACCGTTGGATGGGGTTTTCGAGATGAGGCGAGACGAGTCGAATATCGACCGATGGATGGGGGTTTCAAGGCGAGGCTGCTCACTTTATTTGCCACGTGACATACTTTGAGCCAGCTTTAAAGGACTGTAAGCCGTCTAAAAAAACAGAAGAATATAGCTTTTAAGGCATATCTTGAACCGACATAAATGGACTGAGCCGTCTTAAAGAAGGGCTCGAGCCAGCTCAAGAATGATTGTTCACCGCCGAAAGACGCGACCGGGACATTAGGACGTCTGGCCTGAATTTTAGGGGCAGATGCTATTTGGATTTATCCGTCACCTCTCCGAAAATGCCAAGTTGATTTATGACACCGTATATCGGAGGTTTGGACGAATGCGGCCGATGTAGCAGATTTCGTCAGATTCCTCCTCGTTTGCGAGGGTTTTTTTTATTGTGGGGACGCTCTTCCCTGTAGGCGTAAGCCCCTGCAGTTAATTACGTTATCGCATCGTGATAACCATCTTCTCCTGCTCCGGAAGTTCATTTCGTGTCGTGTGTGTTTGTTTTATTTTTGGTTGCCCGTGGATTGTATACGGAGACAAATTTATGTTGTCGCCCGTAAGGCGTGGATTAGTCCAAATCCGTATCGCCCGTAAGACGTGGATTAGTCCAAATCCGTATTTCTTAGATTTGGGATTTCTATTTAAGGACCGTTAATCTATTTTAGGATTAAGGTCGACTTAAACGTATGTGAGCAATTGGAGGCTCGGTTGGTTTTTTGTTAAGGATACGTTAGTCCAATTCGAGACTAAGATCTACTTAACAGGGTGTTGGAATCATTTTTGTTTCAGATCTAACAAGAGAGCATTTGGGCTATATTTTCTTAGTTTAGGGACATTTCGGTCTATTGTCTCCATTTTGGACGCGAATGTTAGTTTAAGAATATCTCGGTCCGTTGATCACCATTTTGGAGGTGAAGTTTTAGTTTAAGGACGTCTCGGTCCGTTGATCATCATTTTGGAGGTGGGGTTTTAGTTTAAGGACGTCTCGGTCTGTTGGAGTGAGCTTTTAGTTTAAGAACGTCTCGGTCCGTTGATCACCATTTTGGAGATGAGGTTTTAGTTTAAGGATTTCTCGGTCCATTGATCACCATTTTGGACGTGAGATTTTAATTTAAGGACGTCTCGGTCCGTTGTTGCCATTTTGTAGGCAACAATTGGTTTAAGGACGTTTCGGTCCGTTGGCCATCTTGCGTGCACGTGTATTTGTTACGTGACGGGATGAGCAACGATGATATGGGATGCATCCAGTCTGAGATGTGATTTGATTTGGGATGTGCACGTCAGTTTGGGAAGTGTACCAAAAAGCAGTTGGTTGTCGGGACCCGCCACCTTTCTGAAGACGTTGAGGAATTACAACGACATGTATCAGAGGTGTAGAGAGATGTACCCTTGAACCAATCCCCGTAATTGAGGGGAAAAGGATTAATGGTAAACCCATGAATCATTAGTCGTATTTTGAGGCTTAGATTTCCTCAGGGGGATGTGGGACGAATATCGTTTCGGGATATCATTAGTTGGAAGATCGATAGTCGTATTTGGGACTAAAATCAGTTTGGGAAGTAGTGAGCACATAGGCTCAGATGGTCTAAATCAGGGAAGTTCTATCCTCAGGGGAGCTAGCCAATTTGGGCTTGGTCCATTTAGTTCTTTTTCGGAAAGTGTCAAGCACTTGTTTGGGCTTAGTCCCCTTTTTTGTGCAAAAAGTGCTGAGCACTTATGTAACTTCTGATGCTCACATATAATCATGTGGGGTTTTCAGTCATGGGAATTGCCCAATAAATTTTAAACACTTTACCCCTTTTTTCTTTATATAGAGTGCTAAATACTCTTTATGGCGCCCACGTGCGAAGCACGTGAGGTGCCAGGCGCTGCCCAGTAAGTGCCAAGCACTTTTATTCTGTGGCGCCCACGTGAGAGTCACGTGGAGCGCTGGGGGCGCCGCCCACTGAGTGCTAAGCGCTCATGAGTTCTGAGGCGTCCACATGAGGGGCACGTGAGATGCTGGGCGCTGAGCGCCGCTCACTGAGTGCTAGGCACTCCTTATTTTTGGCGCCCACGTGAGGGGCACGTGGAGTGCTGGGCACCGCCCACTGAGTGCTAAACGCTCCTTATTTTTCTGAGGCACCCACGTGAGGGGCACGTGAGGCATTGAGCGCCTCTCATTGAGCGCTAAGTACTCCTCGCTGCGTCTTCTTCATCCTGACGCCGATACTTGGCCTTTTCGTATATGGTTGTTTCACATTCTCGGTCAGCTCTGCTGTTTTGAAAAGCCTCGTTTAGCAGCCTGTCAATTGGGTCTTCTAACAGTTCCGGGAATTTTGGCGCCGATTCTGCCCCCAATTCTTCTGCGTTGCTTTCCGACGCCGAGGGAGTTTCTTCGTTATTTAACGACGAATGAGAAACCATGTGGTAACTTGTTACATAATCTTCGGTTTCTTCCGATGAGCCATTTCCCTCATCATCGTCACTATCTCCGTTCTCAAGTATATGTTCGAGAAACTCTTCGAGGGTAACTGGTGTCCGCGCTTTCTGGTTGTATTCTTCCAGTGCGTCAATGTACTTTTGCAGGTCTGTGCGCTTGTCGTCAGGCTGCACGGGCTTCTTGGTCTTCTTCTTTCCCTTTGAAGACTTTGAAGGCTTGACCTGGGTGTTTTGCCCATCGTTAGCAGTTTTCGGTGTGGGACGCTGTTTCAGCATCCCCTCAATGATCTCGGGCTCCAGCGGGCTTTTCCACCTGATCGTCGGATATGCTTGAAGATCCTTCAGTATTCTTTTGGTTTTAGCTGAAAGGATAACTTCCCATGGAGCTTCTTCCACAAACGAACATGATGCCCCCGGCATATCCACCTTTTTAGGAGCGTGCCTCTGTGGCGGGTTCACCCTCCAGTTCTCTGACAACACGAATTTCCTTTCACGGTACTGGTTCTCGACCTAGTGCTTGAAAATATAGCAATCCTCAGTGGGGTGGTTCACCATCCTGTGATAGGAGAAGTAGTTAGGGTTGTTGACGTCACCGGGCTGCGGTGGGCGTTTTGGGTCCGGCAGAGTGATGAGTTTGTTGCACACTGCCAGTTCGAATAGTCTCCTCGTTTTATCACGGGAAAACGAGTAAGCACGTCCTACCTTCTCTTCCAGGGATTGGTGTGGGCGTGCGTTGTTTTGGCGAGTAACCGGTTTCGGGTCACTCGGTTGCTGTTGAGTGTTGGCAACGAAGGCCGCTTTCCCTTTACCCTTGGCATTCCGAGGGTCCATTTTTGAGAAGGAAGGCCTATGGCCCATCTGGTCCATTTGGGCCAACTTGTCGATCAAAGCCTGGAAGGTGGTCGGTTTAAAGAACGTCATGAATTGGGACACAGTCGCCTGAGAATCGAGAGTCCCAATGAACATGCCCACGGTAGGATCTTCTTCGATGCATTGTTCACATTTCGACCATAGGTTCCGCCACCGGATCACGTATTGAACCCATGTCTCTCCTGGCTTCACCCTGGCATTGATTAATGTCGTAATCGGAGTGCGCTCGCTTGCGAATGGAGAACTGCTGCGTGAATAGCAGTTCCATCTTTGTGTATGTTTTGATGGAGTCATTTGGGAACTCCGAGTACCATTCAAACGCTGTCTCTGACAGGCTGCCGACGAACCGGCAAAGAAGCAATTTGTCATCGCCTCCAGTATTGTCGCATAAAGCTCTGAACTGAGCGACGTGCTGATCCGGGTCGCATGTCCCTTTGTACACATGGAATTTGGGGATCGTATATCCCGGCGGGTACTTGATTTGATCGTACCAGCTTGGGTACGGTCGCCCAGTTCTGACGACTTGGCACGCCGCTTCACTTGCCTGATGAGCTCATATTTGTTGAGCTATATAATCATCAAGGGCAGATCTGGAGATCGTTTCCTCCATGGCTGTCGATTAAGATGGAAGAGGATTTGATATTTCCCCTCTGTCGTCCTCGATGATTATCGGCGGGTCTTCAGCTGGAGGTTCTGGCTGGATCATCATTCCAACCATATCTTGGAACAAAAGTGTCATTTGCTTTATATTAGCAGCCTGTTTTGTGGCCTCCTTATCCTTTCTTTCCAGCACCCTTCGCAGGAACTCTGTATCGGTCTCCTACTCCTAGAGCTATTCAAACGCCGCTTCCGGACTTTCTTTCTGCCCGGTGAGTGCTGCCATTTTCGTCAGCATGTCCTGGAGCTTTTGTTGCTGCTCCTGAACCTTTGTTAACGACCGAGTTTGCGGCTGATGACCACGGAAGCACGGATTTCCACTTTTCCAGAAGTCATGTAAATCGTGTGTACAACCATGCCCCCAGGCTTGGAGCGTTTAGGTCCAGCGCCTTTGGAATTTGCCGCAGGCAATGAGATTTTCTCCGGCCTCCTCCTTTTGTGGGAGGTCGAGGTTGAAGGAGCCGCTGTAACAGGTGCCTGTGTGAAAGAAGTCCCTCGCTGCACAGTGGAAGGATGATTTTCCTCTTGTCGAACCTTCATTTTCTACGGTTGACGAGAGTGGTCTTTGTTGATCACAGGGTCTTGGACTTTCCGCCAGACTCTGTAGATTTAGGAAGACAGCCGCTGATAGGGTTGCTCCGGTTTTTCCTGCGTCATGTTTTCAGCAGCTTGGAGAGATTTCTTCAGCGCCGCGGTTGGGGAGTTTTTGCGCACCCTCATAAGCGGTTCAAAGCTGTTCCCAGTTGGAACGGCAGCGTCAACTTCCACCATTGGAGCTGATGGAGTGAGTCCGGAGGAGTTTCCCCAGCTCTTCTCACTCGGCGTCAGTGGTGACGTCGAGCGTGCCTTGCCGATGGGACCACCTCAGTTGTGGAAGCGGTCCGTCATGCTTCCTGCTTTGTTTAGGGACTGCTGCTGGTGCCAGCCTGTCGAAGACCGACGTCTATTGAGAAGGAACAGCCAATCTTTCAAAGGCCGACTTTCTGGCAGGGGAAGCACTTTTGATGACTTCGCCCGTAGCAGGAGTGGGCAGGACTATTCGTTTTGGAATAGCCCTTTTAGGTATCGCGAGTCCCTTTGCGGGCCCACTTGAGCTTCGGCTCAGCCTATTGAAGTCTGAGATGGCAGACATGGATTATCCGTTGAGAGGGGCCATAGTGGTTGCAAGTCGATCGAAGACCGACTTCTTGGGAGCTTCCTATGGTGGCACTGGGTCGCTGAAGCTTGCTGGCGGGAGCATAGCCCCGAAGAACAATCCAGTGGTGGCTTGAGTTACCTTTCCCACCGGCATAGAAAAGATGGAGGCTGCATTGGGCCCATATGTCACTCCTCTTGTTGGAAGCGGGAGTTGCTGTTGCAGTTGGTGCAGCTAGAAGCCATTGATATTCACTTCTTCTTTCTGCACAGCAACAAGACACCAAATCTTAGTACCTCGAATCTAAGGGCAACCATAGCAAACAGCGATTTTGTTTGTGAAACACAACACACGAAATGCGGAGTGGAAAGAGAAAAATGTCCCACCGGACGTGCCAGAATCTGTTCACCGCCGAAAGACGCGACCGGGACGTTAGGACGTCTAGCCTGAATTTTGGGGGCAGATGCTATTTGGATTTATCCATCCACCTCTCCGAAGATACCAAGTTGATTTATGATACCGTATATCGGAGGTTTGGATGGATGCGGCCGTTGTAGCAGACTTCGTCAGATTCCCCCTCGTTTGCGAGGGGTTTTTTGATTGTGGAGACGCTCTTCCATGTAGGCGCAAGCCCCTGCAATTAATTACGTTATCGCATCGCGATAACCACTTTCTCCTGCTCCGGAAGTTCACTTCGTGTCGTGTGTGTTTGTTTTATTTTTGGTTGCCCGTGGATTGTATATGGAGACTAATTTATGTTGTCTCCCATTGGGCGTGGATTAGTCCAAATCCGTATTTCATAGATTTGGGGTTTTTATTTAAGGACCGTTAATCTATTTTGGGATTAAGGTCGACTTAAACGTATGTGAGCATTTGGGGGCTCGGTTGGTTTTTTGTTAAGGATACGTTAGTCCAATTAAAGACTAATATATACTTAATAAGGTGTTAAGATTATTTTTGTTTCAGATCCAACAAGAGAGCATTTGGGCTCGGTTGTCTTAGTTTAGGGACATTTCGGTCTATTGTCGCCATTTTGAGGCGAATGTTAGTTTAAGGACATCTCAGTCCGTTGATCACCATTTTGGAGGTGGGGAATTAGTTTTAGGACGTCTCGGTCCGTTGATCACCATTTTAGAAGTGAGATTTTAGTTTAAGGACGTCTCGGTCCGTTGATCACCATTTTGAAGGTGAGATTTTAGTTTAAGGACGTCTCGATCCGTTGGGGTGAGGTTTTAGTTTAAGGACGTCTCGGTCCGTTGATCAGCATTTTGGATGTGAGATTTTAGTTTAAGGACGTCTTGGTCCGTTGTTGCCATTTTGGAGGCAACAGTTAGTTTAAGGACGTTTCGGTCCATTGGCCATCTTGCGTGCACGTGTATTTGTTACATAACGGGATGAACAACGATGTATGGGATGCATCCAGTCTGGGACGTGATTTGATTTGGGATGTGCACGTCAGTTTGGAAAGTACACCAAAAAGCAGTTGGTTGTCGGGACCCGCCACCAGTCTGAAGACGTTGAGGAATTACAAAGACATGTTTCAGAGGTGTAGAGAGATGTACCCTTGAACCAATCTCCGTAATTGAGGGAAAATGGATTAATGGTAAACCCAGGAATCATTAGTCGTATTTTGAGACTAAGATTTCCTCAGGGGAATGTGGGACAAATATCGTTTTGGGATATCATCAGTTGGAAGATCGATAGTTGTATTTGAGACTAAGATCAGTTTGGGAAGTAGTGAGCATATGGGCTCGGATGGTCTAAATCAGGGATGTTCTATCCTCAAGGGACCTAGCCAATTTGGGCTTGGTCCATTCAGTTCTTTTTCGAAAAGTGCCAAGCACTTGTTTGGGCTCGGTCCCCCTTTTTTATGCAAAAAGTGCTGAACACTTATGTAAGTTCTGACGCTCACATATAATCATGTAGGGTTTTCAGTCATGGGAATTGCCCAATAAATGTTAAACACTTTACCCCTTTTTTACTTTATATGGAGTGCCAAACACTCTTTATGGCGCCCACGTGCGAAGCACGTGAGGAGCTAGTCGCTAGGCGCCGCCTAGTGAGTGCCAAGCACTTTTATTCTGTGGCACCCACGTGAGAGTCACGTGGAGCGCTGGGCGCTGGGGGCGCCGCCCAATGAGTGCTAAGCGCTCCTGAGTTCTGAGGCGTCCACATGAGGGGCACGTGAGACGCTAGGCGCTGAGTGACGCTCACTAAGTGTTAGGCACTCCTTATTTTGTGGCATCCATATGAGAGGCACGTAGAGCGCTAGACGCCGCCCACTGAGTGCTAAGCGCTCCTTATTTTTCTGAGGCACCCACATGAGAGGCATGTGAGACATTGAGCGCTGAGCACCGCTTATTAAGTGCTAAGCACTCCATATTTAGTGGCGCCCACGTGAGGGGCATGTGAGGCGCTGAGCGCCGCTCATTGAGTGCTAAGCACTCCTTTTTTTCTGTGGCGCCCACGTTGGGCGCTAGGCGCTAGGTTTTTTCTTTATATGTTTTGTTTTGAGGAGTTCGATTTTCTAGTTGTTTTCCGAATCTTTGATTCTCAAAAACAAGTTCTTCTCGATAAAAATTAAATTCTCAACTTGTGTGAGACTTGTCTTGTGGACCTCAGATCCAGAGAAAAAAATAAGTTCTTTTAAAAGGGTTAAACCCTTCAATAGGTAAATGAGATGTTTTGATCGCTCTACTTTTTATTTACCTAGAGTTTTTTTCTGAGAAGGGAGATCTTCTTTCTTCCTTTTTGAAGCTTTCCGCTTTTTTTTAAAAGCTTATTGAGGGGTTCCTCCTCATTTCCTCCTATTTTGGAAAGAAGGATCGTTGGTCGTTGGGACCCACCACCTCTAAAGGGGAAGAACAGGTTGGAGTTTAAACTCTTAACTGCTGAAAAAGGCTTCTTTGCGTTCTCGTACGTGCGTCGCACGTGTTGGGCGCACGTGCGCCGCACGTGTTACGCACGACGTAGGTGCATGAGCATCGCACGTGTTGCGCACTTGGTGGGCTCATGTGCGTTGCACGTAGTGTGCACGTGGCGGGTGCACATGCGTCGCACGTGGCGCTTGCACATCATGGAAGGGGCAGCTAAGACCCTAACTTGGAGAACTAAGCTCCTATGAGGATTGAATTCTCGCACGTGTTGCGCACGTAGCGGGCGCACGTGCGTTGCACATGGTGCGCATGTGGAGGGAGCGCGTACATTGCACGTAGCGCACATGGCGCTTACGCATATGCGCATCTTGGGAAGACAGCTAAGGCCCTAACTTGGAGAACTAAGCTCGTATAGAACTAAGCTCATTTGAGTATTGAATACTATTTTTTCTAAGAAGTATTCTCTTTTATTTATATGGGAGTGGTAGAGAAAGGATTTCTCTTTTTCCTGACGTGGGACTAAAAATGTATCCCCTATATAGTAGAGCATTACTCAGATTACACGTGTATAGTATATTTGCTCATAACTTTTGATTCCAGATGAATTATGAGGCCCATAATATATCAAATCGAAGGATTTTTCGAGACACTTTCGATACCATCAGAATTTAGCTGATTCTTATCCTGAAGTTTGTCAAAATACAGCCCGGAAAATACCGGTTTGCATTTTCTTAAGTATATCGCTGCCATTTAATATCTTAGGCTTTTTTGCGGAGAAATTTTTGGCGTGAACAATGGTCATGAGCCGTCTCAGGGAACAAGAGAAGAAATGAAGCATCCAACTATTTTCGACTGTTGGATGTGGGTTTCGAGGCGAGGCGGCGACTGAGTTGAAGCAGTTTGCGAGTTGAGGCGAGTCAAGACGAGTCATCTCATGAGTTGACGAGGCAAGGCGAGGCGAAGGACAAGTTAGACGAGGCAAACTTGAGCGAGGCAACAATGAGGATTTTGCGAACTTACTCGCCTTGTCCAACTCTTGTAGAATAGGCGAGTCAACTCATTGACTTGTCCACGTCAGCAACAAGACGAATAAAATTCGCCTCGTTGCGAGGAGAAACGAGACGGGTCACGGTTAAATCGCCTCATTTGCTAGGCCTAGCTGTAGCATTGGAAATACGAATTTCCCTTGTCCACTATACCATTTTGGTATAAATGACCTGACATGAGATTGAGCCATTTGCCAAATTTTAAGCAGTTTCATTAGTGATAGCGTCTTACGATATATGAAGCATCACAAATTCTGCATGCTCGGACACATACTCTCACATGCCACCGATGTCTGGTTCATGTCCCATCCTAATTGGAGGTGCCCGACACTTCTATAGACAACTTCGAGAATATTGAATGTTTCAAATTAATTTCTCTATTGGTGGACTAGAGCAGGAGTTGAGTTTTCAAAATCATGCATATGATGAATTCGTGTACATGGAATTCCGCTTTAATCAAGAAGGGTCCACATTCTCTTTGTTTTGGTTGCAATGGATTGTAACTCGTGTGCATAATTTTTAGTTGCTTATATTTGTAATTTTATTATGGTCAAGAAATCTTATGTTATGCATGGTAGTTAATATCTTGGTTTTATTTTTCTTGTGAGTTTAAGAGTTATACTACATGTTTCTTCCCAAAATCTATTATATTTTGTAATACACACACACAGTTACATATAGAGATATGTTTTCGTATGTATGTTCCATGTTGTTCAAACTTGCAATCGAGAAAATTTGTGATCACTAAGCCTATTATACATAGCAAATATTGGTCACCGGCACAATGGAGGAATTACATGCCAGTATATGCTTCCAAGTATCGATCGAGTGGTAACCTGCCAATCGGTTCATCATTCAATCAAATGTGACAAAGGCCTACTATGTGTATCAATCTGGTTTGCCATTTGGTGTATAACAATTCTAGGAGACTAGAGTGAGTTATCCTGAAAGTTCCTTCAAGGCTCAAAATTGTACACGGCGCGACGCCTTAGGAAACATAATTTTAAATGTAGCTAGTCTAGATGCTATGGTTTTTAGTATTCTTATTTTATGCATCTTGGCTAATCTGATGTCATTGCGCGGAACACCGAAGTAGGAAGAAACCGTGGAAAGCATGATAGTAGAGAGATTGCTTTAGCATCGAAACAATGAATTAAATGAATGGGTGCAAAATGCAAATGCTGCGTGGATTTGGAAGATGGATGCTTGCATATTTTCTTTCTACTTAGGCGGATTACAGTACAGTTATTGCTTATGCACCTGATCGAGACGCATGCATGTTGGATCGATGTGCATTTTGCTTCGGTTATTCATTGTATGTAATAGCACCCTCCTTGAATTACTAAGTTTGGATGTCTCCTCGCCGCTTATGATTTTGTGTTTATTATAGTTTTGTTTTCTCTCTCAGTCAAAGCTAGTTGCATTTAAATATGAGACACGGCATCATTAACTGGTTAACTATACTTATCAGCCAGGTAATCTTGATGCTCCATTCTGTAACGTCTGCGTTTTGTCTATATCTTAATAAAGTTTTCATATAATTTTACTTCTATCTTCGTACTTATTTTAGTATTTCTTTTGATGGAAAATGCTTTTAGAAGATGGTTTTATATTTAAAACAAAGTTTAGTAATTTTTAAGAATTTCTCTGACGCCTCTGATTTCTCTTTTAAGAAATAGATCCACGTTTTTCTGCTATGATCATCAATAAATATAATGAAGTATCGGTTACCTCAAAACGAAACCGTCTAAATGGTTCTGCAATATATGTGTGCACCAGTTTGAGCAGTTGTGTTGCTCTTCGAGATTTGCCAACCTTGAAACTTCGTTTGTGTTGCTTGCCTCTCACACAGTCTTCGCATAGCTGATTTGGTTGAGCGATATAAGGTAAGGCTTTCACCATCTTCTCTTTTCACAGGAGATTTAGACCGCTAAATGCCAGATGCTCGAATCGTAGATGCCGGAGCCATGACTCGTCTTTTATAACGAACTTTAAGTGCTTCACAGAATAATCAGTATTAATGTTTAAGGTAAATAGTTTATTTCTAGACATATCCACCTTTGCAATTAATTCATCTCCATTCATGATTGTCAGAGAAAAATCTTTAAGATAAATATCATAACATTTTCAACAAGTTGTCCTAGGCTTATAATATTTTTACGTAACGCAGCAATATAGCAAATATCAGAGATGTACCTGTGATCTCCCATTTTCGTCCGGTTCATTATCTTGCCTTTGCTTTTGACGGCAAGTTTTGATTGATCACCGAATGTGATTTCGCCATTCACAGATTCATTCGACTCGGTAAAGAACTTATTGATACCGCATATGTAGTTGCTTGTACTAGAGTCCAAGAACCAAACATTCTGGTGCTTGTTGTCGCCGTCCTTGTTTGCTAGTAGGATAGCTGAATTTTCAAACTCATTTTTCTCAACAAAATTGCTTCTCTCAGCGACATTTTCTTCTGGTTTGTAAGTACACTCATAGCTGAAGTGACAGTACTTCTTACAGTTATAGCATTGTAATTGGGAACGATCTGTTTGATGGTATCCTCTACGTCCTCAGTCTCTTCCTCCACGACCTCGGCCATAAGTGGTTGATTGTTCACGAACACCTTCACAACTTTGGTTTTCATAGTTGTTCTGATACGATTGCATGCCATGACCTTTTTGAAAACTTGGGCCGCCTCTATTGTTTCCTCGGCCTTTGTAACCGCCTCGGCTTTTTTGAACACTTTTGCCGATTGTCAGCTTACTTTGTAATGGCTGCTCAAAATTCTCACTTTGATTTCTCCTGATCATTCTCTATTCATATGCTTGCAATGAGCCTTATAATTCATCAATAGAAATTTGGGAGAGATCTATGGATTATTCAATAGTGTGGACTATATAATTGAATTTCGGAGTTAATGATCTTAGAATTTTCTCCATGATTCTAACATCATCAACCTCCTCTCCATTTCTTTTCATTTGATTAGAGATGGTTTGGATTTTATTGAAATAATCCGAAATTGTCTCATTTGCTTTCATCTCCAGAGTATCGAACTCTATGCTTAAAGATTGAAGGCGTACCTTTTTCGTTTTATCGGTGTCTCGATAAGTCTTTTGTAAAATATCCCATGCTTGTTTGGAGAATTTTGCATTTGAGATTTTCTCGAATGTCGACTCCTCCATTCCTTGATACATTAAGAACGCTGGATGTTTGTCTTTTTTTCTTGACTCTTTCAATTCATTATTCTGAATATTGCTTCTGCAATAGGCGACTCGGTTTCTATATGACCATTCTTAACGATCTCCCACAATTCTTACGAGTCGAGCAATACTTTCATTTGTATGCTCTAGTTATCATAGTTTGCTCTCGTCAGATTTGGAATTTGCGGTTAGATCATATATATTCGCCATTTCGTCGACTTTGATTCGTCTGGTTTGATCGACCGGCTCTGTTAGCAATTTGATGGAAATAGGAGAGATAGAGAATGCAAATTACAGATAAATCGCACCCTCAATATAAAGATAAAATTCAAGCACTCTTATTAATAACATTTGTTATTACAAAATACAACCCACCCTTCTTCAATTCGGTGTTTCAACGCATCTCTCTTAAACTCTTTCTTTATAATGCTCTCTACTTCTCTTATTATTTTTTTTTCACTGCTTGGCTTGCTCTCTTCATCATCAATCACCCCTATATACACTATTACACCACATGCATGTTTAACAAAGGCAAAATACAAAAAGTCTAAAAGTGGATGGGTACTTGTGGAAATCTCTTGCGGCAGTCCATGGTGAAAACATTTGAGCAACCCACATGATTCTTATTTGTGTAGACTTTTCTAAACTTATAGTAGGTGAATGCAAAACAATTTAATATTTCAACATTGGTGTTCCCTTTGCCGTTACGGTCGGCTTCACGACATCTGTAGCAATATGTGAGAGAGACGGCTAAAACCAAATCCGGGTTAGCATTAATGAAGTTTCTTCCGTGGTGAAAGAGGTTATTGATGACCAACCGATATTACGTGATGGTACCCGACACATCATTCTGCTACACTTGCTGGTGAGAAATAAGGGAGGAATAGTTTATCTCGGGTTAGTAATTTCCTCTTAACTTAAATTTCAGCTTTTAACTTTATTTGAACGATTTAGTACAATTTTGATACGGTTAATGCATCTTGCTTATTAACTTTAATGTATGTCTCGCCCATTATTGTGGTATATTTGTGTGCGGATTTCTTGGTTGTAATTGCTATTTGTTGTCTATGGTATCACATGCCAAATTCGACTTTGACAATACTAAAAAAGAATAATGATTAAAAAGAATGGCATTCTTTATTTTTTTTAAAAACCATGTTGAGATATTTTCCCTAGTAAATAATTTATACATGCATGTGCTCTAAAAGCGAAATAAACCAATCAATTTGGGGGAATAGTTGCATTAGGGCTGTTTGGTTGCAAGATTATGAAATTTGGATTTTAAAATAGTACGGTTGAAAATTTCTGGATTTAGTAATTTGTTGTTTGGTTGGTATTGGATTCCTAGTTTTGGATTTGTAGATTCTTGTAATTTTTATTTGGTTGGTGGAAAAAAAGTAGGATTTGGATTTGAGGATTTTAGAGAGAGAGATAAAGAGCGAATTATTAAATAAATAAAGTACCAGCGTTTCATCTAAAAGTGCGATGAATAATGCCAAATCCTTGGAAATTCTTTAAATTTTTTAGAATCCTAGGATTCTTGTTTTGTGGTCGGCCCTCCATAAAAAACAAAGAAAACCTACAAATCCAAATTTAACAACCAAACACAAAATTATGGAATCCTCTCAATTTTTTGGATTGCACAATCCAATTCTTGGGGAATCCTCCAACCAAACAGGCCCTTAGCCAATGCGCCATTTGTTATTTTAAACAGTATTTCCGATGTCCAGTTTTTTATTCTTTATTCTTTTTGGTTTTCCCCTGTGCTTATATTTTTTAGAAAGATGTGTACATCCATATACACACACACGAACAGCTTAATTGTTTGAAATAGAGATATTGTGAAGTTTAGACAGACTTTTAGCTGTATATATCATGTCACTCCTCAAAATCATATAAAAATATTATTTAAAAATTCCAAACGTGACATATCACAATCTTCTCCTTAAGAAGACGGGAAGGACTGTCTCAATTAAAAAAACACTACTAATGATAAATATAAAAATCTCAATCCATATGCACACCCCGGATTCCATAATAAAAAAAATCGTCATTTTCTTTATTTTCTTGAAAGCTTCTTCCTTTAAATATAATAACATGCATTTTGATTATCAGCCACATAAAAGGTGGGTGAGTATTAACACCCGGCAAGAGAAATATATATGATGTCTAACAATTTATATAAGAAAAGGTATTACACCAAACAACAAATATAATAATAGTAAATTAAAATAAAAAGGCATAATAAGTCGATAATTTCGCTGAAATAATCAAGTTCGTCCAATAGAATATACAATAGTTTAGGAAATTATATTTTCATGCGATGGAAAACTAGTGGATTACGGTTAAGTATGGTCAACACCTCTATCTCGGTTGACATAAATGAAACACCACTATTAATAACCCGTGGTAGGAAGAACCGACATTAACTCGCGATTAGTTTGCCATATGGCCCGCGCAATAACTCCAACGGAGCTACACTACTAGCGTGTGTTGTAATCCACTTAACTTTCCATAATCAGACCGGTTTTGACATATGAGATGCATGCTACCTATGTGCCAAAATATAGTTGAAATTTATCATAACCAACGACAACCATGTGCTCAATATTTCAATCAATAATGCAACGATTCTGCCATATGCACAAAACCAATATTCAAATCACGGCACATGTGTACGCATCTCATTAACTATATGAAAAATATGATTTCTATATAATAAGTTTATCTCGTAACTTCATATAAACTTCATATCAACGAGTTCGTTACATGTATAACAATTATTGTTCATATATACCCCAGATAGTTTCATAAAACTAGTTAGGTCGTTAATGCACAATATCAATATAATCATTGCATACAATCATATTATATAGATACATATACATATATAAGCATTACATACAAAACATTCAACCAATTATAGTATTGTAAAGGGACAAGCACCAAATATGATAAATAATTGTTAAACAATGTATTCCCACTTACAGTACTCGAAACCTAAATTTTGATGTAGTTCCATATCCAGATCTCGAAATCCAAATCGATCTCTATCAAACATATAAATATTATAATTAATACATATTCTAAATGTCGCACTTGTTAAATTTCTAATCACTAAACATTAAGCCTCAAATTTCAATATTTAGAAAACCAAATTAAAGAAATATAGCCTAGTCATTTTATTTCTAATATACTTTATAAACTTGATATATTATGTTGTAGGAAAGGGGGTTGATACTATTAAGCATTATAAAAGGGCTAGATCATATCCTATAATTTCCGATTACATACTATTTAATTTCTCTAAATCAAAAATTTGAATCCATATTTATCAATAGAAATAATGTATGTTTTGCCAACCTAATCAAATCCAAATTCCAACAAATCTTTTTTTATGAGCCACAATTATTATTGCGCTAAATCTCGCAACAAATACAAGTTGCAAATTTATATTCACTAACAAGATAAGATCTAAAATAATAAACTAATTGTTGGGGTAAAAATTTACACCCCGATTGACCAAGTCAAAATCAAAGTCAACCTCAAACCAAGTGGGCCCAAGCCCAGATCCAGTAGGCCCATACCCGGGTCGAGCCAGAACATGAAGCGGCCGGCCTCCCCCCATGCCAAGATAAAAAATTTGTAATAAATAATTCTGTTGTATTTCTTTTTTTTTATTTTATGGATAAATGTAAGAAAAATAGGCATAAAGCCAAATTTTTGTAAAGCTCATGGCTTATGTGCAAAAAGAAATGGCACATGAGCCATGGGATAGGCAAAATGCCATTTTGTGAAGCCCAAGGGGCTATGTGTAAAGTGTATAGCCTATAAAGGCAAAGATAATGAAATATCTCAACAACTTTTCTCTCTCCAAAAAAAGTTTCAGATCTGAGATCTTTCTTCCTTCTTCAAGGTTCCAAAACCTTCTTCTTTCTTTTGAATTAAATCAAGAGTTTTACTCTTCCTTTTTTCAAAACTAAATAGTTTTCCATCATAAAACCCATTAAGGGGAACTCAGATCTGCCATCAGATCTCAAAAAGAAAAGATTTTTAAATCTCACATCTCTTTATCTCCAAGATCCGGCCAGCAAAGGAAGAAGAAGGACCCACTTCCTTAACCCAAAGCATCTTAGGAGTTTAACTCCACCCTATTTTCTCTTTAGAGAATTTCCGGGACTAAAAACCCCCCATTTTCCTCGCTGGTGCGCTAGCGCTCGAGCGCAAAGCGCCCACGTGCCGACACGTGGCGCGCTTGCGCTCCAGCGCACTGCGCTCGAGCGCAAAGCGTCCACGTGCCGACACGTGGCGCGCTTGCGCTCCAGCGCTGTCACGACCCAAGTTTGGATGTGACAGGCACTCAGATTGTATCATATCTAAAGATATGCACAAATCCAAGTAAGCCAAAAACCAAGATCAAAATACCTTATTTCGGAATTATTTATGAAAATTTAGTTTTTAAATAAAAATCTCAAGTTATGAAGTTTATTCATTAAACAATTAATAAAGGTTAAGTTTGGTTGTATTCCGGGTTGGAATCAACAATACTAACAATAAACATGAATATAAAATATAGAACATCACTGAATCTCATAAAGAAAGAAGTTATGAAACTGATCAACCGATCTCAACTGTACATATATTTACCAACTCTCTTTTCTAAGTCAAAATACAAGTCTGATGGAGTCTTTCTAGATACAATATACAAAATGGAAGGTTACTACACATGTAACCTACCTATCAAAAGATGGAAACAACAGCAAAAGTGATCCTGCCTCGCAGCTACCCGTCCACTCTATCCCTGCAAGGAACTGTGGCACAACGGGGATGAGTTGCCAACTCAGTGAATACGACTAACATATAACGGCGAATAAAGTAAATATGGTAATCATGCTAATGAACATGAATCAATATGATATATGAGTATATGTGAAATCCAACAATAAATCCCATCATACTTCTGAAATCACAACTCAATATAAATCATCTCTCGGTGTCTATCAACGACACAAAACTTTCATTTCTTATAGGCATCATTCCCCGAATGATCCTATACCCATAATATCGGTCGTCATCCTCTAGATGCACGCCGCATATTTCTATAACCAATATCCGGAATCGAGTAACCTCGCTAGGCTCCCCCGTCTCAATACGGCTATCCTGCCCCTCGGTCTCGACTGGGTCCACCCTGTATCCAACTGTATATCTCCCCCACTCAGTATGGATAACGTAAATCCGCGACCGTATATCTCCCCCACTCGGTCCGGAATAAAACCAAAAACAGAAATCATCTCAGGGTGGACATGTCACATCAATCATGAAAAACTGGATTTATGTAGTAGTATTCAAAACTCAAAATCATAAATCCTCAATTCTGCATCTATCTCATATCCAACATAGAAATACGCATAAAGCAACAGGATGCAAATAATGAATCTACCAATATACTTGACATGTGAAATACGATATAATTCATTTTAATAAGTATGATATTTAAGTGTATGTGACATGGCAATATCGACGAGGTGTGTGTAGCATATAAGATGTGCACGTGGCATGACTCGTCAATACTTGTGAAGTGTTCTAACAACTAAGCAATATACACATATTTTAATGCATGAAATTCTAACATTTACACATGATGATATGAATATCACATTAAGTAAAACCATGGGCGAAACACGCCATCTTTGCTAAATTCCCCGGTAGATGTTTAGTCTACTCACCGGAAAGTCGAATCTACTCCGGAATCGCTAATCCTTTCCCTTTCCTCGCGGCTTCCGTATTCCTTGTATCCGCGTCTAAATATACCAATATAACGTATATAAGCAAACTAGCTATTCCGATATAGCGGAAATAGAAAACACGCTAACCCCCACAATTTATATACTATCTGATCTTTTCAAGCTATTAAACACTTAGTCTTGCTGGATTTTATCCCAAAACTGCACTGTTTCAGAAATTAACACGCGACGTAGTTTCGTCGTGTCGTATTTAGCGTTTTACGATTCTTTTTCCGATATAGCATTCCAGATTTTAATTACAGTGAAACTAAGTTAAATCAACAGTGCCAAAATAACCTAAATTGTACACTGAAGATACCCCAAAAACCCAAACCCACAACACTCCTCACATGGCCGGCGACGCCGGCCAAACCTCTTCTGTCGCCGGCCCAAAACCGGCCCCCTGCCTCCGTCTTCTTGTGGTGTGTTCTAGTTGTTACCTATATCATTTCTACTCTATTGAATTTATTTAATTAAGTTCCAGATTAAAGCAGATTTTAACAGACTCTGAATTTAGCTAAATACGATATTATGTGACCTATCTAAACTTTAATTAATTAAACTACAGAGCTTATCTCTACTAGGTTTAAGAAAATTACCCTCCTAATTTGCTGTAGGAATAACCCTCCAAGGATCTACAAGCTCCTCCTAGCTTGATGATGATCCAAACTCAAGAACAAGCTCCTTCTTCTTCTTCTTCCTCTTGTTTTTCTTTTCTCTTCTTTATTTTTCTTTTCTTTTAAATTCCCTTCAGTTTTGATTCTGAAATTAAACTGAAATGAGCTATTTAAGTGAATGAGAGAAGAGATAAGGGAAGGTGGAGGTGTCTTGAGCTTGAGTGTGCATGTTCCATGCAAGGAGGAGGTGTAGGTTGAAGGGTGTTCATGCAAGCATGAGGTGGTGTGGGAATTATCCTCAATTTTTGTTTTATTTTTAATTTAGTTTCAGAACTGAATTAATACCATTTATTTCACTTAAACCCTTAACAATCTTGTATTTGCATAACAACTCAAACTTTACAATTTGCCCCCTCACAACTTACTTATTATAAAACACATCTTTTGTTAAAAAGAGGCTAAATTTATCATTAAAACCCTTATAACTTATTTAATTTACATTCAAAATTTCTAATTTAAATTGTATTACATATATCTTATGAAGATTAACATATTTGTTTTTAATCATTTTGTGATTTATCAGTTTATTCTTAATTTAATTAAATTTATTTATTTCTAGCTTTTTCCTAATTGTTACAAGCGCTCTGCGCTCGAGCGCAAAGCGCCAACGTGCCGACACGTGGCGCGGTTGCGCTCCAGCGTGCTTGCGCTCGAGCGCAGAGAGCCCGCATGCCGACACGTGGCGTGCTTGCGCTCCAGCGCTCTGCGCTCGAGCGCAGAGCGCCCACGTGCCGATACGTGGCACGCCTGCGCTCTGCGCTCGAGAGCAGAGCGCCCACGCGCCGACACGTGGCGCGCCGGCGCTCCAGCGCTCTGCGCTCGAGCGCAAAGCGCCCTCGTGCCGACACGTGGCGCGTTGCGCTCCAGCGCTCTGCTCTCGAGCGCAAAGCGCCCACGTGCCGACATGTGGCGCGCTTGAGCTCAAGCGCCCAGGCGCTGGCCCCACGCATCCTTTGGATGTCTTTTCCCCCCCTTTTTTATATATATACATATGTATACAAATGTACACATACACATACTCCACGACACTGTCCCTGTTAGAAAAAAATTTCTAACGGGGCGCTGCCCCGCACCCTGCAAGGGGGCTGCTAGCCCCCTTAACCCCCAGCCCGCTATCCGGGTAGCGGGACCCCCGTAAAAACTCTGCGTGGCTCCCGATATATTCAAAACCCCCCTCCAAAACAACAACACACGTACACTGCACATTGAGTTCGCATGACCAGTTTGATCCGTCAATCGGGGGTTCCCTCGCCCCGAAGACGGGGGGTAATTAACGGCAGCTTAGTTCGCGGCTGCCGGAGATTCGGATCCCCACAATCATTAAACCCCGGCCTACCCCAGGCAGGGGGAATCTATAGTACGTCTGACAAGCGCGCGCGTATTCCCATCTCAATGGGGTGACGAAAAACACCCTACAGATTCTGGCACGCCCGGTGGGACCAATCTCTCCTCCCATATTTCGGGTTAAACGTTCATGCGAACTCAATCAATATACATATCGATTGCCTATACTGAAATGATGTTCTTTTTTCCGTGCAGCAATCAACCTTCGACAACAATGTCTCCCCAGACGAATTCAACTTCCAACGTGACCCCGATTCCGTACGTGGTCAAGATCAACGCTCGTGTGGTTCTCCCCGCAAGCCTCAGTCGACAGTGGGAGGAACCGCCCTGCCAGTTCGACTCCGTCATCATCTACCCTGCCGGAAGCGCTCATCTGGCGGAGATCCCGGCGGAACAGGTGGCCAAGCCGGTCTCAAGGGGTAAGAGGCCGAATGTCGTGATCGCCAAGGCACCACAACCGAAACTTAAGACGGTATCTGAACGATTCTCTGGTGCTCCAGCGGGGGGCAAGAACTTCGGTACAAAGGGCAACATCAAATGTTTTGGACGAGCTCAGGCGATGACTCCAACAAATGCACAATCGAGCGTATCTCCAAGGCCCTCCATCGCCCAGTCTGCGGCGTCTTCCCAAAGAGCCGAAGTCTGCCAGGTGCTTAGAACGGAAAAGTTAAGGCAGAAGCGGCTCAGGTATCGAGCCAACAAGAGGGCCAAGGCTTCGGCCAAATGAAATCGTGTGAAGTTCCAAGTGCAGGGTTGCCCCGCGACGACGGCCGAGTCGGACGTAAGAATCAGTAATTCCTTCGAGCCTCTGAAGTGGGTTCAGAAAAACGCCATGACCGCCAGAATCAAGAAGACAGCGGTCCGAACAGTGCCACAAAGAGACGTGTCCCGGCCCCGACAGAAAAAGTATGACACTGTCTCTCCAAGGGTCTATCAGGCGCTCTGTGCCGCACGAAAGCAGCGGGGCAAATCCAGAAAAGAAGCGCCAGCACCATTCAAGAACCTGGTTAGGCCAGCCGCCTTCAATCGACTACCAGCTACCGAAGCAAGGGGGTCAAGACAGCGATCCGTGAAATCAGCCGCCAATGATAGAAAGACGGCCGGATATATCATCCATACGGTCTATATGGCGGGCGGGCGCCCCAGTGACAACCTTCGCAGCAAAAGCAAGGACGGGGCCACCACATTCCAAGCCCAATCTAGCCTGAATGTGGTTGCCGCTGCCCAAGAGCAGCCGCCCCCGCTGGATGAAGAAAACCCTCTCGATTAGGATGATAGGCAGATAGACCCTTCGGTCCATGTAGAGTCAAGCTCGGACAGCGAGGAAGAGCCGACTTTCCGCCCCAGGACTGCGGAGCAGGAGCTGCTTCAAGAGCTTCGAAAACAGCTCAGGAGCAAAGATAAAGAGATGGCCAAGCTCTATTCAAAGATTGACGACTTAACGAACGTGGTGATGCAGCTTACGGCTCAAATTGCTCGAGCGCCTCATAATCAAGCACAAGCCGCTACTAATCAGCCGGGTGATGACAATCCGAGGCAGCCAATGCCTGTTCCTTCGGGTCCAAGACTGGTCGAGCCACATGAAAGCCGGCCGCACTCCGCTTCTGGGGACGCCTTGGCCCCAGATAGCACTATCCCGCTAACACAGGATCGTATAATGGATTTGGTCACCAGCAAGGTTAAAACATTGGTGGCCGAAGCTGAAGCTCAGAAAGAAATCGGTAGTAGTGGGCGGCCATATCCCGCGCAGTACGATCTGATTGAGTTCCCAAGCGGCTACGTCATTCTTAAGTTCGGAAGATTTGATGGAACGGGGAATGCTAATCAGCACGTCGCCCACTTCAAAGCATCGTGCGAAAATACAGGAGGCAATGATGCGCTCCTTCTTCGTCAGTTTGTCAATAGCCTGACCGGCGTCGCCTTCGACTGGTATGCGAGTATACCGGACGGGTCCGTCATTACCTTTGCCCAAATGGAGTCCCTGTTTCGGCAAAGATTCATGAGTGTCAGTGATAAAATCTTCATTGCCGATCTTGTGAGGACCAAGCCGGGGAAGAATGAAAGCAACACCGACTTTATCGCCCGATGGCGTAATCTCACGGTCAAGTGCGAACCGCTGCTGGAGCAGGACCAGTCCGTCAGCCTTCTCATTAGGAACCTCAGCTATTGGATGGTCCCATTCTTGTGTACAGCGGGCCTCAAGAAATTTCAGGAGCTAACCAAGAAAGTCCAAATGCTGGAACGCTCGAAGCAAGAGTCCCCGCCGGACTCTCAGAGAGACAAAACCTGGAAAAGAAAGCGGGACGACAACCGTAGAAGCGGGAGTTCCAGCAGTATCAATGTCTTCAATGCCTCCGACAATGAAGAAAAGCGAAGGGCGGGCGAATCCAAAACCAACCGGTCTCAAAAGCCATTGCTGGGAGGAGATGGTCCTTCCCTAGAGGAGAAAAAGAACAAGGTTTACTTTTTCAGAAGGGACAAGGTCCGCAAGATATTTAAAGATGCCTTGAACAACGACCTACAATTGCCGGAGTCAAAAAGACCCCAGGAAGCAAAAATGACCGACAATCCTCTGTATTGCCCGTACCACCGAGTAGTGAGCCATGCGATCGAGGATTGCTATATCTTCAAAGACTGGGTCGAGAAGCAGTACAAGGCTGGAGAGATCGAGCTGTCCAAAAGTGTGTTGGTGAACAACCAAGTTGCAACCATCAACTTTATACAGACAGAAGTTGAAGCCTTCTAGGAGCAGACAGCCGAACCTGCCGCCCCGAGAAATGAAACGGAATCATCGCGGCCTCCGTGGAGTACGCACATATTTAATAAGACGAAGAAGATGATAAAGCTACTTCGGAAAGAACCCAGGACGGAATGGGATGGGCAGAAGAGGCCTACCAGTCCAGCCGCCGATGCGGCTCCATCAGGCTCAAAATCCAAGAAGCTCCAAAAGAAGAAAAGTGCGGCTCGACGCGAAAAAGAGTCTGCAGGGAGATCGACCATTCAAAAATATATCGATTCTCTCGAAGAATATGAACAAAAGGAAAGAACATTGATTCAATTAAAGGAGTTCTTCCCTGTACAAGCGGCTGAAATCCTGGAGGATTTAAAAGAAGACTCCAATGAAGAGATCCCATTAGTGACCTGCTACGCCATCCATCTTGGCAGCGATTCCGAGGATGAGCTCTGTTTTCCCGAAGAGGACGAGGAGATCACCACGAAGGCCAACCAAATCCAGCTCAGAAGCGGCAGGGCTCTACCGCAAAATCAGGGCAACGCCCCAAAAGGGATGGAAAAACAAGTTGCTAATGAAGAAGATGGCAGAGAACCGGCCGATGAAAACATAAATCCTTCCTCGGTGGACTATAATGTCTTGGCACATCTCCGGAAGCTTCCGTCTCTCCTGAGCATCTACGACGCCTTGGTCCTATCTAAGGAGCTTAGAGATGTTCTCATTCACGCTCTACAAAACCCCGAGCGGTATCAGGCTCACTTTGCGGAAATTAATATGAAAGAAGCCCAGCACGCTTTGCATGCCGCCGCAGTCACATTTAAGGATGAAGACTTGCTACTGGGAACGGCTGAGCATAATCGGCCGCTTTACGTGACCGGGTACAGCGACGGAGATCGAATTAATCGCATATTGATTGATCTGGGGTCCTCAGTAAACATCATGAACTTGCGAACTCTGAAAAGTTTGTCAATGGACGTCCGACACCTGTCAAGAGAAAGGATTGTCATTCAAGGCTTCAACCAAAATTGCCAGCAAGTTCTGGGGTCTATAGCTTTGCCAATCAAATTCGGGGATCTGCAAACTGAAGCTAAGATATACGTGATCGATGCCGACACGTCTTATAAGATTCTCTTAGGGCGGCCGTGGCTCCACGATTACGGCATCATTCCGTCAACTCTCCATCAATGCATGAAATATACTAAAAATGGCGAAGAAAGACGCATTGACGGAGACATTCAGCCGTTCGGTGTGCATGAAGTCCGATATGAAGATTCTCGGTACTTTATGAACCACCAAAATGCTAAGCCACAACTGACTGAGGATAGACCGGCCCTAAGACTCAAAAGCAAATCTGCGCCGGCTATCACTTTCAAAAGCAAAAATACCCAAGTGCGCCCGCATTTCGGCAGCGACACTGATGAGTCCGACGTTGGAAGCCCGTCCTTCCGCAAAACTCGCCCTCATTTCGGCAGCGATACGGGAGAATCTGTTACTGAAGGCCCATCTAGCAGCAAAGCCCTCCCTCATCTTGGTAGTGACACTGAAGAGTCAGAAGAAGAGGACCTGCCGTGCAACAGCTGTGCAGATTGGCCCCCCATGAAGCAAGCGAAACTACGAGAGACCTTCGAAGTCGCAGAAGGGTCCCTGGCCATCACAAGGGTGCCGGAACGGATGTGCAAAGAGCTCGACGCATTGTCAGTCTCCACCGTGGACCAGCTGAAAACTTTCTACGTGCCCGGGAGGAAAAATGGACAGAAGGGCATCCTGTTTTACAGGTCAAGCCCCGTTGTGCACCCAGACGATCTTTCTGTCGCGTGCCTTCCCTATGAGAGAGGCATAAGAGCCGTCCTCAATCCCAGATACTATGCGCCCGAGATGCGGGAATACTTTAAGAAGTGCGGATGCCGGTTATATCAAACGGAGTTCGAAGCAAAGTTTTATGAAGGGCTATGGTATCCGCCCCAGGTCCGAGCACTCATCGATGGACGAATTCCAGATAGACGGGGCATAGGCTACATTCAACCTAATTCCAAAGCGTGCTACATGGTCCATGTTGGCGAGGCCAGCGAAAGATCAAATGATGATGACGAGATAGCCGAGCCAGAAGAAGCTCCTCAAGAGCTCGAAGATGGCGGACAAGCAACCTTTGACGAGCTAACCGAGATTGACTTAGGAACACCCGATAATCCAAGGCCGACCTACATCAGCTCGCTCTTATCAGAGGAAATGAAAGCGCAGATAACTGCCCTGCTCCATCAGTTCATCGACTGCTTCGCATGGACATACAAAGAAATGCCTGGCCTTTCCCCTGAAGTGGCCGTACATAAGTTGGCTATATCTCCTGATGCTAAGCCAGTCAAACAAGCTCCTCGAAGAATGAGAAGAGAACTAGAAGAAAAGGTCATCGAGGAAACTAAGAAGCTCATCGATGCCGGCTTCATCAGGGAAGAGAAATATGCGGACTGGATCGCATGCATAGTCCCAGTGAAGAAGAAAAATGGGCAGATCCGAGTTTGTGTCGATTTCAGGGACCTCAACAAGGCATGTCCTAAAGACGACTTCTCGCTACCGGTCATGGAAATGATGGTCGATGAAATCTCAAATTACGAGCTGTTCACCTTTATGGATGGCTCGTCTGGGTATAATCAGATCAAGATGTCGCCTGAGGATGAGAAGCACACGGCATTTCGAATCCCGATCGGAATATATTGCTACAAGGTAATGCCATTCGGACTGAAGAACGCAGGTGCTACATATCAAAGGGCAATGACTAATATCTTTGATGACCTAATCCATAAAGTCGTCGAATGCTATGTTGATGATCTGGTCGTCAAGACTAAAGCCAAGGCCGATCATATCCAAGATCTCAGGACCGTTCTCACCAGACTGAGGGAATACGATCTGAAAATGAATACTCTGAAGTGCGTTTTTGGCGTGTCATCGGGAAAATTCCTGGGCTTCATAGTCCGACATCGAGGGATCGAAGTTGACCCATCAAAGATAAAGGCCATCATGGAGATGCCCCCTCCGAAAAGTCTGACGCAGCTAAGATCTTTTCAAGGCAAGCTTGGTTACATACGGAGGTTTATCTCAAATTTATCGGGGAGATGTAGGCCCTTCTCAAAGCTCATGAAGAAAGGAGCTCCTTTTATTTGGGATGCCGAATGTCAAGCAGCGTTCGAAAGCATCAAACAATACTTGTTGCACCCTCCAGTGCTGGCCGCTCCCATTCCAAATAAACCGCTGATTCTCTACACTGCCGCGCTGGACGAGTCACTCGGTGCGCTCCTTGCCCAGAATAACGAGGAGGGAAAAGAAAATGCCCTCTACTACCTCAGTCGAACTCTAGTCGGGGCGGAACACAACTACTCCCCAATCGAAAAGCAATGCCTGGCTCTAATATTTGCTGTGAAGAAGCTGAGGCACTATTTGCTCGCTCATCGGGTTATGCTGATCTCCAAGGTCGACCCGCTCAAACACTTGATGACCAAAGCAAGCCTAGCCGGCAGAATGGCAAGATGGGCTGTCATGCTACTTGAGTTTGACATAGTTTATACCCCTCAGAAAGCAGTAAAAGGGCAAGCTCTTGCAGACTTTCTCGCTGCTCATCCCATACCAGAAGGGTCGCCGCTAAATTGTGAGTTACCCGATGAACAAGTGCTGCACCTCGAGAATGACGAGCCATGTTGGGAGCTCTACTTCGATGGGGCCTCATCGATGAGAACCTCCAGTAAATCAAGCATCCCAGAGATAAAAGCAGGGATAGGATTGGTGTTCATCACACCATCAATGGGAACCCTACGGCGTTCTTTTGCTCTCACCGAGCCTCGGACAAACAATGAAGCTGAGTATGAAGCTCTGATAGCTGGTTTGGAACTCGCCATAGAAATGGAAATCCTTCGGCTACGGGTTTACGGTGACTCCCAGCTTGTCGTCAACCAAGTAAGCGGCGACTATAAGATATACAAACCCGAGTTAGCTCGATACAGAGGCCGGGTGGTGGAACTCATGAAATGGTTCACTCACATTGAACTAATGAGAATCCCCAGAGCGTTGAACGGAAAAGCCGACATACTCGCTCGCCTGGCCAAGGAGCTGGCTGATCCTGACATGGACGAAATTCTGATCACAGTCAGGAGCCGGCAAATTCTACCCCAGTCTCTCTACGAGAAGTGGAAAGCGCGGAACAGAAGAGCAGACCTGCGGAAGAAGCTTCGATCATCCAAGACGAGCCCGATTGGAGAGAACCCTTCATAGAGTACCTCCGATATGACAAGCTGCCCGAAGAAAAATCAGCGAGGATTCAGCTGAAGAAAAGAGCTCTCCGATACGTGTTTGTAAATGACACGTTATACCGCAGGTCATATGACCAACTCTGGCTCAGGTGTCTGTCATTGGCCGAAGCCCAAAAGGTCATGAAAGATGTTCACTCGGGCGTTTGCGGTGCTCACCAATCTGGCCCCAAGATGCGACTTCAGATCAAACGGCTTAGGTATTACTATCCCACCATGATACGGGATTGCGGAGAGCATGCAAAGAAATGTTATATCTGCCAAATTCATGGTGATTTCATTCACAAGCATCCCAATCCGTTGCATCCTACGGTGGCGTCGTGGCCCTTCGAAGTCTGGGGTACCGACATTGTTGGCCTAATTGATCCTCCGTCATCTAAAGGCCACCGGTTCATACTGGCCGCGACAGACTACTTCTCCAGATGGGCTAAAGCTGTCCCGCTAAAAGAAGTCAAGACAAAAGATATTCTGACATTCTTCCAGCATAATATTCTATACCGCTTCGATACACCAAGAAGAATCATTTCTGATAACGGGCCTTCTTTCAAGAGCTTCAATATCTCAAGGTTCGCTGCTCAGCACAAGATAGACTGGAGATATTCCTCCATCTATAATCCAAGAGCCAATGGGCTAGCCGAAGCCTTCAATAAGACTCTATGCAAGCTCCTGAGGAAAAATGCTTCAGCCAACAAGAGAGACTGGAATCTCAAGCTTCACGAGGCATTGTGGGCATATCGTACCACGCACCGTAATCCAACTCAGTCCACTCCATACTCATTGCTCTTCGGAGTGGAGGCGGACCTCCCCCTCGAAGTCGAAGTTCCAAGCTTAAGAATGGCCGTCCAACATGAGTTGACAGAGGAGGAAAACATGCTCCTTCGACTTGAAGAACTCGATGCCCTCGAAGAAAAGAAGCTCGCGGTGCAGCAAAATCTGGAGCTATACCGAGCCCAAATGTCACGGGCCTATGACAAGATAACCCGTCTCCGCGCTTTCAAGAAAGGTGAATTGGTGTTGGTCCTCAAAAGACTGATCATCCCCAATCGACATGCCAAGGGAAAATTCGAGCCGAACTGGGAAGGACCATACGTCATCGAGAAAGTGTTCGACGGAGGATCCTACCAACTAATAAGTGCCGAGGGAGAAAGGCCCATGCCACCCATCAATGGCCGATATCTCAAGAAATACTACACATGAATGCTCCAAGTCGCAGGCGAATTGAGCACATCAGCCCTACGGTCTGGATCAGACATCCTGCAGAACCGTATACAATCCACGGGCGTAAATGACCCCTATTTCTCCCAAATCCTGCCGGTGAGACTACTTTTAAAGTCCCACTAGCGGCAAAAAAAAGAAAAAAAGAAGAAGAAATAAACAGTATGTCCACAAGCAAAACGGGCACGGATGAAAACCGAAAGGGCTCCGTGAGTAAAAACAGCAGGACTACCGGCGAGTCTGTGAAAACCCGAAAGGGCGCAAACTCATGAAAAGAGATGAAATACACTCGCAAAGTCCTCTCGACCTTGTGAGGAGAAAACCCCTGCGTGAGATCCTTACGACTCACAAAGGAGCGACACACTTAGGAATCCTTACGATTCCTAAGGAGAAAATACACCTGCGGGATCCTTACGACTCGTAGGGAGAAAATGCTTTTATGGGACCCTCACGGCCTATAAAATTGAAAAGCCTTAGGTGATAGGGACCCAAACCTGTCTCCTAAGCCATCGTTCCCTAGCGGGCAACGACAAATGATGAGTTGCTCCTGGCATTTCGCTTCAGTGTTAGCGGTGCTGATGCCGACCAAAAACCCAAATCCCAAGTCCTCCCAAGGCAAATGATGAGTTGCTCCTGGCATTATTCCAGTGCAGCAATGCTGATGCCAAACAAGATCCAAATTCCAAGTCCCCAAACGGCGAATAATGAGTCGCTCCTGGTACCATATTCCAGTGCAGCGATGCAGACGCCGACAAAGTCCCAAAATTTTTCCGGCCCTACGGTCTGGATCATACATCCTGCAAAACCGTATACAATCCACGGGCGTAAAACAATCCCAACCTCTCCCAAGTCCTACCGGTGAGACCACATTCAAAGTCCCCAAAAAAAAAATCCCAAATCCTCCCGGGGGAAATGATGAGTTGCTCCTGGCATTATTCCAGTGCAGCAATGCAGATGCCAAACAAAAACCAAAATCCAAAAATCCTCTAAATGACAGATGATGATTCGCTCCTGGTACCATATTCCAGTATAGCGATGCTGATGTCAACCTAAATCAAAATCAACAAGTCAACTTTCACTCCGACACCGCAAAAAGCGGAGCAAGTCAGAATCCAATCTCGACACCGTAAGAAGCGGAGCAAGTCAAGTCTACCCCTGACACTGCAAGAAGCAGAGCAAGTCAAATCAAGCACCGACCGTCCAAGTCGCAAAAATGGCAGCATCGACCGTCCAAGTCGCAAAAAGGGCAGCATCGACCGTCCACGTCGTTAAAAGGGCAGCACCGACCGTCCAAGTCGCAAAAAGGGCAGAACCGACCGTCCAAGTCGCAAAAAGGGCAGCATCGACCGTCCAAGTCGTTAAAATGGCAGCACCGACCATCCACGTCGCTAAAATGGCAGCACCGACCGTCCATGTCGCAAAAAGGGCAGAATCGACCGTCCAAGTCGCAAAAAGGGCAGTATCGACCGTCCACGTCGCTAAAATGGCAGCACCGACCGTCCATGTCGCAAAAAGGGCAGAACCGACCGTCCAAGTCGCTAAAATGGCAGCATCGACCGTCCAAGTCCCAAAAAGGGCAGCATCGACCGTCCACGTCGCTAAAATGGCAGCACCGACCGTCCAAGTCACAAAAATGGCAGAACCGACCGTCCAAGTCGCAAAAAGGGCAGCATCGACCGTCCAAGTCGTTAAAATGGCAGCACCGACCGTCCACGTCGATAAAATGGCAGCATCGACCGTCCAAGTCGCAAAAAGGGCAGAACCGACCATCCAAGTCGCAAAAAGGGCAGCATCGACCGTCCAAGTCGTTAAAATGGCAGCACCGACCGTCTACGTCGCTAAAATGGCAGCACCGACCGTCCAAGTCGCAAAAAGGGCAGAACCGACCGTCCAAGTCGCAAAAAGGGCAGCATCGACCGTCCAAGTCGTTAAAATGGCAGCACCGACCGTCCACGTCGCTAAAATGGCAGCACCGACCGTCCATGTCGCAAAAAGGGCAGAACCGACCGTCCAAGTCGCTAAAATGGCAGCATCGACCGTCCAAGTCGCAAAAAGGGCAGCATCGACCGTCCACGTCGCTAAAATGGCAGCACCGACCGTCCACGTCGCAAAAAGGGAAGAACCGACCGTCCAAGTCGCTAAAATGGCAGCACCGACCGTCCAAGTCGCAAAAAGGGCAGTACCGACCGTCCAAGTCGCTAAAAGGGCAGCACCGACCGTCCAAGTCACAAAAAAAAAGGGCAGCACGGACCGTCCAAGTCGCAAAAAGGGCAGCGCAGGATTCTTACAAAGCGGGAACCAGATCACTCCGGGCCAGAGAAAACGTCTATCACGGACACTCCGTCTCGGAGACATGTCAAGCAACGACCGTCCATGTCGTAAAAAGGGCAGTGCCAGCTTCCCAAAAAGCGGGAACCAAATCAAGTCGCCTCCACGTGAAAGAAGATCCATCAATTTCATGCACCGACCCACATATGTGGTGTGCATTTATTGATGGGGGGCAATTTATTGATGGGGGGCAATTTGTTGGGGTAAAAATTTACACCCCGGTTGACTAAGTCAAAATCAAAGTCAACCCCAAGCCAAGTGGGCCCATGCCCGGGTCGAGCCAGAACATGAAGCGGCCGGTCTCCCCCCATGCCAAGATAAAAATTTTGTAATAAATAATTCTGTTGTATTTCTTTTATTTTATTTTATGGATAAATGTAAGAAAAATAGGCATAAAGCCAAATTTTTGTAAAGCTCATGGCTTATGTGCAAAAAGAAATGGCACATGAGCCATGGGATAGGCAAAATGCCATTTTGTGAAGCCCAAGGGGCTATGTGTAAAGTGTATAGCCTATAAAGTCAAAGATAATGAAATATCTCAACAACTTTTCTCTCTCTAAAAAAAGTTTCAGATCTGAGATCTTTCTTCCTTCTTCAAGGTTCCAAAACCTTCTTCTTCCTTTTGAATTAAATCAAGAGTTTTACTCTTCCTTTTTTCAAAACTAAATAGTTTTCCACCACAAAACCCATTAAGGGGAACTCAGATCTGCCATCAGATCTCAAAAAGAAAAGATTTTTAAATCTCACATCTCTTTATCTCCAAGATCCGGCCAGCAAAGGAAGAAGAAGGACCCACTTCCTTAACCCAAAGCACTTAGGAGTTTAACTCCTCCCTATTTATCTCTTTAGAGAATTTCCGGGGCTAAAAACCCCCCATTTTCCTCGCTGGTGCGCTAGCGCTCGAGCGCAAAGCGTCCACGTGCCGACACGTGGCGCGCTTGCGCTCCAGCGCTCTGCGCTCGAGCGCAAAGCGCCAACGTGCCGACACGTGGCGCGCTTGCGCTCCAGCGCTCTGCGCGCTCGCCCTCGCGCCGACACGTGGCGGCTTGCGCTCAAGCGCCCAGGCGCTGGCCCCACGCATCCTTTGGATATCTTTCCCCCTTTTTTATATATATACATATGTATACAAATGTACACATACACATACTCCACGACACTGTCCCTGTTAGAAAAAAATTTCTAACGGGGCGCTGCCCCGCACCCCGCAAGGGGGCTGCTAGCCCCCTTGACCCCCAGCCCGCTATCCGGGTAGCGGGACCACCGTAAAAACTCTGCGTGGCTCCCGATATATTCAAACCCCCCCTCCAAAACAACAACACACGTACACTGCACATTGAGTTCGCATGACCAGTTTGACCCGTCAATCGGGGGTTCCCTCGCCCCAAAGACGGGGGGTAATTAACGGCAGCTTAGTTCGCGGCTGCCGGAGATTCGGATCCCCACAATCATTAAACCCCGGCCTACCCAAGGCAGGGGGAATCTGTAGTACGCCTGACAAGCGCGCGCGTATTCCCATCTCAATGGGGTGACGAAAAACACCCTACACTAATAAAATAATTTGATTCATACCCTAAATCCATAAGAACAGCGGATGATCAAGGGAAAAAATCACCGACTTTTCGCTAGCAAACAAGAGAGGTTTTAAGGGATCGATCCCTGACGATTAAAAGGAGGAGAGAACCGAGAGGGGGAGAAAGGGAGGACCGAACGAGAGAGAAAGAGAGAGAGAACCAAAAAAGAGGGAGGGAAAGAAGAGAGCAAGAGAGAAAGAGAGGAACAAGAGCGAGAGAGAAAGAAAGAGAGAACGTGAGAAGCATAAGAGAAAGGCTAGGTGAGGTTAGGGTTAGGGTTAGGGTTAGGGTTAGGTTAATTTTAAGAAAAATGTTAGAATATATATATTAAATGTTATGCACAGTTATATAAAACACCTAATATTTAATATATATTTTTTGTGCGGTTCCTACAAAACATCTATTTCCCTTTTTCTAAGGCTATTACATTATATCCCCTTCAAATAAGTTTAGTCCTCGAAACTGAAAATATCTATAACCAAAATACCAATAGAAAATATCTATTGTTTCATCGGCCTTTGTAACTACATCGGATTCTTTGAACCAACTATCAGCTTGCTCAAGATTCTCACTTTGATTTCTCCTGCTCATTTTCTGCTCATATGCTTGCAGCGAGCATTGTAATTCATCAATAGAAATTTGGAGGAAATCTTTGAATTATTCAATAGCAGGAACTATATAATTGAATTTCGGAGTCAATGATCTTAGAATTTTCTCCATAATTCTAATATCATCAACCTTATCTCCGTTTCTTTTCATTTGATTTGAAACGGTTTGTACTTTATTAGAGTAGTCTGAAATTGTCTCATTTGCTTTCATCTCCAGAGTTTCGAACTCTGCCCTTAAAACTTGAAGGCGTACCTTTTTCGTTTTATCGGCGTCTCGATAAACCTTTTGTGAAATATCCTATGCTTGTTTGAAAATTTTTGCATTTGAGATTTTCTCCAATGCCGACTCCTCCACACCTTGATAAATTAAGAACGCTTTTTTGTCTTTCTTTCTTGACACTTTTAATTCATTCTTCTGAATATTGCTAAGTGTCGCTTCTGAGATCGGCGACTCGGTTTTTACATAACTATTCTTGACGAGCTCTCATAAGTCTTACGAGCTGAGCAATACTTTCATTTGTATGCTTTAGTTGTCATAGTTAGTTTTCGTCAGATTTGGAATTTGCGATTGGATCATATTTGTCGTTTCATCGACTTTGATTGGTCCAGTATGAACGACCGACTCTGATACCAATTTGATGGAAATAGAATAGATGGAGAATGCAAATTACAGATAAATCGCACCCTCAATATAAAGATAAAATTCAAGCACTCTTATTAATAATATTTGTTACTACAAAATACAACTCACTTTTCTTCAATTCAGTGCTTCAGCACTTTTCTCTCAAACTCTCTTTATAATGCTCTTGCAACATTTCGGAAAATTTAAATATTTATTTTTGGAATTTAATCGGAAATAAAGTGAATTTTATAATTATGAGAACATTTATTTAAATGGGTTTTATTAAATTGGTTTTAAAGTATTGATCTATATTAGTTATTTTACTAAAACTAAGTTTATCCCTCTTAATTTTTACTTAAGGTGCCATGACAAGTTAAATAGGGTATTAGCATATATCATTTGGGCTTTTAGTTCAAATATTGGAAATTGTGTGAGAGAGAGAAACACGAGGGCATGTGCAAGAGAGAGGGGAGCGTGAGAGGCATGGGCAAGTGAGAGAAAGAAAGAGAGGTAAGAGGCATGAGCAAGTGTGTGTGTGAGAGAGAGAGAGCCATAATTCCTTCTCCTTATTTTCTTCTCATCTTCATTCTCCTTCTTCGCCCAAAACACCTTCCTCCTCATCCTTCAAGCCATGAAAACCTTCAATTGTGGGTTTTCTCCATCCAAACCAAAATTTTCCCTCAAGTTCTTCACTTGAAGTCTTCACCAAATCCCCTTGTAGCCACCAAGCTTGGATCACCTCCTTTAATCATTTGGAAGAGGTAAAAATCCCACCTTTTTAGTAAGTTTTAATGTACTTGCCATGAAAAGTTTATATTTTAGCAAAAAGTTCATCTTTTATAGTTTTGATCATTCAAAAATGGGTTTGATATGGATATAAGTGGTGGTGGTGTGTTGGGTAGTATTTTGGTGGTTACAACCAGTTTATAAAAGTTAATGGTATTTTAATGCAATAATTCTTGGTTGTAAAGTGTTTAAAGTTTCAAAGTTTATTTAAGATTCTCAAAACTTGTATTTTCTCTTGTTCAAGTCTCCGTTGGAACTCATTTGGATCTCCGAAAAATAAATGATATATCGTATTAGGTTAATTGGACAATTTTATGAGCATGCTAGAAACCCGAGCCTCTAACGAGACATTCCAGCCGACCAAACCTCCCCAAAACCGCCTAGGTCGCTCCCCCCTGTTTCTTCTAACGTCGAGGTTTGTGCATCTTCTCCAGATGCAAACTAAGCTATTTTCACATATCTAAATTTCCCAGATTTCATATTGTGAAATCTGGGAGCGTTTTAACTTGTTTTTCTCCTTTGATTTCATGCTTTTTAACTTGCGATATGGGTTTTGCGATGTCCGGGGGATAGTTCTACGTAACTAGGACACGTTAGTACACGTTAACTATAAGTTCTAACCTATGTGCGCTTAGCTCGTTTGTGTCGATGTTGGTATAGATTTTTATGATTTGCATTATTGTTTCTATTGTAGGCTCGATCGCGGGGACTTCTGAGATTGCGAGGAAGGGCGAGACGGTCGTAGGTTTCGACTAGCTCTAGACGCGTCAGTGAATAGATTTATACTTACATGGGAAGTCGGGTGGATGGTGTATAGCACTTCCGAAACCAATTATTTGGAACTCTTATTTTATAGTAAAAATTGTAACTCCTATACTTAGTATATAGTGATGTACTTAGTCTATAATTCATAACTAGTAGAATATATATATATATATATATATATATATATATATATATATATATATATAATGTTAAGTGTTGTACGCGACTAGATGTCCGTATTATATGAGCTGTGTTTGTATACGCGACTAGAGGTCCATACTAATTATGACTGAATATTTGATTGATATTGTACGAGTGAGATTCCGTACTGGATGTGATGAAGATGGATTGCCGAATGCGGCCTTTATTGATTTGACTCGTAGAGTCTTGTTTTTATCCCGATTGGGATATTACGATAATGCTAAAAATTATACTCATTTTTAAACCAACGATTCATTTCTGTTTTGAAAATGGTAATGTCAAGGATGGGCTATTAATTTCAAATGAATATCTATTTTAAAAATATTCAAAACAACATTTCGTACTATTTTAAACCAACCATAATCATATTATTCATAAGCGGTTAATTATTTACAACGCTTGTTCACGTTACGTTTCTTTTACTCATTATACGCTCGTATTTCGATTACTTTATTATTTACACTACGCTTATACTATTTGTTCTCATTAGCTTAGTATGCTTAGTCTACGATACCTGATACCTGTTTAGCATTCTTGGTTGATATAACTCATATCTCCTATATTTCGATTATATTGTTATGTTATCTATACTTATTAGAAATGACATGTTTTATATTCCAATTGTCATGCTTACATAAACACACTTGATAGAACACTGCACAAATACTAATGATTGTCATGTTACACAATCACAGACACGTATGTTATATTACACATCATTACTACTGGCATGCCACTATAGAAACTTCCATACTTATTCTTGTTTTTGTTATTTCCATGTTGTTAAATGCTGTCTTTCATGATTTCGTTATGCGTATATCATTGTTTAATATTCGTATGTGTTATTGCCAACCGTGGCAAAGATGAATTATGCAAATATTGTTCTTATGAACTTGATATTTTCCATGGATTTGAGAATCCGCGGGTTACGATTTATAAAACTTGTTATGTTTATAAAATTGCGGTTTTCTTTTGATATGATGATTTTACATCCACCATGAATTTTCTGGTATTCATGATATGATATCTGAATCGAGATAGGGGATAACCGATTACGGATACATGGTGGACCTGATTGAAAGAATTAAAGTTAACCGCAATCAAGACGGTGTCGCTATGCAGCTAGCCGGTTGAGCACGGGTCGGTCCACAGGGAGATGGTGGTATTTTACCTTCTTGTCTTAGACGAGTCAATAAAGAATGAGTATGAGTTTGATTCTAACCTATGTGTTTATTTGCAAGTATAAAGTTGTTAAGAAAAGATACGATAATGTAAGCTAAAGAAATCCGTGCTCAAAACCTTTGAGCCGAGTCTTGACCAATTGAAGCTAGAGCAATCGGCAACAACGTGGATTAGGGGATTTAAGCGCGGTATTCGTAGAATCCGGCTTTTTTACCCTTGTCCTTCCGTTCTTGTCTCTTTCTTTCGCCTCCGGCCAAACCGAACGCAACCGGTCGCGGTTAGGAATCACCGTTACCTTGTTAGGGTAGGGTGCCTAACGGAGCGCTTGCGTATGGTTTGGGCGGAGTTCAGTGGAAAATAAAGGGAAAAGGAAATGAGCAAAGAAATGTTAACTTACAATATCATATGGATTCTTAACAACAACAATAAATACAACATTCACAAAATGAACAAAAGAGAGCAAAAGAAAAGAAAAGAGAAAAGAAAAGATTACAAGTAATTAAGTGCATGAATTAAATTGCAAGAAAGTAAAGTAAGATAATAATAAGCAAGTAATAAAAAGCGATAAAAAGAACAAGAAAGTAGAACTCAAGACAAGTATGGGATCAATAGCCAACCCTTAAACTTGCAAGCTCAATCAAGAGGTTGCAAGATCAAGAGAAGGGTAGAGAACGCATGTGAAATGAAGCGCTAATTCCATAAGAAAATACGGCTCTTGAGATCAATAACTAACCCTTAACCATTCAAGCTCAATGAAGAGGTTGAATGATCAAGAGAAAGCAAGAATCTCAAGGGGAAGTTAAACAAAAGAGAATGATACAAAAACCCTCATCTTTATTCGCATCCACTCAATGCTCTCACTACATTTCCATGGAGGATGAATGAATGAAGAAGAAGAAGAAGAAGAAGAAGAACTAGAACTAAACTAAAGTTGCTAAAAGAATGGACACAAAAATTGGACCCTTGGCTTAGCTCAGTTCTGGGGTATTTATAGGAGGAGGGTTGAAGACCTAGGGAAAGAATCTGCCACTAAATGAAGTGACCAAACTGCCCATGAAAAATCATCAGATGAGGCGCTTACATGGCCGCGGTTCCGCGGCCTAGACCCCCTATTGGCCGCGGAACCGCGGCCATATAAATGAGTTGTTTGGTCGTATTTTGGGTGCTTCCCTGTTTTGTTGTCCTCTTCAGTGTGGTATAGTACTTTTCTCAGAAGCTCTTCACAATTCTTCCAGAATTTTAGTAGATCAAAAAGGTGATGTGATGTGGATCTTTTGCCATGATTTCCTCGAGCTCCGCGTAGATTTCTTGGATCTTGTGTTGACCTAGAGCTTTGTGCATGACATGACAATCGATTTTCCATCTTGTCCCTTAAACTGGTATGTGGCAACACACGGATAGAGAGCGGAGACCCGTGTTTTATCTGTTGTTGGCAGTAATCCGGAATTTGTCGTACTTTTCCATGATATTCACTGTTCAGAGCCTAGAACCTGTATTCTGCAGTTATGTAGCAAACACAGATCAAAAGCACCTACCTATAAACACACGAGCGTAAGAATGGGTGGTATAAAATGCAATATTCTGGTATGAACAGGACCCGGTATGACTCCGAGGGACAGGAAGTCCATATGGAAAGACGGGGAGCCAAACGAGAATTATCGATACCGGTGATAGTTTGGATCACGGTGGATATCCGAAGGATATCGCTGGTGATAGTCTTGAACGCGGAGGGTGTCATCCGAGGTTCAAAGACGAGATTGAGATTTCAAGTGTCGATAATGGACACCCATTGATGATGATTTCGAGTGTCGATGATGGACGCTCATTTGATAATGATGATCTTATGGATGATGTGTTTCCATGTTGCGCGATCCGATATGATGTGCTGATATCTACTCAAGCTGTATATAAATGTTATTGCATATCATATTAGTAGTATACCTTATGACCGTAGGTATCGTTATGCATTCGATTTCTATCTTGTGATATCTTTGTATGCACGAGTTGGCAGCTTAGCTCACCCCTGTTGTGTCATAGTTTCTTGCAAGACTGACCGCTCGGATCATTAGCGGCTTTGTCGGCATACATCTTCGGGTGATTGCTTTTGCTAGATGGGTTGCACGGTTGTATAGTAACCGCCTCTTGTATATATATTTACTCTTGTATCTAATTATAAACTCCATCTACCAGATTTTGTATATTTATTGTATGACTTAGAGACGTGGCTTAGAAGTTTATTCTCTTGAGGTCGAACTCGGGTGGAGTCGACTATTATGGGCTTTTATTTTACGCGTTTACTTATACTTTGCTTATGATATTTCGCCTTTTAGCGTCGTATATTATTTGCGTGATTGTGATTCCGTCGTCTGGGCGTTGATGTTAGCTCCCGAGTGAGGATGCCTTTATGTTTATCATTGTACAAGATTTATATCAAAATTTACAAAGGATATACTGCCCAATTTTCAAACGATGAAAATGTTTTCAATCAAACTTTACTTATATTTCGAAACAAACTTGATTTCATTTTAATAAACCTTTTTCAAAACTTCATCTCCGCTATTTCTTTTAAAAACGGTTTAGATTCTTGATTTTGGTTTACTCGGATTGCGTCGACGCCTTTAGATGTCGCATGATCCAAATACTGGTCATGTTCTGTTTCCGGGTCATGGCGGCTCTCTAGTTCTCTTATTTTCGTCACTGCTTGGCTTGCTCTCTTCATCACCAATCACCCACATATATACCGCTACACTACACGCATGTTTAACAAATGCAAAATACAAAATGTCTAAAAGTGGGTGGGTACTTGTGGAAATTGCTAGCTACAGGCCATGATGAAAACATTTGAGCAGATTCTTATTTGTGTAGACTTTTCTAAACTTAGTAGGTGTACGTAAAACAATTTAATATTTCAACATTGGTGTTCCCTTTGCCGTTACGGCCTGCTCCACGATATCTGTAGCAATTTGTGAGAGGGATGGCTAATGATGAGGAATAGGGGAGGCACAGTTTATCTCAGGGTTAGTAATTTCCTCTTTAACTTAAATTTCAGCTTTTAACTTTATTTGAATGATTTAGTACAATTTTGATAGGGTTAACTTAAAGCGTGATATACATCTTGCTTATTAACTTTAATGTATTTTTCACTCATTATTGTGGTATAATCGTGTGCGGATTTCTTGGTTGTAATTGCTATTTGTTGTTGTCTATGGTATCACATGCCAAATTCGACTTTGACAATACCCACAAAGAATAATGATTGAAAAGAATGGCATTCTTTATAAATAAATAAATAAAACCATGTTGGGATATTTTCCCTAGTAAAAAAATTATACATGCATGCGCTCCAAACGCGAATAAACTGATCAATTTGGGTTGAACAGTCTTGAAATTTATTGAGGGAAGAGTTGCATTAGCCAATGCACTATTTGTTATTTTAAACAGTATTTTCAGCTGTCTAGTTTTATCAGCTGTCTAGTTTTTTAATTCTTTATTCCTTTTGTTTTATGTCTGATATACACACGACACACACGACAGCTTAATTGTTTGTGATGGAGGGTGTGATCTCATTCAGATGCTGTCCACCGTCGATTTGTATTGGGATTGGTAAAGAAAGAGAAGAGCGATCCCCTGCGTACGTTGTTGAACGGTTGAGATTTGAGTTGAAGGTGGTCTCCTAGAGCGTGTGGATCTCAATGGGTTGAGTTTGAGGTGGAAGCCGGGCTACCTGCAAACGAAGTCCCGGGATGGTTGTGCCACCGTAGGGCCTTCCGACGATCAAGTTAGTGCCGAGAAATATTGGCAAAGTAGCGGCGTATTGGAATCAAATTGCGTTACCTGAGTCGTCTGAGAGAGGGATTTTATAGTGGTCGCATGGAACGAGCAGGTGCGAGTTCTTCGCCGTCAGTTACGCCCCTGACGTTACGCTTACGTGAATGATGGGACCCCTCCATTAATGACGGAATCCGATCATTAATGGGGGATGCGCCAGCGTGGAACGCGGGACGTGGGGCGGCGGATATCTCACCTTGGAGAGATACGCGGAGTCATTGCGGAGGCGCTCGGGCTCCGTATTCAGACCATAATATTGCATTTATCATTCCCCTATTCTTATCCTTTTTATAAATAAACAGGTACTCTTGACGCACGTTTGTTGCATATTACAGGATACAGGTTTCTGGAGCAAATACAGTGAAAAAGACACAAAACAACAGAAAAAGGGACTTTTGACCAACAATTAGACGGATCTCAGTCAAGCCCAGTTCATATAGGTGCAAGACAACGCAAGTCAAGGTGAAACGGTTAAAAGACCAATACAAATCTTCACTGAAAATCTGGAGAAGACTCAGAAGTCCAACAGAGGAAAGAAATATAAAAAGACAAAGCCCAAGAAACCAAGAAAATAATCCCAAACTTTCAGAGCCCAAATCCACAGTTTGGCCGCGGAACCGCGGCCAAACCCTACCTGGTGCCGCGGTTCCGCGGCCTTACAGATAGCTTGTCGGTGGAATTTTGGTGCGTCGGCGCGTCAGTGCAGATGTTAGGATTTTTAGGGGGCAAATCAGTAATTGCGCATGTGCGAGAGTCTGTAACCCTAGATTTCCTATTTTCCTATAAATTGTAATTTTAGATCTGTAAAATGCTATGCCTCTTTTCAATCAATAAAATTCAGACTTTCTGGGAGCAAAAATTCAGATCTGTTCTTCTTGTTTGGAGGGAGCCATCGAATTAGTAAGTATTTTATTTCTGTTCTTTTAATTATAATGTATTCTCATCCCCTAATGAGCGAGTAGTCTCCTCGCTTGTTAGGGTTAGCCTTAGGAAAAGGGTTGAGAGATAAGATCTCTCGCCCCTTTCAATGCCACCTTCACCTAATGAATTAGAACTTCACGCATACGAGCACAACCGCTCCCTGCGGCATCCTACCCTTCGAGGTAACGATGAACCGTAGTATAAAGGGCCAGTTGCGCATGTTTTCCGTGAGGGTTAGGATAATTATCAACAAAGGAAGGATACAAATCTAGAGGAAGAAACATCTTCCCAAAACATTCGTATCCACTTTATTAATAATTAACTTAACATCTAATAGATCTATAAAAAATGGCATTGAAAGCAGTGAGGAAGAACCTTAATCTCCAAAACTTCCCCTAAGCCTAACCCTAGCAAGATTCTTAATTAGATTAATTAGATCCAGTATTTTAGATTGTTATAAACCAACCCAAAACGACAAATTGAATCAACTCGTTAAAACACATAAAAGGAATTTACCCGTCTCTGTGGATCGACCCGTACTCACCGGCTAGCTGCAAAGCGACGCCGTTTCTGATTGCGGTAATTATATTTTTGATCGTATAATTAATCTAATTAAGAATCTTGCTAGGGTTAGGCTTAGGGGAAGTTTTGGAGATTAAGGTTCTTCCTCACCGCTTTCAATGCCATTTTTTATAGATCTATTAGATGTTAAGTTAATTATTAATAAAGTGGATACGAATTTTTTGGGAAGATGTTTCTTCCTCTAGATTTGTATCCTTCCTTTGTTGATAATTATCCTAACCCTCACGGAAAACATGCGCAACCGGCCCTTTATACTACGGTTCATCGTTACCTCGAAGGGTAAGATGCCGCAGGGAGCGGTTGTGCTCGTATGCGTGAAGTTCTAATTCATTAGGTGAAGGTGGCATTGAAAGAGGCGAGAGATCTCATCTCTCAACCCTTTCCCTAAGGCTAACCCTAACAAGCGAGGAGACTACTCGCTCATTAGGGGATGAGAATACATTATAATTAAAAGAATAGAAATAAAATACTTACTAATTTGATGGCTCCCTCCAAACAAGAAGAACAGATCTGAATTTTTGCTCCCAGAAAGTCTGAATTTTATTGATTGAAAATAGGCATAGCATTTTACAGATCTAAAATTACAATTTATAGGAAAATAGGAAACCTAGGGTTACAGACTCTCGCACATGCGCAATTACTGATTTGCCCCCTAAAAATCCTAACATCTGCACCGACGCGCCGACGCACCAAAATTCCACCGACAAGCTCTCTGTAAGGCCGCGGAACCGCGGCACCAGGTAGGGTTTGGCCGCGGTTCCGCGGCCAAACTGTGGATTTGGGCTCTGAAAGTTTGGGGTTATTTTCTTGGTTTCTTGGGCTTTGTCTTTTTATATTTCTTTCCTCTGTTGGACTTCTGAGTCTTCTCCAGATTTTCAGTGAAGATTTGTATTGGTCTTTTAACCGTTTCACCTTGACTTGCGTTGTCTTGCACCTATATGAACTGGGCTTGACTGAGATCCGTCTAATTGTTGGTCAAAAGTCCCTTTTTCTGTTGTTTTGTGTCTTTTTCACTGTATTTGCTCCAGAAACCTGTATCCTGTAATATGCAACAAACGTGCGTCAAGAGTACCTGTTTATTTATAAAAAGGATAAGAATAGGGGAATGATAAATGCAATATTATGGTCTGAACAAATACCCCCAAAACTTACCTTTTGCTCGTCCTCGAGCAAACTTATTATTTTATTCACTAAAATCCTAACCGCACTTTCGCAGGGAAACGCGATTGCACTGAGCTCGTGCAACAAGCCGTTAAACCTCTAGGTGTCCCTAGTAGGAAGAGTGTTGTCTCCTGAGGGTTTTCAGCGGATACTACCCACAAAATCCTATCAACTCAGCCCATTGACTTTTGTTCTCCAATTAGGTTTTCTAACAAGGAATTCTATTATCTTATACTTGTAAATTATCCACTCACATTTTTCACACTTTCTCATCATTTAACTTAAGATTATATATATCCTATAGACTTATTTAGCTTTCGGCATTTCCTAAGTTTTCCTTCTGGGTTCCATCTCCACTTAGGAATTTTTATCAACTCTACTAAAGATACAAGTTCTATTCTTCATTCCTTTCTCTTATCTCAATTCCAATCACATATCCCTACGTGTGTGTATATATCACCCCTACACTTGGAAATTCAAATCAAGCAATCGTACTCTCGTCCATTGTCCAAAGTACTAATTAGTTGGTGAATGAAATTTGCTTACACATCCTTCATGCGACCGTTAATACTTCTTAAGGTACCCACGACCGATTACAAAATGCGTTTGCACTTTAAAGCGTACTTCCTAATCTGTGCGACACCCAAGGCTTTAGCAGTGACTCCCAAACCAGTTGGTCTAAGGCACTAGGTGATGAAGCACCCTCGCTAAATATTTTTCTATTTTTTGCAGCCTTAAATAATCACAAAAATCAGTGTCCATTTTTTTTTATTCACACTTTTCATACTAAGGACTTTAGACAAGAGCATTTCAAGATCTCTTCTACTATTCCAAGTTTCAACGTGCGTGATTGTGCAATTTGTAGGGTATACATTTTCAGAATCTAGACTTAAGCTAGGAACTATTTTTCAAACTTATACTCTAATAAGAACATCAATACTGTTCCCTCATTTTGACTTAGCCCAAGAAGTGAACCCAAAATTTGCTTATTTCTAAATAAACTACAAGGCATATACTTTCTACCGTTAAACTTTAAAGAATGTTATTTTTAGGGTTTTTAATTTACTAAGTCTAAGATCTAGTTGTTCCTAACCAGTTAACCTATTTGTCAAACTCAAGTCAATTAGCCAAAATTGAATGCAATAATTTTTATATTTTTTGAAATTTTTTCAATTTTTTATGGGTTTTCAAATAGGTATGCAAATGCAAAAATATGTATAAATGAATGCGAAGGAAGAAGACGTACCGAGCGTACCCCCAAACTTGAATTTGACAGTGTCCTCACTGTCATGCTAAACCAAGAGGGTCAAAATACCGATACTCCCCTGTTTATTTATTTATAGTTTTTTTTTATTGTTAAGAAAAATCAAAAATATATACAAAAAGACCCTCCCCCAAACTTCATTTAAACTATGTTAGACATTACTGCCAAACTTTGCATCGGCCAAAAGTCAACACCAACCATTTGAAAAATTTATCAGTAGAGAATATTGGTTGGTGGAAAAATAAGTTGTAGTGGTCCGCAAAGAATTGGGGAAGATAGAAGTAGTTGTATGGGAGGTGTGGAGGTAAATATACAGGTGATGGTGATGCATCGACACGAGAATGTAAATGATCAGCAATCAATGGAGTGTTGGCATTCTCGTACCTTATTAAAAGAAATGGGGGTATTTCAACTTCTACGGGAGGAGGTTGACTCACCACAATACCCCCACGATGTTCCTGTGGGTCCTCTAATGACATGGCATCATCCATCAATTGTGTATGATATTCACTTATCTCCTCGATGTCCGCCATAGTACAACTGAACACTTGCCGCCTATCTTGTAAGACTTTTAAAATAGCGTTCTCTTGCTCGAAGGCTAGAGAGGCTGATATGATAATGGGAAAAGTCTCATTCTCACCTATGTAGGCATATCTAAGGTGAGGCGGTAAGGACATTAGTTCGAGTTTCGGAGGCGAAAGAATCATCGCGGAATCTACCTCGAACTTAAAGGACTCCAACACAGGTTCGAAATCACTGCAAACAACCGATTCGGATGGTTCGACTGACTCATCCAAAAATTCAAACGACTCATATTCGGGCTGTGAGTCGTCATCATCCAAAAAAGTGAAACATTCATAATCAACATCGGTTGTGTCAACGGTAGTAGGCTCAAGGAGGGACGCACTAGTGGCGTCAAAACTGTTTTCATCAAATAGGAACCTTTCAAGCTCGCAGTCCTCCTGCGTGATTTCGTGAATAGAGCAAACTTCTCGTGTACTAGTTTTAGGCACTGGGGGCAGACTTCCCATCTTATAAATAATGAACTCACTAGACCTCTTTCCGAAGGATAGAGTCATGGAGCCATTGCGACAATTTATTACGGCATTGGAAGTGGCCAAAAATGGTCGACCAAGAATCACCGGAATTTGGTTTCTTGGGTTAGCAACAGGTTGTGTATCCATAACGATAAAATCAACGGGGAATATGAATTCCCCGACTTTGATCAACACATCCTCTAGTTGACCCCTTGGATAGGTGATTGATCGATCAGCCATTTGGAGAGTGCAACGAGTGGGTTTCAACTCTCCAACCCCTAATTGTTCGTACACGGAGTAAGGAATCAGGTTAACACTAGACCCAAGATCTAAAAGTGCTCGATTAATTTTCTTATCCCCAATTGTGATTGAAATAGTAGGACAGCCGGGGTCCTTTCGTTTTTGGGGTAAGGTTTGATGGTGGTTAATAGCATTGCTCACTGCACTAGCTACTAGCACTTTCTTGGGTACTTGAGATGCCTTTCTCTTCGAGGTGCATAAGCCCTTTAAGATTTTCGCGTATGAAGGGACTTGTTGGATAGCATCCAAGAGAGGTATATTTATGCTAACCTGCTTAAATATCTCCACAATCTTCTCCACTTGTGTATTTGGTTTATTAGGACTCAATCTGTTTGGGAATGGAGCGTTCTGAAAATTTGTTGAGTCAAAAGTCTGTGGAGTAGAATGTGGAGTAGGAACGGATCCCAGTGTGGATGTGTTCGTGTTGTGAGAAATGGGTCCGTTCGAGTCAGAAGAAGTAGAGCCGTGTGAAGGGTGGAGAATAGGCTCTAAAGAAAAAGGTGAAGAAGGAAGTGAAGAAAATGAAGAAGGGGAAGAAGAACCACCGGCGGGGATGTCATCACTAGTTCCCACATTATTTTGCAACTCTCTTCCGGATCTCAACGTGGTCACCGCATTTACATTGTGATTGTGATATGCATTTTGTGCGTGACCGGGATTGGGCAATGGTTGAGATGGAAGCTTTCCCTTTTCTCTCTCGCTCAACGCAGCAGTTAATTGTGCAATTTGTGCCTCAATAGATTTGATACTTTGATCATGTGAGGCATTGTTATTCATTAAAGATTGAACATAACTTTCAAATCTTGCTGCGGATTCTGTAGATTGCTTAAGAAATGTATCTAGACTTTTCTCGAGCGAGATAACCTTATCATCATTTGGTTGAACCAAATTGTTCGTTTGATTTGTATAAGGTTGTTGTTGGAAAGGTTGCTGGTTTTGAGTTTGTAAGGGTGCTTGTTGCTGTTGTGGAGGAGCTCTTTGAAAATTGTTATTTCCTTGGCCTTGTTGATTTTGGTTCCAAGTGAAATTTGGGTGACTCCTCCACCCCTGATTGTATGTCGAAGAGTACGGATCGTTTCTTTGTCGTTACTGAAATGCAGCATTGACTTGATCCTGTCCTTGAATAGGTGCATTATAAGGACACTCTTCGGTTAAATGCGATGGGTTCGAACAACAAGCACAAACAGTTCGTGTGGGTAGAGTAGGGGCAGGAGAAGTCGATGAGATTTTTGTCTCAATGGCTTCTAGCTTTTTCATAAGTGAGGCCATCTCGGCCTTCATAGCTATCGACATATCTATTTGATGTATGCCTGCCCTAGATTGACCAACTGAAGAAGATGATGTGGTCTTGGTACTCTCCCACTGAATTGTTTGCTCACTTAGGTCCTCAAGAAACTGCCAAGCTTCGTCGCTAGACTTGGAGAGAAAATGACCTTGACATATTGTTTCTAGCAACTGCTTCGTTGCTGCGTTCAATCCCTCGTATAATGTTTGGCAAAGTTGCCAATTTTCTATCCCATGATGAGGGCATTGAACAAGTAGGTCTTTAAATCTCTCGAAGCACTTCCAGAATGGTTCGGACGGAAGCTGTGAAAATTGTATAATCTCATTTCGGATTCTAGCAGTTTTATGATGAGGATAGAACTTTTTCAGAAAAGCTCTCACAAACTCGTCCCAATTTCTAATGGAATGTGATGCGGTGCTGTATAGCCACTTCTCGGCTAGGTCACATAAGGTAAAAGGAATGACCCTTAACCTTATTGCGTCATCACTTAATTGGGTTGTCTTCATCATGCTGCAAACGTTTTGGAATTTATTAATGAAAATATATGCATCTTCGGATTCCAAACCATGAAACTTAGGCAGCATATTGATGAAGTGTGGTTTTATTTCAAAATTATCCCCATTCTCCGGTGGGGGTGAAAGACATGTAGGTAAGGAAGTGCGGACGGGGTAGAAGAGATCCTGGAGCGCAACTCGTGCGGGCGCTACAACAGGCGGAAGATTCGGGTTATTCGCACCTGGCGGAGGTGGAATCATTCCCGTCGGTAAGGTATCGTTGGGGTTGAATCCTGACATACCTTCGAAAGAAGAATTTGAGGTTGGAGGTAAGGAAATGGACGGAATGTCGACGAAGGGTTCGTCGAAGGGTTCGTTGGTCGGTACCAACGAAACACGGACTAATCGGGCGTTAGTATCCCTAGTCCAAGATGACATACACTAAAGGGTAGTGCAGTCAGAAATAGAAAAAAAAAACAGAATGTGGTGGTAAGATAACGTCAATGAAGGAGAAATGGTGGAAGTGAGGTGCAAGTTTTCTTAGCGGCAAGTTGCAAGTTTTGAAAAGATTTTTCTTTATTTTTTTATTGAAGAGTTTTGCAAGACGGTTTTAGAAAATGGACTCGTGACACAAAAGTATCAACCACACATGCACAATCAGGCCTAGATCTAGGGTCGCCTAGGTCTGCTAGACAGCTCCTAACTAGGGCTAGAGATAGGACCTCAAACCGTCTCTTCACGGACAAGTACGGCCAGGTAAGTGGGAAGGAACCACCACTACAGTGGGCCTAATTAATAACCACTAGCCTAGACACCGCAAAGTCGGTTAGGATAAACGGCCGATGCCTATACTAGTCCTTTTCCTATTGAGCGCGATGTCCTTAGGTCTGAGTCTAATCTTTTTTAATTAATTGTGGTCGATGCAAAATGCTTAGGTGTTTTCTGGGGTCCTGGGAAGGGTGATGAAATCCCCACCCAATCTGAGTTTGGTCAATTAGTCCCTTAGAATCCGGTTAAATTATGCAAAACAAATAAAATTTCACTTGCAATCAGAATTTTTTTAGCGTGGCGCAAAGAAACCTGCAGAAAATCTGTTATCGAGAAGGGGGAGAAAAACTCTTTACGCAAAGAAATCCTGCAGAAAACTTTTTACAGAGAGATATATGGGAGATTGCAGAGGGGAGAGAGAGAAATCAAACCAGAAAAATTTGGTGCGCTGACGTGGCAAGAGGAGCGCGGATCCGCGGCGGGAGGTCCCAAAATGCGGCGGAAAGGCGGTCGTCTGGTGGGATCGTGCTCTGGAAAAATTTCTGTGGTTCTGTACTTCCAATTCCTCTCTGTTCTTATGTACCAAATTTTGATTTGCCCTCTGTAAAATTCCAGATCCTTGATTCTTCGCTGTTCCTGCAAGATCCAAAAGATACACCCTTCAAACAGATCAATTTAATTATTTTTTTATATTTTTTTTATATTTTCAGATTTTTATAATTTTTAAAATTTATATCAACCCGAAAATTCACAAAAAGAAAGATTACGCCGTCCCCGGCAACGGCGCCATTTGATTATAGAGATTTTACGATCAAAAATATAATTACCGCAATCAGAAACGGCATCGCTTTGCAGTTAGCCGGTGAGTACGGGTCGATCCACAGAGACGGGTAAATTCCTTTTATGTGTTTTAACGAGTTGATTCAATTTGTCGTTTTGGGTTGGTTTAGAATAATCTAAAATTCTGGATCTAATTAATCTAATTAAGAATCTTGCTAGGGTTAGGCTTAGGGGAAGTTTTGGAGATTAAGGTTCTTCCTCACCGCTTTCAATGCCATTTTTTTATAGATCTATTAGATGTTAAGTTAATTATTAATAAAGTGGATACGAATCTTTTGGGAAGATGTTTCTTCCTCTAGATTTGTATCCTTCCTTTGTTGATAATTATCCTAACCCTCACGGAAAACATGCGCAACCGGCCCTTTATACTACGGTTCATCGTTACCTCGAAGGGTAGGATGCCGCAGGGAGCGGTTGTGCTCGTATGCGTGAAGTTCTAATTCATTAGGTGAAGGTGGCATTGAAAGGGGCGAGAGATCTCATCTCTCAACCCTTTCCCTAAGGCTAACCCTAACAAGCGAGGAGACTACTCGCTTATTAGGGGATGAGAATACATTATAATTAAAAGAACAGAAATAAAATACTTACTAATTCGATGGCTCCCTCCAAACAAGAAGAACAGATCTGAATTTTTGCTCCCAGAAAGTCTGAATTTTATTGATTGAAAAGAGGCATAGCATTTTACAGATCTAAAATTACAATTTATAGGAAAATAGGAAACCTAGGGTTACAGACTCTCACACATGCGCAATTACTGATTTGCCCCCTAAAAATCCTAACATCTGCACCGACGCGCTGACACACCAAAATTCCACCGACAAGCTCTCTGTAAGGCCGCGGAACCGCGGCACCAGGTAGGGTTTGGCCGCGGTTCCGCTGCCAAACTGTGGATTTGGGCTCTGAAAGTTTGGGGTTATTTTCTTGGTTTCTTGGGCTTTGTCTTTTTATATTTCTTTCCTCTGTTGGACTTCTGAGTCTTCTCCAGATTTTCAGTGAAGATTTGTATTGGTCTTTTAACCGTTTCACCTTGACTTGCGTTGTCTTGCACCTATATGAACTGGGCTTGACTGAGATCCGTCTAATTGTTGGTCAAAAGTCCCTTTTTCTGTTGTTTTGTGTCTTTTTCACTGTATTTGCTCCAGAAACCTGTATCCTGTAATATGCAACAAACGTACGTCAAGAGTACCTGTTTATTTATAAAAAGGATAAGAATAGGGGAATGATAAATGCAATATTATGGTCTGAACACTCCGCGTTCTCGGTTGATTGGGAGAGCTGGGGAGGCTTGGCTCGGATGGCTCGGAGATGAGCCGGGAGGCCGAGGAAGCTCAGCTCTACAATAGCTCGGAGGCGAGTAAAAGTGGAGGGGTGCAAGTTCGGCTGCCAGATTGCTCGTGGGCAAGAAATGGAGTGCCCACACTGATTTTACCTCGGTAGCCCACAGGAGTGTAGTGGACTGTCGCGGGTGACACGTCATTTGCCATGTGTCGTGATCTGAGGAATTCCTACTTATGAGCATCATCATTAGCCCCCCACTCTCGTTCCGACTTATTTATGGGTCGGGTCGAGAATGACCTGCTTGGTTTTTCTCGGCCCAGTCTGTTGCCGAGAATCATTAGTGCAGATTTTCCGGGGAGACGTGGCGTGGAGCAGTTGCGTCATTTCGATCTTTGAAGCCACGTGGCACCTCCTCCCGGAGTTTGGATCTTTGCGCGTATCTCCCATGATATCAGCGGATCAGTGAAACGATTGCGCATTAAGGAGGGTGCGCCGTTTCGCTCGTTCGTCTGTTGGGCTGTAGGACACGTGTCCGACGTGGGCTGGTGGACACGACAGGCTGTCGCTGTCACCTACAACCGAAGGGACGTCCCCAATGGCCGATCGCCACGTGGAGCTCTGACGGCTGGCAGGCGCGACGTTTTGTTTTGGCGGGAATCGATCTGGGCCGTTGGATGCTTTCTTTGGAATGTATAAATAGGAGGGGACCATCCCAGGGCCAACACTTTTACCCTAATTCACTCTCGTCGCCAAAGATTGCCCGGCGCTCCTTCCCTTTAGATCGGATCACCCGTGATTTTTCCTCGGCGAGTCCATTCTCTTGAATCGGGTTAGATGTCTTTATCTGAGGAGTTTGTAAAGGTAGTTAGGGTAGAGTCAGACGATGAGGTTCCAGTTGTTGGAGCTGAGTCCAGCGGGTCTTCCTCCCCTCCGTCTTCAGATAGCCGAGAGGCTTCTTCTGCTGCGTCATCTGTGTCTGGCTCGCCCCCTAGAGCCAGGGCTGCCCGTGTCGTTCGCCGTCGGGCGGCGACAAGGGCCCCTAAGGTGTGCATCGGGAACGCCCGCGATGCGCCCTCTGTCTTGAGGAGTGTGGACGAGCTTACCGAGATTCGGGCTCGATTCCATATTCCCTTCAACTATTTGCTTCGTTTAGCCAGAAAGGGTGAGCGGGCGGACCAAGTGCAGGGTAAGGAGATTGCCCTGTATTTGGAAGTATTCCGGGCCGGAATGCGTCTGCCCTTCTCAACCAAGATATGTGGGGTGCTTCGTTGCTTACATCTTGCCCCGGGTTAGCTAGCGCCGAACTCATGGAGAATCCTCCTCGAATTTCTGGTCCGGTTGAAACTCGAAAACATCCCCTTTAGTTTGACCTTCCACGTTTCCTTCCTCTGTTATAAGAATCACGCTGGCACCAGCAAGGATAAGCCAAGCTGGGTGTATTTTTCATTCAAAAAATGCAAGGGCGGGGTGGCTGGGTCGGGTGTGGTAGCCGTCCTTTCTTCCATCCATGAATGGAAGGAGAAGTTCGTATTCGTCGGACCACCCAAGGGCGAGAATTGGCCTGTGCCTACACAGTGGCACATGGCTGATTGCCCGAGGGTGAAACCGTCATCCTCACTCGAGGCAAGGGCGGTGTCATTGTGGGAGCTGATCCAGCGGGCCGACGTCTTGCTTTCTGAAAAGGCTCTGAGCTAGGCTGAGCTCAGCCCCGCGCGCTTTCTGGGTAAGTTAGTGCCGTGGAAGATCTATTTATACTTTGATGAATTTTCTTTGCCCTTTTCAGCGTCACTAACACTTTTTTGTGTATTCTCCTTTTTGCAGAGCAAATGGACCGATCCAAGTTCTTAGCTGCCATGTCCACGAAGGCCCAAAAGAAGACCGGGGGTGGAAGTCCGTCCCAACCCGGTTCGAGTTCGGCCCCGAGGCCAGCTCTGCAGAGCAAGCCTTCTGCTACGCCTCAAGCCCCAGAAGATAGCCACCGGGGGGAGGGGGAAGAAGCACGCACGGGACCCGGCGCCCCGGGCGAAGGAGGCAAAGGAGGAAGAACCCACCGATGTTCCCCTCAAAAGGAAAAAAAAGAACGGTCTCTCGGGTGCCCTCCACCGGAATTCTAGTGCAGGAGGGGGACTTCTGTTTCGGGGTGCCCTCAGCGCTCTCCGTCGCCGATAGCCTGCTCTCCGACATAGAGCAAGCAGCTGGGGGCAAGATTCCCTGCGGGACCCTGAAGGCCCAGGTGGCAGCCATTGCTCAGGAGGCGGTTCAGGTCGGTATCCATTTTTCTTTAAAAAATTTCTTAAGTATACCTTTTTTCAGTTTGAACATTTCTAACTCCTTTTGCTGCTTTTATCAGGTCCTCCACCACTACGCCCACATTGTCAATATGGAATCCGAGGAGATAGCCCCGGCCATGAGAAAGCGGGCGAATCCTCCTCGCGGGAGAAGGATCTGCGCCTTCATTTGCAGCAGGCGGAGGAGAAGATATCCGCCATCGAAGCTCGAGTGGTCACCGAGGAGCTGACGAATTCCAAGTACAAGGAGTCTCACCGACTTCTGAGTGAATCCAACCGGGCCATCCAGGCTAAGTTGGAGGAGGTTGGCAACCTCTATAACACAATGAAGAAGTCGAGGGATGCCAACAGGAAGGATGCTCGGGTGGCGCTCGATGCGGTGAAGCTTGACGAGGTCCGAGTGGTGAAGTCTGTGGAGAGGTATAAGGCGTCTGACCAGTTCTACGCCGACTTCACCGAAGCCTCGGCCATCGTTTGGCACGAGGCCCTCGACTCCATCAAGGCGTCAATGCCGGAGTTTGCTGATGGTGAGCTCTGCGCTAAGTACTCGCTCTCCAAGGACGTGCCGCAGGGGGCGGGCGCAGGGGGCGAAGCAGTCCAAGAGACCAAAGCCTCGGCCCCCAAGGGCGGTGCCAAGCAGGGCGAAATCCCGACGGAGCCCACGGCCTGAGCTATCTTCCCTTGGGAGTTTTTGTTTTTAAAATTTTGTGAGCCTCCGGGCATTTTTGTAAGGCTGAGGAGCTCAAAATACCTTGCACAAATTTGAAATATAAATAAAGTTGAGCTTATTTTTTCTGCATGAATGTCTATTTTCTGCGTGGGTATTTTAGTCGTCAGTGACGCGAGTGTTAGGTCGTAAGTCTATGCCGGGCTTTTTAGGTGACGATTGCGCGTCGACTGTAAGTCGAATAATAGCCAAGTGCAGGAAGGTCGTTACGGCACCCTCCCGCTCTCCGGAGTTGAGGTGGCGATCGTTCAATTAGGATGAATCACAAGATATCCCAAGGCTAGGAAGGTCGGTATCAGTCCATACCTCGGAGTCGAGGTGACGACCACCTATTTTAGCATGAGTAGAAGATCGGCCAAGTTAGAACAGGTCGTCCATAACTGATTCTACTTCAATGTGGGTCCTAGATCCATGTCATCGTAGGGCAGGAATCTACCCCTCGGAGATTAGCCGAGTAGGAATCTGCACGGTGGTCTCTGTAGGAGGACTTTAGATCCTTAATGTTGATGAGTAGGAAACTACCCGCTAGGGATGGACCGGGTAGGGAAACTGCTCGGTGGCCTCGTTAAGGGTCTTTAGATCCTTAGCATTGATGGGTAGGAAGCTACACTCTAGGGATGGACCGGGCAGGGAAACTGCTCTGTGGCTTCGTTAAGAGGGCTTTTGATTCTTAGCGTATATGGGTAGGAAGCTACCCGCTAGGGATGGACCGGGCAAGAAAGCTGCTCGGTGGCCTCGAGAGGAGGGCTTTTGATCCACATCGTTGTTGGGTAGGAAGCTACCCACTGCGGATGGGCCAGCAGGAAACTGCTCGGTGGCCTCTTGATGAGGGCTTCGATCCTTAGCATTGTTGGGCAGGAAGCTACCCGCTGCGTATGGACCGGGCATGGAAATTTCTCGGTGGACTCGTTAAGAGGGCCTTAGATCCTTAGCGTAGATGGGTAGGAGGTTACCCACTAGGGATGGACCGGGTAGGGAAGCTGCTCGATCGCCTCGTGAGGAGGGCTTTAGATCATAGCACTGTTGGGCAGGAAGCTACCCTCTTGTGGATGAGCCGAGCAGGAAGCTACTCAGCCGCCTCGTGATGAAGGATTTTGATCCTTAGCGTAGATGGGTAGGAAGCTATCCGCTACGGATGGACCGGGCATGGAAACTGCTCGGTGGCCTCGAGAGGAGGGCCTTAGATCCTTAGCGTAGATGTGTAGGAGGCTACCCACTAGGGATGGACCGGGCAAGGAAGCTACTCGGTGGCCTCGAGAGGAGGGCTTTAGAATCTTAGCTTAGATGGATAGGAAGCTACCCGCTAGGTATGAACCGGGCAGGGATGCTGCTCGGTCGCCTAGTGAGGAGGGCTTTAGCTCCACAACGTTGTTGGGAAGGAAGCTACCCGCTTGTGGATGAGCCGAGCAGGAAGCTACTCGGCCGCCTCGTGATGAGGGCTTTTGATCCTTAGCGTAGATGCGTAGGAAGCTACCCGCTAGGGATGGGCCAATAGGAAATTGCTCGGCGGCCTCATGATGAGGGCTTCGATCCACAGCGTTGATGGGAAGGAAGCTACCCACTGTAGATGGCGAGCAGGAAGCTGCTCGGTGGCCTCGAGAGAAGGGTTTTAGATCTTTAGCGTAGATGGATAGGAAGCTACCCGCTAGGGATGGACCGAGCAGGGATGCTGCTCGGTGGCCTCGTGAGGAGGGCTTTAGACCCTTAGCGTAGATGGGTAGGAGGCTACCCGCTAGGGATGGACCGGGCATGGAAGCTGCTCGGTGGTCCCGAGAGGAGGACTTTAGATCCTTAGCATATATGGGTAGGAAGCTACCCGCTAGGGATGGACCGTGCAGGAAAGTGTTGGGTTCGCTTAGCACCCCGACACGGTTTTGGCAAGCATCAAGTATGCTATTTTAAAAAATCTAGGGTGCCGAGCGAGCCCGAACCAAGGATCTAACTAGAGAATTAGGGTTTTTAAAACATGTAAACAACTTTACACTAAGTGATATAGGAATACGACCTTTGTAGGCCGGTCCTTCACTTCTAAAGCTTCGTGTAGTAGTCCTTTTGCTCCAAGTAGTGGTGTCCCGGATTCTCCTTAGGCTCCACTAGGCGAAAGGAACGAGCTTGCTCAAAGGTCTTCGAGGCCGAAGATGATCTACGTCGACGAATCTCTAACTCAAGCTACATCTTCACTAATTGGGAATTAGTGAAGTAAACAACCTATACTAAATGACTAGTTTGGTATAGATTGATGAAGTAGGAATTTTGCTCACTTTAGATTTAATTTTCTCTTTTACTTTTTCTTCTCACAAGAAAGCTAAAAGCAATGAAGGAGATGAAGAAGTGATCAAGTGATGAACAATGGGTGAGAAAATATCTCATATAACTCATGTAGAGACTAAAAAATGGCTAAAGATAATGGCTAGGTTAATAAATATCTAGAGTAAAACAAAATTAGTGGACTAAGTCAATATTTCCACAAGCTTCTCCAAGCATCTTAAACCATGGATTTTTCCACCTAATTTTGTTTTATCCCTTAATAATTAATCACCCAATTTATCTTTAGTTAGGTATGAGTCTCATACACCCAAGTCCAATGTATCATCTAGCATGACACATAAAAAATACATTAATATATATCACATATATATTTGTATGTATTTTGAGAAAACATTTTCTTAAGTGAGCTAATATTAGTTAATGTATATTAATATATCAAATATATAATTATACATTAAATTATTAAATCAACACATGATTTAATAACCCGGCTGTATCGCATACAACCGACTAATATTATTTAATAAATTATTGAATCAAAACTTGATTCAATAATCCGGTTATATCACATATAACCTATATCGCGAGATTAGAATACGGTATCACATACACGTATTAATCTTGGTCCCGCACATATCACATATGTGCCCTACTTCGTTTCGCATGAGCAAGGAAACCTCTATGTAGGACTCTAAAGACTTGTCAATACGCCGGCAGTGGGTGATGATCATATCAGTCACCCACAAGCCATCAGCGGTACTAGCTGGACGTAACGGCTATCCGGGTATTGAGCGATCAGAAGATCAACAAGCAAGCTTGTTCATACTCCCGTGAATCCAACAGTAACACTACCGTACAGTCCGGTCTTTTCGTCTGATATGTCGCATATCGAGTCTGGGGATGGTAAACGTCAGACCCCAATAACTTGATAAGTCATGCCGAAGTGAGGCTCATAACGGGTCGAGAAACTACTGGTAACACTTACCAGTAAATCTCTGTATCAGCCCTGGCCAGGGACTTCTTGTTATGGCCAATCGAGCATAGCGCAACATCAACCCCCAATACCGGGAGAGACGAATCCCCTCCTATCGCTCATTGCCTCCATGTAACTCGGGACTGTACCCAAAAACCACCGTTTTGCACGCTCTCTTGAACGTGGTAAGATGGAAATCAAAGCACAGTGGGAATCACATAAGACTCTATAACGATCTCGGGTCTACAAACTAACCTGTACCAGTGTCACCAGAGAACTACTATCTGGCGTTATGTATAATACCATCTAGGAGTTCTCGGTGAGTCCTGTTCGGTGTACCCATTCTTCAATGAGCACATGTGTACAATCTTTGATGTCAAACACCAATGGATGCGGGATCATCCATCGCCACATACAGGGTCAAAAAACGTACACACTAGTCTACTCTAGAATATCGATGCCTTGTCTCGATACCCCCACGACTAGGAACAATTAAAGGATGAACTCGTGGACTACCCTGACCCTACTAGTATGATCTGCATCATAATCCTGGTAGTCAAGTCCACATCCTAAGGGATTTACCAACATGTGAGAGCAAGACAGTATCACAATACTAGTCAACATGTTAAGATAAAGAGTAACCAGATAGCATACTATCATGTTGAACAAGAAAGTCCTCCCTATATATGTCCAAGCATCCATTTTAATATACAATCATGTACAATAATGGTTTCTTAGGCATACATACAACTAACAATTTCCCACTTGCACTAAGGCCAGTTGTTGTAGTATCTCATAGCCAACATCCTAAAAACTATCAAATTGTATCAGGGGGATGGCCTTTGTGAGTGGATCCACCATGTTATTCTTTGTCTCAACTCTCCTGACCTCGATCGCCCGGAGATCAACCATCTCCCTGATCATGTAATACTGCCTAAGAATATGTCTGGATCACTGATGGGACCGAGGTTCCTAGGCCAAGGCCACAGCTCCATTGTCATCACGATGGTAAGAACCTCACCAAGTTCATCTCATGAACAGCTTTATCCATACAGCCTCTTTGGCAGCATCGTTGGTAGCGATGTATTCAGCCTTCATCGTCGGGTCTGCTACGGTATCTAGCTTGGAACTCTTCCAACATACCGTCCCTCCACTGAGGGTAAGACAAAACCCGCAACTGTCTTACAGTCGACCTTATTACTCTGGAAGCTCGAATCAGTAAAGGACTTGACTTGGAGTTCACCGTTACCATACACCAAGAAAATTTCTTTAGTCCTTCTCAAGTACTTAAGAATGTTCTTCACAGCTGTCCGGTGATTCTCCCAGGATGTAAGAGGCATCACCAAAATCCTTCATGGAGAAACATTATGATAAGAAGAGCTTGACCGTATGTACCATAGGAACATATTTCCTATCAAGAGCATGTTATCCACGTACAATACGAGGAAGACAACCCTACTCTCTACAACCTTCTTGTATATACAAGGTTTATCTACCTTTTTGATGAAGTCAAATTCTTTGACTGCCATATCAAAACAGATGTTCCAACTTCGCGATGTCTGCTTTAATCCGTAAATTGATTTAAGCTACTTGCACACCTTTCCGCTGCTCCCGCTGTCTATGAAGCCCTCTGGCAGTGTCATGTACATGCTCTCTTCTAAATCACCATTTAGAAAAGCGGTCTTGACGTCCATCTGCCAGATTTCATAGTCATGGTATGCAGCAATAGCTAGTAGGATCCGGATGGACTTAAGCATAGCCACTGGAGAAAAGATTTCATCATAGTCCACACCTGGTCGTTGACAAAAACTTTTTTCTACAAGTCTAGCTTTGAAAGTCTCAACTTTTTCATCTACACTAAGAATCTTCTCAAGATCCACTTGCTCCCGATTGGTTTTATCCCTTCAGGTGCAACTACCAAAGTCTATACTTTGTTGGTGTACATGGATTCCATCTCAGATCGCATAGCATCCAACCATTTCACAGAGTCCCTACTCGTGATGGCCTGCTTGAAACTAGTTGGGTCATTATCTTCCATGATGCAATTCTCGCTCCCACTGTCATTGAGAAAACTGTAGTATCTCTCAGGTGGATGATGAACCCTACTAGATCTGCAGAGAGGCCGAGGTTCGTCGGGAACTATCGAATCCTCCGGCTCCACCAAATCATCAGCCGTTAGTTTGTCTAGCTGGAACTTCTTACAGTTCTACCTCATGATCAATAATTTCTTCCATAAGAAATTCCTTTTATAAAAAGGTGGCATGTCGTGAAACAAAACACCTTTTGCTTCTCAGTGTGGTAGAAGATATACCCTCACTAATGTTTGGGATATCCAACAAACTTATACAGTACCGACCTTGCCTCGAGCTTGTCCGGATTTTGCTTTTCAACATAGGCCGGACAACCCCATATCTTAACTCGTTTAGGAGATGGTCACTTCCCGTTCCATATCTTATATAGAGTGGTAGGCACTGATTTGGATAGAACTCTATTCAATAGGTACGCCGCTTCTCAAGTGCATAACCCCTAAAGCAAATAGGTAACTCAGCGCTACTCATCATAGAGCGCACCATATCTAATAGGGTGCGATTCCTCCGCTCCGACACACCGTTGTGCTATGGTGTACATGGAGGAGTAAGCTGAGAGAGAATCTCATTCTCTTTTAAATAATTCAGGAACTCCATGCTCAAGTATTTTGCTCCCCGATCAAATTGAAGGATTTTAATACTTTTACCCGTTTGGTTCTCTACTTCGCACTTATATTCTTTGAATATCTCAAAAGTTTCAGACTTGTATTTCAAAAGGAACACATGTCCGAATCTTGAGAGATCATCAGTGAATATAATGAAGTACGAGGAACCAACCCTCGCATATGTAGACATAGGACTGCATACATCACTATGTATCAGTCCCAAGAGTTCAGTAGCTTTTTCTCCGTGTCCAGTAAACAGAGTTTTGGTCATTTTATCTTTGAGACATGACTGGCAAGTTTCATAAGATATAAATTCAAACTGATTCAAATATCCATCTTTATGTAACTTAGCTAGTCGTGTCGCATTGATATGACCTAGTCTATAATGCCACAAGAAGAATTCGTTCATTTATGAACTTTTCCTCTTGTGTGTGTTCTATACATTAAGAACTGTAGTTTGATTTAGAATGTATATGCTATTACATAACGTGCCTGATCCAATCAACTTTTGATTCAGGAAAATATTCATAACATCATTCTGCAATACAAAATTATATCCTTCTTTACTTAATAAAGAAACTGATTTAATGTTGCATATCAGCTTCGGTATGTAATAACATTCGTTCAGAATCAATGTATTACCACTTGGTAATACAAGGTGATATTTGCCAACTGCTTTGGCTGCAACACTTGCACCATTCCCTAATTTTAGAGAATGATCACCTTTTTCCCAATTCACTATCTTTCTTCGGCCCATGTAACATATTACATATGTGGGATCCCGATCCGGTATCTAATACCCAGGACGTAGAGTGTACTGAGAAACAGTTCTCGGTAACGAACACACCTAAAAAAGATGCATCAACATGCTCATTCCTCGTTCGGATCGTGTGGGAATCCGGATATTCCCCTATTTCCTGCTCAGACTTATAACAATTATAAGGAAGAGCGAAACCAACGTTCCCCAGCTCAGTATAACAAGCGGGTTCGGTCAATACATCAATATTATTATCTTGATTAAGGCATGACATGGTCGCTACCAGGAGAGAGAGAGAAGTAAACACTTCGTGCGCTCTTGCAAGATTAGATTGGTTATTATTTTATCTAATTAGAATATCTCCCATTGTTTTTATCAAATCTTCCTTCAAACCCTAAAAGGTAAGACTAGCTGGGATTAATTACACCCTACAAGTTTGCCAATCTTTCGGTCAAGCCAGTGTCGGTATTTTGAGGGAGGTTCCCCATGCTTTCGCACGGACCTAATTAAAATAAACCTCGTTTTCCCAGGGACGTAACCCCATTAACACATTTCTAGACACCTACTTGATCGGCTAGTTGTAAAGTGCAAAACTATCCCAGGAGTAACTCTTACTCGCAGTGGGTATCGGGATCCAACTATCTCATAGAAGGTATGCAATCTCATTGCAAATTTCAACACTTGAAATTCCCAATAATATTTTTCCCCTAGCGTCCATGACCTTGACGGAGGCCAACAAACCATAGGCTGCTAGTCAAGTTCAACCCGTACATTTCGTTATTGAATTAAACCCACCCATACGACCCTTGACAAAGGCCAACAAAGTCGTACGACTACCCTAATCCAATCGCTTCATATGGTTGCAGATAAGCACTAATCAGCTACCGCACACTACGTCTTGACAAAGGCCAACAAACGCAGCACGAATACTAAATAGTCCTTATCTGAAATGACGGAGGGCTACGACAAGTTTTTAAGAAAATCTTTTGCGTAATGAACTTGATATCATTGTAAAATCGAGTGATTTTGAAAAGGAGTGTTTTTGAGCCTTTTGCTAGTTTTGCTAAAGAGGTCACTCTCGGTGAAGAGATCTCGGCTCTTTCCTCATCGAATGAGGTACTGGATATTCATCAAGGAATACCATTATGCAAAATAAGAACTAGAGAAGCAATCAAAAAACAAAACTGAGTGGGTTGTAGTATATGCTAGCATTTGCTAAAGAGGTCATTCCCGGTGAAAGGATCTCAGCTCTTTTCTCATCGAATAAGGTGCTGGATATTCACAAAGGAATACCGCTATGCAAAGCAAGAACTAGAGCTACCTTTTTGAAAATTTGATTCCACAATATCATTGGGTTTCTTTTCTTTTCATTAATCTCATTAATGAAGTCCCATCATTTATGCTTCCTAAGAATCACAGATAAAGAAACGAAAATACTTATATAACATACGCTTATACCATCCGCATTCGTCACGTGGTCCCGTCATGCACCGTTAGGTTAGATAACTTACGGCGGAGCGGGGGCAGGACTAGCGTGGATGCAAAACATAAGAAACATTTATTATATATCATATATATAATATAAAGCATTCGTCTCAGGCAGTTATATGATCTCATCACAGAACATTGCAGCAGAAGTCAACATATGAAATATTGGATATACTAGGAGGTCCGTGTTTTAAATTAAGCCAGTAAAAAACACGGATTCCACGGTCGTGATGAATAGCCAAACCCACATCCCTAGACCCCCTACGAGAGCGACAATCAACCCTACCAATTCTAGAGTTAGGAGAGCCGGACTCGACTTCTCGAGATGGTCTCCCACTGGACTCTAGAACCCGGTTACTTGTGCTCCCCGCCTTGGGTCTATCCTAATGCGAAAAAGTAAATAATATACATCAATGGTGACATCATCCTCAACCCGAAAGTGTCCCAATAAAAGAATATTACATACAAGTTTTTACATGAATGAAAATGAAAAACTCTCATCTCACGCAAAAACCCCCGGCTATTCAAACACTACGATCCAATATAATATATCACAGCAACACATAACATCACATGTCATCAACATAAGTAAATATGCGTATCCCAATTGTCGTTGACGTATAGCAACGAAACCGGCGATACACCACATATTATATTTACGGTCGCAGAAAGAAAGTGAAAACTACAATAATTGGAATCCGCAACCACCTTAGACATCATAAACCCGAAATATCACATACTCCGAATTTCATGCCTAACAACATAAACCCGGCATTTTAGTCTCAAATTGAAAACACTTTTCAATAACCAGTCGGGCAATTCAACAAGATTCCCAACAGATGATCGAATACTCATCGGAAACATTAGTAGACGGCCGCACCCCCGATGCCGTCGACGAAGTGCACTTAGGCGGAACACCGCAGCCGCGAGCATCCGAACAGATGCTTTTGGCTACGGGGTTCTCCTACAATCACTTGGTCGGGGCTATGGGGCGTCACTATCTAGTAGTGTTACCCGGCGAGTGTTCGCATACTATACGAGATTGCGACGAAGTTTTGATCCGAATCAAAACCCCGCGGCAACCGATCAAGTGAAACTAAATTGCTAGATTTACAAAAAACTAACTAGTTTTCACAAAACTAATTATTGTGGATTCCAAAAAGTGTATCACAAATCACAGATATCTAGACGATGTTAAACATTTCGATCGATTTATCAAACACCCAAAATTCCCAAAGATCTCAACACTTGAGTCACAGTTAAAAATACCCAGACAGCGCCTCAAGTACCTACGGACCTACATAAGAAAGCAAACTCCCTGCCTCACCAACGGCGCCGCGGAACCGCCGCCAAAACCATGTTTTGGCCCCACTTCCGCAGTCGTTTGGTTGAGTTGGGCCGTCATTTTTCTTGTGAGTCCATAGAAAACCCTGCACTATTTTCTGAATATTTTTATTTGGAAAAATAACAGCTTTTGAAAAAAAATTCCAGAGAGTGGGAAATCCAAGTTTCGAAAAGTCGATCGAACAATTTTAACTTCGCCTAGACCACTCCTAATGCTCCAGCTTGTCTCTGATACCACTGCTGGGTTCGCTTAGCACCCCGACACGGTTTCGGTAAGCATTAAGTATGCTATTTAAAAAAATCTAGGATACCGAGCGAGCCCGAACCAAGGATCTAACTAGAGAATAAGGGTTTTTAAAACATGTAAACAACTTTACACTAAGTGATATAGGAATACAACCTTTGTAGACCGGTCCTTCACTTCTAGAGCTCTGTGTAGTAGTCCCTTTGCTCTAAGTAGTGGTGTCCCGAACTCTCCTTAGGCTCCACTAGGCGAAAGGAACGAGTTTGCTCAAAGGTTTTCGAGGCCGAAGATGATCTACGTCGAGAATCTCTAACTCAAGCTACCACTTCACTAATTGGGAATTAGTGAAGCAAACAATCTATACTAAATGGCTAGTTTGGTATAGATTGATGAAGTAGGAATTTTGCTCACTTTAGATTTAATTTTCTCTTTTTCTTTTTCTTCTCACAAGAAAGCTAGAAAGCAATGAAGGAGATGAAGAAGTGATTAAGTGATGAACCATGGGTGAGAAAATATCTCATATAACTCATGTAGAGACTAAATCATGGCTAAAGATAATGGCTAGGTTAATAAATATCTAGAGTAAAACAAAATTAGTGGACTAAGTCAATATTTCCACAAGCTTCTCCAAGCATCTTAAATCATGGCTTTTTCCACCTAATTTTGTTTTATCCCTTAATAATTAATCATCCAATTTATCTTTAGTTAAGTATGAGTCTCATACACCCAAGTCCAATGTATCATCTAGCATGAAACATAAATAAATACATTAATATATATCACATATATATTTGTATGTATTTTGAGAAAACATTTTCTTAAGTGAGCTAATATTAGTTAATGTATATTAATATATCAAATATATAATTATACATTAAATTATTAAATCAACACATGATTTAATAACCCGGCTGTATCGCATACAACCGACTAATATCATTTAATAAATTATTGAATCAAAACTTGATTCAATAATCCTGTTATATCACATATAACCTATATCGCGAGATTAGAATACGGTATCACATACACGTATTAATCTCGGTCCCAAACATATGACATATGTTCCCTACTTCGTTTCGCATGAGCAAGGAAACCTCTGTGTAGGACTCTAAAGACTTGTCAATATGCCGGCAGTAGGTGATAATCATATCAGTCACCCACAAGCCGTCAGCGGTACTAGTTGGACGTAACGGCTATCCGGGTATTGAGCGATCAGAAGATAAACAAGCAAGCTTGTTCATACTCCCGTGAATCCAACAGTAACACTATCGTACAGTCCGGTCTCTTCGTCTGATATGTCGCATATTGAGTATGGGGATGGTAAATGTCAGACCCCAATAACTTGATAAGTCATACCGATGTGAGGCTCATAACGGGTCGAGAAACTACTGATAACACTTACCAGTAAATCTCTGTATCAGCCCTGGCCAGGGACTTCCTGTTATGGCCAATCGAGTATAGCACAACATCAACCCCAATACCGGGAGAGACGAATCCCCTCCTATCGCTCATTGCCTCCATGTGACTCGGGACTGTACCCAAAAACCACCGTTTTGAACGCTCTCTTGAACGTGGTAAGGTGGAAATCAAAGGACAGTGGGAATCACACAAGACTCTATGACGATCTCGGGTCTACAGACTAACCTGTACCAGTGTCAATAGAGAACTGCTATCTGACGTTAGGTATAATACCATCTAGGAGTTCTCGGCGAGTCCTGTTCGGTGTACCCATTCTCCAATGAGCACCTATATACAATCTTTGATGTCAAACACCAATGGATGTGGGATCATCCATCGCCCCATACAGGGTCAAGAAACGTACACACTAGTCTACTCTGGAATATCGATGCCCAGTCTCGATACTCCCACGACTAGGAACAATTAAAGGATGAACTTTTGGACTACCCTGGCCCCACTAGTATGATCTGCATCATAATCCTGGTAGTTAAGTACACATCCTAAGGACTTTACTAACATGTGAGAGCAAGATAGTATCACAATACTGGTCAACATGTTAAGATAAAGAGTAACTAGATAGCATTCTATCATGTCGAGCAAGAAAGTCCTCCATATAAATGTCCAAGCATCCATTATAATATTCAATCATGTACAATAATGGCCTCTAGGGCATACATACAACTAACAGAAAGCTGCTCAGCGGCCTCCAGAGGAGGGCTTTTGATCTTTAGCATAGATAGGTAGGAAGCTACCCGCTAGGGATGGACCGAGCAGGGAAGCTACTCGGTTGCCTCGTAAGGAAGGCTTTAGATCCACAGGGTTTTTGGGTAGGAAGCTACCCGCTTGTGGATGAGCCGAGCAGGAAGCTACTCGGCCTCCTCGTAATGAGGGCTTTTGATCCTTAACGTAGATGGGTAGGAAGCTACCCGGTAGGAATGGTCCGAGCAGGAAATTACTCGGTGGCCTCGAGAGGAGGGCTTTTAGATCCTTAGCGTAGATGGGTAGGAAGCTACCCGCTAGGGATGGGCCAGCAGGAAATTGCTCGGCGGCCTTGTGTTGAGGGCTTCGATCCACCGCGTTGATGGGCAAGAAGCTACCCACTGCGGATGGACCGAGCAGAAAGCTGCTCGGTGGCCTCGAGAGGAGGGTTTTAGATCCTTAGCGTAGATGGGTAGGAAGCTACCCGCTAGGGATGGACCAGGCATGGATGCTGCTCGGTGGTCTCATGAGGAGGGCTTTAGACCCTTAGCGTAGATGGGTAGGAAGATACCCACTAGGGATGGACCGGGCAAGGAAGCTGCTCGGTCGCCTCGTGAGAAGGACTTTAGATCCACATCGCTGTTGGGCAGGAAGCTACCCGCTTGTGGATTAGCCGAGCAGGAAGCTAATCGGATGCCTCGTGATGAGGGCTTTTGATCTTTAGCATGGATGGGTAGGAAACTACCCTCTAGGGATGGTCCTGGCAATGAAGCTGCTCGGTGGTCTCGAGAGGAGGGCTTTAGATCCACAGCGTTGTTAGGCAGGAAACTATCCACTTGTGGATGAGCCGAGCAGGAAGCTCTTTTTATCCCCTCAATATATTTTACACAATTTTTAAAATAAATCTAGGGGTCTCGGAACCGAGAAAAGAAACAAGAGTTGTGCAAAAGGTCTCCTTCATGAGAGGACCTAGGTCAGGAGATTTAATTCAATATCAATAAAAATTACATTGTTTCAAAAGAAGGACACATTTTTTTTTATTTATACAACTTAAGCTTTTCAGCGTTGTTGGGCCGGGGACGACGCCCCTCCGGCTTCCCGAACTTGATTCGAGGTAACGGCCATGATGTGGCTGATCGTTAATTCCCCGGGTGCGATCGGGTCTCTTTGTTCTCGTTCCGCTTGCCGTTTGTCCCTTAGGTACTTCGCCAACTGGCCAGAGCGGATCAACTCCTCAATATAGTCGCGGAGTTGCTTGCAGTTCTCGGTCGGATGCCTTTGCGTCCTATGGAAGACACAGTAAGGGCCACGGAGACGTTTTCCCGCCCTCTGGGTAACTGGCGGGAGCTTAAAGAACCTTTCGCCCTTCGCTTCCTCCAACAGCTCGGTCTGAGAGTTGTTAAGAGGAGTGTACTCCTGGAACTTCGGGGAGTAAGGTTTTGGTTGGTCGATCCTCTTTTTCTCTTCTCTGCCCCTTTTCTTTTGGTCGGCTTGGTCGCCTCTAGGCAGATTTGCGTTCACCTCCAATTCGAGTTGGATCTCCCGCTCGGTCCAAGCTTTTACTTCGGCCATGGTCTTAGGTTGCGCTAATGCAAAAGAGTGGAGCCACTCTTTGTGCCTAAGAGTCGACCTTAGTGCGGTGATAACCGTCTCATCGTGGTTCTCGGGGACCTCGAGGAGAGCATTGTAGAAGCGAGTGGCATATCCCTTAAAGGATTCTTTGTCCCCGCTCTTTATGGTGAAGTGGTAATCGGCCGTCTTCTTCTATCGTCTATTCCCAACGAAGTGACTGAGGAACTGGGTGGCCAGCTCATCAAAGGTCGAGATGGAGCATGGCGTGAGTCCTCGGAACCAATCCCGGCCAGCCCGGATGGTGGTGGTGGGGAAAGCTCGGCATTGAGCCGCGTCCGAGTTATCTTGGAAGCTCATGCCCGCTGTAAATGCATCCAAGTGATCTTTTAGGTTGGACCTTCCGTTAAAGAGCGCCACCTTGGGCGGCTTGTTCTTGGATGAGACACGTTCGGCCAGCAATTCCTCGGTGAAGGGCTTCATCAGAGATTCCGCGGAATACCTAGCCCTTTCGCTGGACGGATGGTCGTCTCGCCGTATGCCCTCGATCTCATTTTCGAGGGCATCGAGTCGATGGTGGTAATCTGAGGATTCAGCACAGTCGGAGTGATGACTGTCCCCGCTCCTGGTCTGCACGATGGTGCAGTTCCGATTCTGCTCTATCAAATTCCTCAGGTCCTCGGGCGAGGCCCTTCTCGAGTAGTCCCGGCGCTCGTTGTTTGCGCCGACCCGACGAGCGTGGGGGTGTCGGTCATGCCTGGAAGCAGACGAGCTGACCGACACCTCCTCAGGGGGAGAGAACGCGTGGCGGGCGTCGGAGCGATGGCCCAATCTTCCCAGAGATTGGGGCGTGGAGCTGTCCGGCGCCTAATGAGTCATGGAATCAATCGCCGCATGCAGTTCATGGTGGCCGGAGTCGGCATGCCGGCACTCGATGACGCTGGGACAGGCACAAGTGAGATCGAGGGCTTGAGCGTGCCCATCTGTCCTTCTGCGGACGTCGTTATCCCGGGAAGGCGAAACGACGGTCTGGCGGGTAGGGCCCGCCGCTTGAACGCAGACGAGAGCGTCCACCAGCGATTTTAGTATGTCTATCCGAGCTGATAGGACGTTGATCACGTTAGGAGGGAGAGACGAGCCGCTCTAGCCTCCGTTGTGGCGGGTCGTATTCGGATCGGCGCGGTTGTCGCTCGCCATTGGATCGTGTTAGTTATATATATGCCCTAGAGGCCATTATTATACATGTGATGTATATTATAGTGGATGCTTGGACATATATAGGAAGGACTTTCTTGCTCGACATGATAGTATGTTATATGGTTGCTCTTTATCTTAACATGTACACTTATTGTCTATTTATTACATGTTGATAAAGCCCTTAGGTTGAGTACTTGACTACCGGGATTATGGTACAGATCATACTAGTGGGGCAGAGGTAGTCGATAAGTACATCTTTCAAATGTTCCTATTCGTGGGAGTATCGAGACGGGGCATCGATATTCCAGAGTAAACTAGCGTATACGCTTCTCGACCCATATGATGGGCGATGGATGATCCCATATCCATTGGTGTTTGACATCAGAGATGGTATACGGGTGCTCAGTGAAGACTGGGTACACTGAACGGACTCGCCGAGAACTCCTAGATGGTATTATATCGTCAGATAGAAGTTCTCTGGTGACACTGGTACAAGTTAGTCTGTCGACCCGAGATCGTCATAGAGTCTTGTGTGATTCCCACACAAGAGAAATTTTCCAAGTGAAGGACCGGTCTACTGATTAGATTCGCAGAAATATGAGCAGGCTTGCTTGTTGATCTTCTGATCGCTCAATACTCGGGTGGCCGTTACGTTTAGCAGACCGCTTGCGGCTTGTGGGTGACTGATATGATCACCACCTACTGCCGGCGTATTGACGAGTCTTTAGAGTCCTACACATAGGTTTCCTGGCTCAGGCAAAACGAAGTATGAACACATATGTGATATATGCGGGACCGAGATTAATACGTGTATGTGATACCGTATTCTATTCTCGCGATATGTGATATCGGTCGATTATATGTGATATAGCCGGGTTATCGAATCAAGTGTTGATTCGATAAGTTGATACATATGATATTAGTCGGTTATATATGATATAGCCGGATTATTAAATCAAAAGTTGATTTAATAATTTAATGTATAATTATATCTATGATATATTAATTTACATTAACTAATATTAGCTCACTTAAGCATTTATTTTTCTCACTTGTGTGTGTACACTTAATATATGTGTGATATATATTATTGTGTCATGCTTGTTGCTACATGCTACATGGGTGTATGAGACTCACACCATACTTAACATAATGAGGGGTTTTATTTATTTAAAGTAAATTAAAATTGGATAGAAATTACTCACATGGTTGAAGCTTGTGGAAGCTTGTGGAACATTGACTAAGTCTACTAATTTTGTTTTACTTAACATATTTATTAACTCAAACATTATGATTAGCCATGATTTAGTTTCTACAAGGGTTAATATATGATATTAACTCATCCATGATTGCCATTCTATACTTGACCTTTTCCATGGTTGCTTTTCTTCATCTCCTTCCTCAAGCTCTTTAGCTTTTTGGGAGGTGAAGAAAATGAGTGAGAAAATAATTTCTAAAGTGAGAAAAATTCCTACTTCATCAATCTCTTCTAGACTAGCCATTTAGATTGGGTTGTTTCTTCACTAGTTTATCATTTAGTGAAGAGTTAGCTTGGGTTAGTGTCTCCTCGACGTAGACCATTTTCGGCCTCGAAGACTTCAAGCAAGCTTGTTCATTTCACCTTGTGGATTCTTACTAGAGTCCGGGAGATCACTACTTTGAGCGAATGGCCTACTACACGGAGCTTATGAAGTGAAGGACCGGTCTACAAAGGTTGTATTCCTTGTTCACTTAGATGTAAAGATATTTAAATTCTTATTTCGTCTAATTCTCTAGTTAATATTCTAGGTTAGGGTTCTTTAGCGTGCCAATTTTTTTAAAACCGCATGGTCGATGCCTCCCGAAACCCAGCGGCGACCCTAGGGAACCCTGCAGATCGATGGTGGAAGATCAGCTTTAGTGGTTGTTCCCGCCAAAAATTTCTGCGCAAAGAGCCTAAGGTATCAAATGGCAGCGATATGCTTAAAAAAATGCGAACCAGTATTTTCCGGGCAGTATTTTGACAAAACCCCAAATGAGAAACAGCTAAATTCTGATGGTATCGAAAGCGTCTCAAAAAATCCTTCGATTTGATATATTATGGGCCTCATAATTTATCCGGGATCAAAAGTTATGAGGCATCACGTGCCCACATGTGACCGGGCATCACGTGCCCACACGTGACCATTTACAGGCAAAGCCTGTAGGCACTGAATAAAATAAATAATTTAATAGGGTCACGTGCCATCACATGATAGGCCTTTGAAAACCCACTGAATAAAATTAAAAGTGCAATCAGGAATACCCCAATGGGGGATCACGTGTCCATATGTGATCAAAGGTCACGTGCAGACACGTGATGGGTTCTTAGGCTCTTTAACTAATAGAATTAAATTCTAATCAACAGGAGTCACGTGCCCACACGTGATGGGTCTCTTAAACTCACTAAAAAGGGATTAAAAATCATAATAAAACAGCAGGGAACACCCCAATGGGGCATCACGTTCCCACACGTGACCAACAGTCACGTGCAGACACGTGATGGGTTCCTAAGCTCTTAAATAATAGAATTAAATTCTAATCAAATAATCAATCAATGGAGTCATATGCCAACACGTGATGGACCTTTTAAACCCACTAAAAAGAATTAAAGGTATAATAAAATAACAAAGAAAAACCCCAATAGGGCATCACGTGCTCACACGTGACCAAGGGTCACGTGCTGACACGTGATAATTCCTAAGTTCTTTAAAACAATAGAATTAAATTCTGGTCAAATGCTTAATCGATGGGGTTACGTGTCAACACGTGATGGGATCCTATGATCACTGAAATAAAAGAATCAAATTCTAATTAAAGGAAATCAAAAACACTAACTGGAAAAATATTTCTTTAAATCTTTCCAAACAAAAAAGATGGTGTTCTGTAAAATGGAGCACCGTTGGATGAAAAATCCAATGGTGATTAAAAATCACCAATTTATGGAAAGATTTTAGACAAGGAAAGATTTCCCTAAATTTCACCAAAAATAACAAACAGAATATCTTTTGGATTAAAAATCCAATGGTGAATAAAATTCACTTAGTGATCTAAAAGATCACATTAAAAATCCAATGGTGAATAAAATTCACTGGTGAATAAAATTCACTGGTGAATAAAATTAACTCTTCTGCACAAAAGAACTTAGTTCTTCCTCTGGTTGTAGATCTGCAGAAGCAAATCTCCCCATAAGTTGAGAATTTAATTCTCATCGGGTTGAGATCCTGCCATGCAGATCCAAAACTTAGAAGGGGAATTGAGTTTAGAGAATTTAATTCTCCCAAAACAAAATTAGGGTTTAACCCTATATGAGAATTTAATTCTCCCAAACTCACAGGAATTTAATTCCTTCAAGATGAAACTAGAGTTTAACCCTATATGAGAATTTAATTCTCCTAAAATTACAGGAATTTAATTCCTTCAAGATGGACAGAACTAGGGTTTAACCCTAATTGAGAATTTAATTCTCTTGAATTTACAGGAATTTAATTCCTCTTAACATGAAATTAGGGTTTCACCTTATACAAGAATTTAATTCTTTTACGTATATGAGAATTTAATTCCTCTAAAAATAAATTAGGGTTTAACCTTACTTAAGAATTTAATTCTTTTACATATATAGGAATTTAATTCCTCCAAAATCATAATTAGGGTTTAACCCTATAGAGAATTCAATTCTTAAAAATAAGGAGACTTAAAAGATCTCTGTGCATGAAAAGAACTGAGGTCACGTGTCCCCACGTGACTCCTGAAAAGATCCCTAAAAATAAAAAGGAAAAAGCTCTGAGGCAACGCCTCACGTGCTCCCACGTGACCTACAAAACACAGAAAGAAAAAGCAAAGGAAATATAAGCTTTATGCGCTCTCACGTGTCCCCACGTGACCCCTTAGCAGATGCGTTAACAATTAGTGCATAAATGTCCATCACGTGCCAACACGTGATGCTCAAAATAAAAGTAAAAAGCGTTTAACACTTATTTGCAGAGCGAAGTAAAAAAGGGATTCGGTCCCATCTTTGGGCGCCCTCACGTGACCCCTAATAAACACTTTAATAATCAATACATGGATACCCATCACGTGCCAACACGTGATGGCCAGAAAACCAAAAGTGTTTAACACTTATTTGAATGTGCTGGAAAGAAAGGAAATCTGGCCCCATCTTCACGTGCTCATACGTGATGGCCTGAAAGCTAAGTGTTTAACACTTTTTTGCAGATTTGAGAATAAAATAAAGGAGGTCTGGCCCCATCTCAGGCGCCTCACGTGACCCCACGTGACCACCCCATTTTTAGTGTTTAACACTATTTTGAGCATTTTGTCCCCAGTGTTTAACGCTGTTTTAAAAACATCACGTGGGGACACGTGACCGCCAGATGTCCTCTAGTGTTTAACACTATTTCAAAACCAACCTAGCCCAAATTGGCTAAGTTTTTCCAGAGGCAAGACTCCCCTTTGACTGAACTTCAAATATATCCTTGTTTTCCAAACTTGATCATTTCATATGACATTCAAAGAAAACTCCAGAGCCATGATGAATGGTCAATGCCTAATAAAAGACAAAATGTTGTCAGATCCTCAAACCCTTGTTTAGCATTGCTAAATAATAGGGGCTGAACCCAGGCAAAGTCTAATGGTCCAATAAAGGGCAATTACTTCAAACTTAATTGGACTTATCCCAAGTTGGCCATATGTCCTCAATTCAGATTTAACTGAGCCTTTGTGCTCATAATCTAATTAATTGATCTTAGTTCTAAATTAGACAATAGATCGCCCAATCCACTTCGGTTCAAGGGTACATCTCTTCACTCCTCTGATATTTGTCGTTGTAATCCTTCAACGTCTTCAGAGAGGTGTCGGGTCCCGACAACCATACATTTCATAGACTATGATGTCCTTAACCTTGACTGTGAGGTCTTTAAACTCATGGACTATGATGTCCTTAACCTTGACTGTGAGGTCTTTAAACTCACGGACTATGATGTCCTTAACCTCGACCGTGATGTCTTTAAACTAACAATGGACCACTATGTCCTTAAACTGGTAATCGACCGCAATGTCCCTAAACTAAACAATAGAGTTCAAATACTCTTTTGTTGGATCTAAATGATCCTGTTAAGTCGATCTTAGTCTAAAATTAGACTAACGTGTCCTTAACAAACGTTGAGTTGATCTTAGTCTAAAAATTAGACTAACGTATCATTAAAGAACGTTTAAGTTGATCTTAGTCTCAAATGAGACTAACGTATCCTTAAACCCAAACCCCCAAACCCAAATCTAAGAAAATACGGATTTGGACTAATCCACATCCTACGGGCGACAACATAAATTAGTCTCCGTATACAATCCACGGGCAACAAAAAAAAACTTACACGATACGAAGTGACCATCTGGGGAAGGAGAAAGTGGTTACCGCGATGCGGTAGCGTAATTAACTGCAGGGGCTTGCACCTGCAGGGAAGAGCGTCCCCACAATCAAAAACCTCTCAAATGAGGGGGAATCTGACAAAGTCTGCTACATCGGCCGCATCCGTCTAAACCTCCGATACACGGTGCCATAAATCAACTTGGAATCTTAGGAGAGGTGGACGGATAGCACCAATTAGCATCTGCCCCGAAATTCAGGCAGGACGTTTATCGCGTCTTCCCGCGTCTTTCAGCGGAGAACAGATTCTGGCACGCCCGGTGGGACCTTTTCCTCTTTCCACTCCACACTTCGTGTATCGTGTTCGCAAACGAATCGCGGTTTGCTATGGTTGCCTGTGGATTCGAGGTACTTAGATTTGGTGTCTTACTCCGTGCAGAAAAAAGAAGATCAATGGCTTCAAACTGCACTAACTGCAACTGCAACTCTCACTCCGTCCCGTCCGGAGGAGTGACTTACGGGCCCCATGCAGCCTCTATCTTCGCCATGCCAGTGGAACAGGTGACTCAGGCCACCACTGGACTATTCTTCGGGACCATGCTCCCGCCAACGAGCTTCAGCGCTCCTGTACCATCGCAAGAAGCTCCGAAGAAGTCGTTCTTTGATCGGCTTGCAACTACTGCGTCCCCTCTCAACGGGTCGCCCAAATTCAGTGCCTCGGTTTTCAATAGACTCGGCCAAAGCTCCAACGGGCCCATGAAGAAGCCCACAATACCAGAAGGTGTTGTTCCTAAGCGGATAGCCATTCCTGCTCCTGAAGTCGTCAAGGCGGCTTCTCTTGCCAAAGGGCCGGTATTCACAAGACTGACTGTTTCAGCTCCTGTTCCGGGCGAGATCATCAAGGTTACTTCCCCTGCTCGGAAGTCTGCCTTCGATAGGTTGGATATCCCCACTCTGCGGACATCATTCTTCAATAGGCTGACAATGACAACATCTGACCAACACATGGGGCATGATGATGTCACCCCTACAGCTGAGATAATCCCAACGGCTCGACACGCTCGACGTCGCCACTGGCGCTGAGTAAGGAAAGTTGGGGGCCACTCCCCCTCTGGGCTAACTCCACCAGCCCCAGCGATGGAAGTCAATGCTGCTGTTCCAACCGGGAACAACTTTGAATTGCTGAACAAGGTGCGCAGGAACTCTCCTACCGCCGTACTGAAAAGATCCCCTCTATCCGTGGAGGATGCACCGAAGGAGAAACCGGAATAGCCCCCTCAGCGGCTGTCCTAAAAAATTTACAAAGTCTGGAGACAGGTTCAGGACTCAGTAATTGATCAAAATTACTCTCGCCGGCAGGAAAAGGTGAAGGTTCAGCAAGAAAAGAACCGTCCTCTCAAACCACAAAGGACGACAACCACCTGGGTGCCCACTGCAACGGTCCCCTCAACGTCAACTGCTTAGAAGATGAGAAGGCCGGAGAAACTCCCTGAGTCTACGACGAATCGCAAGACCATTGAACCCAAACGCCCCAAGGCTGGGGGCATGGTGGTCCACACTGTTTATATGGCATCCGGAAAAGAGGATAGTCGTATCTCCACAGGTCATCGACCGCTTACGCGATCAGTGACTAAGGCTCAGGAGCAACAACAACAAAAGCTCCAAGAGATGCTAACAGCCATGGCCGCACTCACGGGACCAAAAGAAAGACCGGAGGCGTCATCAGAGCAGCGTCATGAACAAGAAACTGATGCTGACTTCCTCCGCAGAGTCCTCGAAAAGAAGGACAGAGAAGCAGCGGAACAAGCGGCCAACATAAAACAGATGGCCCTTCTATTCCAAGATATGGTGGGTATGATGTTACAGCCGGAACCTCCAGCCGAAGACCCTCCGATCATTATTGAAGATGACAAAGGAGAGACATTGGACCCTCCTCCGGCTTTTTCAGCAGCCAAGGAGGAAACCATTTCCAAGGCCGCTCTGGATGACTACATAGCTCAGCAAATACGAGCTCACCAGGCGAATGAAGCGGCCGACCAAGTCGTTAAAACTGGGCGACCATATCCAGGTTGGTACGACCAGATAAAGTACCCGCCGGGATACAAAATCCCTAAATTCCATGTATATAAGGGAACGGGGAACCCACACTAGCATGTTGCTCAATTCAGAGCCTTGTACAGTAATACTGGGGGTGACGATAAACTTTTGCTCCGTCAATTCGTCGGCAGCTTGTCGGAGATGGCGTTCGAATGGTATTCAGAGCTTCCAAACGATTCTGTCAAAACCTTTGCGGAAATGGAGCTACTATTCACCCAGCGTTTCGCGAGTGCTAGTGAACGCACCCCAATAACGACATTGATCAATGCAAGGGTAAAACCTGGAGAAACATAGGTTCAGTACGCGATACGGTGGCAGAATCTATGGTCAAAGTGCGAGCAGCGCATTGAAGAAGCGCCTGCGGTTGGCATGTTTGTGGGTACTCTCGACCCTCAGGCGACTATTTCCCAATTCATGATGTTTTTCAAGCTAACCACATTCCAGGCCTTGATTGACAAGCTAGCCCAAATGGACCAGATGGGCCATGGGCCTTCCTCTTCAAAGATGGAGCCTTGGAATGAAAAGGGCAAAGGGAAAGCATCCTTCGTCGCCAACGCTCAACAACAACCGAGTGGCCCGAGACCGGTTGTTCGCCAAAGCAACAAGCGCCTATCCCTCGAGGAGAGACTCGGACGTCCTTACTCGTTTCCCCGGGATAAAACGAGGAGACTGTTCGAGCTGGCAATACGCAACAGACTAATCAATCTACCGGATCCAAAACGTCCGTTGCAGCCAGGCGATGTCAACAATCCTAATTACTGCCCTTACCACCAAGTAATAAGCCATCCAATCGAAGATTGCTTCGTCTTCAAAGGCTGGATTGAGGACCAATACCAACAAGGCAAGTTCGCATTATCCAAAAATTGGAAGGTGAACCCACCACAACCTCACGCCCCTAAAAAGGTGGACATGCCGGGGGCATCGTGCTCATTCATAGAGAAAACCCCTTGGACCGAAAAGTCCGTAAACTAGAAACTCGCCTCAAATATGGCAACGATGGACCGCAATGTCCTAAAACTTGCAAATGACCGAAATGTCGTTAAACTACTACCAACCCGCGGCATCCTCAGGCTGACGTGGTTAAAAATAAAGAAAAAAAACGGTTCGTCCATAAGCAAGATGGGCACGTATGAAAACCTGAAAGGGCTCCGTGAGTAAAAACAGCAGGACTACCGATGATGTTTGTGAAAACCCGAAAGGGCGCAAACTCGTAAAAAAATATTTAAAAAATGAAAAAAACGGTACGTCCATAAGCAAGATGGGCACGGATGAAAACCCGAAAGGGCTCCGTGAGTAAAAACAGCAGGGCTACCGGCGAGTTTTGTGAAAACCCGAAAGGGCGCAATCTCGTTAAAAGACACTTGCAAGGTCCTCTCGACCTTGTGAGGAGAAACTACCTGCGTGAGATCCTTACGACTCACAAGGGAGCAATACACTTAGGGATCCCTACAATTCCTAAGGAGAAAACACACTCACGAGATCCTCACGACTCGTAAGAAGAATTCCCTTTTGAGACCCTCACGGCTCATAGGATTCAAAAGTCTTAAGCTACAGGGATCTGAACCTGTTCTTAAGAAGCCACCATAATCTCCCTTTTTCCCTACAAGCGATTCAATATTGACCCTTGTATACAATCCACGGGCACGAATGAACATTTCCCTAACAGAGTCCCACCAGCGACTAGGGATATGCTCACACGGTGAACATACACTTGTAGGTCCTCTCGACTTGCAAGGAGAAAACAATATTGTAAGATGCTTACGACTTATAAGAGAATACACACTTAGGAATCCTCACGATTCCTAAGGAGAAAACACACCTACGATATCCTCACGACTCTTAGGGAGAAACACCTTTATGAGACCCTTACGGCTCATGAAGTCAAAAGCCTTAGTCGACGGGATCCTAACCCTGTTTGCTAAGCCACCTTTGTTCGACATCGACAGAGGCAAATGATGATTCGCTCCTGGCAATATCTCAGTTGTAGCGATGCTGATGCCTAAATCGGTATCAAATTCCAAGTCCTTTCATGGCAAATGATGATTCGCTCCTGGCAATATTCCAGTCGCAGCGATGCTGATGCTGAGATTGGCACCAGATTCCAAGTTCCACACTCGCGATAAAAAAATCAGCGAGCCAAAAATGCATATGAAATAGCCGAAATGATGGGGGAACTTGCAACGAAATCAGGAAGTAAAAATGTATGCATACAAAAACAGCCGAAATGATTGGGCAACTCGCAATAAAAAGCAGCGAGTAAAAAGAAAAATAGCCGAAATGATTGGGCACCGCAAAAAATAGCCGAAATGATTGGGCAATCGCGGTTTTCGCGATATAAAAAGCTGAAATGATAGAGCATCGCGAAAAAAAATGATGAAAGAATGAAACTTTTTGCCCTACAGGTGAGATCACATCGATCCCTGTATACAATCTAGGGGCACAAACAAAGAGGGAACCATACCTTCCCGACATGCTCCATCAGAAAGCGAAGCCAAATCTCGACGGTTCATAGACAACCTCGACATTTATCGTAATATTGCAGACACAATGTCAACAAATGATGCAAAGGAAGATCCCTAGCTTCAGGGTCTCGACGTCAACATCGACAACTTAGAGATCACCAACGGCGTTTCTCCTCACTCCAACCAGATGCAGACGTGACGTCAACAACCGACCTCAGAGTCGCAACGAAACAGAACCATGGCAAAGTCCCTAGTTCCAAATCTCAATGGCCACATCTACAGCCTGGAGACCAACAACGGTGGGCCTCCTCATTCCAGCAGGACACAGATGTTACACCATCAAACGGAGCCACGGCATAGTCCCTAGTTCCGTATCTCGACGGTTCACAGACAACTTAGAGACCATCTCAGCATTCGTCTCGTTACACCAGACACAATGTCAACAACGGCATTCCTTCGCAGTCCAGCAGGAATCAGATACAACGTCAATGAAAGACCTCATGGTCGAAACAAAGCTGAGTGACGGCAAAATCCTAACTCCATCTCAGCATTCGTCTCGTTACACCAGACGCAATGTCAACAACGGCGTTCCTTCGCAGTCCTGCAGGATGCAGATGCAACGTCAATGAAAGACCTCACGGTCGAAACAAAGCGAAGTGACGGCAAAATCCCAACTCCACCTCAGCATTCGTCTCGTTACACTAGATGCAATGTCAACAACGGCGTTCCTTCGCAGTCCAGCAGGATGCAGACACAACGTCAACGAAGGACCTCACGGTCGAAACAAAGCGGAGCAACGGCAAAATCCCAGCTCCACCTCAGCATTTGTCTCGATACAGCAGACGAGATGTCATTACAGCGTCCTTCCTCCAACAGGATTCGGACACGACAAAGAAAACGAAGCGAAGGCCAAATTCCTAGCTTCAGGGTCTTGACGGCAACTCATATAAAACCTGAAAGACCATCGGAGATCATCCCACATCAGCGCGGAGTGGTCACCACATCGACATTCGTCTCGATACAACATACGAGATGTCACTACAGCGTCCTTCCTCCAATAGGATTCGGACACGCCAAAGCAAACGAAGCGAAGGCCAAATTCCTAGCTTCAGGGTCTTGACGGCAACTCATATAAAACTTGAAAGACTACCGGAGATCATCCCACATCAGCGCAGAGTGGTCACCACCTCGACGTTCGTCTCGATACAACAGACAAGATGTTACTACAGCGTCCTTCCTCCAACAGGATTCGGACACGCCAAAGCAAACGAAGCGAAGGCCAAATTCCTAGATTCAGGGTCTTGACGGCAACTCATATAAAACCTGAAAGACTATCGGAGATCATCCCACATCAGTGCGGAGTGGTCACCACCTCGACATTCGTCTCGATACCGCAGACGAGATGTCACTACAGCGTCCTTCCTCCAACAGGATTTGGACACGCCAAAACAAATGAAGCGAAGGCCAAATTCCTAGCTTCAGGGTCTTGACGGCAACTCATATAAAATCTGAAAGACTATCGGAGATCATCCCACACCAGCGCGGAGTGGTCACCACCTCGACGTTCGTCTCGATACAGCAGACGAGATGTCACACAGTGTTCTTCCTCCAGCAGGATTCAGACGCGACAATCAAACGACGGAGCCACGGAAAAATCCCTAGTTCCAAGCCTCGACGGTTCATCAACAACCTACAGACAACCGCGGCATTCGTCTCGATACAGCAGACGCAATGCCAGCAAACGAAGCGAAGGCCAAATTCCTAGCTTCAGGTTCTTGACGGAAACTCATATAAAACCTGAAAGACTATCGGAGATCATCCCACACCAGCGTGGAGTGGTTATGACTCATCGGGGCTCTCTAAAATGAGCCTAACCTCAAGTAAAAAGCGGCATGGCAAAATTCCTAACGCTTGCTCTTCCGACGGTCAAACTGCCTAGGAGGATTGCTTGAAGACGTCTTGTCCAGCCCCCGAAGGGATCAGAGACACGACAGTCGCAAGGCTGCTCGAACAGCAAGATTTCCTGTAGAGGAATACATCAGCCAACGCGACGGTACGACGGACAAAATCCTAGTACACAGACCCTAACGGACCTTTGTCGTAAAGAGCAGAGGTTAACTGTGACGTTAGGACATCCTTGCGGGAACTTCTCGATTCTTCTTGATTTAATAATTTAATGTATAATTATATATATGATATATTAATTTACATTAACTAATATTAGCTCACTTAAGCATTTCTTTTTCTCACTTGTGTGTGTACACTTAATATATATGTGATATATATTATTGTGTCATGCTTGTTGCTACATGCTACATGGGTGTATAAGACTCACACCATGCTTAACATAATGAGGGGTTTTATTTATTTAAAGTAAATTAAAATTGGATAGAAATTACTCACATGGTTGAAGCTTGTGGAAGCTTGTGGAACATTGACTAAGTCTACTAATTTTGTTTTACTTAACATATTTATTAACTCAACCATTATGATTAGCCATGGTTTAGTCTCTACAAAGGTTAATATATGATATTAACTCATCCATGATTGCCATTCTATACTTGACCTTTTCCATGGTTGCTTTTCTTCATCTCCTTCCTCAAGCTCTCTAGCTTTTTGGGAGGTGAAGAAAATGAGTGAGAAAATAATTTCTAAAGTGAGCAAAATTCCTACTTCATCAATCTCTTCTAGACTAGCCATTTAGATTGGGTTGTTTCTTCACTAGTTCATCATTTAGTGAAGAGGTAGCTTGGGTTAGTGTCTCCTCGACGTAGACCATCTTCGGCCTCGAAGACTTCAAGCAAGCTTGTTCATTTCACCTTGTGGATTCTTACTAGAGTCCGGGAGATCACTACTTTGAGCGAATGGCCTACTACACGGAGCTTATGAAGTGAAGGACCGGTCTACAAAGGTTGTATTCTTTGTTCACTTAGATGTAAAGATATTTACATTCTTGTTTCGTCTAATTCTCTAGTTAATATTCTAGGTTAGGGTTCTTTAGCGTGCCAACTTTTTTTAAACCGCATGGTCGATGCCTCCCGAAACCCAACGGCGACCCTAGGGAACCCTGCAAATCGATGGCGGAAGATCAGCTTTAGTGGTTATTCCCGCCAAAAATTTCTGCGCAAAGAGCCTAAGGTATCAAATGGCAGCGATACGCTTAAGAAAATGCGAACCGAGATTTTTCGGGCTGTATTTTGACAAAATCCCGAATGAGAAATAGCTAAATTCTGATGGTATCGAAAGCGTCTCAAAAAATCCTTTGATTTGATATATTATGGGCCTCATAATTCATCCGGGATCAAAAGTTATGAGGCATCACGTGCCCACACGTGACCGGGCATCACGTGCCCAGGCACTGAATAAAATAAATAATTAAATGGGGTCACGTGCCATCACGTGATAGGCCTTTGAAAACCCACTGAAGAAAATTAAAAGTGCAATCAGGAATACCCCAATGGGGGATCACGTATCCACACGTGACCAAAGGTCACGTGCCGACATGTGATGGGTTCTTGGGCTCTTTAACTAATAGAATTAAATTCTAATCAACAGGAGTCACTTGCCCACACGTGATGGGTCTCTTAAACTCACTAAAAAGGGATTAAAAATCATAATAAAACAGCAGGGAACACCCCAATGGGGCATCACGTGCCCACACGTGACCAACAGTCACGTGCAAACACGTGATGGGTTCCTAAGCTCTTAATTAATAGAATTAAATTCTAATCAAATAATCAATCAATGGAGTCACGTTCCAACACGTTATGGGCCTTTTAAACCCACTAAAAAGAATTAAAGGTATAATAAAATAACAAAGAAAAACCCTAATAGGGCATCACGTGCTCACACGTGACCAAGGGTCGCATGCTGACACGTGATAATTCCTGAGTTCTTTAAAACAACAGAATTAAATTCTGGTCAAATGCTTAATCGAGGGGGTCACGTGTCAACACGTGATGGGATCCTAAGATCTCTGAAATAAAAGAATCAAATTCTAATTAAGGGAAATCAAAAACCCTAACTGGAAAAATATTTCTTTATATCTTTCCAAACAAAAAAGATGGTGTTCTGTAAAATGGAGCACCGTTGGATGAAAAATCCAATGGTGATTAAAAATCACCAATTTATGGAAAGATTTTAGACAAGGAAAGATTTCTTTAAATTTCACCAAAAATAACAAACAAAATATCGTTTGGATTAAAAATCCAATGGTGAATAAAATTAACTGAGTGATCTAAAAGATTACATTAGTTACGAAAAACAAACAAAATCTTTCAATGAAAGATTTACTAAACAAATTGATTCTTTTCTTTGTCCTATAAATAGGAGCCAAGAGGAGAAGAAAAGGGAGAGAGATAGAATTTTGGGATCTTGAAATTTCTAAAGGAAAATAGCAGAGAGAGAAAACAAAGGAGAATTTAATTCTCAACAAAGAAAAACCTAGGTGAGAAAAGAAAGGGGATTAAAACTTCAAAAAAGAGAATTTAATTCTCAAATCTAAGAGTTTAACTCTTCTGCACAAAAGAACTTAGTTCTTCCTCTGGTTGAAGATCTGCATAAGCAAATCTCCACATAAGTTGAGAATTTAATTCTCATCGGGTTGAGATCCTGCCATGCAGATCCAAAACTTAGAAGGGGAATTGAGTTTAGAAAATTTAATTCTCCCAAAACAAAATTAGAGTTTAACCCTATATGAGAATTTAATCCTCCCAAACTCACATGAATTTAATTCCTTCAAGATGAAACTAGAGTTTAACCCTATATGAGAATTTAATTCTCCTAAAATTACAGGAATTTAATTCCTTCAAGATGGACAGAACTAGGGTTTAACCCTAATTGAGAATTTAATTCTCTCAAATTTACAGGAATTTAATTCCTCTTAAAATGAAATTAGGGTTTCACCCTATACAAGAATTTAATTCTTTTACGTATATGGGAATTTAATTCCTCTAAAAAGAAATTAGGGTTTAACCTTACTTAAGAATTTAATTCTTTTACTTATATAGGAATTTAATTCCTCCAAAATCATAATTAGGGTTTAACCCTACAGAGAATTCAATTCTTAAAAATAAGGAGACTTAAAAGATCTCTGTGCATGAAAAGAACTGAGGTCACGTGTCCCCACGTGACCCCTGAAAAGATCCCCAAAAATAAAAAGGAAAAAGCTCTGAGGCAACGCCCCACGTGCTCCCACATGACCTACAAAACACAGAAAGAAAAAGCAAAGGAAATATAAGTTTTGGGCGCTCTCACGTGTCCCCACGTGACCCCTTAGCAGATGCGTTAATAATCAGTGCATAAATGTCCATCACGTGCCAACACGTGATGCTCAAAATAAAAGTAAAAAGTGTTTAACACTTATTTGTAGAGAGAAGTAAAAAAAGGATTCGGTCCTATCTTTGGGCGCCCTCACGTGACCCCTAATAAACACTTTAATAATCAATACATGGATACCCATCACTTGCCAACACGCGATGGCCAGAAAACCAAAAGTGTTTAACACTTATTTGAATATGCTGGAAAGAAAGGAAATCTGGCCCCATCTTCACGTGCTCACACGTGATGGCATGAAAGCTAAGTGTTTAACACTTATTTGCAGATTTGAGAATAAAATAAAGGAGGTCTGGCCCCATCTCAGGCGCCTCACGTGACCCCACGTGACCACCCTATTTTTTAGTGTTTAACTGTTGGAGATAGTGCCCTCAGAGTCAATTATTGGATCGCAGGTACGTGATTGCAATGATTACGGAGGACCTATACCGGTAGGACAATCTTACTCGAGATGATAGTATGCTATCTGGTTTGCCTTTATCAGTCGTGTACATGTTCAGGTGACTGATTACATGTTACACTTTGATAGAGCCCTTAGGATCTTGCTTTACCACCAACTGTATGATGGCGATCATATACGTGAGAGTTGGGTGGTTTATACGCATATCCTTAATTGTGGTCCCTAGTCGTGGGAGTTTTGAGACAGGGCATCGATACTCCGGAGTAGACTAGTGTATACAGTCGAGACCCCGACGAAGGGCGGTGGCCGGTCTCACAAGCCACTGGTGTCAGTTGGATCACCTAAGATGTATACAGGTGCTCATTGCGTTATGAGTACACCGGACAGGACTCGCCGGGAATCTGCTAGTTGGTATTATACATATCGTCAGATAGCAGTTCCCTGGTGACATGTGTACAGGTTAGTTCATCGACCTAAGGTCGTCATTTGTCTCATGTGAGTTCCCACTGTGCTTTGATTTCTACCCTACCACGGCTCAAAGGAGTCGTGCAAACAGGTAGTTTTTGGGTACAGTCCCGATCCACATGGAGGCACGTGAGCGGATCGGCGGGGGATTCGTCTCTCCCGGTATTGGGGACGAGATCGTGCTGTGTCTAGGAGAGCCATTACACAAAGCCCACGGCCGTGGCAGGAGATTTACTGGTAGGTACTCCAGTAGTATCTCAGGGTGTTATTGGGCTACACTCTGACACGACTTATACTGCTATTAGGGGTCTGACGTTACTAGCCCCCTAGGCAGATATGCGATACTCATAGACGAACGGACCGGACTGTATATACATTGTCACTGTTAGGCTCAGTAGGGTTTCCGGATGAGTTCGCTCATCGGCCTCCCTTGAGGTCAGTCCATGGGCAGCCGTTATGCATAGCTAGTGCCGCTGACGGTTTGTGGTTAAACCCACTGCCTGGGTACTGACGAGTCATTAGAGTCCCCCACAGACAGTTTCCCAAGTTCGGGCGAAACGTTGTAGAGGCCGTATGGTTTTATGGCAGGGTTTGGAAAATGCACGTGCGTTTACGCACGTGTTATTTTTTCGGGCAGATGATACTGGTCGGCTTTGGTTTAAACCGGATCCGAGTATTATATTGAGTAGATATAATATCTTTGTCTCAGTTGCATTTGTATTCGGTCGTAATACAAATGCGGGTATATTTATACAGTTACGGGGCTATCCTGAAAGTCGTTTCAGGATCATTTTTTAAAGTTGCCAGTTTCCAGTTTTTTATCAGCCGTATTTAACATTTGGTTGAATACGGATTTTATCTTTTCTTGAGATGAGTGTGGAAGCTTCTAGAAGGTTCTAGAAGTGGTGAGGTGTTTAGTGAGTCATGGTTGCATTTAATGGTTTCATTAATGCTTGATGACTAGGTTAATGATTCATCATTTCATTAAGTGTGTTCACACTTTGTGTTCATACTTGAGATATTTTCTTATTGTCACCTCCCCCTCTCCTACACTCACCCCCCCACCACTATATATGTGGCCGACCCCTTCCCCCTCTCTCTCACTCTCACACTTGATGTTTTATCTGGTAAAAAGATTATGATAGTTTTTGGGGTGTATGGAATTTCACAGCTTATTTCATTCCATCACCCGATTCCCACGACAACATCATTAACCGTTCGTCCATGGCTTTGGATGAAGCGAGACAAAGTATTCCACTCATTCTCTACATCAATCTTGGTTGTCTCTTTTAGCAAACTTGACGACCGAGTTGCCTCGAGTCAGAGGCGGGAGCCCGTTTAAAGAATCGTTGACGTGGTGCCACCTGGACGAGGAGATCGGAGATCGACGAGATCAGAGAAGCCGCAACGGAGCTTGGGATGATGGTTAAAGAACGAAGGACTCGGATCGTTCGGTATAACCTTTCTACACTCTTTACAGTTTGTTAGTTTAGCAATTATGGCAGATCCGGGTTAAAGTATACGATAGCGCCAGTTTAAAAGTTTTTGTTCCGCATTTGGCGTCTGTAGACGGCCGGGGCGCTACCGTAGACTTACAGTGGTATCAGAGCCTCACCATTTTGCTATACTAACTTGTGCTAACGCGTTTAAAATATCGATCGAACCGGATATCGAAAACTGCAAAATCTCCATTCACAGTTTCTGTCGATTTTAAATGAAGTCCTAAAATTATTCTACATATCACAGAAAGTTGTGCAGGGTTTTAGAAGCACACCGACCAAATTTGAGCACGTGATTCCACCAAACTGCCGCGGAATCGCAGCCAAACCCATGGTTTGGCCGCGCATCCGCGGCCATTCTGTTGAATCATTGATCCAAATTTGCACAGTGTCTTCTCTGTTGGAATTTGGGGTTTTTGGTATATATCTTTTGGGCCCAGATTTTGTTACTGTTCACCAGTTGTTCGTGGGGCCCACTTCGTGAAATTTAGTCGATCGAAATTTAAACATGTTAGTTTACAGTGCTTACATTATATCTCCGACCGGAAATGTCATTTGATCGGTAAACCGCGTCTGATTGCTATAGTTCTTTTAGACGGGTTTGCGAACGTGACATTCGCGTTGATGTTCTGTGTTGTGTTGTGATGTTGCGGATTTGTCGTGGTGGATAGCAGTGTGCAATGGTAGTACAGTTTGAGTTTATTTGTACATTTGATATTGTGGGGCGAGCGTCCAACATGTGGACTGCCGTCACTGCCTGTTGTATAATATTCTTTTAGGGCACGACCAGGTTGCGGTCGATGTACCTGTTGTACTATTTTTCATTACTGTACTAGGTTTTGCCCCGCGACAGAGTGCACGGATAGCCGGGTTCTGAGGGGCAACGGGTCCGCATCTCATGGCTTTGAGAGGCAGAGGGGCCTCACTCTAGAATTGGCAGACTATTCCCCGCACTCGTAGGGGGTACAGGTTGACCCAAGGAGGGATGCCTAAGATTACCGGATTCCGTGAAGTGCAGGGTGGTCCATTCACTTTGCTGTAGGGGGCTGCCTCACTTCAGGTTTTGGCGGGTAACTTGCCGCACCCGTAGGGGTCTAGGTTTCATTGCACAGGCTATCCACACGACAGGGGAACGTCGGGTTTCAGCAGCGGCTCTGTGAAACCCGGGGATCCCAGATTATCTGTATTGTTCTGTGATGCTTATTACTTTTATGTAATGTTGCATATTATCACGCCTGGAGCGATTATTGTATATTGGTTTATATACTATTAGATGTTGTATATGTTTTACACCCGCGCTAGTCCAGTCCCCGCTCTATCGTTAGTTAAGTAACCTAACGGGTGATGACGGGACCCAGTGACGAATGCGGATGGCATATACGTACATTTTATTTTCGTTCTTTTCTAGTGTGATTGATTGATGGGACTGCGTTGATTCTAATCAATGCAAAGGAAAACAAACCTGTTTGCAGTTGTTGGAACAATTTTAAAAAGTGTTATTGCAAAGACGTTTCCTTTTGTTTTGCGTAGCGGTATTCAGTGGAATATCCTGCACCTCATTCGACGGGGCAAGGGCCGATATCCCTTCACCGGGACAGACCCCTTGGGCAGAAGTTTGCGTCAGGGTAATGACTTCAATATGGTCAATTACAAGTTGCTTTGCATCGCGGTATTCAGTGGAATATCCTGCACCTCATTCCATGAGGAAAGAGCCGAGATCCCTTCACCGGGAGTGACCTCTTTAGCAAAAGGTTTTCGCCGCTATATTTTAAAAAGCTATCAGGTTCCTTCAGCGATATCAAGTTCGTTACGTTAAAGGTTTTTCGCCAAAAACCAGCCGTAGTCCTCCGTCACTTCTTTTAGGTATTCAGTAGTATTCAAGCTATGTATTTTGACCAACGCCAAGGCATAGTGTTTGGTAGCTGCTGGGTATTCATTTGTTGCATAGATAGATGAGTTGGTTTGGGACAGTCGTTCTGCCATTTTGGCCAACGTCAAGGGCATGTACGGATGGGTTCAAATTGACAAGATAGTGACGGGTAGAACTTGGCATGTGACTTATGACATTTTGACCAACGCCATGGTTATAAGAGCATGGGGCAAAAATCATATCGGGAGTTTCTAAAGAAACTGAAACTTGCCAAGTATGCGCATACCTTCTGGAGTATGAGTAACGTGGATGCATTCCATCACGTTATCATGCGATGAGAGTTGGATCTCGATTCCCACTGATGAGTTGGTTTACTCTTCGGTTGATCCCGATTGATTCTTCTTTTAGGTTTGGAGGAGAATTTGACAGGACAGTGGGAGGTTTCCGGATTAGATAAAGTGATAACCATTCTGATCTAGGTTAGAGTGCACGCAGAGTGTTTCTTTTCTCTCTCTCTTTGGTAGCGACCTTTGACCGACCCTAGACTATGACTCAGTGACCAAGTTGACCGAACCTTCTTAAAATACTGGCTTTTGGATTGTCCGAGTTGCATAAGTCATTGACACTCCTTCTTTTACCCTTTGAATTTCTCAAAACACCCGTATTACTACGGACATCCACTTCCATTGGATATATCCATCGTATGGTTATATACGAACTCGAAGGGACTTCTTCGAGGATGGATCCAGGTTCAGGAGAAATAGAATTGGTTTATTCAGTTGTCTTTTATTATCACCTTCTCTCAGGTTGCGAGGGCTCCTTAGTTTAGGAGAGTACACCTATTACGCTTATTGGATAGTCTTATTCCAAACCATAGGCAGGTGCCGAAAGGTAGGGAATGAAGAAAACCAATTAGCCTAAGTAGGGTGTGCAGAAGGCAATAACTAAAGACAAAATAAAGTGATTAGAAAGAGGGCAAAGTAAGTTGCGACTGTTATTATTCACGACCAAACCGCGTACTTCATCGCCACTCCTATTTTTAAAAGAATAAGGTATTATTCAGTTGTCTTTTATCATCACCTTCTCTCAGTTGCGAGTACTCCTTGGTTTAGGAGGGTACACCTATGATGCTTACTGGATAGTCTTCTTCCAAACCAAAGGCTGGTGCCGAACGGTAAGGAAGGAAGAAAACCATTTAGCCTAACGATGGTGTACAGAAGGTAACGACTAAAGACAAATAAAGGGATTTGGAAAGATGGCAAAGAAATATACAGTTAAAGTCATGAATTGGATTATGGAAGAGGCATTGCTAGGAATACCAAGATACCCCTACGAAACATTTTCATGTTTCAGTGCATTGTTAAAGGAAAACTGTTTTTCCGATTAGATACTTACTCCAAGGGTATGTATTTACCAGGTTTCATTCCCATATCTGTATGGTTTTGCAGATGATGAGTGGGAGTAAGTTATTGGGAATAAGGTGATTATCCTCATTATATCGGAATTCGTTGTAATTGGTGATATTTGAGGAAATCGCCAGGGTACAGTTTTTAACCTACGACGCACAGGTTTTGAGTTGCTTAAACTCAGCGGACTTATACAGAGTATTGTATGTTGTCCAGTGTCCATCAGGACAAAGGGGTAGGTCCTCGTACTCTGTTCTGTTTACTTATGACTTCTCTAGTTTTTAGACAAGTGTTTCGTAGAAATACAAGGTCTAAGTTTTGAGAAGTTGTGGGTATAAGAATAAAGTAGAGAACCAGGTGTCACAAGTATCGGGATTCTTCAAAGAGATCGAAGATGTAGATTCTTTTGATTGGTATTCAGATGATAGTGATGATTTTTGAGAAACTTGTTTCTCTTTCAGGTTACTCATAATTGGATGGATTCCTGAGTTGAGTAATGCTGATTAGCCTCTTTCCATTAAGTTGATATGCACTGGAGACAGCTGCATGATTTGAATATGGTTCCAATTAAATAAGTTCCAAAGTTTCTATATTGGATATAGAATAGTTCGTACCTTAAAAGATGTAAAGGTACGGGGAGTTGTCAGGCTTTTGCTTAAAACCAGACTCTGGATAACTCAGAGCACGTTTCTGTAATGGCTGTTTGTGGGTTGACCCTGGCTATGACGAGGGTTGATATTCTACCATTTGGAAGATCAATAGTGATATTGTTCTTGACTCGCCCCAGTTTTAGTAAAATGGATTTTTTCAAAAAAAAAAGTAGTGGGAGTATGGTAGAACTGGAAGTGATTCCAGAACCGCGAACGATTACGGAAAATTTAATAGGACCTATATATTCAATCAGGTTTGACATTCCATTAGCCACTCCGCAGATATGGTGGGCAACCTCAGACACCCGAGAGGTACTTCGGTAACCTCAAGGACGGTGACAGGGAGGTTCTTATCTACCCAGACTTGACACTATTGTTGTTCCAGGCTATGAGACCTGGTAGGAGGGTTGTCGTAGTTAGTGGGAGCATTGGAAACATAGTGGGCAAGTAGCTTATGTCTATTTATAGACTTGAGCAGTTATAGCGGAGATAGATCATCTAATTTTGATGTGACAGTCATGGGTTTGACTTCAATCAGGATAGGGGATGGATCTGTTAAGAAGGTAGTAGGGTGTGATGTCATGGTATTTGGATGACATACGCAGAGTAGAAAGTAAAATTCTTATACTACGATCGGTTGTACTATGGTCGTCACACAGTTGTTTCTCCAGATAGGATATGGATATAATATTTGACATTCTGGTTTCTAGATCTGGATTTGGGTAGTTTTCCAATGTAGGTATTTTGACAGTATTCTAATGGATTTTAGAATAGATGGCTCCTGGCATGATGGTGTACCTGCAGGTGATGGAGTCACCCTCTCTAAAGGTGTCTTACAGACTAAAGGGGAGAGGGATGTGCATGATTGGCAGATCACTTGCTTAGGCAATTGAGTCAATCATGAGATGTCAAGTACCACACCAAATGTTGTTTTTGCACTATATGCAATAAGTTTGTATTAATCGCCTGGAGAAACATAAGGAAGTAGTTTTAGAACATAAGTACGTGTTCTACGGATTTGATAACGGCAGCCTCCTTCGGGAAACGATTATCATTTCAGGCTTCAAAGGTGACATGGGTGACAGAGTGATTGTCAGAGTTATAGTTTTTCCTCTGACGAGGGACAGTATTATGGACAGGTGGTCCAAGAGGATACTGTGGGAGGCTTGGTGCAGGATACTGATTAGGTTCAGTGATCGATACAGTCTAAGAAGTTTGGATTTGGAGTTCATTTATGAACTAGGTCCCATCAGATATCCAGACATATTCTAAGACATGTATTACTCAATTCGGGAGATGGTTTTCTCCGCGAACTTGAGATTAAGAGAGATATATAGAAAGAAACATCTAGGCGGATCCACTCACTGAGGCTATTTCTCGAACACAATAGTTTTACAAACGGGCTTTGTGAAACTGATTAGTAGAGGAGTTGGATATTCGGTTTCACACGGGCTGTGAGTAGTCGACATCGCAATAATTAGCCTTAAGTGCAAGTGGGAGATTGTTGGAGATAGTGCCCTCAGAGTCAATTATTGGATCGCAGGTACGTGATTGCAATGATTACGGAGGATCTATACCGGTAGGACAGTCTTACTCGAGATGATAGTATGCTATCTGGTTTGCCTTTATCAGTAGTGTACATGTTCAGGTGACTGATTACATGTTACACTTTGATAGAGCCCTTAGGATCTTGCTTTACCACCAACTGTATGATGGCGATCATATGCGTGAGAGTTGGGTGGTTTATATGCATATCCTTAATTGTGGTCCCTAGTCGTGGGAGTTTCGAGACAGGGCATCGATACTCCGGAGTAGACTAGTGTATACAGTCGAGACCCCGACGAGGGGCGGTGGCCGGTCTCACAAGCCACTGGTGTCAGTTGGATCACCTAAGATGTATACAGGTACTCATTGGGTTATGAGTACACCGGACAGGACTCGCCGGAAATCTGCTAGTTGGTATTATACATATCGTCAGATAGCAGTTCCCTGGTGACATGTGTACATGTTAGTTCATCGACCTGAGGTCGTCATTTGTCTCATGTGAGTTCCCACTGTGCTTTGATTTCTACCCTACCACGGCTCAAAGGAGTCGTGCAAACAGGTAGTTTTTGGGTACAGTCCCGAGCCACATGGAGGCACGTGAGCGGATCGGCAGGGGATTCGTCTCTCCCGGTATTGGGGGCAAGATCGTGCTGTGTCTAGGAGAGCCATTACACAAAGCCCACGGCCGTGGCAGGAGATTTACTGGTAGGTACTCCAGTAGTATCTCAGGGTGTTATTGGGCTACACTCCGACACGACTTATACTGCTATTGGGGGTCTGACGTTACTAGCCCCCTAGGCAGATATGCGATACTCATAGACGAACGGACCGGACTGTATATACATTGTCACTGTTAGGCTCAGTAGGGTTTCCGGATGAGTTCGCTCATCGGCCTCCCTTGAGGTCAGTCCATGGGCAGCCGTTATGCATAGCTAGTGCCGCTGACGGTTTGTGGTTAAACCCACTGCCTGGGTACTGACGAGTCATTAGAGTCCCCCACAGACAGTTTCCCAAGTTCGGGCGAAACGTTGTAGAGGCCGTATGGTTTTATGGCAGGGTTCGGAAAATGCACGTGCATTTACGCACGTGTTATTTTTTCGGGCAGATGATACTGGTCGGCTTTAGTTTAAACCGGATCCGAGTATTATATTGAGTAGATATAATATCTTTGTCTCAGTTGCATTTGTATTCGGTCGTAATACAAATGCGGGTATATTTATACAGTTACGGGGCTATCCTGAAAGTCGTTTCAGGATCACTTTTGGAAGTTGCCAGTTTCCAGTTTTCTATCAGCCGTATTTAACATTTGGTTAAATACGGATTTTATCTTTTCTTGAGATGAGTATGGAAGCTTCTAGAAGGTTCTAGAAGTGGTGTGGTGTTTAGTGAGTCATGGTTGCATTTAATGGTTTTATTAATGCTTGATGACTAGGTTAATGATTCATCATTTCATTAAGTGTGTTCACACTTTGTGTTCACACTTGAGATATTTTCTTATTGTCACCTCCCCCTCTCTTACACTCACCCCCCACCACTATATATATGGCCGACCCCTTCCCCCTCTCTCTCACTCTCACACTTGATGTTTTATCTGGTAAAAAGATTATGATAGATTTTGGGGTGTATGGAATTTCACAACTCATTTCATTCCATCACCCGATTCCCATGGCAACTTCATTAACCGTTCGTCCATGGCTTTGGACGAAGCGAGACAAAATATTCCACTCATTCTCTACATCAATCTTGGTCGTCTCTTTTAGCAAACTTGACGACCGAGTTGCCTCGAGTCAGAGGCGGGAGCCCGTTTAAAGAATCGTTGACGTGGTGCCACCTGGACGAGGAGATCGGAGATCGACGAGATCAGAGCAGCCGCAACGGAGCGTGGGATGATGGTTAAAGAACGAAGGACTCGGATCGTTCGGTATAACCTTTCTACACTCTTTACAGTTTGTTAGTTTAGCAATAATGGCATATCCGGGTTAAAGTATACGATAGCGCCAGTTTAAAAGTTTTTGTTCCGCATTTTGCGTCTGTAGACGGCCGGAGTGCTACCGTAGACTTACATTAACACTATTGTTCCCCTCCGAATCACGGAGACGGGACCGCGTAGGTTCGTCTTGCCTGAAATTCGGGGTAGATGCTAATTGGTGCTATCCGTCCACCTCTCCGAAGATGCCAAGTTGATTTATGGCACCATGTATCGAAGGTTTAAACGGATGCGGCCGATGTAGCAGACTTCGTCAGATTCCCCCTCGTTTGAGGGGTTTTTGATTGTGGGGACGCTCTTCCCTGCAGGCGCAAGGCCATACAGTTAATTACGCTACCGCATCGCGGTAACAACTTTCTCCTTCTCCAGATGGTCACTTCGTGTCGTGGGTGTTTGTTTTGTTTGTGGTTGCCCGTGGATTGTATACGGAGACTAAGTAATGTTGTCGCCCGTAGGGCGTGGACTAGTCCAAATCCGTATCTTTCTTAAATTTGGGTTTGGGGGTTTGGGTTTAAGGATACGTTAGTCTTATTTGAGACTAAGATCGACTTAAACGTTCGTTAAGGATACGTTAGTCTTATTTTAGACTAAGATCAACTTAACGGGATCGTTAAGATCCGTCAAGAGAGCAATTGGGCTCAATTGTTTGGTTTAGTGACATTGCGGTCGATAATTAGTTTAAGAACATTACGGTCCACTGTTAGTTTAAGGACATCTCGGTCCATTGTTAGTTTAAAGACATCGCGGTCGAGGTTAAGGACATCATAGTCTGTGGGTTTAAGGACCCCACAGTCAAATGTTAGTTTTAAGACATCACGGTCGAGGTTAAGGACATCATAGTCCGTGAGTTTAAGGACCCCACAGTCCGATGTTAGTTTTAAGACATCACGGTCGAGATTAAGGACATCATAGTCCATGAGTTTAGGGACCCCACAGTCCAATGTTAGTTTTAAGACATCACGGTCGAGGTTAAGGACATCATAGTCCGTGAGTTTAAAGACCTCACAGTCAAGGTTAAGGACGTCATAGTCCGTGAGTTTAAAGACCTCACAGTCAAGGTTAAGGACATCATAGTCCGTGAGTTTAAAGACTTCACAGTCAAGGTTAAGGATATCATAGTCCATGAAGTGTATGGTTATCGGGACCCGTCACCTCTCTGAAGACGTTGAAGGATTACAACGACAAATATTAGAGGAGTAAAGAGATGAACCCTCGAACCTGTGTGAATTGGTTGAAAGATCTATAGTCCAATTTGGGACTAAGATCTGTTAAAAGATTCATGAGCATGTGGGCTCAATCAATTATGAGTTGAGGACTTATGGCCAATCTTTGGGCTAAGTCCAATAAATGTTTGACATTTTATTGTCCTGGCTATTGAGCCTTTATTTGGGCTTGGCCCTTTTAATAATGCTAAGCATTGGGTTCTGACATCTTTTGTCTTCATCAGAACAAAGTGTGTTCTGACAGTGCGCCACGTGGCGCGCCAGACGCTTTGCGCCATTCAAAGAGCGCATTGCGCTTCTGTCGGGTAGCGCACACGAAGAGGACACGTGTCGCGTTTAGCGCTAAGCGCTAGTTTATTAGCGCATTGCGCTTTTAATTTATGAGCGCGTTGCGCTAGTCTGTTGGCGCACCAGTGAGTGACACGTGGCGCGCTTGGCGCTGAGCGCCAGCCCATGAGCGCGATGCTCTGTTTTAAAAGCGCAAAGCGCAGATTGTGTCTCTGGTTGACACGTGGCAGGTTTTGGCGCTGAGCGTCGGTCCGATAAGTGCAAGGGCGCAATTCATGAGTGTAAGGCACTTTTCAATAGCGCAAGGCGCATCTGATCAATTTTAAGATCAAAGAACAAATTTATGTTCTTCAAAGGAGGCTTTTTCCTCAAGATCCAAGAACAAAAGTTCTTGTTTTTATAAAAGGGTCTGCCTTTATAGATCAAGAGATCTGTGAACGAAGTAAAATACTTCTTTTAGTCTTTTTATGATTAGATCTTTTTGATCTTTTCTTTATTTAAAGACCTTGGTCTTTTTTTCAGATCTATGATCTTTTTAGAAGATGGTTCTTCTTTTTACGAGATGATTTCATCTATGTTGTTCAAGAACATAGTTATTTACCTTAAATATGAAGAAAAAATCTTCTTTTTTTCAAGAGCTTGCTCTTCTTTTTCTCAAAGTTTTCAGAGGGTTTTTCTCTTTCTTTCTGTATCCTTTATCTCCTTTTTTTTAGACTTGAAGTCTAGGGTCCTTTATATAGGGCCAAATGATTTGTTAAATCGGTTTTGAGAGATCTTTCTCTGATTGATTTGGGAATATTTCCCACCGTTGGATCTTTGATCCTAAGACTTCTGTTTTACAGAAAATAATCTTCTTGTTTCAATAAGATTGAAAAAATCTTTCCATAACAGAACTTTAGTTCTAATTAATTAATAATTTATTATTAGTAGATCTTTTGATCTGACAGTGGGGGAATTTTTAATTCCAGCGCTGGCGCACCTTGCACGAGCGCACCTACGTTCGACACGTGACGCGCAGCGCAGCGCAATTGCGCTAGCGCACCCGTGTTTGACACGTGGCGCGCAGCGCAGAGCGCAGCGCAACTGCTCTAGCGCACCCGTGTTTGACACGTGGCGCGCAGCGCAGAGCGCTGAATCTGAAGCATTGCTTCAACTTTTAAATTTTGAATTTTTAAGACAGAGTTTTGCTCTGATTGGGGGTGCGCTGCCTAGGGCGCAGCGCACCTGGCGCCAGCGCGTCTGCGTTTGACACGTGGCGCTCAGCTCGCAGAACGCTGAATCTGAAGCGTTGCTTTGAATTTTGAAACAGAGCTTTGCTCTGATTGGGGGAAACAAATGCCCCCCACACCGTTGCGCTCATGTGGCCCACATGTGAGTGCAACGGTGGCGACATCTGTGCCCTTGGATCAACTCAGAAATTGAAGAGGCGTTTTAAATGCCTATAAATAGGACTTTTGGTCCCTTAGATGATTTTCATCTTCTTCTTAAGAATTTTCATTTCTGAGAATTTCATTCTCCCACAGAGCATAGCTCTCCTGTTTAAAACTTTTTCAAGAGTAAAACTCTGTCAAAACTTAGGTAAAGTTAAGAACTTTTAATAAATTAAGGTTTTACCTATTAACAGAGCCTTGCTCTTCATAGATCTTTGATCTAAAGAAAACCCATTTAGGGTTTCATTAACAGAGCTTTGCTCTCCTGAACATGTAGATTTTTTTTAATCTCTTGTGAAGAACTCTTAAGAGTTTGTTCATGGATCTTAAAAATAAAATTTTATTTTTGATGGATCATCTTCTCAGAGCAAGGCTCTTCTTGAGGAATTTTATTCCTTCATCATTAGACTTTGACAGATGTCTGTCTAGTAAAGAGCGTTGCTCTCAATGGGAGTTTTACTCCTCTGCCCGAGGGATTTCTCATTTAATGAGAATCTCTTGAGGATTTCCTCTTTTAATGACAGCCTCATCCAATGATGAGGCTGTTTTATTAATGATGAACTGTCATCTAGATTTTGTGGGTCCCCTTTTGTCCCTTTTAACTGCATTGCAGTGCGGCACGGACTTATAGTACTTTGTAATAGGATTTAATTTATAGCATGGGCAGCTGAAAATTCACTCTCTTTTTTCTTGCGCAGGCATTATGTCTTCCGACGCCTCCTTCCCGTTCATTCGCTCAGAAGGTGGGTTCCCTGAAGCACCCGTTGACCGTAAGGTTTTTGCGTTGATAAAAGACCATGACCCGGAGCACAAGAGCCTTCATTTATAGGGTAAATGGTATGACCAAATTATCATGGGCCGACGGAGCTTTTCCTGTGCGACACCCTCGGAGCCTATTTCAGCGATTGCTTATGCAGATGCGCCTCCGTTAAATTATACTGTGGAGGAGGTCAACTGGACATCGGAAAGTCTCCTTCGGCCTTCTATCGCCGCAATACCAGTGCAGCAGCCGGTAGCTTTGTACATCCTAGGTCGACGCATATGCCAAGGCGAGTCGCGTCCTTGGGGAAATCCGTACAATGTAGGACTAACTCCCCGTCACCCAGCCGGGTATTTGCAGTGGGCCCGGTATATCTTATCGGCGAGGAAATCACAGTTGATGAAGCTCGGATTGTACTCCGCCGTTTATGCTTCTTTGTTTCAATATTCCACACCCCCTACATGGTGGCTCAGGGCATTTCTGGAACAGTGGAACATTCCAACCCACACCTTCCTCCTGTCAGATCGAGAAGTTTCCATTTCTTTGGAGGAGTTTGCAGAGGTCTCAGGATTACCCGTTAGGGGGGAACATTATGAGGAATTGCTTCCCCCGGATGAGTATGTTTTCGCCACCAAATCCATGGTAATGGGTCTTACTCCCGAGAATGCTATTCAACATCAATTTCCGAGCTTGATAAAGGTATTGAATATGTACGAAAACCTCTCTCTCGCATCCGAAGGTCGTGAAGTTAATTTTACGGCTTTTATTGCTTATTTTCTTCGCCCGGAAATGTTGAAGGAAGAAGTCGATAAATTTGCCAGTCTTGACGACCCCTTCGGCTTGGGTTTAGGCAATCTGCCAGCGACGAAGGTAGATCAGAAAAGCTTCTTTCTACCTGATACCCCGGTCATCCCTTTTACAGAGCTGGCGGCTCCTGGGATTGATGAAGAAACGTTCTTTCTAGGGTTCCTTGGATTGTGGCTGAGTTGGTTCGCGCTTCCTATGCACCCTCGCCGCATGAGGCCATCCGTCTTCTTTCCTGTGCATCGAATGGTTGCCGGAATACCAGTAGCTGTGGGGATTGCTGGGTTAGCCCATATGTATCACGGTATCATCTTGGCAGCTGATACCACTGAGCCAGTGGTATCTTGGCAGCTGATACCACTGAGCCAGTGGTGCAGTCGGTAAATTTCCCGATGCATTATTTCACGTCATGGCTCGAGTTACACGTGCTAGGCGTCTTTGGCATCCACAAGAGGCCGAGTTTTTATGACAGGTGCAGGTTCCCTCGGATCATGCAACTGGTTGGCGCTTCTATCGTGACTCCGACGCAACGGGAAGCTAGAGGCTTGCTTCTTCGCCCGCGCACGGTTGGGGCTGGCATGTCTTTTACTGATAAAGTTTTGACTGTCGACCAGGAGTCGGGGAAGACGGTGCTGTCCTTGCAGGACATATTTAAAGATGGGGTCTCCGTCTTGAAGGCTCTGGAGATTCTTCATCTGTACTCTATCCGGCCGGGCTTTCTTGTATTCAAGATAAATGACTCGGCTTTATTCATGAGGTATAATCCGCATCGCTTCGCCCAGCAATTAGGTTACAATCAGGGCATCCCACTTGAGGCTTCTTTGGTCGAACCTGCTGCTACTGAAGAGGGAATGTGGAGAGCACTGCATCATTTCATGCGCTTGAACACAGGGTCCAACTTTTTTATCAGCGAACCGAGCTGCATCCCAAAGGCCCTTAATGCATACGTGGCATGGTATCAGCATTCAATGGGCGCCGTCATCAGGGAGGAGAAACGATTGTTGCTTGACCGTAAGGGTGCAGTGCCGGCTGCTGATCGAAATGTTCCTCTGAAGCGACGGAACATTGTTCATCTTCCCCTGAGAGAGGTCACTGTAGTTGAGCCTCCACACGTGCTAAGCCCTATGCGCGGGTTGTCCCCATCCAGCACGCCTGAAAAAGAGGTGGTTGCCGCGTCCCCGGACTCGGACGTAGGAAAAGAAATTGGGACTCGTCGTCCAAAGACGTCTACCAAACGCAAACTCATGTCATCGGCTCGCGGCGCCCGTCCTCAGAAGAAGAAGAAGCAAGTACTTTCTTTGGATGCCATATTAGGCTCGACGCCCCCTGCTCCGTTTAGCGAAGGCTTAAGCGAATATGGGACCAACGAGGGTTTATTCGGGATGCTTGATGATACCGATTTGGAGGTCGCCATTGAAGCTTCTAAACATTTGGTCGCCCTTGAAAAGGAATTGGCCGCCCTTGCGCAGTCAGGTATACTTTATCCTTATCTCTCAGCTGTTTATTTCACTTTTTTTATACTTTGACCGACTCTTCCTGTTTTAACAGGTGCCTCTACAGAAGAAGCCATTGCTGCTTCGCTTAAAACCTTTGAAGAGGAGGAAAGGCTTCGCGCCTCATTGCCAACAGAGGCTTCGCTTGAACGACCAATGATGGATACCGTAATGGTTCCGGAGGTAAAACCTAGCCCTAGTGATAATATCTCCTTGGCGAAGGTCTTGAAGAAGCCTCCTCTCCCTGTCAAAACCGAGAAGCGGCCCAAAAAACATACGGTTAGGGGAAAGAAGCGATCTTCTGCAATCATTAGCTCTAGATCAAGGCGGGGGAAGAAGACCGTTACTAATCCACCGGAAGACGGTCTTCTTTTTCCTGGTTCATCTGCCGAGGAAGCCGCATAATTGGTTGAGGCTATAAGACGCTCACAAGACGAATCCGAAAATGTAAGGATCCTGAAAAAGCCTTACCCTGCCGTCATCTTTTACGAAGACCCTCCGTGGATACGACGACTATTCATAGGCCCTCTGGAAGAATAGGGGGAAATGGCTCTTAAGCAGGCTGTCTCAGCCTACGCCGAGGATGCACTTTCATTGTGGACCGGTGGCCATGAGTCTACCCTTAAACCTCGGTGAGCGTACCTCCTCAGGAAGGAGCGTCGGCTTGAACAAGCCATATTAGAAGCTCCCTTGCGCATCAGTATGTTCATGTATCTCTTTTGTAATATTTTGTATTGCTTGTATACATACATATACATACATACATACATACATACATATATATACATATATATATATATATCCTTATCCTCGTACAAACTTTGCAGGGACTTCGGCGATGGCAGAGAAGCTGAGTCCAAGTCGTGTCCTGACTATGGACTTCGTAGATAGCCCCGATGAAGCACTAATCAGTGTGGAGGGGGTTGACGCCATTGATGTTCCTGCGACGGAGCTTCCCTTGGTGATTCCTGCTCTCCAGGTGATTGCTCCTCCGGAAGAGGCATCTTCATTGGTTACGGATCCAATGGATCTTTTTGGGGACGGCTCGGTGACTGTGGGACAGGTGGTCGAAGCCACTGTCGTTTCATTGGAGCATGTAGCGATGGTCACTGCTTCTCCACCGGACGTTATTATACCAGCCGACATCCCTGATGATGTGCTCGGGAACTCGGAGGGGGGTAAGGCAGTCGCTGCATCCAGTGATGCCCTTGTCGTGGTCCCGACCGGTGACTTACCAGGTATATTTCAGGTTATTGCTTTCTATTCTATTCTGCAATCCCTTTTCTACCTTTTCTGAAAGTACTTTTGTTTTGAATGCAGCTGCGGTGGGCGTTGAGGTTGTACCCCCCGAGGAAGCGCCACCAGTTACCGCTTTGACGGCGACCGCCCCTCCATCTTCTCTTATATCTTCTCAAATGCTGGAAGGTATGGGTTTATGAAAAATTTAAGTCGGGGACAGTATCTTTCATGTACTGACCAAGTATCATCGTGATCTCACAGGAGTTCTTCTTGATCATTTGTATCAGGTGCTGAACCCACACTTCTCTTTCCCATCGGAGATTGCTTCATCTAATGGCACCGGTGAGTACAGCCTTCAGCTAATGTTCCTTCTTTTACCGGCAGTCAAATCATTTCTGATTCTTCTTTGTTTTGATTGCAGTACTACAGATTGAAGGAGGAGATGAGAGAACAGTTGTGCCACTGGTACACCCGGCCTTGCCAACTGCAGCTGGTATAGTAAATTCCATTGTTCATGAACCTCTTATACTTCTTGAACCGTCATTTGACTATGATTTGTTTTGCAGCGGTCACATCGACTCCAACCCCGTTCGAGTCTTGCATCATAATGCCGGCCAGACCCTTTTCCCGACGTCCATCCTCAAAAGGCGCCGCGAATAGTTTGCGCATGGTGAGCGACTATATTGAGGAGCTCGACGTGGAGACTCCTACAGCTGCCGTGGATTTTGCCGCAGAGGTTAACCTAATGCTGGCGACGCCTGTAAACTTCCATAATGAAGGCGTTGTCTAGTTTTGGGTTAACTACTGCCGGAAGATCGAGGCCTACCTGCACGAGCTCGAGCTTATGCGTCCTGCCCCTGAGGCTCAGGCTTTGAACTCCCAGCGGGTCGCATGGGTTGAGCATAGCGTTCCGTTCCTTCGCCATTTCGAACAAGAGGAAACCCTTAAGCGAAAGGAACGTGAGGTGACTTCCGCTGAATCTATTCAACTGCGCGCTGAGGTTGCAGCAAATGCTGCCCAGCTGAACACCATCTTTAAAAACCTTCAACGATGTATTTCTGACGAGCTGGTGCTGAAGAAGAGGCTTGATCTTAGTGAGCAGGTTGCGCAGAGTCAGGAAGCTGCTCAGCAGGAAATTGATGAGAAGATTTCATCGTGCTTGCAGCAAAGGGCTCAAATTGAAGCGGAGCTGGCCGTGGCGGCTGATCATGAGAAGGCGCTAAAAGAAGTGCGAGAGCAACTGGCGGCCTTGCTAAAAACGCTTCCTTCTCAGTAGCAATTTTTGTACCATTTGTAATTTTGAGTAAAATGTATTCATTCTTTTATTCTTTCATATGATGTATTTTGTACCCGATTGAATTCATGAATAGAAGATACATTTCTTTCGCAATGTCTTATGTCTTCTCTTTGCTTTCTTCTTTCTTTTGTTATCAGCATGTCACCTTAACAAACACAGCCGGCAGATGATGGGGTGAACATCTTATTTTGGCTTCTTCGAGGGGTAGTGATGGCTTAGGAGGCAGGTTCAGATCTGCTGCCTAAGATTTTTCAACTTCATGAGCCATGAGGGTCTCATGAAGACTTTTCTCCCTACGATTCGAGAGGATCCCGTAGGTGTATTTTCTCCTTAGGAATCGTGAGGACTCCTAAGTGCGTTTTCCCTTATAAGTCGTAAGGATCTTATAAGAGAATTTTCCCTCCTATGAGTTGAGAGGACCCGTAAGCGGTTGTTTCCCTTCTTATCGAGATTCGACTTTGGAGAGTATGGCCCGTGAATAGTATGCAAGAGTCCATTTTGGACCGACTTGCAGGGCCCCAGTGCTTAGGAGACGGGTTTTTTTTAATCCCCACTGCCTAAGGCTTTTCCCCACGAGTCGAGACGAATTGAGCATTTCGCAAGGATATCCTAAAGTCACAGTTAACCTCTGCTCTTTATGACAAAGGTCCGTTAGGGTCTGTGGTACTAGGGTTTTGTTCGTCGTACCGTCGCGTTGGCTGATGTATTCCTCGATAGGCAATCTTGCTGTTCCTGTAGCCTTGCGACTGTCGTGTCTCTGATCCCTTCGGGGGCTGGACAAGATGTCTTCAAGCAATCCTCCTAGGCAGTTTGACCGTCGGAAGAGCAAGCGTTGGGAATTTCGCCATGCCGCTTTTTACTTGAGGTTAGGCTCATTTTGGAGAGCCCCGATGAGTCATAACCACTCCGCGCTGGTATGTGATGATCTCCAATAGTCTTTCAGGTTTTATATGAGTTACCGTCAAGACCCTGAAGCTAGGAATTTGGCCTTCGCTTCGTTTGCTGGCATTGCGTCTGCTGTATCGAGAAGAATGTCGCGGTTGTCTCTAGATTGTTGGTGAACCGTCGAGGTTTGGAACTAGGGATTTTGCCGTGGCTCCGTTGTTTGATTGTCGCGTCTGAATCCTGCTGGAGAAAGAACATTTTGGCGACATCTCGTCTGCTGTATCGAGACGAATGTCGAGGTGGTGACTACTCCATATGGGTGCGGGATGATCTCCGATTGTCTTTCAGTCTTTATATGAGTTGCCGTCAAGACCCTGAAGCTAGGAATTTGACATTTGCTTCGTTTATTTTGTCGTGTCCGAATCCTGTTGGAGGAAGGACGCTGTAGTGACATCTCGTCTGCTGTATTGAGACGAATGTCGAGGTGGTGACCACTCCACACTGGTGTGGGATGATTTCCGATAGTCTTTCAGGTTTTATATGAGTTGCCGTCAAGACCCTGAAGCTAGGAATTTGGCTTTCGCTTCGTTTGTTTTGTCGTGTCCGAATCCTATTGGAGGAAGGACACTGTAGTGACATCTCGTCTGCTGTATTGAGACGAACGTCGAGGTGGTGACCATTCCATGTGGGTGCGGGATGATCTCCGATTGTCTTTCAGGCTTTATATGAGTTGTTGTCAAGACCCTGAAGCTAGGAATTTGGCCTTCGCTTCATTTGTTTTGTCGTGTCCGAATCCTGTTGGAGGAAGGACGCTGTAGTGACATCTCGTCTGCTGTATTGAGACGAACGTCGAGGTGGTGACCACTCCACGCTGATGTGGGATGATCTCCGGTAGTCTTTCTGGTTTTATATGAGTTACTGTCAAGACCCTGAAGCTAGGAATTTGGCCTTCGCTTCGTTTGTTTTGACGTGTCCGAATCCTGTTGGAGGAAGGACGCTGTAGTGACATCTCGTCTGCTGTATTGAGACGAATGTCGCAGTTGTCTCTAGGTTGCTGGTGAACCGTCGAGGTTTGGAACTAGGGATTTTACCGTGGCTCCTTTTGGTGATGTTGCGTCTGCTGTATCGAGACGAATGCTGAGGTGGAGTTGGGATTTTGCCATCACTCCGCTTTGCTATGACCGTGAGGTCTTTTGTTGACGTTGCGTCCGTTGTAACGAGACGAATGCTGAGGTGGAGTTGGGATTTTGCCGTCACTCCGCTTTGTTTTGACGTTGCGTCTGCATCCAGATGGATTGCGAAGGAACGCCATTGTTGACATTGCATCTGTTGTAACGAGACGAATGCTGAGGTGGAGTTGGGATTTTGTCATCACTCCGCTTTGTTTTGACGTTGCGTCTGCATCCTGCTGGATTGTGAAGGAATGCCGTTGTTGACATTGTGTCTGTTCTAACGAGACGAATGCTGAGGTAGAGTTGGGATTTTACCATCACTCCATTTTGTTTTGACGTTGCGTTTGCATCCTGCTGGATTGCAAAGGAATGCCGTTGTTAACATTATGTCTGTTGTAACGAGACAAATGTTGAGATGGTCTCTAGGTTGTCTGTGAACCGTCGAGACTTGGCTCTCTTTCTGGTGGAGCCTGAGGAGGGAAGGCGTGATTCCTTCTTTGTTTACGCCCCTGGATTATATATAGAGATTGATGTGATAGCACCTGTAGGGCATAAATTTCATTTTTCTTTATTTCTTTCCGCGATGCTCTATCATTTCAGCTTTTGTATCACGAAGGTCGCGATTGCCCAATCATTTCGGCTATTTTTCGCGGTGCTCAATCATTTCGGCTATTTGTTTTATTTTTACTCGCTGCTTTTTATTGCGAGTTGCCCGATCATTTCGGCTATTTGTTTTATTTTTACTCGCTGCTTTTTATTGCGAGTTGTCCAATCATTTCGGCTATTTTGCATGCATGCATTTTTACTTGCTGATTTTGTTGCAAGTTGCCCAATCATTTCGGCTATTTTGCATGCATTTTTACTTGCTGATTTTGTTGCAAGTTGCCCCATTATTTCGGCTATTTTGCATGCATGTATGGCTCGCCGGCTTTTAGCTGCAAGCTTGGGATTAGACACCGATTTCGTCATCAGCACCGCTACAACTGGAATATTACCAGGAGCGAATCATCATTTGCCTCTGTCAATGTCGAACAAAGGTGGCTTAGCGAACAGGGTTAGGGTCCTGTTGACTAAGGCTTTTGACTTCATGAGCCGTAAGGGTCTCATAAAGGTATTTCTCCCTACGAGTCGTGAGGATCTCATAAGTGCGTTTTCTTCTTAGGGATCGTGAGGATTCCTAAGTGCATGATCTCTTATAAGTCGTAAGGATCTTACAATAGTGCTTTCTTCTTATAAGTCGAGAGGACTTACAAGGGATGTTCACCGTGTAAACATATCCCTAGTCACGGATGGGACTTTGCTAGGGAAATGTTTATTCGCACCCATGGATTGTATACAAGGGTCAGTACTGAACCGCTTGTAGGGCAATGTCGGAAGTTGTGGTGGCTGCTTAAGAATAGGTTTAGATCCCTGTAGCTTAAGACTTTTGAATCTTATGAGCCGTGAGGGTTTCATAAGAGGGTTCTCCTTACGAGTTGTGAGGATCTCGCAAGTGTAATTTCTCCCTAGGGATCGTAGGGATCCCTAAGTGTGTTGCTCCTTTGTGAGTCGTAAGGATCTTACGCGGGTGGTTTCTCCTCACAAAGTTGAGAGGACTTTGCAAGTGTCTCTTAACGAGATTGCACCCTTTCGGGTTTTCACAAAACTCGCCGGTAGCCCTGCTGTTTTTACTCACGGAGCCTTTTCGGGTTTTCATCCGTGCCCATTTTGCTTATGGACATACCTTTTTCTTTTCACGTCAGCCTGAGGATGCCACGGGTTGGTAGTAGTTTAATGACGTTTCGGTCATCAGCCAGTTTCAGGACATGGTGGTCCTTCATTAGTTTAACGACGTTTCGATCTTTTGCAAGTTTTAGGACATTGCGGTCCATCGTTAGTTTAACGACGTTTCGGTCTATAGCCAGTTTTAGGATATAGTGGTCCATCGTTAGTTTAACGACGTTTCGGTCTATCATTGCCATATTTGAGGCGAGTTTCTAGTTTACGGACTTTTCGGTCCTTGGAGCTTTTTCTATGAATGAGCACGATGCCCCCGGCATGTCCACCTTTTTAGGGGCATGAGGTTGTGGCGGTTTCACCTTCCAATTTTCTGATAATGCGAATTTGCCTTGTTGGTATTGGTCCTCAATCCAGTTTTCGAAGACGTAGCAGTCTTCGATCGGATGGTCCAATACTTGGTGGTAGGGGCAGTAATTGGGATCGTTGACGTCGTTTAGCTGCAACGGACGTTTTGGATCCGGCAAATTTATGAGGCTGTTGCGCATTGCCAGCTCGAACAGTCTCCTCGTTTTATCTTGGGGAAACGAGTAAGGACGTCCTAGTCTCTCCTCAAGGGATGGGCGTGGACCCATATTGTTTTGGCGAACAACCTGTTGGAGATAGTGCCCTCAGAGTCAATTATTGGATCACAGGCACGTGATTGCAATGATTGAGGGGAGGACCTATCCCAGTAGGACAGTCTTACTCGAGATGATAGTATGCTATCTGGTTTACCTTTATCATCGTATACTGCTTTAGGTGACCTTACAGGTCACTATTGCACGTTGATAGAGCCCCTAGGATTCTTGCTTGACTACCGACAGTATGAGGGCGATCATATACGTGGGAGTTGGTAGTCTATAAGCACATCCTTAAATGGTCCCTAGTCGTGGGAGTTTCGAGACAGGGCATCGATACTCCAGAGTAGACTAGTGTATACAGTCGAGACCCCGACGAGGGGCGGTGGCCGGTCTCACAAGCCACTGGTGTCAGTTGGTTCACCTAAGATGTATATAGGTGCTCATTGGGTTATGAGTACACCGGACAGGACTCGCCGGGAACCTGCTAGTTGGGTTTTATACCAGACGTCAGATAGCAGTTCCCAGGTGACATGTGTACAGGTTAGTTCATCGACCTGGGATCGTCATTTGTCTCGTGTGAGTTCCCACTGTGCTTTGATTACTACCCTACCACGGCTCAAAGGAGTCGTGCAAACAGGTTTTAGTTGGGTACAGTCCCGAGCCACATGGAGGCAGTGAGCGGATCTGCAGGGGTTCGTCTCTCCCGGTATTGGGGGTGAGGTCGCGCTGTGTCGAGGAGAGCCAGAACATGAAAAGTCCTTGGCCAAGGCAGGAGATTTGCTGGTAGGTATTCCAGTAGTATCTCAGGGTGTTCTGGGCTACACTCCGACACGACTTGTACCGCTTTTAGGGGTCTGACTTTTACCAACCCCCTAGGCCCGCCATGCGATGCTCATAGACGAACGGACCGGACTGTACGGATATTGTCACTGACAGGCTCAGTAGGGTGTCAGGATGAGTTCGCTCATCGACGTCCCTTTCAGTCAATACCTGGTAGCCCGTCACGTATTGGCTTATACCTCTGACGTGCTAGTGGTTAAATCCACAGCCAAGGTATTGACGAGTCTTTAGAGTCCACCACACTCAGTTACTCAGGTTTCGGGAGAAACGCTGTAGAGGCCGTATGGAGATATGGCAGGGTTCGATCAGATACGTGTGGTATTGCACGGATCGTGATCGGACGGTTTTTACTAGCCGGCTTTGGCTTAAGCCGGATTCTAATATTTGATAGTGTAGTTTTGTCTCTTTGCATTTGTGTTCAGTGGGAATACAAATGCGGGCATGTATTTGCAGTAGTGGGGTTTTCCTGTAATTTATTACGGGATCAGTTTTCTGAAGTTGCCAGTTTGCATTCCGTTCCGGCCGGTTTTTCTTTTATTCCTTCACGGCCGGACTTTTCGTTGGAGGGTGTTATTTGCAAGTTCGCAAATAACTAATTGGGGAGGGGTTTTCTTGCATATGTGTTTCCTTATCATCATGAGATTCTTTTCTAGTCTTTATCCTTGCATTTATTGTGATGGTTAGTGAAAGGGTTTGAGCTTGATTTTGGTGTGACCATTTTCTATTGATAATGATACCTTTCTATTCATTATTGATCAAGCCTTTTAATATGGTGATATGAATTTTCTTTTCTCCACTTGTGAGCACTTGCTTTTCCCACCACCATTCTCATCTTAAGGGGCCGGCCACTTCATTGTGAGGAGAGAGGGATTATTTTTTATGGTGGCAAATATCTTAATCTCATTATTCCATTCATCCTAAAATGAAAGTTCCATTTCAAAGCTCATCTCTTTCTCACCTCCACATCCATGGCAACTTCTAAAACCCTAAAGAGACAAGTTTCCTACACTATTCTATAGCAAGTCTTGGACGCGTCGGATAGCCAACTTCGCGCCCGAGTTGCCTCGGTCAAGAGGCGGGAGCCCGTAAAAGATTCCGGCTACGTGGTGCTCTTCACGACGAGGCAATGATGGACGGATATTCCGCGGGAGATCGGAGTGGAGATGAAGACCGAAGGACACGGATCGCTTGGTATTGCATCTCTACTCTTTTCTATTTTGCTAGTTGCTAGGTTAATGGCCCGATCCGGGTAAAAAGTCTGCGGTGGTGCCGATTTGCAAAGTTCGCAAAGTTTTTGTTTCCGCGTTTCCGGCGTCGGATCGACGGCCGGGGCGCCCCCGCGAGCTTACAATGGTATCAGAGCTACGCCATTAACCATGCCTAGCTTGCTCTAGCATGTTTAGAACTCGATCGAACAAAAAAAAACCCAAAAACCGCATTTTCAATACTTCATGTTTCTGTCGAAATTTTTTCAAGCTCCAAAAATTTTTCAGGTCGTTTCAGAAACATGTACAGAAAATTCTAAGAACACGGAAAAAATTTGGTGAGCTGATTCGTTTATACGGCCGCGGAACCGCGGCAGTAACCCTACTTTGGCCGCTGTTCCGCCGCCGTATTATTGCCTCGTTGCACCATTCTTTTTCAGTGGGTCCCAGTCTGGTAAATAGGGGTTTTGGGATATTATTTTTGAGCCCAGATTTTCTGGAAGTGCTACAGTACTGTTTGGGGCCCACTTGATAATATTTGTTCGATCGGATATTTTAAACATGCCAGTTCACAGTATTTACATTATATCTGTGACCGTGAATGTCACTTGATCGGTAGATCCTGTCTAACTGCTATAGCCCGGTTAGACGGATTTGCGAACGTGACATTCACGTTGATGTTCTGTGTTTTGCTGTGTTGTTGCGGATCGGTCGTGGGGGATAGCCTGTTTGCAATGTTAGTACAGTATTGTTGTATTATGTACATTTGTTATTACGGGACGAGCGTCCGACATGTGGACTGCCGTCACTGCCTGTTTGTATTATTCTTTTGGGGCACGACCAGGTTGCGGTCAATGTACCCGGTGTATGTATATTTTACTTTCTGTACTAGGATTACCCCGCGGAGGGGTGCACGGATAGCCGGGTTCTAGAGGGCAACAAGCCCGCATCTCATGGCTTTGAGACGGAGGGGGCTTCACTCTAGAATTGGCGGGCTATTCGCCGCACTCGTAGGGGGTACAGGTTGACCCAGGAGGGGTGCCCAAGTTACCGGATTCCGTGAAGTGCTGGGTGGTCCATTCACGTTGCTGAAGGGGGCTGCCTCGCTTCAGGTTTTGGCGGGTAACTTGCCGCGCCCGTAGGGGTCTAGGATTTCATTGCACAGGCTATCCACACGACCAGGGGAACGTCGGGTTTCAGCAGCGGCTCTGTGAAACCCGGGGATCCCAGATATCTGTATTGATCTGTGTTGCTATACATTTCTGTGTTGCTGCATTTTTTATCACGCCTTGAGCGAAAATTATATATTATATATATATACTAGTAGATGTTGTATATGTTTTTCATCCGCGCTAGTCCAGTCCCCGCTCTGTCGTTAGTTAGATAACCTAACGGGTGATGACGGGACCCAGTGGCGAATGCGGATGGCATATACGTACGTCAGTATGTTTTCGTTCTTTATTGGTGTGATCAATTGATGGGACTGCGTTGATTCGGATCAATGCAAGTTAAACAAACCTATTCTGATGTTGTTGGAACACTTTTTCAAAAGCTGTTATTGCAAGGGCGTTCTCTTTTGTTTTGCATAGTGGTATTCAGTTGGAATATCCTGCTCCTCAGTCGACGAGGCAAGGGCCGAGATCCCTTCACCGGGAGTGACCCCTTGGACAGAAGTTCGCGTCAGGGCAATAACTTCACTATAGCCGATTACTTTTGCTTTGCATCGTGGTATTCAGTTGGAATATCCTGCACCTCATTCTACGGGGAAAGAGCCGAGATCCCTTCACCGGGAGTGACCTCTTTAGCAAAGGTTTTCGTCACTATATTTTTAAAAGCTATCAGTTCCTTCAACGATATCAAGTTCATTACGTTAAAGGTTTTTGCCAGAAACCATTCGTAGCCCTCCGTCGTTTCATATGGATAGTTAATAGTATTCAAGCTGTGTATGTTGGCCAAAGTCAAGGCACAGTGTTTGGTAGCTGTTGGGTATTCATATGCAGCATAGATAGATGCGTTGGTTTGGGACAGTCGTACTGCCATTTTGGCCAAAGTCAAGGGTAGGTACGGGTGGGTTCAAATTAACCAGGAAAATGACGGGTAGAACTTGACATGTGACTTATGATATGTTGGCCAAAGTCAAGGTCATAAGAGCATGGGGTAGAAATCCACATCGGGAGTTTCAAAAGAACTGAAACTTGCCAGATATGCGCATACCTTCTGGAGTGTGATAACGTGAGCGGATTCCGTCACGTTATCATGCGATGATAGTTGGATCCCGATTCCCACTGATGAGTTGGCTTACTCCTCGGGTGATCCCGGCTAATTCTTCTTTCAGGTTTGGGGAAGAATTTGACGTTACAGTAGGAGGTTTCCAGATTAGATAAAGTGACAACCATTCTGATCTAGGTTAGAGTGCACGCTGAGTGTTTCTTTTCTCTCTCTCTTTGGTAGCGACCATTGACCCGACCCTAGACTATGACTCAGTGACCAAGTTGACCGAACCTTCTTAACACTGGCTTTTGGATTGTCAGAGTTGCAAACCTCTTTGCCACTCCTACTTTTACCCTTTTCTCCGGGACACCCCGTATTACTACGAACGTCCACTTCCATTGGACAAAACCATCGTATGGTTATATACGAACTCGAAGGACTTCGAGGATGGTTTCTGGTTCTGGAGAAAACGGATAGCACTATTCAGTTGTCTTTTCTTTTCACCTTCTCTCAGGTTGCGAGTACTCCTTGGTTTAGGAGTAGTACACCTATTACGCAAATTGGATAGTCTTCTTCCAAACCATAGGCTGGTGCCGACCGGTAGGGAATGAAGAAAACCAGTTAGCCTAAACGGTGTACAGAAGGTATTAAGTTCAGACAAAGCAAGGGATTAGTAAGAGGGCAAAGTAAATTACGACTGCTATTCACGACCTAACCAAGTATTTCTTCGCCAATCCCAAATCACCTTTGTATTTCTCCAGGACACTCCGTATCACTACGAAGATCCCAGTTTATTGGTTAATCCATCGTATGGTTATATACGAACTCGAAAGGAACTTGTTCCAGTTCGGGGATGGATCCTGGTTCAGGAGAAATAGGAATAAAGTACATTCAGGTGTCTTTTATCTTCACCTTCTCTCGCGATGCGAGTGCTCCTAGGACTAGGACAGTACACCCATTATGCTTATTGGATAGTCTTCTTCCAAACCATAGGCTGGTGCCGAACGGTAGGGAAGGAAGAAAACCATTTGGCTTAAAGGGGTGTACAGAAGGTAATGACTAAAGACATATAAAGGGATTTGGAGAGGTGGAAAAGAATTATACGGTTATAGTTGTGAATCTGGATAATGGAAGAGGCATTACTAGGAATACCAGGAAACCCCATCGAAACATTTCAATGTTTCAGTTTCACTGTGTACTGTTAATAGAAAACTGATTTCCCGATTAGACACTTGCTCCAGGGTATGTATTTACCAGGTATGATTCTCACATCTGTATGGTTTTACAGATGATGAGTGGGAGTAAGTTATTGGGAATTGGGTGACCATCCTCATTATATCGGGATTCGTTGGAATTGGTGATATTTGAGGAAGCCACCTGGGTTGTTTGCCGGTAGGCAAATATTTGGTTTTGAATATCCGTTGTTGTGCACCAATTTCAAATTGATATATCTGTACGTCTATTTTTATAGAGTGAGACATACCTTTTTGAAATTATGTCTATGACATTTACCTATACCAGTGAATGGTTAGGTAAGGAGCATTGAACAACGGTGTGATTCTTCTTAACCAAAAGTACAGTTTTCAACCTACGACACACAGTGATTGAGTCACTAGACTCAAGGGACTTATACAGAGTATTGTATATTGTCCAGTGTCCATAAGGACAGAGGGGTTGGTCCTCGTACTGTATTCTGTTTACTTATGATTTCTCTAGTTCTTAGACAGGTGTTTCGTAGAAACACAGGGTCGAAGTTTTGAGAAGTTATAGGTATAAGAATAAAGTAGAGAACCAGGTGTTGCAAGTATCGGGATTCTTCAAAGTGATCGAAGATGTAGATACTTGTATATGGTATTCAGTTGATAGTAATGGTTAAGAGAACTTGCTTCTCTTTCAGGTTACTCATAATTGGAAGCATTCCTAAGTTGAGTAACGCTGATCGGGCTCCTTCCATTCAGTTGACATGAACTGGAGACAGCTGCACGATTTGAATCTGGTTCAATTAAATCAGTGCCTCTGTTTCTTGGATATAGAACAGTTCATATCTTGACGTTGTTAAGATACGGGGAGTTGTCCAGCTTATGCTTAAAACCAGACTCTGGATAACTCAAGGCACGTTTCTGTAATGGCTGTTTGTGGGTTGACCCGGGCTATGCAGAGGGTTGATATTCTACCATCTGGAAGATCAATAGTAATATTGCTCTTGACTCGCCACCGTTTTATTAAAAATGGATTTTTTTTTCAGAAAACAGTAGTGGGAGTATGGTAGAACCGGAAGTGATTCCAGAACCGCAAACGATTACTGAAGATTTGATAAGAACCTAAAGATTCAATCTGGTTTGACATTCCATTGGCCACTCCGCAGATATGGTGGGTAACCTCAGGCACCCGAGAGGTACTTCGGTAGCCTCAAGGACGGTGGCAGAGAGGTTCTTGTTTACCCAGACTTGCCATTGCTCTTGTTCCAGACTATGAGACCCGGCAGGAGGATGAGTATAGCGTCGTTCTAAACTGGTTTTAGAAGCGTATGTGTATATGACTCTGCCAGAGGGTTGTCGTAGTCGGTGGGAGCAGCGGAAGCGTTGGTGGACATCAGGCTTATGTCTATTTATAGACTAAAGCAGATACAGCGGAGATAGATCATCTATTTCTGATATGACAGTCATAGATTTGACTTCATCAGAATAGGGGATGGATCTGTTGAGAAGGTAGTAGGGTGTGATGTCCTGGTATTTGATGACATACACAGAGTAGGAAGTGATATTCCTATACTACGATCGGTTATACTTTGGTCGTCACACAGTAGTTTCTCCTCATAGGACTTGGATATTATATCAGACATTCTGGTTACTAGATCTACAGTTTTAGATCTAGATTTGGATGGTTTCCCAATCTGGGTACTTTGACCGCATTCTATGAGTATTTAGAATGGACGACTCCTGGCACGGTAGTATACCTGCAGGTGATGGAGTCACCCTCTCTAAAGGTGTCTTACAGACTAATGGGGAGAGGGATACGCATGATTGACAGATCACTTGCTTAGGCAATTGAGTCAATCATGAGATGTCAAGTACCACACCAGATGTTGTTCTTGCAGTAGGTGCAATAAGTTGATATTCATCCAATCCTGGAGAAACAGTCGGAAGCAGTTTTAGAACATAAGTAGTTGTTCTAGGGATATGATAACAGCATTTCCTTCGGGAGACAGTTATCATTCCAGGCTTCCAAGGTGACCTGGATGGCAGAGTGGCTGTCAGAGTTATAGTTTTCCTTCCGACGAGGGGCAGTATTTTGGACAGGTGGTCCAGGTGGATACTGAGGGAAGGCATGGCGCAGGATACTGATTAATTTCAGTTGACGATACAGTCTAAGAAGTTTGGATTTGGAGTTCATTTATGAGCTAGGTCCCATCAGACATCCAGACATTCTAAGACAGGTATTGCTCATTTCGGGAGATGGCTTTCTCCGCGAACTTGAGATATAGAGAGCCATAGAAAGAAACACCAGAGCGGATCCACTCACTGAGGCTATTCCTCGAACGCAATAGTTTCGCAAACGAGCTTTGTGGGACTGCCTAGTAGAGGAGTTGGGTGTTCGGTATCACACGGGCTGTGAGTATGCGACATCGCAATAATTAGCCTTGAGTGCAAGTGGGAGATTGTTGGAGATAGTGCCCTCAGAGTCAATTATTGGATCACAGGCACGTGATTGCAATGATTGAGGGGAGGACCTGTCCCAGTAGGACAGTCTTACTCGAGATGATAGTATGCTATCTGGTTTACCTTTATCATCGTGTACTGCTTTAGGTGACCTTACAGGTCACTATTGCACGTTGATAGAGCCCCTAGGATTCTTGCTTGACTACCGGCAGTATGAGGACGATCATATACGTGGGAGCTGATAGTCTATAAGCACATTCTTAAATGGTCCCTAGTCGTGGGAGTTTCGAGACAGGGCATCGATACTCCAGAGTAGACTAGTGTATACAGTCGAGACCCCGACGAGGGGCGGTGGTCGGTCTCACAAGCCACTGGTGTAAGTTGGTTCACCTAAGATGTATACAGGTGTTCATTAGGTTATGAGTACACCGGACAGGACTCGCCGGGAACCTGCTAGTTGAGTTTTATACCAGACGTCAGATAGCAGTTCCCAAGTGACATGTGTACAGGTTAGTTCATCGACCTGGGATCGTCATTTGTTTCGTGTGAGTTCCCACTGTGCTTTGATTACTACCCTACCACGGCTCAAAGGAGTCGTGCAAACAGGTTTTAGTTGGGTACAGTCCCGAGCCACATGGAGGCAGTGAGCGGATCTGCAGGGGTTCGTCTCTCCCGGTATTGGGGGTGAGGTCGCGCTGTGTCGAGAAGAGCCAGAACATGAAAAGTCCTTGGCCAAGGCAGGAGATTTGCTGGTAGGTATTCCAGTAGTATCTCAGGGTGTTCTGGGCTACACTCCGACATGACTTGTACCGCTTTTGGGGGTCTGACTTTTACCAACCCCCTAGGCCCGCCATGCGATGCTCATAGACGAACGGACCGGACTGTACGGATATTGTCACTGACAGGCTCAGTAGGGTGTCAGGATGAGTTCGCTCATCGACGTCCCTTTCAGTCAATACCTGGTAGCCCGTCACGTATTGACTTATACCTCTGACGTGCTAGTGGTTAAATCCACAGCCAAGGTATTGACGAGTCTTTAGAGTCCACCACACTCAGTTACTCAGGTTTCGGGCGAAACGCTGTAGAGGCCGTATGGAAATATGGCAGGGTTCGATCAGATACGTGCGGTATTGCACGGATCGTGATCGGACGGTTTTTACTAGCCGGCTTTGGCTTAAGCCGGATTCTAGTATTTGATAGTGTAGTTTTGTCTCTTTGCATTTGTGTTCAGTGGGAATACAAATGCGGGCATGTATTTGCAGTAGTGGGGTTTTCCTGTAATTTATTACGGGATCAGTTTTCTGAAGTTGCCAGTTTGCATTCCGTTCCGGCCGGTTTTTCTTTTATTCCTTCACGGCCGGACTTTTCGTTGGAGGGTGTTATTTGCAAGTTCACAAATAACTAATTGGGGAGGGGTTTTCTTGCATATGTGTTTCCCTATCATCATGAGATTCTTTTCTAGTCTTTATCCTTGCATTTATTGTGATGGTTAGTGAAAGGGTTTGAGCTTGATTTTGGTGTGACCATTTTCTATTGATAATGATACCTTTCTATTCATTATTGATCAAGCCTTTTAATATGGTGATATGAATTTTCTTTTCTCCACTTGTGAGCACTTGCTTTTCCCACCACCATTCTCATCTTAAGGGGCCGACCACTTCATTGTGAGGAGAGAGGGATTATTTTTGATGGTGGAAAATATCTTAATCTCATTATTCCATTCATCCTAAAATGAAAGTTCCATTTCAAAGCTCATCTCTTTCTCACCTCCACATCCATGGAAACTTCTAAAACCCTAAAGAGACAAGTTTCCTACACTATTCTATAGCAAGTCTTGGACGCGTCGGATAGCCAACTTCGCGCCCGAGTTGCCTCGGTCAAGAGGCGGGAGCCCGTAAAAGATTTCGTCTACGTGGTGCTCTTCACGACGAGGCGATGATGGACGGAGATTCCGCGGGAGATCGGAGTAGAGATGAAGACCGAAGGACACGGATCGCTTGGTATTGCATCTCTACTCTTTTCTATTTTGCTAGTTGCTAGGTTAATGGCCCGATCCGGGTAAAAAGTCCGCGGTGGTGCCGATTTGCAAAGTTCGCAAAGTTTTTGTTTCCGCGTTTCCGGCGTCGGATCGACGGCCGGGGCGCCCCCGCGGGCTTACACAACCGGCTTTAAGTTGCTCGGCTGTCGTTGAGTATTGGCGACGAAAGTTGTTTTTCCTTTCCCTTTTTCATTTTAAGGATCCGGCTTCGAAGAGAAAGGCCCGTGGCCCGTCTAGTCCATTTGAACCAGCTTGTCAATCAAGGCCTGGAAAGTGGTCGGCTTGAAAAACATCATGAACTGGGAGATGGTTGCTTGAGGGTCAAGAGTACCGACGAACATGCCTACCGCGGGAGCTTCTTCGATGCGTTGCTCGCACTTCGACCATAAGTTCCGCCACCGTATTGCGTATTGAACCCATGTTTTACCTGGCCTTACCCTGGCGTTGATCAATGCGGTGATCAGGGTGCGCTCGCTGGCGCTTGCAAATCTTTATGTAAACAGCAGCTCCATCTCCGCAAATGTTTTGACAAAGTTGTTAGGCAACTCCGAATACCATTCGAAGGTCGTTTCCGCTAAGCTGCCAACGAATTGGCGAAGCAACGGTTTGTCGTCGCCTCCAGTGTTGCCGCATAAGGCCCTGAATTGAGCGACATGCTGATGTGGATTCCCCGTCCTTTTATATACATGGAACTTAGGGATCATATATCCCGGCGGGTAACTTATTTGGTCATACCAGCCCGGATAGGGTCGTCCAGTCTTGACAACTTGGCCAGCCGCTTCGTGAGCTCGGTGAGCTCGTATTTGTTAAGCTATATAATCATCGAGCGTGGCTTTTGAGATGGTTTCCTCCTTGGTTGCTGACAGAGCCGGTAGAGGATTTGACGCTTCTCCTCTATCGTCTTCAATTATTACTGGAGGATCTTCGGCTGAAGGTTCCGGTTGTAACATCATCCCAACCATGTCTTGGAAGAGAATCGCCATTCGTTTTATGTTAGCAGCTTGTTCCGCTGCCTCTTTGTCCTTCTTTTCGAGGACTCTGCGGAGGAAGTCAGCATCGGTTTTGTAAGTGCACGGCAGCGTCCTGGCCGTCAGAACGAGGCCAAAATGCGGAAACAAAAACTTTTCTTTAAACAGAAACCGGCGCTACCGCGGACTATAAACCCAGATCGGACCATTAACCTACTACTAGAAAATAAGAGAAAGGGGTAGAGAGCTATACCGAGCGATTCGTGTCCTTCGGTCTTTGGCCTCCATCCCGATCTCCTCGCGGAATCTCCGGTCTTCATCTCCTCGTCGGAAAGGGCACCACATCGCCGGGTCCTTTTACGGGCTCCCACCTCTGGACCGAGGCAACTCGAGCACGAAGTTGGCGAGCCGACGTGTCCAAGAATGCTGTAGGCTAAGTGTAGAATGGTTTTGTCTCACGGGGTTAGTGAGGTTGCCGTTTGGAAGTGTAGGTGGAGGGATGAGATGAACTTTGAGATGGAGCTATAGGATTTTGTGCAAGAAAAATGAGACCAATTCTCACACCAAAAATGTTGGACAACCCCACACTAGAAGTGGCCGGCCAAGATGGAGAGAGGAGGGAGGTCAATAATGCAAGAGTGAATAATGAGTGTTGATGAGAAAAAAAAAGATCACAACCAAGTCTCCACTCCATCAACCATGTCATCACCAAAGTCCGGTAATGATGAACAAAAGAAGTCAAAGGATGGTAGAACAATCATGGAACAACTATTTACAAAAACCACCATTCACAATGCTAATTTGCACATTTGCAAATAACCGCCTCCACACCAATTTTCAGCCAAAGAAAGAACCAAGGAAAAATGGCCGAAACGAAATGCAAACTGGCAACTTCAGAAAAACGATCCCGTAATAAATTACAGGAAAACCCCGCGACTGTATATACATACCCGCATTTGTATTCCGACCGAATAAAAATGCAATGAGACAAAATCTACACTGTACAATACTAGGATCCGGCTTAAACCAAAGTCCGCTAGTATTACCCGTCCGATCATGATCCGTGCAATACCGCACGTATATGATCGAACCCTGCCATATATCCATACGGCCTCTACAGCGTTTCGCCTGAAACTTGAGAAACTGTCTGTGGGGGACTCTAAAGACTCGTCAATACTTTGGCTGTGGATTTAACTACTAGCACGTCAGAGGTATTAGCCATACGTAATGGGCTACCAGGTATTGACCAAAAGGGACGTCGATTAGCGAACTCATCATGACACCCTACTGAGCCTGTCGGTGACAATATCCGTACAGTCCGGTCCGTTCGTCTATGAGCATCGCATGGCGGGCCTAGGAGTTGGTAAAAGTCAGACCCCCAAAAGCGGTATAAATCGTGTCGGAGTGTAGCCAGAACACCTTGAGATACTACTGGAATACCTACCAGTAAATCTCCTGCCTTGGCCAAGGACTTCGTGTAATGGCTCTCCTAGACACAGCGCGACCTCACCCCTAATACCGAGAGAGACGAACCCCTGCAGATCCGCTCACTGCCTCCATATGGCTCGGGACTGTACCCAACTAAAACTTGTTTGCATGACTCCTTTGAGCCGTGGTAGGGTAGTAATCAAAGTACAGTGAGAACTCACACGAGACAAATGACGATCTCAAGTTGATAAACTAACCTGTACACATGTCACCAGGGAACTGCTATCTGACGTCAGGTATAATACCAATTAGCATGTTCCCAGCGAGTCCTGTCCGGTGTACTCATAACCCAATGAGCACCCATATACATCTTAGGTGAACCAACTGACACCAGTGGCTTGTGAGACCGTCCACCGCCCCTCGTCGGGGTCTCGACTGTATACACTAGTCTACTCTGGAGTATCGATGCCCTGTCTCGAAAACTCCCACGACTAGGGACCTTTTAAGGATGTGCTTATAGACCCCAGCTCCCATGTATATGATCGCTATCATACTGCTCGCCGTCAAGCAAGAATCCTAAGGGCTCTACCAACGTGCAATAGTGATCTGTAATGTCACCTAAAGCAGTACACGATGATAAAGATAAACCAGATAGCATACTATCATCTTGAGTAAGACTGTCCTACCGGCATAGGTCATCCCTCAATCATTGCAATCACGTGCCTGTGATCCAATAATTGACTCTGAAGGCACTATCTCCAACAATCTCCCACTTGCACTCAAGGCTTATTATTGCGATGTCGCATACTCACAGCCCGTGTGATACCGAACACCCAACTCCTCTACTAATCAGTCTCACAAAGCCTGTTTGCGAAACTATTGCGTTCGAGGAATAGCCTCAGTGAGTGGATCCGCTCTGATGTTTCTTTCTATTTCTCTCTTTATCTCAAGTTCGCTGAGAAAGCCATCTCCCGAAATGAGTAATACCTGTCTCAGAATATGTCTGTATATCTGATGGGACCTAGCTCATAAATGAACTCCAAATCCAAACTTCTTAGACTGTATCGTCAACTGAACTTAATCAGTATCCTGCGCCATGCCTCCCTCAGTATCCCCTTGGACCACCTGTCCAAACTGCTGCCCCTCGTCGGAGGGAAAACTATAACTCTGACAGCCACTCTGTCATCCAGGTCATCTTGGAAGCCTGGAATGATAACCGTCTCCTGAAAGAGGCTGCCGTTATAAGATCCCTAGAACATCCACTTATGTTCTAAAATTGCTTCCGATCTTTTCTCCAGGATTGGATCAATATCAACTTATTTCATTTCGTGCAAAAACAATATCTGGTGTGGTACTTGACATCTCATGATTGACTCAATTGCCTAAGCAAGTGATCTGCCAATCATGCACATCCCTCTCCCCTTTAGTCTGTAAGACACCTTTAGAGAGGGTGACTCCATCACCTGCAGGTACACTACCGTGCCAGGAGTCGTCCATCCTAAAACACCTTTAGAATGCTGTCTAAGTACCCAGATTGGGACACTTCCCAAATCTAGATCTAAAACCATAGATCTAGTAACCAGAATGTCTGATATAATATCCAACTCCTTATGTGGAGAAACCACTGTGTGATAACCAAAGCATAACCGATCGTAGTATAGGAACTTCACTTCCTACTCTGTGTATTTCATCCACAAATCAGGGCATCACACCTTACTACCTTCTTAACAAATCCATCCCCTATTCTGATGAAGTCAAACCTATGACTGTCACATCAGAAATAAATGATCTATCTCCGCTATATCTGCTTTAGTCCATAAATAGACATAAGCCACTTGTCCACCATGCTTCCGCTGCTCCCACTGACTACGACAACCCTCTGGCAGAATCATATACACGTGTACTTCTAAAGCCAGTTTAGAACGACGCTATACTCATCTTTCTGCCGGGTCTCATAGTCTGGAACAACAGCAGTGTCAAGTCTGGGTAAACAAGAACCTCCCTGTCACCGTCTTTGAGCATACCGGAGTACCTTTCGGGTGCCTGAGGTTACCTACCATATCTACGGAGTGGCCAATGGAATGTCAAACCAGATTGAATCTTTAGGTCCTTATCAAATTTTCAGTAATCGTTTGCGGTTCTGGAATCACTTCCAGTTCTACCATACTCCCACTACTGTTTTCTGAAAAAATCCATTTCTTTTAAAACTGTGGCGAGTCAAGAACAATATCACCATTGATCTTCCAGATGGTAGAAATTCAACCCTCGTCATAGCCAGGGTCAACCCACAAACAGCCATTACAGAAACGTGCCTTGAGTTATCCAGAGTCTGGTTTTAAGCATATGCCGGACAACTCCCCGTACCTTAACATCGTTAAGATACGAACTGTTCTATATCCAATACAGAAACAGAGGCACTGATTTAATTGAACCAGATTCAAATCATGCAGCTGTCACCAGTGCATGTCAACTAAATGGAATGAGGCCGATCAGCATTACTCAACTTAGGAGTGCTTCCAATTATGAGTAAGCTGAAAGAGAAGCAAGTTCTCTTTATCATTACTATCAACTGAATACCATACACAAGTATCTACATCTTCGATCACCTTGAAGAATCCTGATACTTGCAACGCCTGGTTCTCTACTTTATTCTTATACCTATAACTTCTCAAAACTTAGACCTTGCATTTCTACGAAACACATGTCTAAGAACCAGAGAAGTCACAAGTAAACAGAATGTAGTACGAGTACCAACCCCTCTGTCCTCATGGACACTGGACAACCTACAATACTCTGTATAAGCCCCCTGAGTCTAATAACTCATTCCCAGTGTGTCGTAGGTTGAAAATTGTACTTATGGTTAAGAAGAATTACACCGCTGTTTAATACTCCTTACCTAACCATCCACTGATATAGGTAAATGTCATGGACATAATTTCAAAAAGGTATATCTCACTCTATAAAAATAGACGTACAGATATATCAATTTGAAATTGGTGCATAACAACGGATATTCAAAACCAAATATTTGCCGTCCGGCAAACAGCCCATGCGATTTCCTCAAATATCACCAATTACAACGAATTCCGATATAATGAGGATGATCACCTAATTCCCAATAACTTACTCCCACTCATCATCTGTAAAACCATACAGATATGAGAATCATACCTGGTAAATACATACCCTGGAGCAAGTGTCTAATTGGGAAATCAGTTTTCTTTTAACAGTACACAGTGAAACTGAAACATTGAAATGTTTCGTAGGGGTATCCTGGTATTCCTAGTAATGCCTCTTCCATTATCCAGATTCATAACTGTAACCGTATATTTCTTTGCTACCTCTCCAAATCCTTTTATATATCTTTAGTCATTATCTTCTGTACACCCCCTTTAGGCTTAAATGGTTTTCTTCCTTCCCTACCTTTCGGCACCAGCTTATGGTTTGGAAGAAGACTATTCAATAAGCATAATGGGTGTACTGTCCTAATCCTAGGAGCACTTGCAACGCGAGAGAAGGTGAAGATAAAAGACAACTGAATAAACCTTATTCCTATTTCTCCTGAACCAGAATCCATCCTCGAACTGGAACAAGTTCCTTTCGAGTTCGTATATAACCATACGATGGAATATCCAAATAACTGTGGATCTTCGTAGTGATACGGAGTGTTCTGGAGAAATACAAAGGTGAAGTGGGAGTGGTAATGAAATACTTGGTTTGATAGTGAATAGTAATCGCAATTTACTTTTCCCTTTTACTAATACCTTTATTTGTCTTTACTTAATACCTTCTGTACACCGTTTAGGCTAATTGGTTTTCTTCATTCCCTACCGTTCGGCACCTGCCTATGGTTTGGAAGAAGACTATCCAATTAGTATAATAGGTGTACCGTCCTAATCTAAGGAGCACTTACAACCTGAGAGAAGGTAAAAGGAAAAGACAACTGAATAGTCCTATTCGTTTTCTCCAGAACCAGAAACCATCCTCGAATCTGGAACAAGTTCCTTCGAGTTCGTATATAACCATACGATGGTTTTATCCAATGGAAGTGGACGTTCATAGTAATACGGGGTGTCCTGGAGAAAAAGGGTAAAAGTAGGAGTGGCAATGCGGTTTGCAACTCTGGCAATCCAAAAGCCAGTGTTTTAAGAAGGTTCGGTCAACTTGGTCACTGAGTCATAGTCAAGGGTCGGGCCATGGTCGCTGCCAGAGAGAGAGAGAGAAAAAAGAAATACTCTGCGTGCACTCTAACCTAGATCAGAATGGTTACCACTTTATCTAATCAGGAAACCTCCCACTGTAACGTCAAATTCTCCTTCAAACCTGAAAGAAGAATTAGTCGGGATCACCCGAGGACTAAACCAACTCATCAGTGGGAATCAGGATCCAACTATCATTGCATGATAACGTGATGGAATCCACTCACATTATCACACTCCAGAAGGTATGCGCATATCTGGCAAGTTTCAGTTTCTTTAGAAACTCCCGATGTGATTTTTACCCCATGCTCTTATGACCTTGACGAAGGCCAACATATCATAAGTCACATGTCAAGTTCTACCCGTCATTGTCCAGGTTAATTTGAACCCACCCGTACATACCCTTGACGAAGGCCAAAATAGTAGTACGACTGTCCCAAACCAACGCATCTATCTATACTGCAGAAAAGTAATAAATAGCCATACACTATGCCTTGACGAAGGCCAACATACATAGCATGAATACTAAGTGCTACCTTTCTGAAATGACGGAAGGCTACGAATGGTTTTTGGCGAAAAACCTTTAACGTAATGAACTTGATATCGTTGAAGGAACCGGATAGCTTTTTATAAAAATATAGTGGCGAAAACCTTTGCTAAAGAGGTCACTCCCGGTGAAGGGATCTCGGCTCTTTCCCCGTAGAATGAGGTGCAGGATATTCCAACTGAATACCACGATGCAAAGCAAAAAGTAATCGGCTATAGTGAAGTTATTACCCTGACGCAAACTTCTGTCCAAGGGGTCACTCCCGGTGAAGGGATCTCGGCCCTTGCCTCGTCGACTGAGGTGCTGGATATTCATAACCGAATACCACTGTGCAAAACAAAAGAGAACGTCCTTGCAATAACAGCTTTTTGAAAATTGTTCCAACAACATCAGAATAGGTTTGTTTAGCTTGCATTGATGCGAATCAACGCAGTCCCATCAATTGATCACACCAATAAAGAACGAAAATAATGATGTACGTATATGTCATCCGCATTCGCCAATGGGTCCCGTTATCACCCGTTAGGTTACTTAACTAACGACAGAGCGGGGACTGGACTAGCGTGGGTGCAAAACATATACAACATATACTAGTATATATATCAATATATAATATTCGCTCAAGGCGTGATAAAATGCACCATCACAGAAATGTAATAAGCATCACAGAACAATATAGATATCTGGGATCCCCGGGTTTCATAGAGCCGCTACTGAAACCCGACGTTCCCCTGGTCGTGTGGATAGCCTGTGCAATGAAATCCTAGACCCCTACGGGCGCGGCAAGTTACCCGCCAAAACCTGAAGCGAGGCAGCCCCCTTCAGCAACGTGAATGGACCACCCAGCACTTCACGGAATCTGGTAGCTTGAGCACCATGTAGGGTGTTTTTCGTCACCCCATTGAGATGGGAATACGCGCGCACTTGTCAGGCGTACTACAGATTCCCCCTGCCTAGGGTGGGCGGGGGTTTAATGATTGTGGGGATCCGAATCTCCGGCAGCCGTGAACTAAGCTGCCGTTAATTACCCCCCCCCCCCCTCGCCTTTGGGGCGAGGGAACCTCCGATTGACGGGTTAAACTGGTCATGCGAACTCAATATGCAGTGTACGTGTGATGTGTTTTGGAGGGGGGTTTGAATATATCGGGAGCCACGCAGAGTTTTTACGGGGGTCTCGCTACCCGGATAGCGGGCTGGGGGGTCAAGAGGGCTAGCAGCCCCCTTGCGGGGTGCGGGGCAGCGTCCCGTTAGAAATTTTTTCTAACAGGGACAGTGTCGTGGAGTATATGTATGTGTACATTTGTATACATATGTATATATATACATGTATGTATAAATAAAGGGGAAAAAGACATCCAAAGGATGCGTGGGGCCAGCGCCTGGGCGCTGGAGCGCAAGCGCGCCACGTGTCGGCACGTGGGCGCAGAGCGCTGGAGCGCAAGAGCGCCACGTGTCGGCACGTGGGCGCTTTGCGCTCGAGCGCAGAGCGCTGGAGCGCAACGCGCCACGTGTCGGCACGAGGGCGCTTTGCGCTCGAGCGCAGAGCGCTGGAGCGCAGAGCGCTGGAGCGCAAGCGCGCCACGTGTCGGCACGTGGGCGCTTTTCGCTCGAGCGCAGAGCGCAAGCGCGCCACGTATTGGCATGCGGGCGCTTTGCGCTGGAGCGCCACGTGTCGGCATGTGGGCGCTTTGCGCTCGAGCGCGGGGCGCTCGAGCGCGAGCGCGCCACGTGTCGGCACGTGGGCGTTTTGCGCTCGAGCGCAGTATGCTGGAGCGCAAGCGCGCCACGTGTCGGCACGTGGGCGCTTTGCGGTTGAGCGCTAGCGCACCAGTGAGGAAAAGGGGGGGTTTTTTAGCCCCGGAAATTCTCTAAAGAGAAAAAAGGTGGAGTTAAACTCCTAATATGCTTTGGGTTAAGGAAATGGGTCCTTCTTCTTCCTTTGCTGGCCAATCTTGGAGATAAAGAGATGTGAGATTTAAAAATCATTTCTTTTTGAGATCCGAGTCCCCCTTAATGGGTTTTGTGGTGGAAAACTATTTAGTTTTTAAAAAGGAAGAGTAAAACTCTTGATTTAATTCAAAAGAAAGAAGAAGGTTTTGGAACCTTGAAGAAGGAAGAAAGATCTCAGATCTGAAACTTTTTTTTGGAGAGAGTTGTTGAGATATTTCATTATCTTTGCCTTTATAGGCTATACACTTTACACATAGCCCCTTGGGCTTCACAAAATGGCATTTTTCCTATCCCATGGCTCATGTGCCATTTCTTTTTGCATATAAGCCATGGGCTTTACAAAAATTTGGCTTTATGCCTATTTTTCTTACATTTATCCATAAAATAAAATAAAGGAAATGCAACAAAATTATTTATTACAAAATTTTTATCTTGGCATGGGGGGAGGCCGGCCGCTTCATGTTCTAGCTCGACCCAGGCATGGGCCCACTGGATCTGGGCTTGGGCCCACTTGGCTTGGGGTTGACTTTGATTTTGACTTGGTCAACCGGGGTGTAAATTTTTACCCCAACAAATTGCCCCCCATCAATAAATGCACACCACATATGTGGGTCGTGTGCATGAAATTGATGGATCTTCTTTCACGTGGAGGCGACTTTATTTGGTTCCCGCTTTTTGGGAAGCTGGCACTGCCCTTTTTACGACATGGACGGTCGTTGCTTGACATGTCTCCGAGACGGAGTGTCCGTGATAGACGTTTTCCCTGGCCCGGAGTGATCTGGTTCCCGATTTGTAGGAATCCTGCCTTGCCCTTTTTGCGACGTGGACGGTCGGTTCTGCCCTTTTTGCGACATGGACGGTCGGTTCTGCCCTTTTTGCGACATGGACGGTCGGTGCTGCCCTTTTTGCGACTTGGACGGTCGATGCTGCCATTTTAGCGACGTGGACGGTCGATGCTGCCCCTTTTGCGACTTGGACGGTCGGTGCTGCTCTTTTAGCGACTTGGACGGTCGGTGCTGCTCTTTTTGCGACTTGGACGGTCGTTGCTTCCCTTTTAGCGACGTGGACGGTCGGTGCTGCCTTTTAGCGACTTGGACGGTCGGTTCTTCCCTTTTTGCGACATGGACGGTCGGTGCTGCCCTTTTTGCGACTTGGACGGTCGTTGCTTCTCTTTTAGCGACGTGGACGGTCGGTGCTGCCCTTTTAGCAACTTGGACGGTCGGTTCTGCCCTTTTTGCGACATGGACGGTCGGTTCTGCCTTTTTTGCGACATGGACGGTCGGTGCTGCCCTTTTTGCGACTTGGACGGTCGATGCTGCCATTTTAGCGACGTGGACGGTCGGTGCTGCCCTTTTTGCGACTTGGACGGTCGATGCTGCCCTTTTTGCGACTTGGACGGTCGATGCTGCCCTTTTTGCGACTTGGACGGTCGGTGCTTGATTTGACTTGCTCTGCTTCTTGCAGTGTCAGGGGTAGACTTGACTTGCTCCGCTTCTTGCGGTGTCGAGATTGGATTCTGACTTGCTCCGCTTTCTGTGGCGTCGGAGTGGAAGTTGACTTGTTGATTTTGATTTGGGTTGACATCAGCATCGCTATACTGGAATATGGTACCAGGAGCGAATCATCATCTGTCATGGAGAGGATTTTGGGATTTTGGTTTTTGTTTGGCATCTGCATTGCTGCACTGGAATAATGCCAAGAGCAACTCATCATTTGCCCAGGGAGGATTTGGGAATTGTTTTTTTTTTTATTTGGCATCTGCATCGCTGCACTGGAATAATGCCAGGAGAAACTCATCATTTGCCCCGAGAGGATTTGGGAGAAATTGGGATTGTTTTACGCCAGTGGATTGTATACGGTTTTGCAGGATGTATGATCCAGACCGTAAGGCCGGAAAAATTTCGGGACTTTGTCGGCGTCTGCATCGCTGCACTGGAACATGGTACCAGGAGCGACTCATCATTCGCCGTTGGGGTATGGGATTTGGAATTTGGTTGGCGTCTGCATCGCTGCACTGGAATATGGTACCGGGAGCGACTCATCATTCGCCATTTGGGGATTGGGGAGCGATGGCTTAGGAGACAGGTTTAGATCCCTATCGCCTAAGGCTTTTCAATTTTATGGGCCGTGAGGGTCCCATAAAAGCATTTTCTCCCTACGAGTCGTAAGGATCCCGCAGGTGTATTTTCTCCTTAAGAGTCGTGAGGACTCCTAAGTGTGTTTTTCCTTTATGAGTCATAAGGATCCCACAAAGGTTTGTTCTCCTCATGTATCGTGAGGACACATGAGTGGGTCTTCTCAATGGAGCATAATTCCAAAGGCGGAGACCAGCCGCGTAACTGGTAATTGTGGTGGGGCATGGGTATGACGAGAATTATTTGAGCCCGTGGATTGTATGCGGCGTCAATTTGGGGACTAACCGTAGGGCTGGGAGAATTATGAGAAATTGGATGTTGGTTGGCGTCTGCATCGCTGCATTGGAATATGGTACCAGGAGCAACTCATCATTTGCCGTTTGGGGACTTGGAATTTGAATCTTGTTTGGCATCAGCATTGCTGCACTGGAATAATGCCAGGAGCAACTCATCATTTGCCTTGGGAGGACTTGGGATTTGGGTTTTTGGTCGGCATCAGCACCGCTAACACTGAAGCGAAATGCCAGGAGCGACTCATCATTTGCCGTTGCCCGTTGGGGAACGATGGCTTAGGAGACAGGTTTGGGTCCCTATCACCTAAGGCTTTTCAATTTTATGGGCCGTGAGGGTCCCATAAAAGTATTTTCTCCCTACGAGTCGTAAGGATCCCGCAGGTGTATTTTCTCCTTAGGAATCGTGAGGATTCCTAAGTGTGTTGCTCCTTTGTGAGTCGTAAGGATCTCACGCAGGGGTTTTCTCCTCACAAGGTCGAGAGGACTTTGTGAGTGTATTTCATCTCTTTTCACGAGTTTGCGCCCTTTCGGGTTTTCACAGACTCGCCGGTAGTCCTGCTGTTTTTACTCACGGAGCCCTTTCGGGTTTTCATCCGTGCCATTTTGCTTGTGGACATACCGTTTATTTCTTCTTCTTTTTTTCTTTTCCTTTTTTTTCTTTTTTTTTTTGCCGCTGGTGGGACTTTAAAGTATTCTCACCGGCAGGATTTGGGAGAAATAGGGGTCATTTACGCCCGTGGATTGTATACGGTTTTGCAGGATGTATGATCCAGACCGTAGGGCTGATGTGCTCAATTCGCCTGCGACTTGGAGCATTCACGTGTAGTATTTCTTGAGATATCGTCCATTGATGGGTGGCATGGGCCTTTCTCCCTCTGCACTTATTAGTTGGTAGGATCCTCCGTCGAACACTTTCTCAATGACGTATGGTCCTTCCTAGTTTGGCTCAAATTTTCCCTTGACATGTCGATTGAGGATGATCGGTCTTTTGAGGACCAACACCAATTCACCTTTCTTGAAAGCGCGAAGACGAGTTATCTTGTCATAGGCCCGTGACATTTGGGCTCGGTATAGCTCCAGATTTTGCTGCACCGCGAGCCTCTTTTCTTCGAGGGCATCGAGTTCTTCAAGTCGAAGGAGCACGTTTTCCTCTTCTGTCAACTCATGCTGAACGGCCATTCTTAAGCTTGGAACTTCGACTTCGAGGGGGAGGACCGCCTCCACTCCGAAGAGCAATGAGTATGGAGTGGACTGAGTTGGAGTACGGTGCATGGTACGATATGCCCACAATGCCTCGTGAAGCTTGAGATTCCAGTCTCTCTTGTTGGCTGAAGCATTTTTCCTCAGGAGCTTGCATAGAGTCTTATTGAAGGCTTCGGCTAGCCCATTGGCTCTTGGATTATAGATGGAGGTATATCTCCAGTCTATCTTGTGCTGAGTAGCGAACCTTGAGACATTGAAGCTCTTGAAAGAAGGCCCGTTGTCAGAAATGATTCTTCTTGGTGTACCGAAGCGGTATAGAATATTATGCTGGAAGAATGTCAGAATATCTTTTGTCTTAACTTCTTTTAGCGGGACAGTTTTAGCCCATCTAGAGAAGTAGTCTGTCGCGGCCAGTATGAACCGGTGGCCTTTAGATGACGGAGGATCAATTGGGCCAACAATGTCGGTGCCCCAAACTTCGAAGGGCCACGACACCACTGTAGGATGCAATGGGTTGGGATGCTTGTGAATGAAATCACCATGGATTTGGCAGATCTGAGATTTCTTTGCATGCTCTCCGCAATCCCGTATCATGGTGGGCCAGTAATACCCAAGCCGTTTGATTTGAAGTCGCATCTTGGGGCCAGATTGGTGAGCACCGCAAACGCCCGAGTGAACATCTTTCATGACCTTTTGGGCTTCGGCCAATGACAGACACCTGAGCCAGAGTTGGTCATATGACATGCGGTATAACATGTCATTTACAAACACGTATCGGAGAGCTCTTTTCTTCAGCTGAATCCTCGCAGATTTTTCTTCGAGCAGCTTGTCGTATCGGAGGTACTCTATGAAGGGTTCTCTCCAATCGGGCTCATCTTGGATGATCGAAGCTTCTTCGGCGGGACTGCTCTTCTGTTCCGCGCTTTTCTCTTCTCTTAGAGAGACTGGGGGTAGAATTTGCCGGCTCCTGACAGTGATCAGAATTTCGTCCATGTCAGGATCAGCCAGCTCCTTGGCTAAGCGAGCGAGTATGTCGGCTTTTCCGTTCAACGCTCTGGGGATTCTCACTAGTTCAATATAAGTGAACCGTTTCATGAGTTCCACCACCCGGCCTCTGTACCGAGCTAAATCGGGTTTGTATATCTTATAGTCGCCGCTTACTTGGTTGACGACAAGCTGGGAGTCACCGTAGACTCGTAGCCGACGGATTTCCATTTCTACGGCGAGCTCCAAACCAGCTATCAGAGCTTCATACTCAGCTTCATTGTTTGTCCGAGGCTCGGTGAGAGCAAAAGAACGCCGTAGGGTTCCCATTGATGGTGTGATGAACACCAATCCTATCCCTGCTTTTATCTCCGGGACGCTTGATTTACTGGAGGTCCTTATTGACGAGGCTCCATCGAAGTAGAGCTCCCAACATGGCTCATCTTCCTCGAGGTGCAGCACTTGTTCATCGGGTAACTCACAATTTAGCGGCGACCCTTCTGGTATGGGATGAGCGGCGAGAAAATCTGCAATAGCTTGCCCTTTTACTGCTTTCTGAGGGGTATAAACTATGTCAAACTCAAGTAGCCTAACAGCCCATCTTGCCATTCTTCCGGCTAGGCTCGCTCTGGTCATCAAGTGTTTGAGCGGGTCGACCTTGGAGATCAGCATAACCCAATGAGCGAGCAGATAGTGCCTCAACTTCTTCACAGCAAATATCAGAGCCAGGCATTGCTTTTCGATTTGGGAGTAGTTGTGTTCCGCCCCGACTAGAGTTCGACTGAGGTAGTAGAGGGCATTTTCTTTTCCCTCCTCGTTATTCTGGGCAAGGAGCGCACCGAGTGACTCGTCCAGCGCGGCAGTGTAGAGAATCAGTGGTTTATTTGGAATGGGAGCGGCCAGCACTGGAGGGTGCAACAAGTATTGTTTGATGCTTTCGAACGCTACTTGACATTCGGCATCCCAGATAAAAGGAGCTCCTTTCTTCATGAGCTTTGAGAAGGGCCTACATCTCCCCGATAAATTTGAGATAAACCTCCGTATATAAGCAAGCTTGCCTTGGAAAGATCTTAGCTGCGTCAGACTCTTCGGAGGGGGCATCTCCATGATGGCCTTTATCTTTGATGGGTCAACTTCGATCCCTCGATGTCGGACTATGAAGCCCAGGAATCTTCCCGATGACACACCAAAAGCGCACTTCAGAGGATTCATCTTCAGATCGTATTCCCTCAGTCTGGTGAGAACGGTCCTGAGATCTTGGATATGATCGGCCTTGGCTTTAGTCTTGACGACCAGATCATCAACATAGCATTCGACGACTTTATGGATTAGTTCATCAAAGATATTAGTCATTGCCCTTTGATATGTAGCACCTGCGTTCTTCAGTCTGAATGGCATTACCTTGTGTAGCAATATATTCCGATCGGGGTTCGAAATGCTGTGTGCATCTCATCCTCAGGCGACATCTTGATCTGATTATATCCAGACGAGCCGTCCATAAAGGCGAACAGTTCGTAATTTGAAGTGTCATCGACCATCATTTCCATGACCGGTAGCGGGAAGTCGTCTTTAGGACATGCCTTGTTGAGGTCCCTGAAATCGACACAAACTCGGATCTGCCCATTTTTCTTCTTCACTGGGACTATGCATGCGATCCAGTCTGCATATTTCTCTTCCCTGATGAAGCCGGCATCGATGAGTTTCTTGGTTTCCTCGATGACCTTTTCTTCCGACTCCCTTCTCATTCTTCGAGGAGCTTGTTTGACTGGTTTAGCATCAGGAGATATAGCCAGCTTATGCACGGCTACCTCAGGGGAAAGGCCAGGCATTTCTTTGTATGTCCACGCGAAGCAGTCGACGAACTCACGCAGTAGGGCAATTATCTGCTCTTTCATTTCCTCCGACAAGAGTGAGCTGATGTAGGTCGGCCTTGGATTATCGGGCGTTCCTTAGTCAATCTCAGTTAGCTCATCAAAGGTTGCTTGTCCGCCATCTTCGAGCTCTTGAGGAGCTTCTTCTGGCTCGGCTATCTCGTCATCATCTTGATCTTTCGCTGGCCTCACCAACATGGATCATGTAGCACGCTTTGGAATCAGGTTGAATGTAGCCTACGCCCCGTCTATCTGGAATTCGTCCATCGATGAGTGCTCGGACCTGGGGCGGATACCATAGCCCTTCGTAAAACTTTGCTTCGGACTCCGTTTGATATAACTGGCATCCGCACTTCTTAAAGTATTCTCGCATCTCGGGCGCATAGTATCTGGGATTGAGGACGGCTCTTATGCCTCTCTCATAGGGAAGGCACACGACAGAAAGGTCGTCCGGGTGCACAACGGGGTTTGACCTGTAAAACAGGATGCCCTTCTGTCCATTTTTCCTCCCGGGCACGTAGAAAGTTTTCAGCTGGTCCACGGTAGAGACTGACAATGTGTCGAGCTCTTTGCACATCCGTTCCGGTACCCTTGTGATGGCCAGGGACCCTTCTGCGACTTCGAAGGTCTCTCGTAGTTTCGCTTGCTGCATAGGGGGCCGATCTGCACAGCTGTTGCACGGCAGGTCCTCTTCTTCTGACTCTTCAGTGTCACTGCCAAGATGAGGGCGGACTTTGCTGCTAGATGGGCCTTCAGTAAAAGATTCGTCCTTATCGCTGCCGAAATGAGGGCGAGTTTTGCGGAAGGACGGGCTTCCAGCGTCGGACTCATCAGTGTCGCTGCCGAAATGCGGGCGCACTTGGGTATTTTTGCTTTTGAAAGTGATAGCCGGCGCAGATTTGCTTTTGAGTCTTGGGGCCGTTCTATCCTCAGTCAGTTGTGGCTTAGCATTTTGGTGGTTCGTAAAGTACCGAGAATCTTCATATCGGACTTCATGCACACCGAACGGCTGGATGTCTCCGTCAATGTGTCTTTCTTCGCCATTTTTAGTATACTTCATGCATTGATGGAGAGTTGACAGAATGATGCCGTAATCGTGGAGCCACGGCCGTCCCAAGAGAATCTTATAAGATGTGTCGGCATCGATCACGTATATCTTAGCTTCAGTTTGCAGATCCCCAAATTTGATTGGCAAAGCTATAGACCCCAGAACTTGCTGGCAATTTTGGTTGAAATCTTGAATGACAATCCTTTCCCTTGACAGGTGTCGAACGTCCATTGACAAACTCTTCAGAGTTCGCAAGTTCATGATGTTCACTGAGGACCCCGGATCAATCAATATGCGATTAATTCGATCTCCGTCGCTGTACCCGGTCACGTAAAGCGGCCGATTATGCTCAGCCGTTCCCAGTAGCAAGTCTTCATCCTTAAATGTGACTGCGGCGGCATGCAAAGCGTGCTGGGCTTCTTTCATATTAATTTCCGCAAAGTGAGCCTGATACCGCTCGGGGTTTTGTAGAGCGTGAATGAGAACATCTCTAAGCTCCTTAGATAGGACCAAGGCGTCGTAGATGCTCATGAGAGATGGAAGCTTCCGGAGATGTGCCAAGACATTATAGTCCACCAAGGAAGGACTTATGTTTTCATCGGCCGGTTCTCTGCCATCTTCTTCATTAACGACATGTTTTTCCTTCCCTTTTGGGGCGTTGCCCTGATTTTGCGGTAGAGCCCTGCCGCTTCTGAGCTGGATTTAATTGGCCTTTGTGGCGAGCTCCTCGTCCTCTTCGGGAAAACAGAGCTCATCCTCGGAGTCGCTGCCAAGATGGATGGCGTAGCAGATCACTACTGGGATCTCTTCATTGGAGTCTTCTTCTAACTCCTCCAGGATTTCAGCCGCTTGTACAGGGAAAAACTCCTTCAACTGAATCAATGTTCTTTCCCTTTGTTCATATTCTTCGAGGGAATCAATATATTTTTGAATGGTCGATCTCCCTGCAGACTCTTTTTCGCGCCGAGCTGCACTTTTCTTCTTCTTGAGCTTCTTGGATTTTGAGCCTGATGGAGCCGCATTGGCAGCTGGACTGGTAGGCTTCTTCTGCCCTTCCCATTCCGTCCTGGGTTCCTTCCGAAGTAGCTTTATCATCTTCTTCGTCTTATTAGATATGTGCATACTCCACGGAGGCCGCGATGAGTCCGTTTCATTTCTCAGGGCAGCGGGTTCGGCTGTCTGCTCCCAGAAGGCTTCAGTTTATGTCTGTATAAAGTTGGTGGTTGCAACTTGATTGTTCACCAACACGCTTTTGGACAACTCGATCTCTCCAGCCTTGTACTGCTTCTCGACCCAGTCTTTGAAGATATAGCAATCCTCGATCGCATGGCTCACTACTCGGTGGTACGGGCAATACAGAGGATTGTCGGTCATTTTTGCTTCTTGGGGTCTTTTCGACTCCGGCAATTGTAGGCCGTTGTTCAAGGCATCTTTAAATATCTTGCCGACCTTGTCCCTTCTGAAAGAGTAAACCTTGTTCTTTTTCTCCTCTAGGGAAGGCCCATCTCCTCCCAGCAATGGCTTTCGAGACCGGTTAGTTTTGGATTCGGCCGCCCTTTGCTTTTCTTCATTGTCGGACGCATTGAAGACATTGGTATTGCTGGAACTCCCACTTCTACGGTTGTCGTCCCGCTTGCTTTTCCAAGTTTTCTCTCTCTGAGAATCTGGCGGGGACTCTTGCTTCGAGCGTTCCAGCATTTGGACTATTTTGGTTAGCTCCTGAAATGTCTTGAGGCCCGCTGTACACAAGAATGGGACCATCCAATTGTTGAGGTTCCCAATGAGAAGGCTGACGGACTGGTCCTGCTCCAGCGGCGGTTTGCACTTGACTGTGAGATTACGCCAACGGGCGATAAAGTCGGTGTTGCTTTCATTCCTCCCCGGCTTGGTCCTCACAAGGTCGGCAATGGAGATTTTATCACTGACACTCATGAACCTTTGCCGAAACAGGGACTCCATTTGGGCAAAGGTAATGACGGACCCGTCCGGTATGCTCACATACCAGTCGAAGGCGACGCCGGTCAGGCTGTTGACAAACTGACGAAGAAGGAGCGCATCATTACCCCATGTATTTCCGCACGATGCTTTGAAGTGGGCGACGTGCTGATTTGCATTCCCCGTTCCATCAAATCTTCCGAACTTAGGAATGACGTAGCCGCTTGGGAACTCAATCAGATCGTACTACGCGGGATATGGCCACCCACTACTGCCGATTTCTTTCTGAACTTCAGCTTCGACCACCAATGTTTTAACCTTGCTGGTGACCAAATCCATTATCCGATCCTGTGTTAGCGGGATAGTGCTATCTGGGGCCAAGGCGTCCCTAGAAGCGGAATGCGGCCAGCTTTCATGCGGCTCGACCAGTCTTGGTCCCAAAGGAACAGGCATTGGCTGCTTCGGATTGTCATCACCCGGCTGATTAGTAGCGGTTTGTGTCTGATTGGGAGGCGCTCGAGCAATTTGAGCCGTAAGCTGCATCACCACGTTCGTTAAGTCGTCAATCTTCGAATAGAGCTTGGCCATCTCTTTATCTTTGCTCCTGAGCTGTTTTCGAAGCTCTTGAAGCAGCTCTTGCTCCGCAGTCCTGGGGCGGAAAGTCGGCTCTTCCTCGCTGTCCGAGCTTGACTCTGCATGGATCGAGGGGTCTTTCTGCCTATCATCCTCATCGAGAGGGTTTTCTTCATCCAGCGGGGGCAGCTGTTCTTAGGCGGTGGCAACCACATTCAGGCTAGATTGGGCTTGGGATGTGGTGGCCTCGTCCTTGCTTTTGCTGCGAAGGTTATCGCTAGGGCGCCCGCCCGCCATATAGACCGTATGGATGGTATATCCGGACATCTTTCTATCATTGACAGCTGATTTCACGGATCGCTGTCTTGACCCCCTTGTTTCGGTAGCTGGTAGTCGATTGAAGGCGGCTGGCCTAACCAGGTTCTTAAATGGTGTTGGCGCTTCTTTCCTGGGTTTGCCCCGCTGCTTTCGTGCGGCACAGAGCGCCTGATAGACCCTTGAAGAGATAGTGTCGTACTTTTTCTGTTGGGGCCGGGACACGTCTCTTTGTGGCACTGTTCGGACCGCTGTCTTCTTGATTCTGGCAGTCATGACATTTTTCTGAACCCACTTTAGAGGCTCGAAGGAATTGCTGATTCTTACAGCCGTCGTCGCGGGGCAACCCTGCACTTGGAACTTCACACGATTCCATTTGGCCGAAGCCTTGGCCCTTTTGTTGGCTCGATACCTGAGCCGCTTCTGCCTTAACTTTTCAGTTCTAAGCACCTGGCAGACTTCGGCTTTTTGGGAAGACGCCGCAGACCGGGCGATGGAGGGCCTTGGAGATACGCTCGATTGTGCATTTGTTGGAGTTATCGCCTGAGCTCGTCCGCAACATTTGATGTTTCCCTTTGTACCGAAGTTCTTGACCCCCGCTGGAGCACCAGAGAATCGTTTAGATAGCGTCTTAAGTTTCGGTTGTGGTGCCTTGGCGATCACGACATTCAGCCTCTTGCCCCTTGAGACCGGCTTGGCCACCTGTTCCGCCGGGATCTCCGCCGGATGAGCGCTTCCGGCAGGGTAGATGATGACGGAGCCGAACTGGCGGGAGGGTTCCTCCCACTGTCGTCTGAGGCTTGCGGGGAGAACCACACGAGCGTTGATCTTGACCACGTACGGAATCGGGGTCACGTTGGAAGCTGAATTCGTCTGGGGAGACATTGTCGTCGAAGTTGATTACTTGAAAATCTGCATGAAAAAGCATTATTTTTAGTATAAATGCAGGTATGTATATTGATTAAGTTCGCATGAACATTTAACCCGAAATATGGGAGGATAGATTGGTCCCACCGGGCGTGCCAGAATCTGTAGGGTGTTTTTCGTCACCCCATTGAGATGGGAATACGCGCGCGCTTGTCAGGCATACTACAGATTCCCCCTGCCTAGGGTAGGCCGGGGTTTAATGATTGTGGGGATCCGAATCTCCGGCAGCCGCGAACTAAGCTGCCGTTAATTACCCCCCGCCTTTGGGGCGAGGGAACCTCCGATTGACGGGTTAAACTGGTCATGCGAACTCAATGTGCAGTGTACGTATGTTGTGTTTTGGAGGGGGGTTTGAATATATCGGGAGCCACGCAGAGTTTTTACGGGGGTCCCTCTACCCGGATAGCGGGCTGGGGGTCAAGGGGGCTAGCAGCCCCCTTGCGGGGTGCGAGGCAGCGCCCCGTTAGAAATTTTTTCTAACAGGGACAGTGTCGTGGAGTATGTGTATGTGTACATTTGTATACATATGTATATATATACATATATGTATAAATAAAGGGGAAAAAGACATCCAAAGGATGCGTGGGGCCAGCGCCTAGGCGCAAGCGCGCCACGTGTCGGCACGTGGGCGCTTTGCGCTCGAGCGCAGAGCGCTGGTGCGCAAGCGCGCCACGTGTCGGCACGTGGGCGCTTTGCGCTCGAGCGCTCTCAAGCGCAGAGCGCTGGAGCGCAAGCGCGCCACGTGTCGGCACGTGGGCGCTTTGCGCTCAAGCGCAGAGCGCTGGAGCGCAACGCGCCACGTGTCGGCATGAGGGCGCTTTACGCTGGAGCGCAGAGCGCTGGAGCGCAAGCGCGCCACGTGTCGGCACGTGGGCGCTTTGCGCTCGAGCGCAGAGCGCTGGAGCGCAACGCACCACGTGTCGGCATGAGGGCGCTTTGCGCTCGAGCGCAGAGCGCTGGAGCGCAAGCGCGCCACGTGTCGGCACGTGGGCGCTTTGCGCTCGAGCGCAAGCGCGCCACGTATCGGCATGCGGGCGCTTTGCGCTCGAGCGCAGAGTGCTGGAGCGCAAGCGCGCCACGTGTCGGCACGTGGGCGCTTTGCTCTCGAGCGCGAGGCGCTGGAGCGCAAGCACGCCACGTGTCGGCACGTGGGCGTTTTGCGCTCGAGCGCAGTGCGCTCGAGCGCAAGCGCGCGACGTGTCGGCACGTGGGCGCTTTGCGCTCGAGCGCTAGCGCACCAGTGAGGAAAAGGGGGGGTTTAGCCCCGGAAATTCTCTAAAGAGAAAAAAGGGTGGAGTTAAACTCCTAATATGCTTTGGGTTAAGGAAATGGGTCCTTCTTCTTCCTTTGCTGGCCGATCTTGGAGATAAAGAGATGTGAGATTTAAAAATCTTTTCTTTTTGAGATCTGATGGCAGATCTGAGTTCCCCTTAATTTGTTTTGTGGTGGAAAACTATTTAGTTTTTAAAAAGGAAGAGTAAAACTCTTGATTTAATTCAAAAGAAAGAAGAAGGTTTTGGAACCTTGAAGAAAGAAGAAAGATCTCAGATCTGAAACTTTTTTTTGGAGAGAGAAAAAGTTGTTGAGATATTTCATTATCTTTGCCTTTATAGGCTATACACTTTACACATAGCCCCTTGGGCTTCACAAAATGGCATTTTGCCTATCCCATGGCTCATGTGCCATTTCTTTTTGCACATAATCCATGGGCTTTACAAAAATTTGGCTTTATGCCTATTTTTCTTACATTTATCCATAAAATAAAATAAAGGAAATGCAACAAAATTATTTATTACAAAATTTTTATCTTGGCATGGGGGGAGGCCAGCCGCTTCATGTTCTAGCTCGACCCGGGCATGGACCCACTGGATCTGGGCTTGGGCCCACTTGGCTTGGGGTTGACTTTGATTTTGACTCGGTCAACCGGGGTGTAAATTTTTACCCCAACACACCCCTCCTTGGGTCAACCTGTACCCCCTACGAGTGCGGCGAATAGCCCGCCAATTCTAGAGTGAAGCCCCCTCCGTCTCAACGCCATGAGATGCGGGCTCGTTGCCCTCTAGAACCCGGCTATCCGTGCGCCCCACCGCGGGATAATCCTAGTACAGAAAGTAAAATATACAACGGGTACATCGACCTCAGCCCGGTCGTGCCCCAAAAGAATAATATACAAACAGGCAGTGACGGCAGTCCACATGTCGGACACTCGCCCTGCAATATCAAATGTACATATACAACCAAACTGTACTAACATTGCATGCAGGCTATCCACCACGACAAATCCGCAACATCACAGCACAACACAGAACATCAACGTGAATCTCACGTTCGCAAATCCGTCTAAAAGGGCTATAGCAGTTAGACAGGATTTACCGATCAAATGACATTCACGGTCACAGATATAATGTAAATACTGTCAACTAACATGTTAAAAAATTTCAATCGACTAAATTTCCCGAAGTGGGCCCCAAGCACTACTGTAGCACTCAAAATAAATCTGGGCCCAAAAAGAATATACCAGAAACCCTATTTCCATGTCAGAAACCCACTGTAGAAATTTGGTGCAGTTTGGCCACAGTACGGCGGCGGATTCGCGGCCAAAACGTGGGTTTGGCCGCTGATCCGCCGCGCTACAGAAATTTCAGCCGACCAAATTTTCACAGAATTCTTATAAAACCCTGCACGTATTTTTGCAATGTACCAAATAATTTTTGAGCACAGCAAAAATTCGACAGAAACCTGGACTTTAAAATGGGGTTTTTGGAAAATCCGTTCGATCGAACTTGTAAACACGTTAGAGCAAGCTAGACTAGGTTAATGGCGTGGCTCTGATACCAATGTAAGTGCACGGCAGCGCCCCGGCCGTCAGAACGAGGCCAAAATGCGGAAACAAAAACTTTTCTTTAAACAGAAACCGGCACTACCGCGAACTATAAACCCGGATCGGACCATTAACCTACTACTAGAAAACAAGAGAAAGGGGTAGAAAGCTATACCGAGCGATCCGTATCCTTCGGTCTTCGGCCTCCATCCCGATCTCCTCGCGGAATCTCCGGTCTTCATCTCCTCGTCGGAAAGGGCACCACATCGCCGGGTCCTTTTACGGGCTCCCACCTCTGGACCGAGGCAACTCGGGCACGAAGTTGGCGAGCCGACGTGTCCAAGAATGCTGTAGGCTAAGTGTAGAATGGTTTTGTCTCACGGGGTTAGTGAGGTTGCCATTTGGAAGTGTAGGTGGAGGGATGAGATGAACTTTGAGATGGAGCTATAGGATTTTGTGCAAGCAAAATGAGACCAATTCTCACACCAAAAATGTTGGACAGCCCCACACTAGAAGTGGCCGGCCAAGATGGAGAGAGGAGGGAGGTCAATAATGCAAGAGTGAATAATGAGTGATGATGAAAAAAAATGATCACAACCAAGTCTCCACTCTATCAACCATCTCATCACCAAAGTCAAGTAATGATAAACAAAAGAAGTCAAAAGATGGTAGAACAATCATGGAACAACTATTTACAAAAACTACCATTCACAATACTAATTTGCACATTTGCAAATAACCCCCTCCACACCAATTTTCAGCCAAAGAAAGAACAAAGGAAAAATGGCCGAAATGAAATGCAAACTGGCAACTTCAGAAAAACGATCCCGTAATAAATTACAAGAAAACCCCGCGACTGTATATACATACCCGCATTTGTATTCCGACCGAATACAAATGCAATGAGACAAAATCTACACCGTATAATACTAGGATCCGGCTTAAACCAAAGCCCGCTAATATTACCCGTCCGATCATGATCCGTGCAATACCGCACGTATATGATCGAACCCTGCCATATATCCATACGGCCTCTACAGCGTTTCGCCCGAAAACTTGAGAAATTGTCTGTGGGGGACTCTAAAGACTCGTCAATACTTTGGCTGTAGATTTAACCACTAGCACGTCAGAGGTATTAGCCATACGTAACGGGCTACCAGGTATTGACCAAAAGTGGCGTCGATGAGCGAACTCATCCTGACACCCTACTGAGCCTGTCAGTGACAATATCCGTACAGTCCGGTCCGTTCGTCTATGAGCATCGCATGGCGGGCCTAGAGGTTGGTAAAAGTCAGACCCCCAAAAGCGGTATAAGTCGTGTCGGAGTGTAGCCCAGAACACCCTGAGATACTACTGGAATACCTACCAGTAAATCTCCTGCCTAGGCCAAGGACTTCGTGTAATGGCTCTTCTAGACACAGTGCGACCTCACCCCCAATACCGGGATAGACGAACCCTGCAGATCCGCTCACTGCCTCCATGTGGCTCGGGACTGTACCCAACTAAAACCTGTTTGCACGACTACTTTGAGCCATGGTAGGGTAGTAATCAAAGTACAGTGGGAACTCACACGAGACAAATGACGATCTCAGGTCGATGAACTAACCTGTACACATGTCACCAGGGAACTGCTATCTGACGTCAGGTATAATACCAACTAGCATGTTCCCGGCGAGTCCTGTCCGGTATACTCATAACCCAATGAGCACCTGTATACATCTTAGGTGAACCAACTGACACCAGTGGCTTGTGAGACCAGCCACTGCCCCTCGTCGGAGTCTCGACTGTATACACTAGTCTACTCTGGAGTATCGATGCCATGTCTCGAAAACTCCCACGACTAGGGACCTTTTAAGGATGTGCTTATAGACCCCAGCTCCCACGTATATGATCGCCATCATACTGTTGGCCGTCAAGAAAGAATCCTAAGGGCTCTACCAACGTGCAATAGTGATCTATAATGTCACCTAAAGCAGTACACGATGATAAAGATAAACCAGATAGCATACTATCATCTTGAGTAAGACTGTCCTACCGGCATAGGTCCTCCCTCAATCATTGCAATCACGTCCATGTGATCCAATAATTGATTCTGGTGGCACTATCTCCAACAGGTTTCTTGTTCATGACGCTGCTCTGATGACACCTCCGGGCTTTCTTTTGGTCCGGTAAGTGCGGCCATTGGCGTTAGCATTTCTTGAAGCTTCTGTTGTTGCTCCTGGGCTTTTGTCACGGATCGGGTGAGCGGTCGGTGACCCGTCGAAGCGCGGCTTTCCTCTTTTCCGGAGGCCATATAAACAGTATGCACCATTATGCCATCAGACTTGGGGTGTTTGGATTCGGCGCTTTTACGGTTCACCACGTTCACAGGGGCTTTCTCTGGCCCCTTTCTCTTTTGGGCGGTTGATGTTGAGGGAGCCATTGTAGTGGGCACCCAGACGGATGACATTTTCTGTGGTACCTCAAGATGGCTCTTTTCTTGCCGAGCTTTGAGCTTTTTGGGTCAGCGAGAGTAATCTTGATCAATTACCGAGTCTTGAATCTGTCGCCAGACCTTGTAAATTTTGGAAGACAGACGCTGAGGGGACTGCTCCGGCTGCATCTCTGTAACATTCTCCACGGGCGGAGGAGATCTTTTTAGTACGGCGGTAGGAGAGTTCCTGCGCACCTTGTTCAGTAATTCAAAGCGGTTCCCGGTTGGAACAACAGCATTGACTTCCACCGTTGGGGCTGGTGGAGTTAGTCCAGATGGGGAGCTTCCCCCAGCCTTTCGCACTCGGCGCCAGTGACGACGGCGAGTATGTCGTGCAGATGGTGTTGGTTCGGCTATGGGGATGGCTTTTTCATGCCCCCTATTTTGAGGAGAGGCTGTTATTGGCGCTAGCCGGTCGAAGACTGACGTCTGTTGAGAGGGGATAGTCAGTCTTGTGAAGGCCGACTTTCGAACATGAGAAGCAACCTTCGTGACTTCGCATGGGGTAGGAGCTGAAACGGACAGTCTTGTGAAGACCGACCCTTTAGTAGGGGAAGATGCCTTGACGACTTCAGGAGCAGAGATGGCTATCTTTTTTGGGATGGCCACTTCAGGTGTCATGGGCTTCTTGGCAGGCCCATCGGAGTTCAGGCTCAGTCTGGCGAAGACCGAGGAGTTGGAGCTGGACGACCCGTTGAGAGGGGCCGTGTGTAACACCCTTGTCCGATCGTATGTTCCTTTTCTTTTTGGATATATTGGGCTTTGTTTTATTATTATTATAATTTGGAGTTTAATATTTTTAATTAAGATATATGCATATAATTATGTTTTTTTCAAGTTTGTTAAATATGCATATTATTAGTATTTAAATATTTATTTGTCTAACACTATTTTATAACCATATTTATATTTTAGTATCATAATTTAAACAAAAGATATTTTATTTGGTATTTCTTTAAACAATACATATACATAAGATTTTACCCATTTTTAAATTCTATTTATAAGATATCTTGTCTTACGATATTTATTTGGTTAGAATATTTAATTTTGAAAAGTCATGAGAGCCCCTGTTAAATCTTTTAACCATATAAATATTTTTACTAAACTAACAACTCAATTTTCTCTCTCCAACCACCATATATGTCTCACCTGATAACTTGATTCTTTTTAAAACAAATATTTTCTCTCTCCAAACTAAATAATTTTACCAAACCAAATATATTTTTAAATCTTTTATTAATCCTGATCCTAACAATCGCTCATCTAATCTTTCTCAGCAGATTCTCTTTCTCAAATCTACTCTCTTTAATTATTTTTTTCTACAAATCTATATACATACATATATATAATTGAAGATATTTTGTTATGATAGTTTAACTGAAAATATATTTTAGTTGTTTGATATCATAAAATCTTATATACATATAACTAATTGTATTTATTTTTATTAACCCATAACTATATACATATTTACATATATTTTCATTATATACAAATATGTATATATACATATACTTTTCTATTATTCTAACTATATATAAACTAATATGTATATATACAACTTTTCTAATATCTTATAGAAGTATATAACAACCCATCATATCTCTCTTTTATAAAATCAAATCCAAATCTCATCTCATCAGAATATTTCTCTCTCCAATTATAATAATCTCTCCAATCTTTAAACAATCTCTCTCTTCCCTATAAATAACAACCTAATTATTATCATCTCTCCCCTTCTCATATAAATCAACCTTCTCTTTTTCCAATCACAATATTTTCTTCTTCTTCAAAATTAGCCGAGCAATCAAACCTTGGAGTTGTTCTTCGTGTCGTCGTGTTTATCTGTCTCCGAGGCAAGTACTCTTACTCTTTTATTTTTTTTAGTCAATGCAACATCGGGAATTCTCTAAATAAATTATTAACTTACAATATTTAAATAAAATTGTAATATTTTGCCGCTTTATTAATATATTTTATAATACTTATACATATGATGAAAACCCTAGGATCTAGAATACATATTAATCATTTCATCAAGTGAACAACTGTAAAAATGCAAACGTAATAAAATAACTTAGCCGAGCAATCAACCTTCTCTTTTTCCAATCACAATATTTTCTTCTTCTTCAAAATTAGCCGAGCAATCAAACCTTGGAGTTGTTCTTCGTGTCGTCGTGTTTATCTGTCTCCGAGGCAAGTACTCTTACTCTTTTATTTTTTTTAGTCAATGCAACATCGGGAATTTTCTAAATAAATTATTAACTTACAATATTTAAATAAAATTGTAATATTTTGCCGCTTTATTAATATATTTTATAATACTTATACATATGATGAAAACCCTAGAATCTAGAATACATATTAATCATTTCATCAAGTGAACAACTGTAAAAATGCAAACGTAATAAAATAACTTTTAACATGTAAATGTGGTTTAATATATAAAAAGCTTTATAAGTAATTATATATTTCTGTTGCAACAATATTGGTATACACTAGCATGCAAAATATCAATACTTATATCATAATCTAAAACATAAAAATATACCATTATTACTGTTAATCAATAAACACTTTGGGCTTAATATTTTATATATATAAATTAAACTTTCTACATTATCACTCCTTATAATATCGCTGCACTCTATGCGTTCTAGTCATATAAATTATTTTGATACTATAATTTGTATTAATATTTTCTATTATCACATGATTATAAAACTTATTATTAGCACTTACATGATAACTAGTCAATCTGTCATTTATTTTTATCTTACTTACTATTACCTCGTAATTATACTATTACCACCACCCGCTTTACGCATCTGTAATTTGTCATTCTCATTTAACTATATTTACCCTTTAAAACCATATTTCAATTTATTATTCTTTTCAATAAATAAACTCGGATGTTAAATACAGATACTTGCATATTTATGTTGAGCGTTGTTTACATTTTTGACCTTATCATATTCTATCATCTATATTTAATATTTTACTTGAGACTATCATTGTCGGCATGATTAAGAAACCTTAACATGCTATTCTTGTTTATGGACACTATCAGTTTATAACTATTGTACTTGATATGCCATGACTACTCATTGCTCCAGACTACTCATATTAAAACAAGTTCTCTAATTTGAATGCTGAATTACATGACATGACACACCACTATTCACCAGTTTTATTTCCATACAATTACCATACTACAAGTTCCTGTCTTTTCAGCATTTTTAATTAGTGATTTTAATCTTTACCATATCAGCTATAAATACGTGGGTGTTGGGGTAGTTTGAGTGTGCATTGTACAACAGGATCTCAGGAGTCCCATGCCGGTAGCTCGTACCGGGCTATAGCGGTCACATGATTACAGCTCGTACCGGGCTATAGCGGTCACATGATTACAGCTCGTACCGGGCTATAGCGGTCACATGTTTACAGCTCGTACCGGGCTATAGCGGTCACATGATTACAGCTCGTACCGGGCTATAGCGGTCACATGATTACAGCTCGTACCGGGATATAGCGGTCACATGATTACAGCTCGTACCGGGATATAGCGGTCACATGTTTACAGCTCGTACCGGGCTATAGCGGTCACATGATTACAGCTCGTACCGGGCTATAGCGGTCACATGATTACAGCTCGTACCGGGCTATAGCGGTCACATGTTTACAGCTCGTACCGGGCTATAGCGGTCTCTTGTTCATTCCACAGTTGGGCCCGTGTTTTCTAGCCCCTAGGGCACCACTCTTGGGTTAGGAATACTCCTGCAGAGGTTGACGCACACACTCAAGCTTACGATAGGATAGTTTACCTTTTAGTGGCCAGTTAGGTTATGACATGATCCCTTACATACATGTTTCATAGTGTTAGTGCATTTAATTACTTATATACATGTTTTCTTGCGCACCGGGCTTCACTTTTATATATTCTTGTTATTATGCTACACACACTTTATACGTTGAGTACTTGCTGGGGTGTTCTGACATCCCTGAGATTTGCCATCTCAGGTTTAGAGACAGGATTTTAGGCTGAGCGGGATCAGAGCGGCTACCAGGACTTTGTTGAAGATCAGTAATCGTAGGTTTATTTTCCTTTACTTTTAGCATTTAGCATGTGCGCCCTTATGGGACATTAGGACTTTTGTATCTCTTTCGGATCTTATTTTATTCCGAATCTTTTGTTTTGGATCTTTAATTGCATCAATTATCTAGTGGACCCATTTTTAGGATTTCTTGTGGTTTCATTGCAGCATGATTATCAGTATTATTTCTTTTGGTATTGGATTTTATTTTTGACAGGTTAATCTAGACAGCCTTATGTGACTATGGAAGGACTTTTCCTTACCGTAGGTAGCACGGCTGGCCTTCGTCGCTTCCCGTATTCCACATTTTGGGAAGCGGGGCGTGACAAGGTTTTGTTGGTATCAGAGCACAGGCTGACGTCAAAATTAGTCTTGGTTCTACCGACCTTTTAGGTTAGAATCACACGTATAGGTTCTCCCCAGTGTGTCATGCTGCATATTTCCTTGACTCTGATTATAGGATTCGGGCGACTGAGATGGAATTACGATATTGTACCCATGTACTGCGGCATGGTTACAATGCGTCATTCTGTTTGAGTAACTTAGAGTTCTATTTGATTTGTTTCCACTGATTTGATTTTCTTGAACACGCCGATTTCTCAAGCCAAGACCGTGACTCTTCATGCCCTCATTTGTTTCCTTGATCCTTGATTTTTCTTACCCATCTATTTTCACTGATCCTTGTAATTAGTTCACGACCTTGTATTTTCGTTCTTCAAATTTCGAAGACGAAATTTCTTGTAAGGTGGGTAGAATGTAACACCCTTGTCCGATCGTATGTTCCTTTTCTTTTTGGATATATTGGGCTTTGTTTTATTATTATTATAATTTGGAGTTTAATATTTTTAATTAAGATATATGCATATAATTATGTTTTTTTCAAGTTTGTTAAATATGCATATTATTAGTATTTAAATATTTATTTGTCTAACACTATTTTATAACCATATTTATATTTTAGTATCATAATTTAAACAAAAGATATTTTATTTGGTATTTCTTTAAACAATACATATACATAAGATTTTACCCATTTTTAAATTCTATTTATAAGATATCTTGTCTTACGATATTTATTTGGTTAGAATATTTAATTTTGAAAAGTCATGAGAGCCCCTGTTAAATCTTTTAACCATATAAATATTTTTACTAAACTAACAACTCAATTTTCTCTCTCCAACCACCATATATGTCTCACCTGATAACTTGATTCTTTTTAAAACAAATATTTTCTCTCTCCAAACTAAATAATTTTACCAAACCAAATATATTTTTAAATCTTTTATTAATCCTGATCCTAACAATCGCTCATCTAATCTTTCTCAGCAGATTCTCTTTCTCAAATCTACTCTCTTTAATTATTTTTTTCTACAAATCTATATACATACATATATATAATTGAAGATATTTTGTTATGATAGTTTAACTGAAAATATATTTTAGTTGTTTGATATCATAAAATCTTATATACATATAACTAATTGTATTTATTTTTATTAACCCATAACTATATACATATTTACATATATTTTCACTATATACTAATATGTATATATACATATACTTTTCTATTATTCTAACTATATATAAACTAATATGTATATATACAACTTTTCTAATATTTTATAGAAGTATATAACAACCCATCATATCTCTCTTTTATAAAATCAAATCCAAATCTCATCTCATCAGAATATTTCTCTCTCCAATTATAATAATCTCTCCAATCTTTAAACAATCTCTCTCTTCTCTATAAATAACAACCTAATTATTATCATCTCTCCCCTTCTCATATAAATCAACCTTCTCTTTTTCCAATCACAATATTTTCTTCTTCTTCAAAATTAGCCGAGCAATCAAACCTTGGAGTTGTTCTTCGTGTCATCGTGTTTATCTGTCTCCGAGGCAAGTACTCTTACTCTTTTATTTTTTTTAGTCAATGCAATATCGGGAATTCTCTAAATAAATTATTAACTTACAATATTTAAATAAAATTGTAATATTTTGCCGCTTTATTAATATATTTTATAATACTTGTACATATGATGAAAACCCTAGGATCTAGAATACATATTAATCATTTCATCAAGTGAACAACTGTAAAAATGCAAACGTAATAAAATAACTTTTAACATGTAAATGTTGTTTAATATATAAAAAGCTTTATAAGTAATTATATATTTCTGTTGCAACAATATTGGTATACACTAGCATGCAAAATATAAATACTTATATCATAATCTAAAACATAAAAATATACCATTATTACTGTTAATCAATAAACACTTTGGGCTTAATATTTTATATATATAAATTAAACTTTCTACATTATCACTCCTTATAATATCGCTGCACTCTATGCGTTCTAGTCATATAAATTATTTTGATACTATAATTTGTATTAATATTTTCTATTATCACATGATTATAAAACTTATTATTAGCACTTACATGATAACTAGTCAATCTGTCATTTATTTTTATCTTACTTACTATTACCTCGTAATTATACTATTACCACCACCCGCTTTACGCATCTGTAATTTGTCATTCTCATTTAACTATATTAACCCTTTAAAACCATATTTCAATTTATTATTCTTTTCAATAAATAAACTCGGATGTTAAATACAGATACTTGCATATTTATGTTGAGCGTTGTTTACATTTTTGACCTTATCATATTCTATCATCTATATTTAATATTTTACTTGAGACTATCATTGTCGGCATGATTGAGAAACCTTAATATGCTATTCTTGTTTATGGACACTATCAGTTTATAACTATTGTACTTGACATGCCATGACTACTCATTGCTCCAGACTACTCATATTAAAACAAGTTCTCTAATTTGAATGTTGAATTACATGACATGACACACCACTATTCACCAGTTTTATTTCCATACAATTACCATACTACAAGTTCCTGTCTTTTCAGCATTTTTAATTAGTGATTTTAATCTTTACCATATCAGCTATAAATACGTGGGTGTTGGGGTAGTTTGAGTGTGCATTGTACAACAGGATCTCAGGAGTCCCATGCCGGCAGCTCGTACCGAACTATAGCGGTCACATGATTACAGCTCGTATCGGGCTATAGCGGTCACATGATTACAGCTCGTACCGGGCTATAGCGGTCACATGTTTACAGCTCGTACCGGGCTATAGCGGTCACATGATTACAGCTCGTACCGAGCTATAGCGGTCACATGATTACAGCTCGTACCGGGCTATAGCGGTCACATGATTACAGCTCGTACCGGGATATAGCGGTCACATGTTTACAGCTCGTACCGGGCTATAGCGGTCACATGATTACACCTTGTACCGGGCTATAGCGGTCACATGATTACAGCGGTCACATGATTACAGCTCGTACCGGGCTATAGCGGTCACATGATTACAGCTCGTACCGGGCTATAGCGGTCACATGATTACAGCTCGTACCGGGCTATAGCGGTCACATGATTACAGCTCGTACCGGGCTATAGCGGTCACATGTTTACAGCTCGTACCGGGCTATAGCGGTCTCTTGTTCATTCCACAGTTGGGCCCGTGTTTCCTAGCCCCTGGGGCACCACTCTTGGGTTAGGAATACTCCTGCAGAGGTTGACGCACACACTCAAGCTTACGATAGGATAGTTTACCTTTTAGTGGCCAGTTAGGTTATGACATGATCCCTTACATACATGTTTCATAGTGTTAGTGCATTTAATTACTTATATACATGTTTTCTTGCGCACCGGGCTTCACTTTTATATATTCTTGTTATTATGCTACACACACTTTATACGTTGAGTACTTGCTGGGGTGTTCTGACATCCCTGAGATTTGCCATCTCAGGTTTAGAGACAGGATTTTAGGCCGAGCGGGATCAGAGCGGCTACCAGGACTTTGTTGAAGATCAGTAATCGTAGGTTTATTTTCCTTTACTTTTAGCCTTTAGCATGTGCGCCCTTATGGGACATTAGGACTTTTGTATCTCTTTCGGATCTTATTTTATTCCGAATCTTTTGTTTTGGATCTTTAATTGCATCAATTATCTAGTGGACCCATTTTTAGGATTTCTTGTGGTTTCATTGCAGCATGATTATCAGTATTATTTCTTTTGGTATTGGATTTTATTTTTGACAGGTTAATCTAGACAGCCTTATGTGACTATGGAAGGACTTTTCCTTACCGTAGGTAGCACGGCTGGCTTTCGTCGCTTCCCGTATTTCACATTTTGGGAAGCGGGGCGTGACACCGTGGTAGTAGCAAGCCGATCAAAGACCGACTTCTTGGGAGCTTCCGGTGCTGTCATAGGAATGGTGAAGCTCGCTGGCGGGAGCATGGTCCCAAAAAACAATCCTGTGGTGGCTTGGGTGATTTGTTCCACCGGCATCGTGAACAAGGAAGCCGCCTGGGGCCCGTAAGCTATGCCCCCAGTTGACGCAGAACGTGGGTTGCAGTTGCATGTGGAACACTTCGAGCAGGTGAACGCCATTGATCCTTGCTTTCTGCACCAAGCAAAACGCCAAATCTCAATATCTCGAACCCAAGGGAAACCATTAGCAAACCGCAATTCGTTCGCGAACACGGCACACGAAGTGTGGAGTGGAAAAAGGAAAAGGTCCCACCGGGCCTGCCAGAATCTGTTCCCCTCCGAATCACGGAGACGGGACCGCGTAGGTTCGTATTGCCTGAAATTCGGGGCAGATGCTAATTGGTGCTATCCGTCCACCTCTCCGAAGATGCCAAGTTGATTTATGGCACCATGTATCGAAGGTTTAAACGAATGCGGGCGATGTAGCAGACTTCGTCAGATTCCCCCTCGTTTGAGGGGTTTTTGATTGTGGGGACGCTCTTCCCTGCAGGCGCAAGCCCCTGCAGTTAATTACGCTACCGCATCGCGGTAACAACTTTCTCTTTTTCCAGATGGCCACTTCGTGTCGTGGGTGTTTGTTTTGTTTGTGGTTGCCTGTGGATTGTATACGGAGACTAAGTAATGTTGTCGCCCATAGGGCGTGGACTAGTCCAAATCCGTATCTTTCTTAGATTTGGGTTTGGGGGTTTGGGTTTAAGGATACGTTAGTCTCATTTGAGACTAAGATCGACTTAAACGTTCGTTAAGGATACGTTAGTCTTATTTTAGACTAAGATCAACTTAACGGGATCGTTTAGATCCGTCAAGAGAGCAATTGGGCTTAATTGTTTTGTTTAGTGACATTGCGGTCGATAATTAGTTTAAGGACATTACGGTCAATTGTTAGTTTAAGGACATCTCGGTCCATTGTTAGTTTAAAGACATCGCGGTCGAGGTTAAGGACATCATAGTCCGTGGGTTTAAGGACCCCACAGTCAAATGTTAGTTTTAAGACATCACGGTCAAGGTTAAGGACATCATAGTCTGTGAGTTTAAGGACCCCACAGTCCGATGTTAGTTTTAAGACATCACGGTCGAGGTTAAGGACATCATAGTCCATTAGTTTAGGAACCCCACAGTCCAATGTTAGTTTTAAGACATCACGGTCGAGGTTAAGGACATCATAGTCCATGAGTTTAAAGACCTCACAGTCAAGGTTAAGGACATCATAGTCCATGAAATGTATGGTTATCAGGACCCGTCACCTCTCTGAAGACGTTGAAGGATTTCAACCACAAATATCAGAGGAGTAAAGAGATGTACCCTCGAACCGGTGTGAATTGGTTGAAAGATCTGTAGTCCAATTTGGGACTAAGATCTGTTAAAAGATTCATGAGCATGTGGGCTCAATCAATTATGAGTTGAGGACTTATGGCCAATCTTTGGACTAAGTCCAATAAATGTTTGACATTTTATTGTCCTGGCTATTGAGCCTTTATTTGGGCTTGACCCTTTTAATAATGCTAAGCATCGGGTTCTGACATCTTTTGTCTTCATTAGAACAAAGTGTGTTCTGACAGTGCGCCACGTGGCGCGCCAGGCGCTTTGCGCCTTCAAAGAGCGCATTGCGCTTCTGTCGGGTAGCGCGTACGAAGATGACACGTGTCGCGTTTAGCGCTAAGCGCTGGTTTATTAGCGCATTGCGCTTTTAATTTATGAGCGCGTTGCGCTAGTCTGTTGGCGCGCCAGTGAGTGACACGTGGCGCGCTTGGCGCTGAGCGCCAGCCCATGAGCGCAATGCTCTGTTTTAGAAGCGCAAAGCGCAGATTGTGTCTCTGCTTGACACGTGACAGGTTTTGGCGCTGAGCGCCAGCCCATGAGCGCAATGCTCTATTTTAGAAGCGCAAAGCGCAGATTGTGTCTCTGCTTGACACGTGACAGGTTTTGGCGCTGAGCGTCGGTCCAATGAGCGCAAGGGCGCAATTCATGAGTGCAAGGCACTTTTCAATAGCGCAAGGCGCATCTGATCAATTTTAAGATCAAAGAACAAATTTATGTTCTTCAAATGAGGCTTTTTCCTCAAGATCCAAGAACAAAAGTTCTTTTTTTTTAAAAAGGGTCTGCCTTTATAGATCAAGAGATCTGTGAACGAAGTAAAATACTTCTTTCAGTCTTTTTATGATTAGATCATTTTGATCTTTTCTTTATTTAAAGACCTTGGTCTTTTTTCAGATCTATGATCTTTTAAGAAGATGGTTCTTCTTTTTACGAGATGATTTCATCTCTGTTGTTCAAGAACATAGTTCTTTACCTTGAATATGAAGAAAAAATCTTCTTTTTTTCCAAGAGCTTGCTCTTCTTTTTCTCAAAGTTTTCAGAGGGTTTTTCTCTTTCTTTCTATATCCTGTATCTCTTTTTTTTAGACTTGAAGTCTAGGCTCCTTTATATAGGGCCAAATGATTTGTTAAATCGGTTTTGAGAGATCTTTCTCTAATTGATTTGGGAATATTTCCCACCGTTGGATCTTTGATCCTAAGGCTTCTGTTTTACAGAAGATAATCTTCTTGTTTCAATAAGATTGAAAAAATCTTTTCATAACAGAACTTTAGTTCTAATTAATTAATAATTTATTATTAGTAGATCTTTTGATCTGACGGTGGGGGAATTTTTAATTCCAGCGCTGGTGCACCTTGTGCTAGCGCACCTATGTTCGACATGCAGAGCGCAGCGCAACTGCGCTAGCGCACCCGTGTTTGACACGTGGCGCACAGCGCCCTGCGCTGGATCTGAAGCGTTGCTTCAAATTTTAAATTTTGAATTTTTAAGACAGAGCTTTGCTCTGATTGGGGGTGTGCTGCATAGGGCGCAGCGCACCTGGCGCCAGCGCATCTGCGTTTGATACGTGGCGCTCAGCGCGCAGAACGCTGAATCTGAAGCGTTGCTTCAATTTAAATTTTGAATTTTGAAACAGAGCTTTGCTCTGATTGGGGGAAACAACTATTTTGAGCATTTTGTCCCCAGTGTTTAACACTGTTTTAAAAACATCACATGGGGACACGTGACCGCCAGATGTCCTCTAGTGTTAACACTATTTCAAAACCAATCTAGCCCAAATTGGCTAAGTTTTTCCAGAGGCAAGACTCCCCTTTGACTGAACTTCAAATATACCCTTGTTTTCCAAACTTGATCATTTCATATGACATTCAAAGAAAACTCCAGAGCTATGATGAATGGTCAATGCCTAATAAAACACAAAATGTTGTCAGATCCTCAAACCCTTGTTTAGCATTGCTAAATAATAGGGGGCTGAACCCAGGCAAAGTCTAATGGACCAATAAAGGGTCAATACTTCAAACTTAATTGGACTTAGCCCAAGTTGGCCATAAGTCCTCAATTCAAATTTAACTGAGCACTTGTGCTCATAATCTAATTAATTGATCTTAGTTCTAAATTGGACGATAGATCACCCAATCCACTTCGGTTCAAGGGTACATCTCTTCACTCCTCTGATATTTGTCGTTGTAATTCTTCAACGTCTTCAGAGAGGTGCCGGGTCCCGACAACCATACTTTTCATGAACTATGATGTCCTTAACCTTGACTGTAAGGTTTTTAAACTCACGGACTATGATGTCCTTAACCTCGACCGTGATGTCTTTAAACTAACAATGGGCCACTATATCCTTAAACTGGTAATCGACCGCAATGTCCTTAAACTAAACAATAGAGTTCAAATGCTCTTCTGTTGGATCTAAATTATCCTGTTAAGTTGATCTTAGTCTAAAATTAGACTAACGTGTCCTTAACAAACGTTGAGTTGATCTTAGTCTAAAAATTAGACTAACGTATCCTTAACGAACGTTTAAGTTGATCTTAGTCTCAAATGAGACTAACGTATCCTTAAACCCAAACCCCTAAACCCAAATCTAAGAAAATACGGATTTGGACTAATCCACGTCCTACGAGCGACAACATAAATTAGTCTCCGTATACAATCCACGGGCAACAAAAAAAAACATACATGATACGAAGTGACCATCTGGGGAAGGAGAAAGTGGTTACCGCGATGCGGTAGCATAATTAACTGCAGGGGCTTGCGCCTGCAGGGAAGAGCGTCCTCACAATCAAAAACCCCTCAAATGAGGGGGAATCTGACGAAGTCTGCTACATCGGCCGCATCCGTCTGAACCTCCAATACACGGTGCCATAAATCAACTTGGCATCTTCGGAGAGGTGGACGGATAGCACCAATTAGCATCTGCCCCGAAATTCAGGCAAGACGTTTATCGCGTCTTCCCGCGTCTTTCAGCGGAGAACAGTGGTGAAACAAAAAAAGTATTTCTTTCCCACAGACGGCGAGGGTGTGATCTCCTTCAGATGCTGTCCTCCTTCGATTTGTAGCGTGTATTGTTAAACGGTTGAGATTTGAGTTGAAGGTGGTCTCCTAGAGCGTATGAATCTCAATGGGCTGAGTTTGAGGTGGAAGCCGAGCAACCTGCAAAGAAAGTCCCGGTGTGGTTGTGACACCGTAGGATCCTCCGACGATCAAATTAGTACCGATGAATATTGGCAGAGTAGCGGCGTATTGGAATCAAATTGCGTTACTCGAGTCGTCTGAGAGAGGGGGTTTTATAGTGGTCGCATGGAGCAAGAAGGTGCGAGATCTTCGTCGTCAGCTACGCCCCTGATATTATGCCTGCGTGAATGATAAGAACTCTCCATTAATGATGGGATCCGCTCATTAATGGGGGATGCGCCAGCGCGGGACGCGAGGCGTGGGGCGGCAGATATCTCGTCTTGGCGAGATACGCGGAGTCGTTGCGGAGACGCTCGGGCTCCGCGTTCTCGGTTGATCGGGAGAGCTGGGGAGGCTTAGCTCGGCGGATGGATCGGAGACGAGCCGGGAGGCCGAGGAAGCCCTGCTCTGCAATAGCTCGGAGGCGAGCAAAAGATGAGGGGTGCAAGTTCATCTGCCAGATTGCTCATGAGCAAGAAATGGAGTGCCCATACTGATTTTACCTCGGTAGCTCTCAGGAGTCTAGTGGGTTGTCGCGGGTGACACACCATTTGCCACGTGTCATGGTCTGAGTAATTTCCACTTATGAGCATCATCAGTTTAAAATAGAGATGTTGTACAGTTTAGACAGTCTTTTAATTGTATACGTCATGACCTAACAATGTTAGGGGAAGTAAACCGATGACTACCTATCCTTTGGTATGTATACGATAGTTACTTGAGAAAAGTGTGCTTTCAACAAACATAGGGGAGAGAGGTTCTCTTAGATAGCCGATCACTCACAACATTTTTGATGATGAGCGTTGTTCATCTTGATGTTCACAGCTTACCCTCAAGGTTCCTCTACTTCTTTTATGTAATTTATAGTCAAGTGAACTTTGAGATACAAGCACAGATCTTGGTATCTTTGATGTAGGTTGGTGGGGATGGTGTCAAATTTGTTGGGTTGATTCTGGGGGATATTTTTGCCTGACATTTAGATAAAAAGATTGCATTGGGTATCATGAGCATGCATGAAAGCAGTGTATTCAATCGACGCATGTAAAGTTTGGATGGTGACTGTTCACAGTGTAGCAGATAGTCAGAACTCAGAACAGGAGCAGAAGTAAATGTATAGCTGAAGTCACTCTCAGCTTTTCTCCCTCTCTCCCAATATGACATCTGTGGCTGTCAACAGTGAAGATCCTATTAAGTCTTGTTCCATCAATTTATAATTTTGCTTTAAGATCTGCGTAAAGGGTATTTAGGTCATTTGAGTCATGATGTGTTGTTCTGTTACCAATGGGTACAGGTTGATATTATGTGAAACCGTGTTCCAAAAAGGGAGCACTGATAGATGATGAGAGGAGAGAGAGAGAGAGAGGTTTTTGTTTGGGAGAGCAGCAGTCAGCACAATTTGGCCTCTGCAATCTTTTTGTGTAGCGTCCTGTTGAGAGAGAGAGATTGACACTGAAGCAAACCGTCACATGTTCAAACTCACTGCTGCTCCATTGCAGAGCCTTTCCCTATATATCACTTTATTGGTCAAACGAGAGAGAGAAAGAGAGAGAGAGGCTGCAGGGTCTTGAAGTTATAAGAAGACAACAGATATCATGAACCATATCATGATTTTCATTTTGCATTATGATCTACAAGAATTTATGCACTTGCGGTTGCACGCGTTAAAAAAATTTGGAAAGGGAATAGATGGGGAGAGAGATGTTGAGCGTACTAAAGTTTTATTTATTTTCCTTTTTTAAAAAGGAGGATTGGTGATGTGGAGAATTCTAGATAAACAATTAATTGTTTTATGAAAGGAGAGAGAGATACGATGATGTTGAGAGCTTAACACATGAGAGAGATGATGTGGAGAGGTGAGAATTTCTTTTTTTTTCTTGAAAAAAGGAGAAGGATGAATCTCTAACCAAGGGTATTTGCATTATATATAGAGATTTGGAACATGTCCTATTCATCTGTATTTGTGCCTACCAAATAGCAAGTATACCATCCTTTCTCTTTATTTGAGATTAGTGAGGATTTGGAAGATGCCAACTGTTTTTATAGGAGTTTGATAATTCTCTCTTTTATCATCGTTTTGTGAACCATGAATTGATATTTATTTGGAAAGAGTTGATGTCTGGACGGCAGCTTGCCTGACATAAATTTTTTACACTATTTGGGATGAAAAAGGCTTAGATGATATGATGATTATGAGTCCATATTTAATGATTTTTTAGTTGTTTATTAACTTGCGGTCTAGCTTTTATTGTGGACGTTGGACCTAAAGGTGACCGAAACCAGTTATATACTAATTCACCGATAGAACAGTTTTGAGCAAAAATGACGGTGTTGAATGTGTAGAGGAAAGATGTCTTAGAATAAAAAGATCTTAACGCTGGCATCGTTTATATGAGGTTACTTGTCGCAAAAACAAAAGGGAAACCAAATTTTCTGCTCAATATAGTTCAGGAACAAGGTAAAAATGAACGAGAAATTGGCCAAACATGAAAAATTCATGATACTCGCATTCTTGAAATAATCACCAATAACAATTTTTCCCCTCTAAAATTAAGTCTGATAAAGTCTAAACAAACTGCATTACATAACCTAATTTATAAGCGGATCATGAGTCCAAACTATCCCCTAATAGTTAACATCAAACCCTGATCCTTCAAACACATACAGAGTACTACTCAACCCCACTCATAAACCCTAAAACATGGATGGTGGCTGCAACGGCAACGGGACCACTGTGCTTCCATCACCGGCAGCATTGCTCCGAGCAAGGTAACAAAGCTGGCGAAGCTTCGTAGGCGCATACCTATTAACACAAATATTTCAATAATATGTACTTGCTTACATTTATTAACATGTCTGTTTGATTTACTCTAATTTTGCAAAGTATAAATTACACTAAAATATATGTAACTATTACTGTTTTTCACGAAAAACCCACCGTTGCCGGTCCCGAGTCCGGATGAGAAAGGGTGAGAGTTGTGGTAGGCTTGTGACAGCCAACGTAAAAATTTGTCACATTTTATGACATGAACCATAATAAGAATATTGTTGGGGCGTCCCCTACTCAGCGACGCGCGACATCAGATCTCAGGTGCAGTGTTAAATATGCAAGGGTTTCTAGGTCGTCGTCCGGAAACAACGTGCTATATCGGATCCCGGATGTAGTGACAAATAAACAAGGATTTTATAAGATCCGTCTAGCTTCTTGAAATATAGCTTCCCTTACGGATAGAATAACAGAATTAGTGAAGGTGATGATTAGGTGGAGAGTTGGTATTATGTGTTTGCAAGAAACTAAGTGGGTAGGTGAAAAGGGTAGAGTCATAGAGGTTTGGGATTATAAGTTTTGGTATACGGGTAGAGATAAAAATCGTAACAGGATAGGCGTAATCATAGATAGATGGTTTCTTGAGAATATAGTTGAGATTAGGAGAAAAGGTTATAGAGTTTTACCGGTTAAGTTTATTCTAGGTGGGGAGATCCTTAATATTATTAGTGCTTATGCACCACAGAGAGGTCTTGATGACGCTGGTAAGCGTCTATTCTGCGAGGATTAAGACGAGATGGTGCAAAAAATACCTAGTGGAGAGAAGTTATTTATTGGTTGTGATCTCAACGGACATGTAGGTACCGGTCGTAGTGGGTTTGATACTATCAATGGAGGTTTTGGTTTTGAATGAAGGAATGAAGAAAGTAGCTCGATTTTAGATTTTGGCTAGTCTTATGGCTCGATCTTAGCAAATACTTAGTTTAGGAAAAAAAATCTCACCTGATTACCTTTAGGAGCGGACAAGTGCAAGTCAAATAGACTTTTTTCTGACGAGAAAGATAGATAAAGATTGTTGTATCGACTGTAAGGTAATGCCAGGTGAGAGTGTAACCACTCAATATAGACTTTTAATTCTAGATTTTCGATTTAGAAGATGATCTAGAAAGATTAGACATAAAGTAGAGTTTAAAATTAAATGGTGGCGATTGAAAGAAGGTAACCAAAAGAATTTTATAGATCGTGTAGTTCAAGAGGCAGATTGGCAGTCTGGAAATGATTCAGACAGAATATGGAACAAAATGGCTAGTTGTATCAAGAGAGTAGCTAGAGATCTGTTTGGTGAGTCGAGAGGTGGTACTCCGCCATCTAACTACATATCATGGTGGAATGAAAAAGTAAAACCTGTTATTAAAATTAAGAGAGATTTTTATAAATATTTGAAGAAAAGTAGAGATGCAGAGAGATTTGAGAAGTATAAAATGGCTAAAAAGGAAGTTAAGAAAGCTGTTCGGGAAGTTAAAACTAAGATCTATAAGGAGGTGTACGAGAAGTTAGACACTAAGGAGGTTGGAAATGATATATACTGGATTGTTTAGATGATGGAAAGGAAGACCAGAGACTTATGTGCGGTGAAGTGTGTCAAATATGAAGATCAAAAGGTTTTAGTTCGAAATGAGGATATCAAGAAAAGATGAAGAGATTATTTTGACAAACTGTTCAATGAGAGCTTTACTAAGAATTTAGATGGACTTATCATTCAATCTCAAGATATAAACCGTGATTTCATGCGTAAAATAAGACTACCTGAGATTAAAGAAGTTTTGAAGAGAATGAGATTAAGAAAAGCGGTTGGTCCAGACAAGATTCCTATCGAGATTTGGAGATGCTTAGGAGAAATAGAGATTAAATGGCTGACAGTTCTGTTTAATAAGATTTGGAAGACCAAAAAAATACCATATGAATGGAGGAAAATTACCCTTGTAGCTATCTATAAGAACAAGCATGACATTCAAAATTGCTCAAATTACCGTGAAATAAAACTTATGTGTCACACCATGAAACTTTGGAAGAGGGTGATTGAACACAGGCTAAGAAAGGATGTTAAGATAATAGAGAACTAGTTTGGGTTCATACCTGAACGATCGACGACAGAGACTATTCATTTGCTTCATCAACTTGTCGAGCGTTTTCGAGAGAGGAGAATAGATTTGCATATGATATTTATTGTTTTAGAGAAAGCGTACGACAAGGTACATAGAGGGGTATTATGGAGGATACTGATGAAGAAGGGGGTCCCCGTCAAGTACATTGACATAATCAAGAACATGTACGATGGAGTAGTGACAAATGTCAGAACTTTCGGCGGCCTAACGAGTGTTTTTCCGATTACAATTGGTTTATATCAAGGATCTGCATTAAGTCCATTTCTGTTTACCATTGCGATGGATGAGCTTATTAGAACTATCCAAGATGATGTATCTTGGTGTATGCTATTCGCTGATGATATTATTCTAGTAAATGAAACAAAAGCAAGAGTTAATGCCAAATTAGAGTTATAGAGGCAAACGTTGGAATCTTGGGGGGTTCAGATTGAGCAGATCCAAGACAACATATATGCATTGCAAATTTAGGAAACATAGAAGTCAAAACCATATTGGTATAACATTGGAAGGGTAAGAGATATCACCGAACGATCAGTTTAGATATCTAGGTTCCATCATCCAAAAAGATGGGAAGATCGATAACGATATTAATCAAATGATCCAAGCTGGTTGGTTAAAATGGAAGAGTGCAACAGGGATTTTGTATGATCGTAACTTTCCGTTAAAATTGAAAGAGAAGTTTTATATTAGCGCTCTTCGGCATGCCTTATTATATGGTACAGAATGCTGGGCTTCTAAGAAGTATCATACACAGAAGATGCACGTAGCAGAGATGCGCATACTTCGTTGGATGTGCGGTAACACTAGAAAAGATAAGGTGCGAAATGAGGATATTCGTGCAAAAGTTGGTGTAGCACGTGTGGAGGAGAAAATGTGGGAAAACTGGCTAAGATGATTTTTTCAAGTGCAACGTAGACCTATGGAAGCACCGGTTTGACGAATGGATACTCTTGATATAGACAATGTCAAAAGGGCGAAAGAGAGACCGTAGAAAATATGGATGGAAGTGATACGAAAAGATATGGTTACCAAAGGCCTCAATGAAAATATATTGTTCGATAGGAGTGAGTTGAGACGGAGGATTCATGTGCTGGACCCGGCGTGATTCTCATGTTGGTTCATGCAGCCTATCCCATATGCTTGGGATAAAAGGCCCAGTTGTTGTTGTATTACTATTTTTCACGAAACTACCTTCCTTTTTGTTTACGGGGCAAGCTCCCTTAAAGGGCTATATACAAGGGGATTTTACTGAGAAAAAAACTCCCTCTCACAAAAGTTTGAGAGGCATTACTTAATTATAAGCACTTTTATGGTATTTTAGTGAATTGTTCACCGAATTACCTTAAACTTTTTCTTATTACAGTAAGCTTCCTGCTCTACATATGCAAGGTTGTTTTAGTTGCATAAACTTCCTAAAAACCTAAGTTTAAGGCAGCTCATTGTGTATAAACTAGTAAGGTACTTTAGTTAAAAACAGCAATAACGAAGGTTATTTTGGTGTAATTTAGCCTCAAAAATAGTAACAGGAGGCAAACAATACCAAATCGAGAGACGAGGATGAGCATTGAAGACTGCATCGATGTCCCAAGAGTGGCGAGCCGAAATGGTGACCAACGGCTGGTAGCATGCCTGCCTCCACGCGCCCACGTTTTCGCCGAGTTCTTTGAAGTCACGCCTTAAGGCGTTGGACGTGCCCTCGTCGAGGCAGTGCAGGGCGTAGCAGTGGACATAGTGCCGCATCTTTGGTTTGTTTATGTAGCTTGCACCGACTTTCTTTGCATACCGAAACACTTGGTTTGTAACCTGTTCATATAAAAGAATCAAGAGTTAATAGAAACCCTCTAAAGTTTCCTCTCATATATTACTTATATATCACAAACAGTTGTTAGACTTTTTACGGGTTCATTAACCGATTGGCCATGGCCGTCCGAGGCGTAAATCCATTTATCAGATTAGTCATCGGATTTGAATCAAATATGAACGCGTGAGCAAACCCTAAGGGTGAGTCCTATCCAAACTATTTTACTCCTTTTGGTGTTGTGACTGATTGCAACGAATACGATACAGTCGGACCGCAGTGCCATTAAGTACCTGATAATCTAAACCATTCCTGACTCTGGCTCAAAAAGGGACCCAATCAGAATGGTAAAAATACTGTCAAATTTTTTTTTTACCTTGGTGGGGCACTTATCCCCTCTCTCCTTAGCCAAAGCCTGCACCTGAATCAGAAACTCACGACACTGCTCGTAGAGATGGAACAAGTAGTCCAACCCGTTCTTTTTCGCTCGAGCCACCTCGCCCGGCTCCGTCACGATAAACGGGTGCTCCCTCTGCCGCTCCGTGACTCCGTACCCGACTCCGCTTCCATGAGAGCCCGAATCCGAATCGGATTCCTGATCATTGTCTGCTGTCGCTTGCTTGTCGTCGACGTTCATCTTTTTCTTGTGTTTCTTCTTGCGTTTGTCTTTCGTCTTTGTCCCGGAAGTGGAGCTCCGCTTGCCCTTGTCTGCCACCTCGCCTCCGCTCTCATGGTGCACTCGCTCCTGCGATAATCCTGTGCACACAATTTAGTGTACTAATAAGCACTTGAATTAACTTTTGGTGTATATATATATATAGAGAGAGAGAATAATGGAGAAAAGATGCCAAAGGGAATTTTCTCCTATGGAATCGAAAAAATGCATCCTCCTTTATTTTTTCCGATGATCGGCACACATCATTTTCATCTAAAATGTGGGTACATCAAATTTCATGCGATTCTACCACATTTTCACCGTTGATTTTGTGGGTTCAAAATTAACGGTTTACCGACAACAGAACTTTTTACATTGCAAAAATCAACGGAGAAAAAGTCGTAGAATCGCATGAAATTTGGTGTACCCACATCTTAAATGAAAACGATGAAGATGATGAGTGCTGATCGCCGGAAAAAATAAGAGAGGACGTACTTTTTCGACGCCATAGGAGGAAATTCCCTGGCCTCTTCCCTCCATTAACCTCATATATATATATATATATATATATATAAATTGCACATGCATGTGCATGAATTATTTAGTATCGTACCTTCCTGAGAAAGCGCGTCGAGCGCCATGGGGTGCTGCTGATGATCAGGAGACGGTAGAAGCAGACGGTGCCGTCCGTATTCTCCTGTAACGGCCTCCAGACAGCGGCGTTCGGCTCGGACGGCTGCCTTGATGCCGTACCTCTCACCGACGAGTAGGTCCCACCTGAAGAGATGGGTCATGGTGGCCATCATGTCCTCGAGCTCCTCGTCTCTCATCCCGACCAGGGTGCTCGCCGTGAAGCCCAGCTCCCCGATCCTGACGACGGTCACGTATCGGACGCCGTATCCCTTGAAGACGTCGGCTAGGTCCTTGGCGTGGTGGTAGGAGGAAGGCGGCGGGGAGGGGGCCCGTGGGTTCCACCTGAAGACGTTGTGTGCCGAGAAGGCGTCTGCAGGGTCCATCGTTCCTTAATTAATTAGTGTGTGTGTGTGTGAGTATATATATCTTCTTCTCTTAATTTCATTTGCGGGGGGCATAATTTGGTTGGCATGGATGTTATTGTTCCTCCTCAGGTTTGGGTTCGCTTTTAAGCGGGATATGTTGGTTGATGTGAGTTTTTACCCAAATGCCCTTGGGAGCAAATTTTTATTATGTTTCGGAAAATGTTTTTCCGTGTTCACCGTGCAAGGCAGTTTGGCATGATATGAAAAAGAAACTTGTACATAGACAATTGCGACTATTACTGATCAGAGAGAGAGATTGGATCGTGGGACCCAAAGTTGTGCAAAGGATGTCGATTAGGTCCACGATGTATCTATACCGAGAAGCACGCCTCATCGATATAGACACTAAGCTGTAAGAAGGATCTTTGGGACAGACGTCTGCCGTCGGGCCGGGCACAAATTTTCTTAGTTAGGAAATTGGTTTTTAAGGAATATCTTTTATATGCTATAAATAAAATGCCTGTAGCAACCCTAGAATGAAGCCTTTTGGAGATAGCAATTTGATTATTTGGTGAGAGCTCATTGTTATTTTGAGAGAGCTAGGGTTTTGAGATGAATTTGTATTCTCCATCGATTTGTACTCCGAATTTGATAATTGATAAAGTTTCGTTTTCGTCTATTTGTTTTGTGGTTGGTATACATATTTCTATCATGTCTGTGATTTGATACTCTTCTTTATATCGATTGTTTTGTGCTTTGTGATTGCCTTATTCGCAAAAAAATGGTATCAGAGTTTTTGTTGCGTTGTTTGTGAAATTTTTTGATTGAACTATTCGGTCTTTAATTTTGCGATATAAGTTAACGATGGGTAATGACAACTATGTTCTCTTTCCCACTTTCTTAGATCGTGATTTTGAAGTTTTAGAATTCGTTAGTACTGAATGTATTTTGATTTGATCCCACATTATGTCTCCGACAATTATGAAATTCGATATTAAGAAGTTTGAAGGAAATATGAGTTTTAGTTTGTGGCAAGTCCGTATGGTTGCCGTTTTGATTCAAAACAATTTGAAGAAAGCGATTCATAGGAAGGATAAAAAGCCTTCTACTATGAAGCAGGAAGCTTGAGAGGAGATGGATGAAAAGGCCTTCACGACTATCCAGTTATGTTTAACAAACGAAGTTCTATAAGAAATTTTGGTGGAGAAGACGGCGACTGATTTGTGGAAGAAATTGGAGAAGTTATATTTGAAAAAATCTCTCACGAATCAACTACTGTTGAAACAACGTCTTTATACATTTCGTATGTCAGAAGGCTCTCCAATCAAATCTTACGTCGGTGAGTTTAATTCAATCATTATAGATTCGGGTAAGATATATATTAAGATTGATGATAAAGATAAGGATCTTCTTTTGTTGTGTTCGATACCACCCTCATATAAGCACTTTCGTGACACCATGATTTATTGACGAGATACTATCTCAATCAAGGATGTCAAAGAGAACTTGATAAACAAAGAGAAAATCGACAAGGAGTTGATTTCTACCAAAGCGGGTGATTCATCGTCTGGTTTATTTGTTCGAGAGCGTGCGAAGAAGAGAGATCCGGAAGTAAATTGGAAGAAGTCGTGGTCGAAATCCATGTCTAAAAATGTTGCCTGCAATTATTGAAAGAAGGGGAATCCCCGTTTCTCAAAAACGAGAAACGAGAGCGACAAGCCCGCAACGTATTCATATCGAGAAGCACTCTTTCTGAACATGAATACGCTAAGCATCTATATAAGCAGTTTAGGAAATTATAGTATAAGAATTTTAAGCTTATAAAATATCCAACAATATTTATAACAGTCCCAAAAATAATAACTGAACATAATTCGAAAATTTAAGGAATTAGGAATGGAAGATAATCTTGAACAAAAAGCATACTTATTGAAAAGAAAAACTAGAGCTCGGTCTGATTTGAAAAATATTGACCGTCCTTCTCGGCTGGTACCACCTTGTACCTAGCCTCGTCACCTGCCCCAAAGTCGTCTGATGACATTCCCAAGAAAAAAAACAGAAAACATGAATGTTGTCAGCGAATTCGATAAGTCCCCATTTTATAAAAAAAACAGTATTTGAAATGAAATATAGTATTCAGTATAAACAAACAAGTATATAATGTTTCAACGTTGATATGCAAAGCATGTTCTAAATATAAATTTTATGATCTAAGTATTCTATTTTATTTAACATAATATATTATGCAATTCATACATTTATATAAATATTCTAATTAAAAATTGGTGCTATTCATTATTTTAATATGCATCATCGGATTATGTTATCCAAGATATTAATCTTATAATAGATTGATTACTAAATTGGTTACACAATAAATAGTATATATTAGTAGGATTGGTACAAGGCATGCGAATAACTGCGAACAGTAAACGGTGGTGTGCATGTCAAATAAATAGTATGTGTTAATCAGTACGCGGTAACTAGAGTATTACGATATTCGATATTTCAGTGATACTAACTATAACTATAAGCTCGATTGTGGGAGTTTTATTATGTAATTAGGATATTCCGCAATACCACGGAACAACAACAACACGAGATTCATAGTTTATATATAATGCAATGTACCATTTTTCTCCAGTGCCAAGAGGAAAAAGACATTATCTTCCGTTACACATAAATACCCCCATTTTTGAGTTATATATATTCATGTTCACGAGATTCATTAGATTCACGAGATTCAAGATTTACGGATTCATATTCTGTTAAGATAGTATAATCCTACGCAGGAGTATTCACAAACCCAAAACTGTCATTCAGGGGTAAGGAAATACAGTCTCATTCATGAGTTAGTAAGAGGACTCCTGATTTGCCGTTGAGTGTGAGTATCAACTATCAGGAGTATTCACAAAGCCAAAGCTATCATTCAGAGGCAAGAAAACACGGGCCCACTCATGAGTAATGGGACTCCAACCACCGCTAGAGAATTCACAGAACCAATGTTATTATCCACGGGCCAGGAAACACGGGCCGAACAATTCATGAGTCGGTCATGGGACTCCTAGGAATACAGGTCCAGTCCTAAATATAATTCTAAGTATCTATATATACACGAAGTATATAATAGTAGTTTAGTTTAAGGCCAGAAATAAGTATAAGTTAGCATGCAGAAATCTATGATTTTGGTTTAGAATTTGGGAATCTTACATAAGGAATAATTTATAGTTTAGAGTGTTTTGTAAATAAAGTTAGTGAGTTTGCGTTGATCGGGTTCCTGGTGAGAGAGGTACAGAAGTTTTCGTAACACTGCGTAGAGCAGCCTAGTGCAGATTTCAGAATTTGTACACCTATAGAATTTTATATTTTTGGTAGGGTTTGGTCCATATTCTGGTTTTCCCTATTAGACAAAATTTAGCGTATGTGAGTCGTGAACGATTCTCAATAAGAAAATCCCGATTGCGATAAACGAGTAAGGAGTTATGCCTATTTTACTACAACTATGCAGATAATTTTTTCTGCAGTCCAGATTCGTCACATTTTCTTAGGATCCCATTTTCATATACTTCTTTAAGTTTTCAGGTAAATCAACCTAGAAATAAAATGTAGCTAACCCTTTTTAGATATTCTAGCAACTTGAGTTTGTTCAAATTGGAATCCAGGATTAGGAGATATATCTATTCAAAATCAAGCGAAATCGGTTTCAGCATATTAACGAAAACAATTTTGAATTAACATATAACAAATAACAGTTAAACATATATATATATATAAATCCGAGACCTCGGTATACAAAACTAATAATTTATTATTATGCCAAAGTAATATGAGTGTTTAGATAATCACATGTTAAATTCTGATGATATAAAACTCAACAAATTATATATATCTACTGAAACTAACCTAACAAACAAACCAATATCAAATATGCAATATTAAAATCTTATCTTAACACAACAAACTAACATAACAAACAAACTAATATTATGAAACAACAACATAAAACTGAAGAATTTAATGACACCATATGAAGTAAATTGATTATGATCTACTTACTAAATGTTAAATATTAAATCTTATCCACTTCTTAAATTACAATAATATGAATATTGATAGTTTATATAAAAAGGAATATGATTTAAAAGAATGCACCAATAAGATGGAATTAAAAATATATAATTTGTATGTCTAAATAAATTCTTCAAGTTATAATTCTTATATTAGAAAATTAACATTAAACAACTCATTAGTATTTCATTAAAAATAAATTCATGTGAGCAAAACCTTAATGGTGGAAAATATTAATTCTATCTTTCCCCTTTTCCACAAGGAGGGCATGAGCATAAATATTTGCTGCTAATCGGACCAACAACAGTATTATGTGATAATAATATATATCTTTTATTTTATCGGTAGCATTCTTATACATCGATAAAAATAATATTATGCCAAATGAAACTATTTATTTGAACATACTTGATATGTATGATTACACATATGCATTTCACGTGTATCTGTAATAGTATAATCTTAGTAGTACGGTACATAAATAATTATATATTATAAATGATTATATAATAAGCAATTAAATTTATTATAGTTACATGGTACAAAATATTTTATGAAAGCAATGCAATTGAAATTATGATATTTACTAATATGAGTTGACAAAATAGTAGTACATTGCACATATAATAATTATCTATAAATCATATATTATAGAGTTTATGCATCATAAAGTATAACCATGCTTAACAATAATAGTATGTTTTACTAATTCAAAAAAGTGTAAATAATATGTAGCAGGGTTAGTACATTAATATATGAGTTATGACTATAACATTAACTATACATTAGTTGAATAAAATAATTTAACGAGAGAGAAGGAAAATGGGACTTCCAGAGAAAAGATGATCTAGGGTTGTTCTTATCATAAAGTAGAGGATGCCTCGAATGGATCGAGACGAGAGGGGTGATACCTTCTTCTCCCTTCGTTTGATTGTCCCGTCGTCGGGTTTCACATTAAAGATGACAGAAAGAGAGAGGGGAAGAAATTTCGGAGTCACGGTATTTTTAATATACGGGAGAAATAAAAAATGTCTGGATTAAAATTTATTAAAATCATATCATTCCCTCAAAATTAGAACAACAAAAAAAACAGTCAAAACAAATATTTCAAAATAACAAACAAATTAATTAAAATAAGCAATTAAATATTTATTTTTAATATAGTATTCATTATAATAGATATTTATAAGAAGTTTACTGTTAAAAAAATATTGCATGCAAATAAAATAAAAACAATACTCTAACTCAATAAACACCGACCTAACTGTATAATAATTTATTAATATGCATCATTAAAACTACTATAATGATTAATATTGAACTAGCATAATGATTTAACAAAAACAAAAAATAAAAAAAATACTTAAAGTACAAAAATCGATGATATCACACATCTTCTATAAATAAGATTAATTAAATATTGTTATAGATCAAAACACCAACAATGAAAATTGAATATATTAAAAATTCAATAAAACATAAATAGGTCGTTTAGATTTTTTTTTCTTTTAAAAAATCTAATAAAATATTTTTAAAAAATATTCTTTTATTCCTTTATTTTAGAAATAAGATTTTTATAATGAAAACTAATTGAAATAAATAATTTGGAGAGGCTGGGGTTTGAACTTGAGACATATGGATCAGTAGTATAATATCTCAACCAAAAGAATACAAATAATGACCATGCATGTATTCAAATAAAAATGTATATACACCAAGTTTCAAAAGAAAAGATTTTATTATAAAGAAAGAGTACATGGATTTTGTGTTCGTTATAAGGGGTACTTCAAAGTCGATTGCTTTAACACTACTACAATAAGGGGTTGGCTCTACGGATAAAGCAGTAGGGACAAAGCACTGCTCCTACGGATACATTCGTAGGGGCACAAAAATACACCGTAGGTGCAAAGGCTGCAGGTGCAAGTTTTCATCCTGAACATGCCCCCACAGAGAAATAATTGCCCATGCGCTTTACTCCGTAGGGACATATTTCCCTACGGCTTACACCGTAGGGACAAAATATTTATTTAATTTATTGGTTTATAAAATAAAATACTTGTCCCTACGGATAAAGTCGTAGGGCCTTAATATGCCCCTACGGAGTTCTTCGTAGGTCCAGATAGAAGCCCCTACGGATTTATTCGTAGGTCCATCTGGACAAAATATTTATTTAATTTATTAGTTTATAAAATAAAATACTTGTCTCTACGGATAACTTCGTAGGGCCTGAACATTCCCCTACGGTGTTCTTCGTAGGTCCAGATAGAAGCCCCTACGGATACATGCGTAGGGGCAAGTTTAATGCCTGTTACTGAGTCCATAGGGACAAAATACCAGGTATTCTGATATTTTGCCTCTACGGCTAATTGTGTAGGGGCAAAGGTTGGACCTACGAATTAATCCGTAGGGGCAACAGATGGCCCTACAGATTAATCCGTAGGGACAAAATATCAGTGTTTTTTTAAAAAAAAGGCTTCCTGTTTTTTCCCCGCCTTGTGCACAGTAATATATACATCATATAACCAAATACCGCAATATTCATAATCAACATCTCACGTATATTATATAAAAGAAATAAACAAACAAAATACGATATCAATCTAAATTATCGTGAACACGCAAACAACACCAATATCGTCCAAAATATATACAATGTGTATCATATAAGTACATACATGCTTAAAATATAAAAAAAAAACTATCCTAGCTCGGTCCAGCTCCTCCACCTCTGATAAACGCCGTAATCTGACGCATCTGCTTCTCGGTGCAGCCCCGAGTCGTTAAAAACACGACCAATGAAGGAGCGGACTGTGCGGGAGTTTGAGCGGGCTGTGGAGCTGCAGGAGTGGTCTGTGCAACCGCAGCCAAGGTAGTGGCTTGCGGAGCCGCATCCGAAGGAGATGCATGTGGATCCGCAGCCTGTCGCATCAGTTCAATTTTGTGTGTAATAAATGAGTAAGAACCGTGTATTAGATTTTAGTCGAATTCGTATCATTATCAGGTTATTGCGAAACCCCAATCTAAGAATACTTAGGGATTTAGACCTCGTTTGGATATCTAGTTTGAAAAACCGTAGTTTATTTTAATTAGACAGTTTTATGTAAGTATGATTAATCAAAACTAAGTCTAAAACCAAATAAGCTCAGGCTACTAATATTGCATATGTTACTATCTATAATGCGATATAATATTTTACTATTAAATAGTATACGTACCAACATCTCCTTCAACTCCTCGACGGTGGTCTTCAAGACGGCAACATCATGCTTTAGATGCCGCTCACGGGGGGGGGGGTAGGGGAAGTAACCGTCGGAGTGGAGTCCAACCTCATATGGGCCCTGCTAGGACCCAGTCCCCGGTCTCTTTCCCACCCTCCGCGGTACCCTCCGTGTGCTGCGTCTAGAACTGGGGTCAGCAGCATCGGATCGTTCTGTCCAGTAAAATCGATCCCCGATGCCTCCACCACCCGCTCCACCACCCGCTCCTACACCCACATTAACCATTAAAATATAAGTATATCATTTAAATTTGAACTTTTCAAAACAAAAATTTCAAACCTGTTCGAATAAATATTAACACTTATGCAATACTTCTGGGTAGCGGTGTCGGGGAATCGAAGCTCGCCCGTGGCGGGATCTATCGAGGTGCCGTGGACGATAAGATACGCGGTCAGCACGCTCGGTATACCACCCTGCACCAGGGTCTGAGCTCTCCGCAATTCGCAAAAAAATTACATATATTATAAAATAACTCTTAATATTATATTATATCAGAGTAGATCTATTGTAATTTACCGATGCCTCCATGACATGAGTAATATTCCTCGAGCCACCTGTATAAGTGGGGCGACCCCTCTTCGCCGACTTCTTATTCTCTTTATTTTGATCGGCCTGTTTCTGCACAACACATTCAGATTTAGTTTTCTAATTAAGCAACACAAAAAAATAAATTATATACTAAATAATGAATTACATTTAAATTACAAACCTGTTTGCGCTAAGAGTCGAAATATTGGCACAAGAGAGGCTATTTATCTACGTCGACTCTCGCAAAGGCCGGAGTATGTAGGAGAGCCTCTCTCTCTGCCTCGGGAGTCGCCATCCATAGGGAATAGCAGTCGATCTTCAGCTCGTCCCTATTGTATCAGACCTTTGATTGCATTTTCTTCATCAGGCCATGGTACAGAGCGTGAAGATCGAGCACTCTCTTAGGGTGATTAGGGTCGGGTACATACTGAAAGTCGTAATCCAACTGCAAATACAAAAAAACAACGTTATTAAATTGCACGTGTTAAATAATAATAAATATATTGGATGAATCAAATGAAAATATATATTAATACCCGAGCCTGATTCCAGAAGAGGGCAAATGAGCGCCGGTGCTGATCGCCCCACTTAACGTGAAATGGATACTTCTTCACGAGGCGGCTCTCATCCCCCATATACCGGCCGAACCTCTCGGCATAATCGTCGGTATATCGATAATCGGGGGTAAAGAAGAGGGGGAATGCTTCCTCCCCTAGCTCTGTTGAGCCTCAGCCTGTGGGACTCATTCGGGCCTCGAGTCCCCCTCTCGGGATGGGGCTGCCCTGCATCTACAAGAAATATCAAGACAATCAATATTAAAAAAAAGTGGTATTAAGAAATCAAGGTTTAAAGAAAATTGAAGTGTGATATATACCTCTGGCGACAGAAGCACGAGGCTGGGCCCGGGCAACAGCACGAGCGGGACGATAGTTCCGCCGGTGAGGAACAGTCTGTGACCCGGACGTGGACGTATCCCCTCCAACTAGAAAATAAATATCGATAAAATTACATGAAGTTCATGTTTATTCTTAAAGGGTATGTAAAATGAAAAAATATTTTATATTTATTCATACTAACATGCAGACTGAGCGGAGGGTATGGAAGTGGCGAGAGTGGCCCCTGCACCAGACGTAGACGCACCACCTATAATTAGACAATAAAACATTGACTATATAAGTAATTGCAAAAAGAATGTGTATATCAATAATATAACATTCTAAATCAACATGCATACACTATAGGATATATAAACATACCTGGAGGTGCGGGAGTGGCCTCTGCCTCTGATATCGACGCACTACCAACAGCTATACAATCAAACATTGATTATATAAGTAATTTTGACATAAATATGCATGTATATCTATAATATTACATTCAAAATGAATATGCGTTCAAAATGAATATGCGTGCAATATACCTTGGAGCAAAAATTATAAGCATTACGCTTAACAAATAGGTCTGAAATTGAGCCTCACGTGCAGGCACATGGGTATCTATATACAAAGTTTATAGGCGACTTCCTAAAACAAATAACAGGCCAGAAAAGCTCCCGTGCCAACACGTGATGCTTTTCTCTGGGATCGCTGCATATAAGCAAACCGGTCTAATGCTATGGATCACGTTCAACACGTGAGGGTTCCTAATACCTTCTGAGCTGATATAATTAAATTCTAAATAAGAGAGATCAAAACCGTATTTGGAAAATATTTCCCCCAATCTTTCTAAACAAGAAAGGTCATGCTCTGTAAAAAAGAGCACCGTTGGATTAAAGATCCAATGGTGATTAAAAATCACCAAGATACAGAATAAGCTCTGTATGGGAAAATATTTTCCCAATCTTTCTAAACAAGAAAGATTGTGCTCTTTAAAAAAGAGCACCGTTGGATTAAAGATCAAATGGTGATTAAAAATCATCAAGATACAGAATAAGCTCTGTATGAGAAAATATTTTCCCAATCTTGTTAAAAACAAGAAAAATGTCTTCTGTAAAACAGAAGTCCCTGGATCAAAGATCCAACAGTGGATAAAATCCCCGAATCAATCAAAAATCTCTCAATGAGAGTTTTCCTTAACAAAATCAACAAACTTGTCTCTACTAAATAAAAGACTCGAGACTGAAGAGAGAAGAGGAGGAGACCCCCCATAAGATTTGAGAAACAAAAAAAAGAAGAATAGTTCTCTTTGAAAAAAAGAAACCCTAGGTAGAACAAAGAGAGACCTAGAGAGCATATTTATCTCCTCTTACAAGAGTTTAACTCTTAAAAAAAAGAACTTAGTTCTTCCTCTGGTTGAGGTCTGCAGAAGCAGATCTCCCCACAAGTTGAGAATTTAATTCTCATCAGGGAGATTCTGTTATGCAGTCCCAAAACTTAGAGGAAAGAACGAGGTTTGAAGAATTTAATTCTTCCAAAGACATATGAATTTAATTCTTCTGATAGAACTAGGGTTTAACCTTGCGTAAGAATTTAATTCTTATAAAACAAAGGACTTGAAATTCTCAAGACCTAGATCAAGAGCTCCATGCATATTAGCGTTTAACGCTATAACGACACCTTTGAGGAACAAAAAGGAACAACTGAGATCGAGTCACGTGACCTCTAAAAGTGTTTAACACTCAGAAAAGAATAGGAAGATAAATCCAAAGGAGGCAGTGCACAACTTGGGGGCATCTCACGTGTACACACGTGATGGTTACAAGATTTAATTGTTTAACACTTATATGTATAGAATAAGGGAATAAGCCTGAAGAAACAATACCCAATATTCATGTGCCACACGTGAGCGCTCCAAATTTCAGTGTTTAACACTGCTTAGGAGCCTCACATGGGACCACGTGAGCGCCAAACATTAGCAGTGTTTAACACTATGAGGGGTCAACCCTAGCCCAAAGTAGCCAAGTCTCCTGAGGCCAAAAACCTTTTGACCACCAATCAACCGAGCCTTCCTATATTCAGGTCTCCCCAAATAGACCTTAGTTCCAAAGATGACCAATGACTTCCTGACACATGACATCTAAAACGATGTTCATTCCACCATGATCCCTCCCTTCAATATGGAGTTCGGTTCAAGGGTACATCTCTCCACACCTTTGATATATGTTGTTGTAATTCTTCAACGATATCAGAGAGGTGGAGGGTCCCGACAACCAACAGCTCTTGGATGCACTCTCAAACCCATGAGCATACCCCAATGGACCGCAATGTCCTTAAACTAGCAATGGACCGTAATGTCCTTAACCTAGCCATGGACCGCAATGTCCTTAAACTAAGCTATGGACCGTAACGTCCTTAAACTAAACCCTCACCCCAAAAAAATGGTGATTTATGGACCGTAACGTCCCTAAATTAAAACGATAGAGCCCAAATACTCTTTCGTTGGATCAAAAATGATCCCGAACCCCCGTTAAGTAGATCTTAGTCCAACATCGGATTACCGTATCCTTAACAAATATTTAAGTCGATCTTAATCTCAAACAAGGTTAACGATCCTTAAATCAAACCAAACCCAGATCTAAGAAAATACGGATTTGGACTAATCCATGCCCTACGGGCGATAACACAAATTAGTCTCTGTATACAATCCACGGGCAACCAAAAATAAAACAAACACACACGACACGAAGTGAACATCTGGAGTAGGAGAATGTGGTTATCGCTACGCAGTAACGCAATTAACTGCAGGGGCTTGCGCCTGCGGGAAAGAGCGTCCCCATAATCAAAAACCCCTCGCTAACGAGGGGGAATCTGACGAAGTCTGCTACAACGACCGCATCCGTCCACACCTCCGATACATGGTGCCATAAATCAACTTGGCATCTACGGAGAGATGGACAGATAAATCCAAATAGCATCTGCCTCCAAATTCAGGCAAGACGTTTGTCTTTCCCGGCTTTCGGCGGTAAACAGATTCTAGAACGTCCAGTGGGACCTTTTCCTCTTTCCACTCCAAACTTCGTGTGTCGTGTTCGCGAACGGATCGCGGTTTAATATGGTTGCCCCTGGATTCGAGATACTAAGATTTGGTGTCTTGCTCCATGCAGAAAAGAAGATGACGTCAATGGCTACCAACTGCATCAATTGCAACAACAACTACCACTCCGTCCCTGTTGGAGGAGAGACTTATAGGCCACAAGCGGCCTCCATCTTTGCGATGTCAGTGGAGTAGGTGACTCAGGCCACCACTGGATTATTCTTCGGGACCATGCTCCCGCCAATGAGCTTCAATGCTTCGGTGACATCATATGAGGCTCCAAAGAAGTCGGTCTTCGATCAGCTTGCAACTACCACAGCCCCTCTCAACGGGTCATCCAATTCCAACGTCTCAGTCTTTAACAGACTGGGCCAAGGCTCCAGTGGGCCCATAAAGAGACCTGCAATACCTGAAGGAGTTATCCCTAAGCGGATAGCCATTCCAGCTCCGGTAGACGAAGTCGTCAAAGGGGCTTCTCCTGCTAAGAGATCGGTCTTCGCAAGACTGGCCGTTCCAACTCCTGCTACGGGTGAGGCCGTTACAAGTGCTTCCCCAATTCGAAAGTTATCCTTCGACAGGTTAGACGTTCCCTCTCAACGGACGTCAGTCTTCGACAGGTTGGCACCAACAGTAGCCTTTCATCAAAGCAAGGGAGACAACGAGGTCGCTTCTATAACTGAGGTGATCTCATCCGCAAGACATGCTCGACGTCGCCACTGGCGCCGAGTGAGGAAAGCTGGGGGCAGCTCTCCTTCTGTACTTACTCCACCAGCTCCAACTGTGGAAACTGACGTTGCTGTTCCAACTGGGAATAGCTTCGAGCTGCTCAGGAGGGTGCGCAAGAACTCTCCAACAGCCATACTGAAAAAGTCTCCTCCGCTTGTCGAAAACACAACACAGGTGAAGCCGGAACAGCCTCCTCAGCGGTTGTCCCAAGATCCACAGAGTTTGGCGGAAAGTCCAAGACTCTGTAATTGACAAAGATTACTCCCGCCGGCTGAAGAAGACGAAAGTTCGGCAAGAGGAGGACCATCCAACCTCCATACCACGAAAGGTATCATCTTCATGGGTGCCTGCCGCAACGGCCCCCTCAACCTCGACCTCCCACAAACAGGGAAGGCCTGAGAATCACTCACCACTGGTGGCAAATATCAAAGGCAGTGGACCCAAACGTCCCAAGTCTGGGGGTATGGTTGTGCATACCGTCTACATGGCATCCGGAAAAAAGGATAGTCGTGCTTCCGTGAGTCATCGACCACTCACACGGTCTGTGACGAAAGCTCAGGAGCAACAATAAAAGCTCTAGGAGATGTTGACAAGAATGGCCGCACTTATTGGGCAGAAAGAAAGCTCGGAAGGATCGTCGGAACAATGCCAGGAGCAAGAGACCGACACCGAATTCCTACGGAGGGTGCTTGAAAAGAAAGATAAAGAGGCTGCGGAACAAGCGGATAATATAAAACAAATGGTGTTTTTGTTCCAAGACATGGTGGGGATGATGATCCAACCGGATCCTCCGGCCGAAGACCCTCCAATAATCATTAAAGACGACAGAGGGGAGACATCGAACCCTCCTCCAGCTTTATCAGCAGCTAGGGAGGAGACGATCTCCAAACCTACCCTTGATGACTACATAGCTCAGCAAATATGAGCTCATCAAGCGAACGAAGCTGCAGGACAAGTCGTCAGAACTGGGCGACCTTATCCAGGCTGGTACGACCAAATTAAATACCCGCCAGGATATACGATCTCCAAATTCCATGTGTATAAGGGGACGGGCAATCCGCACCAACACGTTGCTCAATTCAGAGCTCTATGCGGCAATACTGGAGGCGTTGACAAACTATTGCTTCGCCAATTTGTCGGCAACTTGGCAGAGATGGCATTTGAATGGTACTTTGAGCTCCCAAATGACTATGTTGAGACATTTACGGAGATGGAACTACTGTTCACACAGCGGTTCGCAAGCGCAAGCGAGCGCACCCCAATCATGGCATTAATCAATGCCAAAGTGAAGCCGGGAGAAACCTGGGTTCAGTACGCAATTCGGTGGTGGAACCTATGGTCGAAGTGTGAACAGCATATAGAAGAAGCTCCTGCTGTGGGCATGTTCATGGGGATCCTTGATCCTCAGGCAACTATATCCCAGTTTATGATATTCTTCAAGCCGACCGCCTTCCAGGCCTTGATCGACAAACTGGCCCAAATGGATTAGATGGGCCATAGGCCGTCCTCTTCAAAGAAAGATCTTCGGAATGAAAAGGGCAAAGATAAAGTGACCTTTGTCGCCAACGCTCAACAACAACCGAGTGATCTGAAGCCGGTGGTTTTCCAAAACAGCATACTGCGAGCCCTCGAAGAGAAGTTGAGACATCTTTACTCATTCTCCTGGGATAAAACGAAGAGACTGTTCGAACTGGCGGTGCGCAACAGGCTCATCACTCTGCCGGATCCGAGACGCCCACTGCAATCGGACAACGTCAACAATCCCAATTACTTCCCCTACCACCGAATATTAGGCCACCCAATCGAAGATTGCTACGTCTTTAAAAACTGGGTCGAAGACCAGTACCAGCAGGGCAAGTTCGCGCTATCCGAAAACTGGAAGGTGAACCCGCCGCAGCAGCACGCTCCTTAAAAGGTGGACACGCCGGGGGCATCATGCTCATTTATAGAAGAAGCCCCGTGGGAAGTGGTCTTTCAGCTAAAACTAAAAGAATGCTGAAGGATCTTCAAGCATGCCCGGCGATCAGATGGAAAAGCCCGCTGGAGCCCGAGATTATTAACGGGATGCTGAAACCGCGCCCAACACCGAAAGTTAGTAGCGATGGGCAAAACACCCAGGTCAGGCCTTCAAAGTCTTCGAAGAAAAAAAAGAAGACCAAGAAGCCCATGCAGTTCGACGACAATCGTACGGGTCTGCAGAAATACATCGATGCACTGGAGGAATATAACCAAAAAGCGCGGACTCTAGTCACATTGGAAGAATTCTTCAAGCATATTCTTGAGAACGGAGACAGTGACATTGATGAATGAGACGACTCTTCAGAAGAACCCGAGGAGTATGTGGAGAGCTGCCACATGATCTCTCACTCGTCAATAAACGGCAAAGAAGCTCCTGACGTAGAGAAACTGGGGGCAGATCCAGAACCAAAACCCATGGAACCGTCAGATGACCTCATCGATAAGCTGCTGAACGAAGCTCTTCAAAAGAGCAAAGCTAATCGAGAACGTGAAGCGGACATTTACGAAAAGGCCAAGCGCCGGTGTCAGGCCAAAAGAGCTCTGGTGAGGAGAAGCCATAAAGTAACTCAACCGGGTCAAAGTGCCCTTGCCACCGGCAGGAGAAGAATCAAGATAAGGGAGCAGTTCGCCAAAGCTCTGTCAATGGGAATGAAGCTATCACTTTCCAAAGAAAATACTTCCGGGAATACGTACACCGACGAACCGGATGTCCATCCGAAATACTGCTTGTATCATCGGAGGGTCACACACCCTACCGAAGAGTGCAATGCCTTCAAGAAGTGGTGGCAGGGATACGTTGCCTATCGACAACACTTCAAGCGGGTAAAGCGCAAAGCCCGTCGGGAGCAGAGAAGCACGATAGACGAGCATGAAGGAACACCCGGTAACTGTCATATGGTTGATTCCATCCCGACAAGAGCAAAACCTCAAGTTCTTACCTTCGGGAGCGATTCTGACGAAGAAATAGGCCTCGGCCCTCTCTTCAAGGAATCCACCTCTGAAAAAGACGAGGAGATGAGAAACTGTGAGAACATTCAGCTGCGTAACCGTACGTTGCCTGAAAAGAATCTCGGACCTTCAAACAAAGGTTCGGGCAAAAGGGACAAAGGAAAGGAAAAAGTCCTTGAGGAGATTGCTCTCGATGATAGAGTTGTCGAAGAGCTCACAGCTAAGGACCCGCTCAAGAAGATCAAGGTGGATTACAATATCCTGGCGCATCTGAGAAAGATACCCTCCCAATTGAGTATCTTGGATGCCCTTCTCCTGTCTAAAGAGGCACGAGATTCCCTGGTCAATGTGTTATAAGAGCCCGACCAGTTTCAAGCCTTCATGGCGGAAGAAAAGATGAAGGACGAGCTGGAAGAAGTCCACACGGCTGATATCACCTTTAGCGATGAAGACCTCCTTCTCGGAACGTGCGAGCACAACCGTCCGCTGTATGTAACCGGGTATTGCCACGATATCAAGATAGGGAAGATCCTGGTTGACAACGGGTCCTCTTTCAACCTTCTCAATGCGAGAGTGTTGAAGAAGATCTGCATGAACGTTCAACACCTGGCGCGGGACAAAATTACTATCTCCGGGTTCGACTCGCAATCATCACAAGCGCTCGGGTTTGTAATACTAACATTATGCTTCGGGCTGCTAGTCACTGACATCAAGTTCCATGTTATTGACGCCAAGACTTGCTACAACGCTTTGCTCGGCAGGCCTTGGTTACATGAATACAACATCATCCCTTTTACACAACATCAGTGTATAAAGTACTTCAAGGATGGCATTGAGTACACAGTTACAGGGGAGTTGAACCCATTCTCCATAAATGAAGTCCGCAAATATGAAGGCGCTAAGTACTTCTTACCAGACTTTGAAGACATGGAAAGATGTCGCAAACCGGAAAATAAGCAAAAAGCCATCGCCATTATCCTGATATTTGGGAGCAATACCAAAGAGGATGAAGATATGGCCTACTTGGGACAACCCCAAGACAACAGGCCAGAACCATCCACTCCTATTTTGGTCTTTGGCAGTGACTCTGAAGACGAAACCAACGCAGTGTTCTCCGTCCGCCCGTCAATGCAGACCTTTGCTGGAGCTGACCAGAGTTTACAGATTACCCTGGTTCCGCGGCGACATTACAAAGAACTTGATGCACTTGATACGTACAGCGTGCAAGAGCTGTAGACCTTCTACGTCCCTCCTCGCTAAAGAAGTGAGAAGGCGATCCTTTTCTACCAATCCACGGAGACTAAAGTGGAGAAAGAAGTATGGCACGGTGCCGAACCTGCGCTCGACAGGCTTCAACCAATCCGTCTGCCCAGATACTACGCAGAGGGACTGAAAAGTCTATTGAGACGCCAAGGCGTACCCTTCAAACAGACTACTCGATAAGCCCAGTTCTATAACAAGATTTGGGATGTTCCCGGGACTCAGCGGAAGATGCCCAACGGGAGAATGAAGACGACTGGCCTTGGATACGTTCGGTCCAATAAAAGGGAGCGATTCCATGGCTGCCATGTCATAAATAATTCCGGTGGAGAAACGAATACATTTCCAGGAAACGTTAATGTCGAACCAGAGCGAGATCCCGCCGTGATAATACAAAGCCCGTCATTCGAAGAACAGATTGATAAGTTAATAAGAGAAGCGGGTCAAAAGGTTCGGGATGACCATAGCCGCGAAATGGCCATTTACGAGAAAGCCAGGACGCAACGTATCATTCAGCAGGCTACGGAAGATGACGATGCCCTTCACCCTCAACCCATTGTACACTCTTGTGGCAAAAATAAAGCCCGACGTAGAAGCAACAATAAGGTAAAGACCGGGAATGACGTTCAAAAACAGCAAGGCGGATCCAAGAAGCCGTGCGATCGAGGAAAAGTCAGCTGGAACCCGTCTCTTATGAAGAAGATGGGTCAGGAGTACTCTTTCCCTCAAGACAAGACAAGGAAAATATTTAACTTTGCCATGAAGCATCAAATGATGACGCTCCCGGAGTCTCGATATCCCGAACAGATAAACGAGGTCCATCATCCGGATTATTGCTCCTACCACCGAGTAGTGGGTCATCCTCTTGAAAACCGCTTCACCTTCAAAAACTGGGTTGAAGATCAGTTTGAGCAAGACAGGTTTGCTCTATCCGACAGTTGGAGGGTAGCCCCGCCATGAAAGCATGAGCCGAGAACAACCTACATTGCGAGGGAAAGTCTAGATCAGCATCGAGCTTGGAAACGAGCTCGTACCTGCCATATGATAACATTCTTAAAGGAGGGAGAGCACGAGAATATAGACGACCTCTCCCAATTCTTCGCAAATGAAGATAAGAACGAGCTGATTTCAGAATTTCCACCGGCGCCAAAAGAGCTGGAAGATGGGATACAAACCACAACAGACAACTTGAGAAAAATTGACTTGGGGACGGCAAACGACCCAAGGCCAACGTTCGTCAGTGAGCTGATGTCTGAGAAACAGGTAGCCACGTTAAAGGACGTGCTTATGCAGTATAAAGACTGTTTCGCATGGAAGTATTCCGAGATGCCGGGATTAGATCCAGAGATAGCTGTGCATAAACTGGCGATATCGCCGGACGTCAAGCCAGTCAAACAGGCGCTAAGAAGAATGTGGCTCGATCTTGAGATGAGTATCAATGCCGAAGTCAAGAAGCTAATTGACTCCGACTTTCTCCAAGAAGTTCAATACCCTGACTGGATCGCCAATATCGTTCCGGTAATGAAGAAAAATGGGACAGTATGCATCTGTGTAGATTTTCGGGATCTCAACAAAGCTTGTCCGAAAGATGACTTCCCAGTGCCTGTTACCGAGCTGATGATCGATAACACATCCACCCATGAAGTCTTCTCCTTCATGGACGGATCCTCGGGGTACAACCAAATCAAGATGCATCCTGAAGATCAAAAGCACACTGCTTTCCGGACCCCGCTAGGCATATTCTTCTACAAAGTGATGCCCTTCGGTCTGAAGAACGCTGGCGCCACTTACCAGAGGGCCATGACAAAGATCTTTGATGACCTCATACATGAGATTGTCGAATGTTATATTGACGACCTCGTGGTGAAAAGCAAATCATACGAAGAGCACTGGGAGCATCTGAAGATAGTGTTCTAGCGCCTTCGGAAGTACAACCTGAAGATGAACCCTCTGAAATGCGCATTTGGAGTTTCATCGGGCAAATTCCTAGGCTTCATCGTACGACACCGGGGCATCGAAATAGACCCGTCAAAGATCAAGGCGATTATGGTGCCTTCGCCAAGAACTCTCAAGCAACTACGGTCTCTCTAAGGAAAGCTCGCGTATATCCGGCGGTTCATAGCTAACCTCTCCGGAAAATGCCGCCCCTACAGTCATCTAATGAAGAAAGGGACCCCGTTCGTTTGGGATCGCAAATGCCAAAGCACACTGGACGAAATCAAGCAATATCTGCAGAACCCGCCAGCACTGACCGCTCTGGTCAAGGGAAAGCCCCTCATCCTATACACAACATCCCTTGAAGGTTCGTTAGGCGCGCTATGGGCACAGGAGAACGATCAGGGAAAGGAGAGATCTCTCTACTATTTGAGTCGAGTTCTCCTGGGGGCAAAAAACAACTACTCCCCAATCGAAAGCATTGCCTGGAATTGATCTTCGCGGTAACGAAGCTCCGACATTACTCCTTGGCACATGAGGTTCATCTCATATCAAAGGTGGATCCTCTCAAGTATTTGATGTCAAGAGCCATGCTAACAGAAAGGCTTGTCAAATGGGCCCTCCTCTTGATGGAGTTCTCGATAGTATATCGACCCCTCAAAACAATAAAAGGCCAGGCCATCGCTGATTTCCTCACTGAGCATCCGATACCTACCGACCCCCCCTAAATTGCGAGTTGCCGGATGAACATGCGTTCGACACAATCGACAGGGAGACGGAAGGAAATAATTCCCGATGGGAACTATACTTCGACGGGGCATCTTCCATGAAGAAGCGAAAGCAAAACACCCCCATAATCAAAGCTGGGGTGGGCCTTATCTTTGTGACTCTATAAGGAGGGATAATGCGCTTTTCCCTTTCCTTAACGGAGCCAAGAACAAACAACGAAGCAGAATATGAAGCTTTGATAGCAGGTCTTGAGATCGCTGTCGACATGGGGATCGAAAACCTCCTCATATATTCGGATTCCCAGCTAGTCGTTAGCCAAGTAAATGGCGACTACCAGACATGCAAGCCAGAGTTGGTGAAATATAGCGAAAGAGTGCAGCAATTGCTGACACAAATTCCCTCCTACATCCTGGAAAGCATACCACGTGCGGAAAATAGCAAGGCGGATGCGTTACCTAAACTCGCTAAAGAACTGGCCGACGAAAACCTTGATGACGTAAGGATCATTATGCAAAGCTGCCGGATTCTCGCACAAGCAGAAATATCTTCGAAGACGTCTAAAGAAGAGGAAGCAACCAAACAAGAGGCCTTCCAATTGGAGGATGAAGAAAAGGCGAAGGATTGGAGAGAAGTCTTCACAGACTACTTCAAATCCCATCGAACGCCCGAAGACGCGTCGTCAAGACATCATCTTATGAAGCGAGCCCTGTCTTTCGCCTTCGTCAATGGTACTCTTTATAAGATATCGTTCGATTTTCTGTGGCTGAGATGCCTGGGACCAGAAGAAGCAAGAAGGGTCATTCAAGAAACTCATGACGAACTCTGCGGTTCCCATCAAGCTGGGCCAAGAATGAAGCTGAAGATCAAAAAAATGGGTTACTATTGGCCCAAGATGATTCGGGACTGCCTTGAATATGCGAAGCAGTGTCACTCGTGCCAAATTCACAGGGACTTTATCCACCAGCATCCAAATCCGCTACACCCAACATTGGCTAGCTGGCCATCCGAAATGTGGGAAACCGATATAATCGGGCCTATCGAGCCAGCATCATCCAAGGGACATCGGTTCATACTAGCAACAACCGATTACTTCTCTAAATGGGCAGAAGCAATACCGTTAAGAAAGGTGAAGATGGAGAACATCCTCCATTTCTTCAAGACACATGTCATCTACCTATTCGGCACTCCGCGACGGATCATCTCGGATAATGGGCCGGCCTACAGAAGCCATAAGATCAGCCGCTTCGCACAGCAGCATAAAATAGATTGGAGATATTCTTCAGTTTATAATCCTCAACCTAATGGTCTAGCTGAGGCTTTCAACAAGACCTTGACAAAGATCATAAAGAAAACGGTGTCCAGAAATAAAAAGGACTGACACGAGAGATTGCATGAACTCTCTGGGCCTATCGTACTACGTTCAAGACAGCCACGAACACAACGCCATTTGCCTTAGTATTCGGCATGGAAGCGGTACTTCCCTTGGAGATAGAGCTACCCTCTCTACGAGCGGCGGTTTGGTACGAACTGATGGATGAAGAAAATGCCCATCTTCGGCTTGAGGAGCTCTATGCCCTTGATGAAACTCGTCTCATGGTGCAGCAAAACCTAGAGGCTTACAAAGCGAGAATGACGCGCTCATACGAAAGATTGACTAGGCCGAGAACATTCCGCCAAGGCGAACTCGTGCTAGTCGTAAAAATACCTATGATCCCCAACCGTGCCAAACGGGGGAAATTCGAGCTGAACTATGAGGGCCCGTACATCATAGACAAGTTCTACCAAGGTGGGGCCTATTTACTCATGGATATGCATGGCGAAAGACCATTCCGGCCAATAAAACGGCCGGTTCCTTAAGAAATACTACGCTTAACAAGTCACGGCTTAGGTTAGTGATGGATGACGATGCTCGTGTCCTCTCGCTATCTCCCTGAGTTCAAACTCTATAAGTAGTATCCAGCGAAACCCCGCCTCGAAATACAACGGACCGAGATGTCCTTAAACTAGCTATGGACCGAGATGTCCTTAAAATAACAATGGACTGAGATTTCCTTAAAACTAACATCGGACCAAGATGTCCTTAAACTAGCTACGGACCGAGATGTCCCTAAACTAACAACGTCGCCTCAAACACGGCGATAGTGGAGTGCAAGTCCACAAGTCCCTGTGGTGAGGACTGCAACTCAAATTCCATTGGCAAACGGATGGATCACATGCGGCGAAACTATTCTCGAGAGTTTCATTGTAAAAGAAAAGGGACGTCCATAAGCGAAATGGGCACAGATGAAAACCCGAAAGGGCGCCGTGAGTAAAAACAGCAGGACTACCGGCGAGTTTGTGAAAACCCGAAAGGGCGCAATCTTATTAAAGTAAAGACACCTGCAAGGACCTCTCGACCATGTGAGGAGAAAATACCTGCGTGAGATCCTTACGACTCACAAGAGAGCAACACACTTAGGGATCCCCATGATTCCTAAGGAGAAATTGCACTTACGAGATCCTCACGACTCGTAAGGAGAATTCCCCCTATGAGACCTCATGGCTCGTAGGATTCAAAAAGCCTTAAGCTACAGGGATCTGAACCTGTTCTTAAGCCATCACATTCCCCAAGTTGCCTTACAAACGGTTCAATATTGACCCTTGTATACAATCCACGGGCACACATAAACGTCTCCCTCACCAAGTTCCACCAATGGTGCGAAATTTCCCCATATGGTGAACAACACTTATAAGTCCTCTCGACTTATAAGGAGAAAACACTCTTGTAATATCCTTTCGACTTATAAGAGAACACACACTTAAGAATCCTCACGGTTCCTAAGGAGAAAACGCACCTACGAGATCCTCACGACTCGTAGGGAGAAACACATTTATGAGACCCTTACGGCTCATGAAGTCAAAAGACTTAGTCGATAGGATCCTAACCCTGTTTGCTAAGCTACCTTTGTTCAAATCGACAAAGGCAAATGATGATTCGCTCCTGGCAATATCCTAGTTGTAGCGATGCTGATGCCTAAATCGGTATCAAATTCCAAGTCCTTTCACGGCAAATGAGGATTCGCTCATGGAAATATTCCAGTCGCAACGATGCTGATGCTAAGATTGGTATCAGACCTCAAGTTCCATACTCACAGCAAAAAATCAGCGAGCCAAAAATGCATATGAAATAGCCGAAATGTTTGGGCAACTCGCAACAAAAATCAGCGAGTAAAATATATGTATATAAAAATAGCCGAAATGATTGGGCAACTCGCAATAAAATGCAGCGAGTAAAGAAAAAGAAAAACAGCCGAAATGATTGGGCACCGCGAAAAAATAGCCGAAATGATCGGGCAGTCGTGACTTTCGCGATATAAAAAGCTGAAATGATAGAGCATCGCGGAAAGAAATAAAAAATGAAATGAATTTCTGTCCTGCAGGTGAGATCACATTGACCCCTGTATACAATCCATGGGCACAAACGAAAAGGGAACCATATCCTCCCACCAGGCTTCGTCAAGGGGAAGCCAGATCTCGATGGCTACATCTACAGCCTAGAAATCAACAAAAGCGTTCCTTCTCGTTCCAACCAGAAGCATATACGACGTCAGCAAAATGGAGCTATGACAAAGTCCCCTAGTTCCAAATCTCGACGGTTCACAGACAGCCTAGAGTCTACTTCGGAGCCACGGCAAAGTCCCCTAGTTCCAAACCTCGACGGTTCACAGACAGCCTAGAGACTACCCGGAACCATAGCAAAGTCCCTAGTTCCAAGTCTCGACGGCGGCATCCACAGCCTAGAGATCAACCAACTGCGTTCTTCCTCCCTCCAGCAGGATACAGATGCGACATCAACAAATGGAGCCATGGCCAAGTCCCCTAGTTCCAAATATCGACTATTCACAGACAGCCTAGAGACAACCTCAACGTGCGTCGCAATATTGCAGACACAATGTCAACCAACGAAGCCAAGGAGAACCCCTCGCTTCAGGGTCTTAAGGGCAACTCAAATGAGACCTGAAAAGACTATCGGAGATCATCCTGCTCCAGCGCGGAGTGGTCATGACTCATCGGGGCTCCCAAACTGAGCCTAACCTCAAGTAAAAAGTGACATGGAATATCCCTAACGCTTGCTCTTTTGACGGTAATATTACCTGGAAGATTACTTGAAAACGTCTTGTCCAGCCCCCGAAGGGATCAGAGACATGACAGTCGCGGGGCTACCCGAATAGCAAGATTGCACATCGGGGAATATATCGGCCAACGCGACGGTGCGACGGGTAAAAAAACCTAGTACCACAGACCCTAACGGACTTCTATTAGCAGGAGTTAACTGTGACGTTAGGACACCCTTGCGAGAACTTCTCGATTCGTCTCGACTCGTGAGGAAATTAGTGTCTTTGCGAGAAATTCTCGATTTGTCTCGACTCGTAGGGAAAAGCCTTAGGCAATGGGGATAAGGACATGTTTCCTAAGCACCGGGGCCCTGCAAGTCAGTCCAAGATGGACTATTGCATACTATTCACGGGCCACACTCTCCAAGGTCGAATATCGACAAGGAAGGAAACAACCACTTATGAGTCCTTTCGACTTGTAAGGGGGAAAAATTCTCTTGTGAGATCCTTACGACTCTTAAGAGAAAACACACACTTAGGAGTCCTTACGACCCCTAAGGAGAAAATGCACCTACAGGATCCTCTCGACACGTAGGGAGAAAAGTCTTTATGAGACCCTCACGGCTCATAAAGTTGAAAAGTCTTAGGCGGCAGATCTGAACCTGTCTTCTAAAGCCATCGCTGCTCTGCAAGGAGATCAAGATAAACTATCTACAAGACATATTTGATAAAGAGACACGACAGTACAACTGCGTATGTGCTTAAATGGAAATGGTGTCCAGAAAGTGCTGATTTATGAACGACACTACAATAGTGCTCGCACTTAAAAGAAGATTCCTAAGGGTAAAGTAGAAAGCTCATGTACAGAAGTGGGATACACGTACGAATATATGATGAGCAGACAACATTCAACAGAAAACATTCAACAATCAACAATAAGGGAAATACATCGATATAAATATACTACTCTACATGGAAAAGATCACCAAATATGAGATCAGAGATACAGGGGTTAAAAAAACAAAATACAACGTTCTCCAATTCCCTCTCTGCCCTCTCCACCTTGTCGAAGCGACGGTCTTCACGAGGAGTTGCTCCCCACCGATTAGCACCGTGCTCATCAGCAAAAGCGGACATGATGGCCCGCCGGGCTCTTATCTGACTCAGTAAATGCACCGAACGATCCTTCAGAGCCTGGGTGATTAAGTGTGCCTCGTGGAAACAATCAATTTTGTCCTCTGCCGTATCAAGAATCGCCAGAGTCATCTCCGCCAGATGAGGGGGAATATCAGCAAGCACGGACAAGAAAATCATCCTGAGCCAAATGGAACCCATAGGAAGAGGAGAGCCCCTACGGGCCAAGAGTTCGTACAGTGCCGCGTCACATTGGTCATCAATGAAAAGGGGATCCGCTAACCGCGCGGCAAAATGAGGAACAATCTCCTCGATAGGCACCTCCTAGGGTTGCCGACAAGCATGGGGACGATTGCAAGCCATAACCTTTGGTTTGTTTCTCAAAATGATCACCCTAAGGTCTAAATGGTTCTCTCTCTGTGAAGAAAGAGGAAAACGTAGCCTCGGGTTATAAAGAGAAGCATTCAAAGCTATGCACATAAAATGTCGTGCATGGGGGAGCTATTCCTGAGGCCAAAAAGGGGGGCATGGGAAAAGAAAGGGGTGACTTGTTGGAATCAGAGTAGGGAGGCGAAACGGCCTCATCAGCAGAGCCTCATGTGCATGGCATGTGAGCACCCGCATTGATCCCTTTTGAAAACTAAAGCGGCACCGCACGTGCATAACACGTGAGCGCCGGCACTAGTGCATGATTAAAATCCCTAGCAGTGACTCATGCGCAAAACAAGTGAATGCCAACAACAGTATAATGACACTTCATGCAGAATACACGTGAGCATAAAAAAAATGGGGGGAAAGAGGAAGTTTTGTCATTCATGCTCCAAGAACTTATACATAGTACAAAAACAAAAAAAAAATGTTTACAATGGTAAAACACTTGATCCTTGACATGGATTGAGGAATTCAGAAGCAAGGCCGTGTAAGATGCTTCTGGCTTCTCTGACCATTTTCGTGTGCATCTTCTCATGAATGCAAGCGTCAGGATTCTCGCTGATGTCATCCATCCTCTGATAGGCAGAAATTATCGTTGTCTGTTGGAAAACTTGATGCAAGATATCAACAAGACCATCTCGCCGCCTCTTCGAGATCAAGCCCATCAGATATACTGAGTGCACCTTGTCTTCGGCATCATCAAGCGCCTCAAGCGGCATGGCTTCGTTAAATCCAGGAAGAGCTTCCCAAATCGCTCCCACGATAATCTTCAATAAAGCGGAATGACGGGGGAGTAGTCGACCATTGTATTCATCGAAGCGACTCATAACCTCAGCGCATTTAGTATTTTTAAACTCCTGGTTTTGATAACGGCCTTGGACGCGAATGTCTTCATAAGAGATAATTTCATCAAGATCATACAAATAAACGGTCATAGTATCTGAAGAGAAAAATTAGTGAGAGTTTAATAATCAAAATGATCAAGAAAATGCTTATTATGAGAATCTAAAAGCGGACACGGGAGTTTAAACAACTCTTGACATCCTCATAGAGAAAGCAAGTTCTATTAAAATACCCAACAAATTTGAATTTGTGCAAGTAAGAAAAAACCCTATGAAAATGTTCTCAAGACCACCAGGGAATGAAATTCCTGAAGGGCCCTTTTGATCTTTAGAGCAAAGCTCTTTGGTGAGGAATTAAATTCCTTTTATGCAATGGAATTAAATTCCAGAAACCCCTATGATGAGAAAATAAAAAATAAAAATGCCATGAATCCTTAAAGGTCAGAGGAGGAATGCCCAAGGCATTGAGGGTTACTACTCAAAGATCACGTCTTTGGATCTCTGAGAGATGGGTTTCAGAAGAGAGAAAAGCTCTCATGGTGGATTTAAAATCCAGAAGTTTTCTTTAAGAAAATGGGTTTTCTGATGTTCAAGATCTTTACCTAAAAAAGGTTTCTTTTTCTGACAGAGTTTAACTCTGGAAATTGCAATGGACAGAGAACTAAGCTCTGAAGAGGAGAATTAAATTCTCGAAGAAGACAAGGAAGGAAGAAGATGAAAGAACAGTGGCTTCCTAAAGGCCAAACCCTTGCATTTATAAGACGAGACAAGGACGGTTCACCTCCCCGTTCCCCTAGGCAATCCAACGGGCATAAAGGTGATAGCGTTGCACTCACATGCAAGCCACATGAGAACAACGTTGTGGGGGAATTTGTTCCCTTATAAAAAAATATAAATAATAAATTAAAAAGCGATGGAAAAATTCCCCAAATGGAGCATCACGTGCCCACACGCGATGCACCTTGGAGCAAAAATTATAAGCATTACGCTTAACAAATAGGTCTGAAATTGAGCCTCACGTGCAGGCACATGGGTATCTATATACAAAGTATATAGGCGCCTTCCTAAAACAAATAACAGGCCAGAAAAGCTCACGCGCCAACACGTGATGCTTTTCTCTGGGACTGCTGCATATAAGAAAACCGGTCTAATGCTAAGGGTTACGTGCAACACGTGAGGGTTGCTAATACCTTCTGAGCCGATAGAATTAAATTCTAAATAAGAGGGATCAAAACCCTATTTGGAAATTATTTCCCCTAATCTTTCTAAACAAAAAATGTTGTGCTCTGTAAAAAAGAGCACCGTTGGATTAAAGATCCAATGGTGATTAAAAATCACCAAGATACATAATAAGCTCTGTATGGGAAAATATTTTCCCAATCTTTCTAAACAAGAAAGATTGTGCTCTTTAAAAAAAAGCACCGTTGGATAAAAGATCCAATGGTGATTAAAAATCATCAAGATACAGAATAAGCTCTGTATGGGAAAATATTTTCCCAATCTTGTTAAAAACAAGAAAAATTTCTTCTGTAAAACAGAAGTCCCTGGATCAAAGATCCAACGGTGGATAAAATCCCCGAATCAATCAAAAATCTCTCAATGAGAGTTTTCCTTAACAAAATCAACAAACTTGTCTCTACTATATAAAAGACTCGAGACTGAAGAGAGAAGAGGAGGAGACCCCCCATAAGATTTGAGAAACAAAAAAAGAAGAAGAAGAGTTCTCTTTGAAAAAAAGAAACCCTAGGTAAAACAAAGAGAGACCTAGAGAGCATATTTATCTCCTCTTACAAGAGTTTAACTCTTAAAAAAAAAGAACTTAGTTCTTCCTCTTGTTGAGGTCTGCAGAAGCAGATCTCTCCACAAGTTGTGAATTTAATTCTCATCAGGGAGATTCTGTTATGCAGTCCCAAAACTTAGAGAAAAGAACGAGGTTTGAAGAATTTAATTCTTCCAAAGACATAGGAATTTAATTCCTCTGATAGAACTAGGGTTTAACCCTACGTAAGAATTTAATTCTTATAAAACAAAGGACTTGAAATTCTAAAGACCTAGATCAAGAGCTCCATGCATATTAGCATTTAACGCTATAACGATAGATCACGTGTTCCCACGTGAGCACCTCTAAGGAACAAAAAGGAACAACTGAGATCGAGTCACGTGACCCCACGTGACCTCTAAAAATGCTTAACACTCAGAAAATAATAGGAAGATAAATCCAAAGGAGGCAGTGCCCAACTTGGGGGCGTCTCACGTGTACACACGTGATGGTTACAAGATTTAAGTGTTTAACTCTTATATGTACAGAACAAGGGAATAAGCCTGAAGAAACAATACACAATATTCAGGTGCCTCATGTGCTACACGTGAGCACTCCAAATTTCAGTGTTTAACACCGCTTAGGAGCCTCACGTGGGAGCACGTGAGCGCCAAACATTAGCAGTGTTTAACACTGTGAGGGGTCAACCCTAGCCCAAACTAGCCAAGTCTCCTGAGGCCAAAAACCTTTTGACCACCAATCAACCGAGCCTTCCTATATTCAGGTTTCCCCAAATAGACCTTAGTTCCAAAAATGACCAATGACTTCCTGACACATGACATCTAAAATGATGTTCATTCCACCATGATCCCTCCCTTCAATATGGAGTTCGGTTCAAGGGTACATCTCTCCACACCTCTGATATATGTCGTTGTAATTCTTCAACGATATCAGAGAGGTGGAGGGTCCCGACAACCAACAGCTCTTGGATGCACTCTCAAACCAATGAGCATACCCCAATGGACCGCAATGTCCTTAAACTAGCAATGGACCGTAATGTCATTAAACTAGCCATGGACCGCAATGTCCTTAAACTAAGCTATGGACCATAACGTCCTTAAACTAAACCCTCACCCCAAAAAAATGGTGATCTATGGACCGTAACGTCCCTAAACTATAACGATAGGGACCAAATACTCTTTCGTTGGATCAAAAATGATCCCGAACCCCCGTTAAGTAGATCTTAGTCCAACATAGGATTAACGTATCCTTAACAAATATTTAAGTCGATCTTAATCTCAAACAAGGTTAATGATAGCGCGCTCGATTAGGATGTTAACGATTCTTTTGGTAAAGTTTATAAACTTTATAGGACGTAAAAGGAGTTTAAGGATCTTCATCATCCATTGATCTACCCTAATCCTATGAACCCGAACAAGCGGAGAATTACTCGTGCATGTTGGAGATAAAAGAAAAGATAGAGATCATGATGTAAAAATGCAATAAGAATAAAATGATATAAGAAAACAACTACCTTTATTAATCAACAAGATCAAGTACACTTTGTTCCTTTAGAAAATGATTACAAAACCCTGGTTTGCTTCTCGATCTCTTCTTAAGGAGGTAGATGAGCTGTCGATGATCAACCTGGATTCTTCAGCCGTCGTAGACTTCGTGATCGCGTCAATTTGATAAATTTTCCAAGAGGCTCTCGGTTCTATTTATAGTCACAGAAGTTGAAAACCCTAGATCGTGTTAGTTAGGGTTTGTTGATAAAATCCTGCGTAGAAAATCCAATATCCCAACTTCCCTAACAGGCTGCGGATCCGCCGCCAATAGTGGGTTTTGGCCGCGGAACCGCCGCTCTCTGGTGGGATCTTGGGCTCCAATTTCTGGGGCTTCATCTCTGTAGCTCTTGGTGATCCTTTGAATATCTAGACTTTGAAAATCTTCTCTACATTTCTGCCAGAATTGGTTTCTTCAATTTACTTGAATATCTTCGGCAGAGTTGATCTCGCCAACTCGGATTTCCTTGATTTCAGTCATGATATAATTCCTGCACAATTATCTCAATAAATGATGTTAGTATAATTTGTTTTTATTGAGATATTATCTTAACCATTTGTCATGATATTTTAGTTTTAAGAGAATTGGTCAAAGATATTTAATAAGGTAAGCATATTTAAATAGACCAAATATTACATGAATATTATATGCTTACATTTTCCTTCATAATGTTAATTATAATATATAAACATATGAAAATAGTATTTTTACGAATAAACCCTTATATGTGTCATATTTATAATAAATATCTTTTATTATATAGAAATAGTAGGAAAAATGTCATATTAAAAGTGCAGTTTTATCAATTGAACAAATACCCCCAAACTTAACTTTGATCATCCCGAGCAAACTAGTTTTTCAAGAGAAGGAGAAAAAGAAAAAGAAAAAACTAAGTAGCACACTTTCGTAGGCAACATGATTGCACTGAGCACGTGCAACAAGCTGTTAAAACTCTAGGTGTCCCTAGTAGGAGGAGTGTTGTCTCCTGAGGGTTTTCAGCGGATTGCGCCCACAAAATCCTATAATAAAAGAAAGATAGTGAAAGTTACATACAAAGATAAAAATTATGAAAGAAAGAACTTGAAAATAAGAGTTTTCAACTACACCAGTTTTTCAGTTGCTATGAGCCTTATCTTAATGATCATGAAAAAATGTTAGAAATCACATCATCCCTCAATAAAACATAGCTTTTAGTCTTCCTCTCTATCTTTCTTCTAAATAATGATCATATACCCATACGTGTGTGTAAAAGACATCCCTATACTTAGAGAATTCAATTCAAGCTATCAGACACTTGTCCATCTTCCAAAGTATTTTTAAGTCGGTGGATTTTTTTATGAAATTTCTCACACATCCTTCATGCGACCGTTAATACTTCTTGAGGTACTAACCGACCGATTACAAAATGTTCTTGCGTATTAAGGTGTAATTCTTCGTCTTGCAATACCTAAGGCTTAGCAGTGGCTCCCAAACCAGTTGGTCTAAAGCACTAGGTGATAAAGCACCCTCGCTATATTTTTTTTATATGCTGCCTTGGTAATTACGAAACCAATGTTCATTTTTTTTATTCACCACTTATATTTTATTTTGCTTCATACTAAGGCTTTTAGACAAGAGCATTTCAAGGTATCCTCTACTATCCCAAGTTTCAAGATGTGTGTAAGTGCGTATAGTAGGGTATCAACATTCAAATGTTTGGCCTTAAGAATATGGACTATTTTTCAGACTTATTTTTATTCTCAGATTAGCAATTTCCTTCATCTTACTAACCCTTGGGACAACAGCTCATAACTACTTATTACTAGTTTCGTTTAAAAAAATATCTAACTTTCTTATTTTTCTCAAACTATTCCTATCTTTCATATGTAAATTTTCAATTTCAAACTTTCATTATCAAATTTTTTTGTGCATATATATAGTATAATGCAAAATAATGCGTGAATAAGCACAAACCTCCCCCAAACCTGTTTACAGCAGTGTCCTCACTGATGCCATCTGTTAAATCTAAAAATCTGTAGACTTGGAAGGAAAAGTTATCACAGGGGACAAGAAATAATGAAAGTGAAATTCTCCCCCAAACTTATTTTTGGCTCGTAATTTTGTAAAAATTTTCTTTCAAGAGCCAAAATATCCCCCTAAACTTGAGTAAAATCGTATTAAGAATTTAAAATTATTTGGGGGGTTAAAGTTATTGGTCAAAGTAAAGCCTTACAAAGACCAAAAGTCAACACTAACCATTCAAAAAATTTATCGATGAAGCACCAAGGTTGGTGGAAGAACATGTCGCCTATTGACGTGAAGAAGTGGGGAGGAGATAAGAGGTGTAATGGAAAAGGTTTACGTCTTGATTTGTAGAGACGAAACAATGATGATGGATTACTCGCATTCTCATTCTTAATAAGAAGAAGATGTGGTGGTTCAACTTCTTTGGGTTGGGGTTGATTCATCACAACGCCCATGTCTTCTAAGAATGCGAGTTCTTCAGCGAAGATTTCTTCAAAACTTTCATCGATATCCCGAATAATAATCTCATCGGAAAGAACGGGATGATACTCGTACTCCATAAAATGTTTACATTTAGCGTTAGATGTTGACCCGGACAACAACGACATAGCGGAGTCGAGATCAGTATCGTGAAGCTGTTCAAATTCGCTACTGTCGGAATCCATCCTTTCGACAGAACATACTTGAGCATAGGGTTCGGAGGGTTCACTTCCCAACTTGTAAATGTTAAGCTCAATTGACATCTTCCCGAAGGATAGGGTCATAGAGCCGTTTCGACAATTGATTATTGCGTTGGAAGTCGCAAGAAAAGGTCGACCTAAAATCACCGAAATTTGGTTTCGTGGGTTCGCTACAGGTTGTGTATCTATAACGATAAAGTCCACAGGAAATATAAATTCCCCGACTTTGATTAACACATCCTCTAGCTCACCCCTAGGTTGGGTGATAGATCGATCGGCCATCTGAAGAGTGCAATGCGCCGGTTTTAACTCTCCGATCCCTAATTGCTCATAAACAGAATACGGAAGCAAGTTAACACTAGCACCTAAATCGAGTAGAGCACGATTGATATTTTTACCCCCAATAGAAATAGAAATTGTAGGAATTCCGGGGTCCTTTCGTTTCTTGGGCAGTTGTTGTGTAAAAGCAGTGCTCACATTACTCGCAAGGAAATTTTTTTTAGGTACTTGAATTTTTCTCTTCCTAGTGCACAAGTCCTTTAGGATTTTCGCATAAGACGGAACTTGTTGAATAGCATCTAGGAGAGGAATGTTTATGTTAACTTGCTTAAAAATTTCCACAATCTTCTCCATTTGTGGACTTGGTCTGTTGCCCCTTAACCTATTTGGATAAGGTGCTTTATCAATAAGGGTTGGGTCCAACATTGGAGAGGATTGTAGAGATGGAATGGATCCCAAAATTGGAGTGGGGATAATTTTAGATAGATTTGTGGAAGTGGGCGGATGGTTCGAGCCTTAAGGAAAACGGAGAATAGGCTCGGAAGAAGGTGGGAGACTAGACGAATTAGGGGAAGAAGTAGAAGCCGGGGTTTCAATTGATTCCTCATCATCAATCCGTTCACCCATTTGATTATCTAGCACTCTTCCCGATCTCAACGTGGTAATGGCACTCACATTACAATTTTATGAGTGGCCAGGGTTAGGTATAGGTTGAGATGGAAGTTTCCCTTTCTCTTTCGCACTCATCGCGACATTTATTTGTGCAATTTGGGCTTCTATTGATTTAATACTCTCACCGTGGGAGGCGGAGTCTTTCTTTATGATATCAATAGAAGACCTCATATCAGCCGACATTTGGATGGAATGTTTCATAAACAAATCTAAAGTTTGTGTGAGTGAGGAGGAGTTATCGGTACCGGTCGTTTGGAAAGAATTATTATAAGGTACAGGACTGTTGACCGGATTTTGAAAATTTTGTGACTGAAAGGGGTGCTGAGTCTGTTGTGGTGGTTGTTGTTGCTGTGGAGGAGCTCTTTGGTAATTGCTTTGAAACTGGTTTTGATTTTGGTTTGGGTTTTGGTTTTAGTTCCAAGCAAAGTTAGGATGATTCCTCCATCCCTGATTGTACGTGGAAGAATAAGGATCGTTTCTAGGTCGCTGCTGAAAAGTAGCATTAGTTTGCTCGTGACCTTGAAACGGTGCATTCATAGGACATTCTTCCGTCAAGTGTGATGGATCAGAACAGCAACCACACACGGTCTTGGGGAGCGTTACCTGGTTTAGGGAGACAGATGAGAATTTGTTCTCAATAGTGTCGAGTTTCTTTTGCATCGCTGGCATTTCGGCTTTTATTGCGATGGAAACATTGAGCTGATGAATACCTCCCCTAGATGAAGGTGGTCTCACGCTTTCCCGCTGCAAAATGTTTTCTGCGAGATCTTCTAGATATTTCCAGGCTTCACCATCGTCTTTGGACATGAAATTGCATTGACACATGGTTTCAAGCATCTGCTTTGTCGCTGGATTAATGCCTTCATATACAATTCGGCACAGATCCCATCTATGTATTCCATGATGAGGACATTGGACAAGCAAATCCTTGAAACGTTCAAAGAACTTCCAAAATGGTTTATTGGGAAGCTGGGTAAACTGGTTGATTTCGCTCCTAACACGGGCGGTCTTATGATTCAGGTAAAATTTCTTAAGAAATGCTATTACGAATTCGTCCCAATTGGTAATGGAGTGTGCGGCAGTGTTATAAAGCCATTTTTCTGCTAAGTCGCACAAAGTGAACGGGAGAAGACGTAATCACATAGCATCCACGGACAGTTGTGAAGTACCCATCATTGTGCATACGTTTTCGAATTTGGTGATAAAAACGTATGCGTCTTCATACTCGAGCCCGTGAAATTTGGGCAATAGGTTGATGTAGTGGGGTTTAATTTCAAAATTATCCCCATTGGCTGGTGGAATTGATAAACAGGTAGGAAGGGGACTGCGTATAGGATAACATCTCTCTTGGAGAGAAATGCGCGGTGGATTCTGCGCACCTACGGGCGGTGGCAGGGTGGTGTTATAATCTGATGGAGTACGGTCCATCTCGGGAGATGTCATGGGTGGAGGGGAAAAAGAAAATGAAGAAGTACCGACTTTAGAGTCGATAGCCGAAACGCGGACAAGACGAGCACTAGAATCCCGTGTCCAGCCGAGCATGCACTAAACGGTTTTAGCGCAAGTGGCAGCGTGTGTGTGACTTAAAATTGGGTTGTTTTTTTTTAAAAAAAAGTGGGACTCAAGACAAATCACAAAAAATGCACAAACAACCCTAGAACTAAGGTTACCTAGGTCAAGTCTCTAGACCGTTCCTAGACTTCCAAAGGACAAGCCGCAGGATCAATCCTCTACCACCTCTTTACTACTCTTGTGGCCAGGTAAGTGCCAGGTAAGTGGGAGGTATCCGCTATACGAATCACTAAAAATAGCGGACCTAATTAAATAACCACTTACCTTCGACACACTTGCCTAGACATCACAACAGTAATGTGGATAAGCGATAGATTACCCATGACCTTTCTCTGTCCTTATTGAGCGCGACAATCCTTAGAGTCTTGTCTAGATATTTTTTAAATTAATGTAGGGTTGATGCAGATACTTGGTTTGTGATTTGCGGGGCCTGGGAAGGGTGATAAAATCCCCACCTAATCTGAATTTTGGTCTTGCCCTTTAAAGTCAGTATTAAAATATGAATAAACAAACCAATTACAAAACTTTGCAAAAAGATTTTTGAGCGGCGATATTTTGCAAAGAATCCTGCAGAAAAAATATTTTATTGGATTTCAGAGGAGAGAGAAAGATATAGAAAAGATACCAGAGAAGTTTGCAACCCTAAATCCCCTAATGCACCGCGGTTCCGCCGCCAATAGCTCTTTATGTCGTGGTTCCGCTGCCGACTAGGAAGATCTGATGATGATTTTTGCTACGTGGCCTCCCTTCCTCCTCTGGGTCTTGATGAATGTCTCTGAATCTTTATCTCCTCACTCAAATGACTCCAGATTCCCTCGCAAAATTCACATAATAATCGTTAAATATATAATTTGCAGTTTTGTTTATTTATGATATGGATCGAATAAGAATTCAACACGAATAGTAAGAAAAATAAATTACGCATGTATCCCCGGCAACGACTCCATTTGATTGATCGTGAAAAAGTGTGTGTAGTAACCGCAATCAATAACGATGTCGCATGTAGCTAGACCGAGATAAGTACGGGTCGTTCTCAGGGAAACGTTGAATCTTTTAATCTTACTTTAGGCGTGTTGATTAGGAAAGGAGGAAGAATAAAGAATGGTGAAGAATGCTTGTAGGTTCTAGATCCACGTCAAACATGGATGCAAAATATAGATCTAGATTAACTACGGATGTAGGTTTTATATTAGAAGGGGGCTTGTAGGGTTCGTTAAGATTTAGTAGTCATGGATGGTTAATTAAAGATTACCCCTTTTATCCTTTAATAGATTTAAAACTAGATCGACAGTGATGCATGTAGATTAGGGTTTCTGAAGGGAAAAAGGTTCCCACTCTTAACCCCTATCTTGACATGGATCTCCGTTCATGTCTAGCCTTTACCAAAACAATCGTTAATCTAATCTCAAATCGCGGTCGTGACTATCAATGAATTGATAGCGCGTCCGATTAGGATGTTAACGATTCTTTTGGTAAAATTTATAAACTTTATAGGACGTAAAAGGAGTTTAAGGATCTTCATCATCCATTGATCTACCCTAATCTCACGAACCCTAACAAGCGGAGAATTACTCGCGCATGTTGGAGATAAAAGAAAAGATAGAGATCATGATGTAAAAATGCAATAAGAATAAAATGATATAAGAAAACAACTACCTTTATTAATCAACAAGATCAAGTACACTTTGTTCCTTTAAAAAATGATTACAAAACCCTAGTTTACTTCTCGATCTCTTCTTAAGGAGGTAGATGAACTGTCGATGATCAACCTGTATTCTTGAGCCGTCGTAGACTTCGTGATCGCGTCGGTTTGATAAATTTTCTAAGAGGCTCTCGGTTCTATTTATAGTCACAGAAGTTGAAAACCCTACATCGTGTTAGTTAGGGTTTGTTGATAAAATCCTGCGTAGAAAATCCAATATCCCAACTCCCCTAACAGGCCGCGGATCCGCCGCCAATAGTGGGTTTTGGCCGCGGAACCGCCGCTCTCTGGTGGGATCTTGGGCTCCAATTTCCGGGGCTTCATCTCTGTAGCACTTGGTGATCTTTTGAATATCTAAACTTTGAAAATCTTCTCTACGTTTCTGCCAGAATTGGTTTCTTCAATTTACTTGAATATCTTCGGCAGATTTGATCTCGCCAACTCGGATTTCCTTGATTTCAGTCATGATATAATTTCTGCACAATTATCTCAATAAATGATGTTAGTAGAATTTGTTTTTATCGAGATATTATCTTGACCATTTATCATGATATTTTAGTTTTAAGAGAATTGGTCAAAGATATTTAATAAGGTAAGCATATTTAAATAGACCAAATATTACATGAATATTATATGTTTACATTTTCCTTCATAATGTTAATTATAATATATAAACACATGAAAATAGTATTTTTACGGATAAACCCTTATATGTGTCATATTTTTAATAAACATCTTTTATTATATAGAAATAGTAGGAAAAATGTCATATTAAAAGTGCAATTTTATCAACTGAACAGTTAACGATCCTTAAATCAAATCAAACCCAGATCTAAGAAAATACGGATTTGGACTAATCCATGCCCTACGGGCGGCTACACAAATTAGTCTCTGTATACAATCCACGGGCAACCAAAAATAAAACAAACACATACGACACGAAGTGAACATTTGGAGCAGGAGAAAGTGGTTATCGCTACGTGGTAACGTAATTAACTGCAGGGGCTCGTGCCTGCAGGGAAGAGTGTCACCACAATCAAAAACCCCTCGCCAACGAGGGGGAATCTGACGAAGTCTGCTACAACGGCCGCATCCGTCCACACCTCCGATACACGGTGCCATAAATCAACTTGGCATCAACGGAGAGGTGGACGGATAAATCCAAATAGCATCTGCCCTCAAATTCAGGAAAGACGTTTGTCTTTCTCGGCTTTCGGCGGTAAACACTCCCCTCATCGTCATCAAATCTAGACAAGAGTACAATCATTACATATGCATGCTATATATGTATAGATCGTAAAATGTGAAGTAATAATATAACATTACTGATAACCTTTTTCGTTTCGTGGACGCATTAGACATATCTACTTGGATTTCATCATAGAAATCATTTCTAACCCACGTAACTTCATGATCAGCCGAAGACAACCCTTCTTTTGAAACAGACGGTCGGAGCACTCTAAGTTTTCTCTCTTCTTCATCCTCATCGATGTTCTCGAATTCTGGGACATCGTAAACTTCCCTGGGTTTCCAACGGCATACGACACTCCATCCCGGATGCTTCAAACACTGTGAGTAGTATACTTGGAATGCTTGGTTCATAAAGATAAACGGATCGTTCTGACCGTAAAATCGAAGTGTGTTCACACTGGTCAATCCATATTCATCTTTCCAAGTCCCGAAATTGTTTCTCCACTTATCCGTATCGGTTCGTGTATTGTACCAAATACACTGAAATATATAAAACGGTTCTGATCATCCGGGATATTGGATGCCAAGTATGCAATTTAAGTATCCATAATAAATCACACCATCCGATCCTACCGTCGCAATCCCACTATTCTGAGTGGTTCGAGATGTTTCTATGTCCTTAACTTCGAATTTGTATCCAAGGACACCGAATCCTTTATAATATGCAACCTCCATACTAGGAAACTGAGCTAAATATCTTGAATCACTCTCTAATGAAGCAGACAAGTTCGAATCTTGGATCTAACAAAACAAATTTTACGAAAAATACATAACGATATAAGTTTAGATTAAGACTGGTAGCAATAACATGTTATTTGAACAACTTACATGATCTGCAACCCAATCGTAAAAATTATCCTGATGATATTTTTCCAATCGTTCATCATTCCAATCAGGATGTCCCTCACATACCTTGTTAAAATGAATTCTGTTCTCAACAATAAATTATGACATTAATATTATATCATTTCATACACACACAAACACAAATACAACAATTAATCCAAAAAACTTACTCTCTAATTTCTTCAAGACATGCGCTATTGAGAAGGATAAACCGATATATCTTGTTGATAAACATAGTGTCTACTCTCTTATAATCAGCTTTACCATATGGCCCGTTCTGAATTCTTCGAGACCGGTTAAGTTTCGTCTCAATGTTCTCATCCAGATAGCGGGAACAAAATGAGGTTGCTTCATCTAGAAGATAACCTTGCATGATAGAACCCTCTGGTCGATTTCTATTGCGTATATAATGTTTTAGAGTGTAGAGGTACCTAAAGAAAAATATGTTAAATAAATAAATACGGGCATATAGGACAACAATAATTTTACAAATTGCGCGAAACGAAAAATTCCACGTACTTTTCGATGGGATACATCTATCGATATTGTACCGGTTCAGCTAACTTAGCCTCAGTTGCAAGATAAACTGTTAGGTGTATTATGATATCGAAGAATGACGGTGGGTAAATACGCTCAAACTTGCAAAGTATCAACGAAATAGAATTTCCTAGTTTCTCCAGCGTCACAACATCCAGGGTTTTAGCGCGTAATTCTCTAAAAAAGAAACATAGGTCATTGATTACTAGACCAACCGATTCGGGAAGGGAAGTCCTGAGGGATAATGGGAGAAAGTGCTCCATAATAACATGGTGATCGTAACTTTTCTGCCCATCGATCTTGCCTTTCACAATTTTTATCTTCTTGCTAAATGATCCTGAGAAACCTGTGGTAAATTTCAAATCATGCAACACCTGCAGGAATCTTTTCTTCTCCGGTTGTGACATATGATACGCGGCATTGGGAAGTACAAACTTGCCTGGTTTACCCGCTATGGGTTTAGGATGCAATTCACTTCTAATTTCCCATTCCTGAAGATCCATCCGAGCATGGAGGTTGTCTTTCGATTTTCTGTCTTTACAAAGAAGCAAGTTGAGTACGTGCTCGGATACTCCCTTCTCTATGTGCATGACATCCAGACAATGACGCGCTAAATTTGTTCACCAGTACGGAAGCTTGAAGAAAATGCTTAGCTTGTTCCAGAATGGTGGTTTGACCTGTTTTGTCGGATCTATCCCGAAGGTCACATTATTGTAACCATCCCACTGAGCAGTCACGTCCTCTCCGGACAATGGGGCTGGAGGTCCAAGAAGTTCCTGATGACCATCAAAGTGAACATCGTCTAACCTGTAGGGATGGTCTAGAGGCAGGAAACGTCGATGGCCGCAATAACAAACCTTCATGCTAAAATTCAAGAATTTCGATGTTGTATGTTGATGGAAATAAGGACATGCTTTGTGACCATGTACGGACCAACTTAATAGCATTCCATATGCAGGAAAGTCATTAATTGTCCACATTAAAGCCGCACGCAGTATGAAGGTTGTATTTGTGTTTGCATCGTAAGTCTCTACACCATCAATGAATAAAGATTTTAACTCATCGATCAGAGGTCAGAGATAGACGTCGATATTGTTTCCCGGTGAGTTTGGTCCGTTGATAAGAAGAGACATCATAAAGTATGATTGATCCATAGCCAACCAAGGTGACAGATTATAAACTGTCATTACAACGGGCCATGTGCTGTGGCTTCCAGCCATATAGTTGAATGGGCAGAAACCATCACTAGAGAGTCCGAGCCTAACATTGCAAGGATTACTACTGAATATTTCGTGCCTCCTATCAAAATCCATCCATGCCGGTGAATCTCTTGGATGACTCATTTTTCCATCTTCACTTGGAGGAGCACGGTGATGCCAAATCATTGCCTCGGCTGTTTTCTTGCACCTGAATAGCTTCTCCAGCCTCTGTGTTATGGGAAAGTATCGTGCTATCTTGACAGGTATATCGGGCTTCTTATCAGAATCTTTCGGCTTATACCTGGCCTCTCCGCATGTTGGACACTCTTTCAAATCTGAATTCTCTTTCCGGTACAACACGCAATTTTTGTGACATGCTTGAATCTTCTCACACTTCAGACCCAAATCAGACATCATCTTCTGGGCTCCGGACAGCTGTCGGGAACGTTATTTCCCGGGGGCATCGAATCTTTCAAGAACTTCAGAAGCATTGTGAATGACTTGTTGCTCCATCCATTTAGGCATTTAATCTGGAAAAGTTGGACGAACCATGAGAGGGTGGAATACTTTGCATTCTCATAAATTGGTTTTCTAGCATCATTCATGAACTTTTCATACTTGTCCGCACGCGGTCCTTGACCGGAAGGAATGTCATCTTCGGTACAAATAGATTCACCTAGGGCATGCTCTACCATATCCTCCATTTCTTCTTCTGGAAAGAAGTTACCGTCTTCTCCTTCTTCTTCTGACGCATTACCGCCTTCTTCTTTCCCGTGATATAGCCAAGTTGTATAAAGTCTAGTAAAACCATGTTTAACGATATGAAGCTCTGCGAATTATACCTTCTGCCAGTACTTATTCCCACATCTATCGCACGGGCAGAGAATCTTCTTTAACACGATCTTATTACGTGTGCGTGCAAATTCAATGAAAGCAGCAACTCCTGCGACAAACTTAGGTTGCATACGTTGTTGTCAATCCACATACATCCAGTCCTTAACTCTGATGTACTCATGGGCCATGTTAGACTGTATAACATATAAATTGCAGGTTATGATGACTATATTGAGAAATCTTAGAACGAGATGGTTACTGACAAAGGAGAAAATCTGTGTATGTGCTTTGCGTGTGCGTTTGTCGTTGAAAAAGATAAATTATTGATAAATAAAGTTAGATTTGAGGATACCCAAGTATGAGTTGTATTATGTATATGTGTGTTTCAATTTATGATTTCGCTTCAGTGTAGGGTTGTTAGTGTGTATGTGCTGTGTGTGTATTCGTATTGTATGCGTGTGTTTCGGCTGTCGGGGGTAAGGCTTCTATCCCATTAAGAATGTATAGAGCAGACACCCATACGCTTGTGCTTTTAACCGTTTCGAGTAAATTTCGGCAGCACCTCCCCGCTGTTCTCCGAGTACACTGTAATAGAATAGATAATCATTTCAAAGCTATGAAACAACGTTGAAATGAACATCTAATATATCTTTGCACACGGAGAACCAGCGGAAAAGTACCGAAGAAATAACTCGAAACGAATGAAAACACAAGTGAATGCAGGTGTTTGCTTTATACATTCCTAACTTGTCCACACTGGACAAATCTATCCGTTATCATGCGATTGAATCTTCTCGTCACATAGACTACACGACGGTTGTTAGTGCCGAACTATACCATCCGATATTTAACAACCTTCGTATAGTTCTATGTCGCGACGAATATCGAACGTATGTTAACTGATAGATGGGGACTAAGTCGCGCTTTGATTTTCACATATGAGTATCGATGAGAATATGAAAGTTTCATATTATCATCGAATATCATATATTGGTTTTAACTTGAACATTTAACATGAATAGGTTTTACGTTTACGTTTCGTTATTAAGGGTTCTAAATTTCAAGTTTAGGGTAAATTTTTTTTGCGTTTACGGTAAAATTGTACGTTTACGTTATCATCGAGTATCCTACTGAAGAAACTAGTGCACCCTAAACCTTAACCCTAATTAACCTAATTAACCCTAATCGTCACCGTAACACAAATTATCCCTAATTAATCCAAACTTAACCCAATTAATCCAAATTAACCTAATTAACCCAAATTAACCCTAATCAACACCCTAACCCTTCAAATTATCACTAATTAACCCTAATCAACACCATAACACAAATACACTCTATTTTACCTAATTAACCCAAATTAACCCTAGCCTCTAACCCTAACCCTAAACCGAACCCTAACCCTAAACTGAACCCTAACTAATTAACCCTAACCCTAACCGAACCGAACCGAACCCTAACCCTAAACTGAACCCTAACCCTAACCCTATTCCTGAACCGAACCCTAACCCTATTCCTGAACTGAACCCTAACCCTACACTGAACCCTAACCCTAACTAATTAACCCAAACCCTAGACCGAACCCTAACTCTAAGCCCTAGTAGCAACCTAATAATCAACAATAACACAAATAAATGCATAATTAGAAGTTAAAAAATGAAATTTACTAACCTTTTTCCGGCGATTCTACTGTCCCGACGACGTAAGGAGGAGATCGGCGACGAGAGGGTTCCTACCGTCGATGAGGAAGTCGACGATGAGGCACGCGCGGGAGTGCGGTGGCGACGAGGCGCGCACGGGAGATGAGTGTTCGAGCAAGGAAATTTTGGGAACGAGGAAATTTCTGGGCTTTATTTTTTTATAAATAACCCATATATGCCCCTACGGATTAATCTGTAGGGCTTTCTTTTGCGGCTCCGTAGGGCCAAATAACAAATTACATTTTAATATTTTTAAATTAATCTGTAGGGCACCGTAGGGGCAACCTTGGGGACCTACGGATTAATCCGTAGGGGCAACTTTTTATTACCCCTACGGATTCCTGTAGCCGTAGGGGCAATCCCTTATTGTAGTAGTGTAACTTGCAGAACAAGTTTAAGCATGAAGAGAAATCCAAGCAGGAGTTTTCAGCTGAAATGAGTATAGCGGAAGAAGAAGGAGATCTTCTTGCGGTCCTCGACAATACACAGCGATCCAAGAACGGGTGGATCATGAATTTGGGTTGTTCTTACCACGTGTTCCCTAATAAGGATTTGTTCACCACGTATGAATTCGTTGATGATGGAGTGGTTTTGATAGACAATAATAGCACATGCCGAGTTATCGGCAAAGGGACAACCTAAATCAAGATATTCGATGGTGTTGTGAAAATTGTTGGCAGAAGTTAGGCACGCACCTGACTTGAAGAAGAAATTCATCTCTTTAGGTGCACTCGACGATAAGGGTTACAAATTTTCCGCTGAAGGTGGAGTTTTGAAAGTAATCAAAAGTGCTCTCGTTGTGATGATGGTCTTGAAGAAATGGTCCTTATATTCGTTGCAGAGTTTGACGACTTCCGGATTAACGGCTATTTCATCATCCAAATTTATGACGGATTCGGAAACTACCAAATTGTGGCACATGAGACTCAGGCATATAAGTGGGAGAGGATTGACCGAGTTATCGAAACAGGGTCTACTTGGTGAGAAGAGTACGACGAAGCTGGAGTTTTGTGAACATTGCGTCTTTGGAAAGCAAAATCGCGTTAGCTTCAGTTCAGCGGTGCACAACATGAATGGTACTCTATATTATATCTATTCGGATATTTGGGGACCCTTTCCGGTTGTTTCTAAAGGAAGCAGTGCCAAATATCTTCTTACCTTCCTTGATGATTTTTCGAGGAAAGTTTGGGTCTATTTCTTGAAGCACAAAAGTGATGTGTTTACTATATTCAAGTAATAGAAGACGTTGCTTGAGAACCAGACAGAGAAGCAGATCAAAAGACTAAGGATATACAACGGGTTAGAATTTTGCAGTGGAGATTTCAACAATTTCTGCAAAAACGAAGGGATAATTCGGTATCATATCGTTGTCTACATACTACAGCAGAATAAAGTTGCGGAGATAATGAATCGGATTCTTTTAGAGAAAGCGCAGTACATGTTGTCCAACGCAGGGTTCGGAAAGGAGTTTTAGGAAGAAGCAGTAAATACGGCGTGTTATATTGTGAATCGGTCATCTCATACATCGCTAGGTTGTAAAACACTGGAGCATGTATTATCGGGAAAACACGCCGATTATTAGACATTTAATGTGTTTGGTTGCCCCGCTTATGCAAATTGCCGTGAAGGCAAGTTTGATCCTCGAGCAAAGAAATGCATATTTCTTGGTATGCTACCGGCGTGAAGGGTTATTGGTTGTAGTGTTTGGATCCAAACTCGCCTAAATTTATGATTACCAGAAAAGTGACATTTGATGAATCTGCTATATTGAAGCTGCATAACAAGGACTCTCCAGTTGAAGACGATTCGAAAAAGGATGAGCCGAGAGTTGATATTGAAGTCGGTGATAACTTGGGTTCGCAGGAGATCTCTCTATCATCGTCTGAAGAAGCTCAAGATGAGCAGTCCCATGATGATGAGTATTTGCTCGCTCGTGACAGATAAAGAAGGGACATTAGACCGCCACAGAGGTATGGCTATGATGACCTAGTGTTGTATGCGCTGTCTGTTGCAGAGACAGTTTATAGTAGAGACCCGATGAGTTATAAAAAATCTATTTCATCTGATGAAACAGCTCGTTGACTAGTCGCTATGAATGAAGAGATTGAATTACTTCACAAGAACCAAACTTGGAAGCTCGTGAAGCCTAAAGGAGGAAAGAAGATAGTTGGCTGCAAGTAGGTCTTCAAGAAGAAGGAAGGTGACCAAGGGGAGGTACAAGACGCGATTGGTAGCTAAAGGCTATTCGCATGCGCGGGAAGTTGATTTCAATGAGGTATTTTCTCCGGATGCTAAACACACCTCTATACGTGTCATGCTCGGTTTGGTAGCTATGCAAGATTTAGAGCTTGAGCAGCTCGATGTGAAGACCACATTCTTGCATGGTGATTTGGTGAAGAAAATCTACATGCAGCAGCCAAAAGGTTTTGAAGTTGAAGGTGAAAAAGACCATGTTTGTTTATTAGAGAAGTCTCTCTACGGTTTGAAGCAGTCACCAAGACAGTGGTATAAGAAGTTTGACTCCTTCATGAAAGAAATAGGGTTTACGAGAAGTATGGGCAACAGTTGTGTCTATTCGAAGAATCTCGCCAATAGTTCTTTCATATATTTGTTACTCTATATTGATGATATGTTAATAGCGGTAAGATATATGGTTGATATTAAGATTTTGAAAGAACGGTTGAAAGGAAAGTTTGAGACCAAGGATTTGAGAGTGACCAAGAAAATACTTGGTATGAAGATCCGGCAAGATCGTAAAGGAGGAAAGCTTTACTTAGCCCAACAACGATATGTTGAGAAAGTTTTGGAGTGTTTCGGTATGGCGGCCACTAAATCTGTTACTACTTCGTTGGCAGCTCATTTTAAACTTTCAGCTGGTTCATCACCGCAGACAGAGTATAAGATTAGATATATGTCGAATGTTCCATATGCGAGTGCGGTGGGTAGCGTTATGTATGCCATGGTTTATACACGACCAGACATTTCACATGTCGTCGGTGTTGTTAGTCGCTATATGGCATCTCCTGGCAAAATCCATTGGCAGGCGCTGAAATGGATATTACGATACCTTCGAGATATGTCTAATATGGGGTAGGTGTTTAGAAGGAATGACAACAATTTGGTTGGATTCAGCTATTCCGATTATGTGGGTGATCTTGACAGACACAACTCGATCACCGGTTATGTGTTTTCCTTGGAAGGATATGCTATCAGTTGGCGTGCTTCTTTGTAGCCTACGGTAACGTTCTCTACAACGGAGGCAGAGTATAGGGGCCGTTAAAGAGGCGATCTGGTTGAAGGGGCTATTTTCGAAACTTGGTATTCTAAAAGATAACATAATAGTCTACTGTAATAGCCAAAGCGCTATTCATTTGAAGAAAGATCAGATGCATCATGATTGGACGAAGCATACCGGCGTAAGGTACTGGCTCATGCAGAAGATCGTTGAGAAAGAAGAGATTATTGTGGAGAAGGTTGGCACAACGGACAATCCGGCCGACTTGTTGACGAAATATTTTTTAGTTGTTAAGTTTAAGCATTGCTTAAATTTAATTGGAGTGCGTAGAACTCATTGAGCCCTTGAGAAGTTTCGTGGTGAAGGTGGAGCTATTATTATTTTGATAGAGGAGTTTTTTGGAATGCGAGGTAAGGTGGAGATTTGTTATATGTGCCTCATATCCAGCTCTAAAGATTTCCCTGTTGATGCGACGTTAACACGAAGCAAAAATTTATAGTTATCTTCAGGTTAGACATCTGTACCAGATGCCTGCCTCGCTCTGTCACCTTTCTGGAGTTTCGGTAAATACCCTGACAGACGCCTGCCCCTCTATAGCGGACGTCTATAGGATTGGACAAAGAGTTGAAGTTTCAGAATATACTCTGACAGACGTATGCCTATCTATGGGGCAGACATCTGTCGTCGGGCCGGACGCAGATTTCCTAAGTTAGGAAATTAGTTTTTAGGGAATATCTTTTGTATGCTATAAATAAAAAAGTTTGTAGAAACCCTAGATTGAAGCCTTTTGGAGATAACAATTTGATTATTTGGTGAGAACCCATTGTTATTTTGAGAGAGCTAGGGTTTTGAGAGAGATTTGTATTCTTCATCGATTTGTACTCTGAATTTGATAATTAATAAAGGTTCGTCTTCGTCTATTTTTATTGTGGTTAGTATTTGTAACACCCTAACACTGTTATACTATATATTTGGGGTATTTCAAATCTTGCAGCAAAATTCTTGATTATTGTTGCTTTTGGATTGCGGATAGTGCAATCAGCAGCTATGGTTATTATCCGACCCGACCCGCATGTTTGAAACCCATCATGGTTCAAGATTACATCAAATATATGCTAGTACAGAGGATACATGCAAATCAAGATTTTATATACATATATAATATATTTTAGAACCTAATTATCTTTTTAAAATATAATAATATATTTTCTTTTCCAGCCTTGCATGTCATGGTACCTCATATCACGTGGTTGCACCCATATATCATGTTCATATCCTACTTGTTAAACTGACAGATTATTTGATCGCTACGTATATTTACGTAGATTCGTACTTGGGGGTATATGTTTTTATTTACTGGATATTATATTATGGTTTAAACTTTTACGTATATTCTGCATATTAAAAAACTAGATTTTTGAATGGATACGGGTAATATTCGGAGAAATCTGGTATTATTTATAAAATCCTATAATATACATATTATATTATTTTAACTAGTATATAATATAAACTGTTATATATAATATATATAATATATTAATAAATCTCGCATCTCTCTCTTTCTCTATCTGTCTGTCTGTCTCTATTAAAAACCCCGTCCCCACCCCATTCTCTCTCTTTCTCTCTCTAATATATATAATATATAATAAAACCTAAAAACCCATACTCTCTCTCCCCGTTGTTTTTTTTCTTCACGTCTTCCCGCAACCCTAACCCTCGTTTCCTCCATCACCTCATCGCCGCCCCTCCTCATCGTCGCTGTCCCCTCTCTCCTTGTCCTCACCTCAATCATCTCCTCCTCCTCACCTCTTCTCTTACCCACGCCCTAACCCGACCTCCCCGACCCAAGAACCCAACACCCCCATCGCCGGCAACCCCTGGTCGCCGGGAACCCGTCACCACCGACCACCTCCATCGCCTTCTCGTCTCCCCAGCAACCCAGAACTTCTTATACCACCACCATCGACCCTTGCTCTTTTCACCGATCACCTATCACCCTTCGTCCACGACGACCTCGCCGCCGACAACTTCGCCGTCACCTCGTCGCCACCATCCTCTCTGTCCTAGCTAAGTCCAGAGAACCCAGTAACCCAATATGACCACCACCACTTCTTCTTCTTCATTCTTTGCTTTCTTTTCCGGCCGTCTCGCCGGAGTTGCGAACGTCGCCGACGATCCGGACGACCTAGTCACCATCGTCATCTGGCCCAGTCACCACGTCACGCAGCTGCTCAATCAGGTCCAATCCTGTATGCGTAAGTTTGCGCCGTGACTTTATTTTGACGTCGGAACATGACATCCGTATCTCGACGTGAGATCCGATCAGGCAGGTTATAAACTTGCAACATGCTATTTTGATTATATTGATATTTATATGCTTGATTATAGTGTATACGTTTTAATATTTAGCGAGTAGCGATTTACAGTTTTACAGTATCCGTACTGATAATAGCTTATCTAGTTTCATGCCGGAACATCGCGATATCATTATACTACGATATCAGTTCAATATGTTACCTAGATTGCATCATATATGGTAATGGACGTATAATGGTTATTACAGATTAATACATATGCATTCTGGCATTAATAGTGTTTCGATATTGATTACAGTTTTACATTGGTATCTATTTTGGTTAATATACTGTACATGGCATGTTCACGACACATTATCAGACTTGTTACTTGGATCTTATTGCTAATGCCAACAATCCTGACTGTTGTCTTGATGGACGTAACTTTTTGTCTGCATATACAAGAACTGTACCTGCTTGATCCTGTGTTGGCATTATATTATATTGGGAATACCTGACTTGAACACAGAACCTTGGGGGAAAAGGAGAAATCAAGAATGTAACCGAAACGTACTCAAGAGGATATTATTATTGTTTGCCGTGATTCCGGGCATTACGGAATAAATCATTGTTTGCCGTGATTCCGGGGTTTACGGAATAAATCATTGTTTGCCGTGATTCCGGGCGTTATAGAATAAATCATTGTTTATTGTTTGCCATGATTCTGGGCATGACGAAATAATCATTGTGTTGTGATCCCGTGAGGGTTTGAACAGGATATATACTGTTGAGTTACGATGAGAACTACATTAATTGATTTTAAAGACTTGTAGAATAGATAACCTAGAAGCACAAACTCTAGGATACAGATCACATGCACATATCTCATTGTTTTACCCATGTGTTAGTTATTTATATGCATGTTTAATCATCTCATCATATCTCTAAGATTGACCACCTTCTCCCAAGTTCTCAAGGCAGCCAGAGAGCAGCAAAGTTTATCGGTAAAGGAAAAGGGTAGTCTGCAGCAAGAAGTTGTAGAGAGGAAGCCGGCGTTTATGCCAAACAGAGCTTCTGTACGCAGAAGGATTCCGGTAAACAGGCGAGGCATTGTACCTATGAAGTAGCCTTTTGTATCCGATCATAAAAGGGGTACGATTTGTGACTTTTTCCATCAACCCGGACACATACAGAAGGACTATCAAAGGAGCTTCGGACTTTGTTTAGTTTGTGGATCAGCTGACCATATCATAGGTACTTGCCCTTCAAAGCAGCGATTGAGAGACGATATTTAGAAACCACTGCAGAAGCAGATTCATGGGCAGAAGCCGATATCTCAGAGGCCTAATCAAGCACGGGCCTTCACCTTGACGACCGAGGAGGCCAAGGCGTCAGATGACGTTGTTTCAGGTATTCTGCTTGTTTATAATTTTCCCGCATTGGCATTATTCGATTCAGGTCCATCCCATTGCTTCATGTCGTCTGATTGAGAGATATTTTGCTTACGTGCTTTTTAGATCAAAGAATTTTAACCGCAATCAAGAACGACGTCGCTTGGTAGCTAGCCGGTGAGTATGGGTCAGTCCACAGGGATTTTGTGTATTTTCTATTTGTTCTAATGAGTTAATTCCAAATGGTGTTGGATTGATTATCACTAAAAACTAAGGTTGATTTAGATTAGGATTAAAACCTTGCTAGGGTTAAGTTTAGGTTAAGTTTGGAAATTCAATATTTTCCTCACCGCTTTCTATGCCCTTATTAAGATCTATTTAGGTGTTATGGTAATAATTAATAAAGTGGATTAGTACCATCAGGAAGAAACTAAGTTTCTTCCTCTAGGTCCTTGTCCGTCCTTTCTTAACTCTTACCCTAACCTCTATGGAAAACATATATACCCGGTCTTTTAAACTACGGTATCACCGCTAGGGATAGGGTGCCGTAGTGAGCGGTGTGTGTATGTATGCATGGAGTCCTATTAAAACGTATGATGGGCAAGAAAGGGGTGAGGGATTTTCATCTCTCAAACTTCTCCTATTCCTAACCCTAACAAGTGAGGAACTACTCACTCATTAGGAAATTGATAAAAAGAGACATCTTTGTTTGCGATTGTTTTTAATAACCTAAATTACGGCAAAAGAATAAAAATGCTAAATTAATTAACTAGGGCAGATAATTAAAATTTCTAAACTACGGCAGAAAAGAAAGTAACTAGGGCAAGGTAAAGAAAAACTACTTACTTTATTTGATGCTCTCTTCAAACATTTACAGCGAATTAAAATTCTGAAATAGATGAATAAAAAGAGGCATGCTCCAAAAAGAGCTTTAGGGTTTCTATTTATAGATCATAGAAACCCTAGGGTTACATTCGATACATATCTGCATTTACAAATTTACCCTAAGAAGACTAGTCAACGCACTGCCACACCGTTGAATTTTTGCACCGACACGTGCTCACCATGGCCGCGGATCCGCGGCCATATGCCCTGTTTGGCCGCGGATCCGCGGCCATATAGGGGGCTTGTTGGCTGAATTCTTCTGGTGTTCTTCTGATTGCATTTGGCTTCTTGTTTCTCCACATGGTTTCTCAGATTGTCTTCTATTTCTCTTCCAGATTTCCACAGTGCATAATGTAGTGGACTTTTACCCTTTGCTTCGTGTCGAAGTCTTGAACCTTGCAATGCCTTTGTGCTTTGTGAAATTGTCCATTGATCTTCGTGTATTCTTCAAACTGTAGGCATGATCAAGATTCTTCCATTTGTTGGTCGTAGTCTCTCTTTGTATCGTCTTTTCATCATTTTCACTGTTTTCTTCCGAGAACCTGTAAACTGCAACTATGTAGCAGACATGGATCAAAAGCACCTGTTTATTTGTAAAATGAATAAGAATGGGGAATATAATAATGCAAAATTATGATATGAACAAATACCCCCAAACTTATCTTTTGCTCGTCCTCGAGCAAAACTAGTTTTATTCTCGAAAAAGACCTAGCCTCACTTTCGCAGGGAAACGCGATTGCACGAGCTCGTGCAACAAGCCGTTAAACCTCTAGGTGTCCCTAGTAGGAGGAGTGTTGTCTCCTGAGGGTTTTCAGCGGATACTAACCACAAAATCCTATCAATTCGGCCTATTGACTTTTATTCTCCAATTAGGTTTTCTAATAAGAAATTCTATTATCTTCAATTCAGAAATTATCAACCCGTATTTTTCACGCTTCCTTATCACTTAACTTAAGATTGTATATGTTTTGTAATTTTACTTAGTTATTAGCATCTTTTGAGTTTTCCTTCTGAGGTTCTATCTCAATTTAGGAATTTTTATCATCTCTACTAAAGATACAAGTCCTATATTTCATTCCTATCTCTCATCGTGTGTGTATGTATCACCCCTACACTTGGAAATTCAATTCAAGCTCTTATACTCTTGTCCATTATCCAAAGTACTCTAGTGAATTTTTAGATGAAATTGCTCACGCATTCTTCATGCGTCCGTTAATACTTCTTGAGGTACTAACGACCGATTACAAAATGTGTTTGCATATTAAAACGTAATTCCTAGTTTTGTAACACCTAAGGCTTTAGTAGTGACTCCCAAACCAGTTGGTCTAAGGCACTAGGTGATAAAGCACCCTCGCTAAATATTTTTTTTATTTATGCAGCCTTAAGTAATTACAAAAACCAGTGTTCATTTTTTTTTTCTTTTATTCACACTTGTATTTTTATTTTATTTTCCTTCATACTAAGGACTTTAGAAAAGAGTATTTCAAGGTCTCTTCTACTATTCCAAGTTTCAAGGTTTGTGTTTGTGCAAATTGTAGGGTATATATTTTCAGAATTTAGACTTAAACTTAGGAATTATTTTTCAGACTTATACTTTAATAAAAATATCAATACTCTTCCTTTATTTCGACTTAGCCCAAGAAGTGAACTCAAAATTTGCCTATTTCTAAGTAAACTACAAAGACATATATTTTCTACCGTTAAATTTTAAGAAAGGTTATTTTTAGGGTTTTTAATTTACCAAGTCTAGAATCTAGTTGTTCCTAGCTAGTTAACCTTCTTGTCAAACTCAAGTCAATTATGGCCAAAATTGAATTCTTCAACTTTTTATAATTTTTCAAATTTTTCAGTTTTTATTTGATTTTTATATTTTTCTAATTTTTTTTTCCATTTTTTTTCAATTTTTATGATTTTTTTATATAGATGCAATGCAGGATTTAAACATGCAAAAGAAAAAGAAAAATATACACAGAAATTTAAAAAAAAGTATGCAATGCAAAAAATAACTATTTACAACCACCAACTCCTCCAAACTTATCACAAGCAGTACCCTCACCGCTCGGCCCCACGCCGCGCTCTTGAGCGTGAGCGGGAACGCTCAGCCCTACCCAGCAGGGTTCTGTTTACCCCAATCAGAGCAAAACTCTGTTTAAATTCCAAGGTGGAAAAAGAAGCAATGCTTCTGTTCTTTCTCCAATCAGAGCAAAGCTTTGTCTTAAAAAAAAAAAAAGCGCAGCGCCCCTGAGCGCTGCGCGACACGTGTCTGCGCAGCGCACAGTTGCGCTGCGCAAGAAGGAAGAAGGAAAAAAAAAAGTTGCGCGCAGCGCAGTTGCGTGCTGCGCGACACGTGTCAGCGCAGCGCAACTGCGCGCTGCGTGACACGTGTCTGCGCAGCACACAGTTGCGCTGCGTAACAAATTAGCGCTGCGCGACACGTGTCTGCGCAGCGCACAGTTGCGTTGCGCAGCAAATTTAAATTAAAAAAAAAAAAAATAGCTGCGCGACACGTGTCAGCACAGTGCGACACGTGTCACGCGCTGGGGCATCTGCGCCAAACAGAATTAAAGTATTCAAGAAATCTTTTCTGTTCTTGTTAAAACAAGAAGATTTTCTTCTGCAAAGCAGAAGCCCTTGGATCAAAGATCCAACGGTGGGAAAAATTCCCCAAATCACTCAGAGAAAGATCTCTTTAACAAATTTAACTAATTTATGGGCACTATAAAAAGGACCCCAGACCTCAATTAAAAGGCATCAAGATCTTTCAAAAAAAAAAGAGAAGAGAATTCTCGAGAACTCCTCAAGAACAACAGAAGGTAAAAACCTTTGAAAGAAGAGAAAATTCTCTTATGAATAGATCGGTGATCTAAAAACAAGATCATTGATCTTTAAGCAGAACTAAATAAAGGGATAAAATAAAAATAGTGCTTTGCACTTATTCATGAACCTTTGGTTCTTTAAGATAAGAAAAAAAACTTATCTTCTTCTTTGATCTAAATTAGATCAAAGAATTTAATAGTGTTTTGCACTTGTTCATGAACCTTTGGTTCTTTAAGATAAAAAAAAAACTTATCTTCTTCTTTCATCTAAATTAGATCAAAGAATTTAACAGTGCTTTGCACTTTTTTATGAACATTTGGTTCCTGAAATAAAAAGAAAAAAACCTTGTTTTTTCTTTGATCTAAATTAGATCAAGGAAACGAATAGTGCTTTGCACTCCTTTTATGAACCATTGGTTCTTGAATCTAAAAGATTCTTAAATTAAAAGTGCTTTGCACTTATAAATCTGCACTGTTGCGCTCTCTGATTGGCGCAAAGCGCTTGACAAATGCAATGCATTTCCTAAAGGGCCAGGCCCAAATCAAAAAGACCTAGTAGGCCTAATTAAATTACAGTGCAATAAAAACGGCAGAGCCCAAACAAAATAGATGCTCTGCATCATTTATAAACGGGCAGAGCCCAAACAAAACAAAAATAATGTAATGCATTATTTAAAAAGGGGCAAAGCCCTAACTCAGGCCTAATTGGCCAAAGACAAATAAAAATGTTGAACATTCAACTGGACTTAGCCCAGTCATGGCCATAAGTCCTCAAATTAAATTGACTGAGCACGGCTGCTCCCGAAATGAATTTACATCCGGTTCGAGGGTACATCTCCGAACTCCTCTGACACCTATCGTTGTAATCCTTCAACGACGTCAGAGAGGTGACGGGTCCCAACGACCACACATGAATATGGACTGCGGGGTCCTTAAACCAGTGGACCGAAACGTCCTTAAACTAATATTGGACCGAAACGTCCTTAAACTAATATCGGACCGGAACGTCCCTAAACTAATATCGGACCGGAACGTCCCTAAATTAGAATATAGACCACCACGTCCCTAAACTGGCACAATAGAGCCCAAATGCTCTTTTGTCGGATCTAAACGGTCCCGTTAAGTTGATCTTAGTCTCAAACTGGACTAACGTATCCTTAACAAACGTTTGAGTCGATCTTACCTCAAAAATGGCTAACGTATCCTCCAAACAGACTTTAGTCCCAAATTGGACTATGAATCTCCCAAACTGGAACAATAGAGCCCAAACACTCTTTTGTCGGATCTAAACGATCACGTTAAGTTGATCTTAGTCTCAAACAGGACTATCGTATCCTTAACGAACGTTTAAGTTGATCTTAGCCGCAACGCGACTAATGCATACTTAAACTAAAAACACCAAACCCAAATCTAAGTAAATACTGATTTAGACTAATCCACGTCCTACGGGCGATGGCATTACTCAGTCTCCGTATACAATCCACGGGCAACCACAAACAAAACAAACATACACGACACGAAGTGAAATTCTGGAGAAGGAGAAAGTTGTTACCGCGATGCGGTAGCGTAATTAACTGCAGGGGCTTGCGCCTGCAGGGAAGAGCGTCCCCACAATCAAAAACCCCTCAAGCGAGGGGGAATCTGACAAAGTCTGCTACATCGGCCGCATCCGTCTAAACCTCCGATACACGGTGCCATAAATCAACTTGGCATCTTCAGAGAGGTAGACGGATAAAACCAAATAGCATCTGCCCCGAATCCCAGCGTCAGGACATCGCGGTCCTGTGCGCCGCCGTTCGGAGGGGAACAGATTCTGGCACTCCCGGTGGGACCTCTTCCTCTTTCCACTCCATACTTCGTGTGTCGTGTTCGCGAACAAATCGCGGTTTGCTGTGATTGCCTGTGGATTCAAGGTACTAAGATTTGGTGTCTTGCTCCGTGCAGAAAACAGAAGATCAATGGCTTCGAACTGCATCGCCTGCAGCAACAACTTTCGCTCCGTCATTGCTGGAGGAGTGACTTATGGGCCCCAAGCGGCCTCCCTTTTCAAAATGCCGGTGGAGCAGGTGGCTCAAGCCACCACTGGACTATTTTTTTGGACCATGCTCCCATCAATGAGCTTCGACGCCCCAATGACATTGCAAGAAGCTCCAAAGAAGTCGGTCTTCGATCGACTCACCACTGCCGCGACCCCTCTCAACGGGTCGTCCAACTCCACTGCTTCAGTTTTTAACGGACTAGGCCAGAGCTCTAACAGGCTCATGAAGAAGCCTGCCATACCGGAAGGTGTTATCCCGAAGCGGATAGCCATTCCAACTCCCGTTCCTGGAAAAATCACCAAGGTTGCTTCCCATGTTCAGAAGTTCGCTTCTGACAAATTGGCCGTCCCCGTTCAACGGACGTCGATTTTTAAAAAGCTGGTACCAGTATATTTTGACCAACACAGGGGGCATGAGGAGGTCACCCCAATAGCTGAAACAACTCCATCAGCACGACACGCTCGACGTCGCCACTGGCGTCGAGTAAGGAAGGCTGGGGGCAACTCCCCCTCTGAGATAACTCCGCCAGCTCCAACGGTTGGGATCGATACTGCTGTTCCAACTAAGAACAGCTTTGAACTGCTCAACAAGGTACGCAGAAACTCTCCTACTGCGATGTTGAAACGAACTCCTTCACCTGTGGAGAATACTCCAGAGAAGAAGCTAGAGCAGCCCCCTCAACGGTTGTCCTCTAAAATTTACAAAGTCTGGCGACAGGTCCAAGAGTCGGTGATCGATCAAGACTGCCTCCGACGACAGAAAAAGATGAAGGTTCGGCAAGGGAAGGATTACTCTGTCAAACCACAAAAAGCAAAAGCTACTTGGGTACCCACTACAACGGCTCCCTTAACTCCAATCACTCAAAAAAGGAGGCCACAAAAAGCCCCTGTGAACATGGCGAAGCATAAAAACGCTGAACACAAACGCCCCAAATCTGGGGGCATGGTGGTACACACTGTTTATATGGCTTCTGGAAAGGAGGAAAGCCGCACTTCTACGGGCCACCGACCGCTCACCCGATCCGTGACGAAAGCCCAGGAGCAACAGCAAAAGATTCAGGAAATGATGACTACAATGGCTGCACTCACTAAGCCAAAAGAAAGCTCTGAAACGTCTTCGGATGAGCGTCAAGAACAAGAAACTGACGCTGACTTTTTACGCAGAGTCCTCGAAAAGAGGGACAAAGAAGCTGCAGAGCAGGCGGCAAATATAAAACAGATGGCGCTCCTCTTCAAAGATATGGTAGGGATGATGTTACAGCCGGACCCTCCTGCTGAAGATCCTCCGATCGTCCTTGAAGACGACAGGGGAGAAACGTCAAATCCTCCGCCGGCTCTATCAACAGCTAAGGAGGAGGCAATCTCCAAAGTCGACCTAAATAAATATATAGCTCAGCAGATCCGGGTTCATCAGGCGAATGAAGCGGCTGGGCAAATTGTTAGAACCGAACGACCGTATCCGAGCTGGTATGACCAAATCAGTTACCCGCCAGGATATACGATCCCTAAATTCCACGTATATAAAGGGACAGGGAATCCGCATCAGCATGTCGCTCAATTCAGGACCTTATGCGGCAATACTGGAGGCGATGACAAATTGTTGCTACGTCAATTCGTCGGCAGCTTAGCAGAAACAGCCTTTGAATGGTATTCGGAGCTACCTAACGACTCTGTCAAAACATTTACAGAGATGGAACTGCTGTTTATACAAAGATTCGCAAGTGCTAGTGAACGCACCCCGATTACAGCACTGATAAATGCCAGGATAAGGCCCGGCGAAACGTGGGTCCAATACGCAACACGATGGCGGAACCTATGGTCGAAATGCGAACAACGCATAGAAGAGGCACCTGCGGTAGGCATGTTTGTGGGCACTCTCGATCCGCAGGCTACCATCTCACAATTCATGATGTTCTTCAGGCCGACCACCTTCCAGGCCTTGATTGATAAATTAGCCCAAATGGACCAGATGGGCCATAGGACTTCTTCTTCAAAGACAGAGCCTTGGAATGAAAAGGGCAAAGGGAAGGCAACCTTCGTTGCCAATACTCAACAACGGTCGAACAACTCAAAGCCGGTCGTTCGCCAAAACAACGTGCGCCCACGCCCATCCCTCGAAGAGAGGCTGGGACGTCCTTACTCGTTTCCGCAGAATAAAACGAGAAGACTGTTTGAGCTGGCAGTGCGCAACAGACTTATTAATCTGCCGAGTCCAAAGCGTCTGTCGCAGCCAGGCGATCTTAATAATCCCAATTATTGCCCTTACCACCAAACGGTAAGTCATCCGATTGAGGATTGTTTCGTCTTTAAGGGATGGATTGAGGATCAATACCTGCAAGGCAGGTTCACGCTGTCTGAAAGCTGGAAGGTAAACCCCCCACAGCCGCACTCTCCAAAGAAGACGGACACGCCGGGGGCAACTTGTTCTTTCGTCGAGGATGAAAACGATGGAGAAAACTTATCGGATGAATCCGAAGACTACGTAGCGACTTGTCATGTGATTTCTCATTCACTGACGGATGATGAGGAGGATCCTTGCGCTGAGAAATCAATGGCGGACCCTGAAACAGAAATTCCGCGGCCGTCAGACAAGTTGATCGATGCCTTCCTAAATGAAATTCGTCTGAAAGCAAAAGCCAATCAAGAGCATGAAATGGCCATACTAGAAAGAACCAAGGTATTCCCGTCAAATCAAAAGCCACACACTGCGGGTAAAAATAAATTCAAGACGAGGAAACGGTTCGCCAAAGCTCTATCAGTAGGAATGAAGCTACCGCCCTCTGAAGAAAATTCTTTCTCTGAGGTAGAGATGCACCCTAACTTCTGTTTATATCATCAGAAGATCATACATCCTACCGAAGACTGCGAATCCTTTAACTGTTGGTGGCAAGGGTATGTCGCTCAAAAGCGACACTTCGACAGGACAAAGTGTGAAGCTTGTGGACATCGGAAAAATGCGATAGATGAGCGCAAAAGAGCCTCTGCCGACTGTCATATAGCCGACTTCAAGGGATCACAAATTATCACCTTTGGAAGCGACTCTGACGAAGAACCTACCCCCAACTCTTCCCTCGGGGAATCTATTTCAAAAATAAAGGAATTGAGAAGCTATGAGAACGTTCAGCCGTGCAATCGCATGCTACTCGGAAAAAATCTCGGCCCCGTAAACAAAGGATCGAACAAAAAGGATAAAGGAAAAAGAAAAACGGCCCTTGTCGCCAGCGCTCAACAACAATCAGGTGACCCTAGACCGGTTGCTTGCCAAAGCAACAAGCGGCAACCCTTCCAGGAAAAGTTGAAACGTCCTTACTCGTTTCCGCAAGATAAAACAAGGGGACTGTTCGAGCTGGCAGTGTGCGACAGACTCATCAATTTTCCGGGTCCAAAACGTCCGTTGCGGCCAGGCGATGTTAATAATCCTAATTATTGCCCTTACCACCAAACAGTAGGTCACCTGATCGAGGACTGCTACGTCTTCAAAAACTGGGTTGAAGACCAATACCAACAGGGCAAGTTTGCGCTGTCTGAGAACTGGAAGGTGAGTCCGCCACAACCGCACGCTCCGAAGAAGATGGATACGCCGGGGGCATCATGTTCATTCATGGAGAAGGACTCATAGACCGAAAAGTCAATAAACCAGATATTCGCCTCAAATACGGCGACAACGGACCGAAACGTCCTTAAACTAACAACGGACCGAGATGTTCTTAAACTAACGACGGATCGCAATGTCCTAAAACTTGCAAATGACCTAAACGTCGTTAAACTACTATCAACCCACGGCATTCTCAGGATGGCGTGGCAAAAAAAAAAACAAAGAACGGTATGTCCATAAGCAAAACGGGCACGGATGAAAACCCGAGAGGGCTCCGTGAGTAAAAACAGCAGGACTACCGGCGAGTGTTTGTGAAAACCCGAAAGGGCGCAACCTCGTTAAGAAACACTTATAGGGTCCTCTCGACCCTGTAAGGAGAAACCACCTGCGTGAGATCCTTACGACTCACAAAGGAACAGCACACTTAGGGATCCCCACGATTCCTAAGGAGAAAATACACTTGCGAGATCCTCACGACTCGTAAGGAGAACTCTCTTGTGGGACCCTTACGGCTCATAAGATTTGAAAGTCTTAAGTTACAGAAACCTTAACCTGTTCTTAAGCAGCCTCCACAACCTTCGATATTGCCCTACAAGCGGCTCATAATGACCCTTGTATACAATCCACGGGCACGAATAAATATTTCCCTAACAAAGTCCCATCCGTGACTAGGGATATGCTTGTACAGCAAACAACACTTGTAAGTCCTCTCGACTTATAAGGAGAAAACCCTTTTGTAAGATCCTTACGACTTACAAGAGAACATGCACTTAGGAATTCTCACGATTCCCAAGGAGAAAACACACCTACAAGATCCTCATGACTTGTAGGGAGAAATACCTTTGTGAGACCCTTACGGCTCATGAAGTCAAAAGCCTTAGCCGACAGGACCCTTAACCCTGTTTACTAAGCCACCTTTGTTCGGGATTGACAGAGGCAAATGATGATTCGCTCCTGGCAATATTCCAGTTGTAGCGATGCTGATGCCTAAATCGGTATCAAATTCCAAGTCCTTTCACGGCAAATGATGATTCGCTCCTGGCAATATCCCAGTTGCAGCGATGCTGATGCCTAAACCGGTATCAAATTTCAAGTCCTTTCACGGCAAATGATGATTCGCTCCTGGCAATATTCCAGTCGCAGCGATGCTGATGCCAAGATTGGTATCAGATCCCAAATCCCCTACTCGCGAAAAAAAATCAGCGAGCCAAAAAAAAATGCATACGAAATAGCCGAAATGATGGGGCAACTTGCAAACAAAATCAGCAAGTAAAAATGTATGCATACGAAATAGCCGAAATGATTGGGCAACTCGCAATAAAAAAACAGCGAGTAAAAATAAAATAAATAGCCGAAATGATTGGGCACCGCGAAAAATAGCCGAAATGATTGGGCAATCGCGACCTTCGCGATATAAAAGCTGAAATGATAGAGCATCGCGGAAATAAAATAATAATATGAAAATGAATGAAACTTTTGCCCTACAGGTGAGATCACATCGATCCCTGTATACAATCTAGGGGCACAAACAAAGAGGGAACCATACCTTCCCAACAAGCTCCGCCAGAAAGCGAAGCCAAATCTCGACGGTTCATAGACAACCCAAAGACAACCTCGACATCTGTCGCAATATCCCAGACATAATGTCAACAGACAAAGCAAAAGGAAGATCCCGAGCTTCAGGGTCTCAATGGCTACATCTACAGCCTGGAGACCAATAACGGCGTGCCTCCTCATTCCAGCAGGACACAGATGTTACACCATCAAGTGGAGTGATGGCAAAATCCCAGCTCCACCTCAGCGTTCGTCTCGTTACAGCAGACGCAATGTCAACAACGACGTTCCTTCGCAGTCCAGCAGGATGTAGATGCAACGTCAACCAAAGACCCCATGATCAGTAAAGCGGAGTGGCGGCAAAATCCCAGCTCCACCTCAACATCCGTCTCGATACAGTAGACGAGATGTCAACAATGGCGTTCCTTCGCAGTCCAACGGGATGCAGAAGCAACATCAACAAAAGACCTCATGGTCGAAACAAAGCGGAGTGACGGCAAAATCCCAGCTCCACCTCAGCATTCGTCTCGATACAGCAGACACAGTCAAAGCAAACGAAGCGAAGGCCAAATTCCTAGCTTCAACATCTTGACGGTAAGTCATATAAAACCGGAAAGACAAACAAAGATCATCCCACATGGAGTGGTCACCACCACGACATTCGTCTCGATACAGCAGACGAAATGTCACTACAGCATCCTTCCTCCAACAGGATCCGTACACACCAAAGAAAACGAAGCGAAGGCCAAATTCCTAGCTTCAGGGTCTTGACGGCAAAGTTATATAAAACCGGAAAGACAATCGGAGATCATCTCGCACCAGCACAGAATGGTCACCACCTCGACGTCCGTCTCGATACAGCAGACGGGATGTCACCCTAACGTTCGTCTCGACACAGCATACGCAACGTCATTAAACGAATGGAGCCACGGCAAAATCCCTAGTTCCAAACCTCGACGGTTCACCAGCAACCTAGAGACAACCTCGACGTCCGTCTCGATACAGTAGACGAGATGTCACCCCAATGTTCGTCTCAACACAGCAGACGCAACGTCATTAAACAAATGGAGCCACGGCAAAATCCCTAGTTCCAAACCTCGGGGGTTCACCAGCAACCTAGAGACAACCTCGACGTCCGTCTCGATACAGCAGACGAGATGTAACCCCAACGTTCGTCTCGACACAGCAGACGCAACGTCATCAAACGAACGGAGCCACGGCAAAATCCCTAGTTCCCACCGCAACATTCGTCTCGATACAGCAGACGCAATGCCAGCAAACGAAGCAAAGGCCAAATTCCTAGCTTCAGGGTCTTGACGGCAACTCATATAAAGCCCGAAAGACTATCGGAGATCATCCCACACCAGCGCAGAGTGGTTATGACTCATCGGGGCTCTCTAAAATGAGCCTAACCTCAAGTAAAAGGCGGCATGGCAAATTCCTAGCGCTTGCTCTTCCGACGGTCAAACTGCCAAGAAGGATTGCTTGAAGACGTCTTGTCCAGCCCCCGAAGGGATCAGAGACACGGCAGTCGCAGGGCTACTCGAACAGCACGATTGCCTATCGAGGACTATATCAGCTTATGCGACGGTACGATGGCCAAAACCCTAAGTACCACCAACCTTAACGGGCTTCTGTCGTAAAGAGCAGAGGTTAAATGCGACGTTAAGATGTTCTTGCGAGAAACGTTCGATTCGTCTCGACTTGTGAAAAATTGTCGAGGCGGCTCGACTCGTGAGATGAAGCCTTAGGCAGTGGGCATAAAAGAAGCCTGTTTCCTAAGCATTGGGACCCCGCAAGTTGGCCCAAAATGGTCTCTTGCATACCATCCACGGGTCTCACTCTCTAACATCGAACTTCAACAAGGAGGGAAACAACCGCTTACAAGTCCTCTCGACTCGTAAGAGGGAAAAATTCTCTTGTAGGATCCTTACGACTTACAAGAGAAAACCACACTTAGGAATCCTCACAATTCCTAAGGAGAAAAACCCACCTACGAGATCCTCTCGATCCGTAGGGAGAAAAGTCTCTATAAGACCCTCACGACTCATAGAGTTGAAAAGTCTTAGGCAGCAGATCTGAACCTGTGGCCTAAGCCTTCGCTATCTCGTGAAGAAATCAAGAGGCTTACTCTATTACCTGTTAATTGTGATGACGTGCTGAGAAAAAGGAAAAGCAACAGAAAGAGCATCCGATTTACATTTGATCAAGCGTTCAAAACACATTCATTTATGAATGGGCAAAAAGACTCGGGACAAAAGATATATAATAAGACAAGCTGGGGTAAAAAAAATTCATTAATATTGCCCGAAGTTCTTACAGTCATAAAAAAAACAATAAATGAAAGTTACAATGGAATAGCCTCAGATCCAGGGCATGGATTGAGGAATTCAAAAGCGACCCTATCTATGACTTTCTAAGCCTCGCGGACCATCCTAGTGTGCTTCCTTTCGCGAGCACAAGCGTCAGGGTCCCTTTCGATGTCTTCCACCCTCCGATAAGCAGCGAGTATGGCAGACTGTTGAAAGACCTTGTGCAAGAGGTCAATAAGACTGTCTCGCCGTCTCTTCGAGATAAAGTTCAATAGCTACACAGAGTGCACCTTGTCCTCAGCGGCATCCAACGCCTTAAGCGGCACACCGGAACAGAATAGGGGAAGTGCTTCCCAGATAGCTCCCACGATAAGTTTAAGAAGAAAAGAACGTCGGGGATGCAGTGGACCGTTGTATGCGTTGAAGCGACTCATTATTTCAGCACACTCCTCGTTTGTGAACTCCCGATTTTGAGAGCGGCCAAGTCAGCGGATGCCCTTATGAGAGATGATCTCGTTAAGAGCATACATATGGGCGTCCATTGTTCCTATGAAAGAGGATCAACAGAATTATCAGAAAGACTGATTAAGCAAAACGATATAATGCACTGAGGAATAAAATGCCATATTTAAGTTCCAAGATCCATGAAGAATCCTTAAGAGTTCTTCTATATGATTTGGGAGGAGCAAAGCTCCATTAATGATTTAAGAAAATCCAAGGAAAATCTTTCAGAGAGCAGAGCTCTATGGAACCCTAGTAGGGTCCCCTTTAGTTCTCTTTAGATCCTTTTAAGACCTGTAGAGCAAAGCTCTGCTAAGTGAAACCCTAAATAGGTTTCCTTTAGATCAGGGATCTATTGAGAGCGATGCACTATCAACAAAAATTAATTTAACTTAATTTAATCAAAATTAAAATTTTCACCTAAAAGTTTTAAGAGTTTAACTCTTAAAATTCTTGAAAATAAAAAGCGGGGCTCTGAGTTCTGAAAGTAAAAATTTAGAGATAAGAATCATCTAAGGGACCAAAAGTCCTATTTATAGGCATCAAGTGCTTTTTCAGCTTCCAAGAGATGGCGCGACGGTTCGGAGTCTGCCACCGCTACGCTCACGTTAGGAGGCCACGTAAGCGCAACGGTAGGGGGGCATTTGTTTACCCCAATTAGAGCAAAACTCTGTTTAAATTCCAAGGTGGAAAAAGAAGCAATGCTTCTGTTCTTTCTCCAATCAGAGAAAAGCGCTGTCTTAAAAAAAAAAAAGCGCAGGGCACCAGCGCGCTGCGTGACACGTGTCGCGCAGCGCAACTGCGCGCTGCGCAACACGTGTCTGCGCAGCGCACAGTTGCGCAGCGCAAAAAAAAAAAAAAAGAAAGTTGCGCGCAGCGCAGTTGCGCGCTGCGCGACACGTGTCAGCGCAGCGCAACTGCGCGCTGCGCGACACGTGTCTGCGCAGCGCACAGTTGCGCTACGCAGCAAATTTTAAAAAAAAAAAGGTTGCGCGCGCAGTGCAGTTGCGCGCTGCTCGACACGTGTCAGCGCCGCGCAACTGCGCGCTGCGCGACAAAAAAAAAAAAAAAAACGCGCTGCGCGACACGTGTCGCGCAGCGCAACTGCGCGCTGCGCGACACGTGTCTGCGCAGCGCACAGTTGCGCTGCACAGCAAAAAAAAAAAATAGCTGCGCGACACGTGTCAGCACAGCGCGACACGTGTCACGCGCTGGGGCATCTGCGCCAAACAGAATTAAAGTATTCAAGAAATCTTTTCTGTTCTTGTTAAAACAAGAAGATTTTCTTCTGCAAAGCAGAAGCTCTTGGATCAAAGATCCAACGGTGGGGAAAATTCCCCAAATCACTTAGAGAAAGATCTCTTTAACAAATTTAACTAATTTATGGGCACTATAAAAAGGACCCCAGACTTCAATTAAAAGGCATCAAGATCTTTTAAAAAAAAAAGAGAAGAGAATTCTCGAGAACTCCTCAAGAACAACAGAAGGTAAAAACCTTTGAAAGAAGAGAAAATTCTCTTATGAATAGATCGGTGATCTAAAAACAAGATCATGGATTTTTAAGCAGAACTAAATAAAGGGATAAAATAAAAATAGTGCTTTACACTTATTCATGAACCTTTGGTTCTTTAAGATAAGAAAAAAAAAACTTATCTTCTTCTTTGATCTAAATTAGATCAAAGAATTTAATAGTGCTTTGCACTTGTTCATGAACCTTTGGTTCTTTAAGATAAAAAAAAAAACTTATCTTCTTCTTTGATCTAAATTAGATCAAAGAATTTAACAGTGCTTTGTACTTTTTTATGAACCTTTGGTTCCTGAAATAAAAAGAAAAAAAACTTGTTTTTTCTTTGATCTAAATTAGATCAAGGAAACGAATAGTGCTTTGCACTCCTTATATGAACCATTGGTTCTTGAATCTAAAAGATTCTTAAATTAATAGTGCTTTGCACTTATAAATCTGCACTGTTGCGCTCTCTGATTGGCGCAAAGCGCTTGACAAATGCAATGCATTTCCTAAAGGGCCAGACCCAAATCAAAAAGACCTAGTAGGCCTAATTAAATTGCAGTGCAATAAAAACGGCAGAGCCCAAACAAAAAAGATGCTCTGCATCATTTATAAACGGGCAGAGCCCAAACAAAACAAAAATAATGCAATGCATTATTTAAAAAAGGGCAAAGCCCTAACTCAGGCCTAATTGGCCAAAGACAAATAAAAATGTTGAACATTCAACTGGACTTAGCCCAGTCATGGCCATAAGTCCTCAAATTAAATTGACTGAGCATGGCTGCTCCCGAAATGAATTTACATCCGGTTCGAGGGTACATCTCCGAACTCCTCTGACACCTATCGTTGTAATCCTTCAACGACGTCAGAGAGGTGACGGGTCCCAACGACCACACATGAATATGGACTGCGGGGTCCTTAAACCAGTGGACCGAAACGTCCGTAAACTAATATCGGACCGGAACGTCCCTAAACTAATATCGGACCGGAACGTCCCTAAACTAATATCGGACCACCACGTCCCTAAATTAGAATATAGACCACCACGTCCCTAAACTGGCACAATAGAGCCCAAATGCTCTTTTGTCGGATCTAAACGGTCCCGTTAAGTTGATCTTAGTCTCAAACTGGACTAACGTATCCTTAACAAACGTTTGAGTCGATCTTAACCTCAAAAATGGCTAACGTATCCTCCAAACAGACTTTAGTCCCAAATTGGACTATAAATCTCCCAAACTGGAACAATAGAGCCCAAACACTCTTTTGTCGGATCTAAACGATCACGTTAAGTTGATCTTAGTCTCAAACAGGACTATCGTATCCTTAATGAACGTTTAAGTGATCTTAGCCGCAACGCGACTAATGCATACTTAAACTAAAAACACCAAACCCAAATCTAAGTAAATACGGATTTGGACTAATCCACGTCCTACGGGCGACGGCATTACTCAGTCTCCGTATACAATCCACGGGCAACCACAAACAAAACAAACACACACGACACGAAGTGAAATTCTGGAGAAGGAGAAAGTTGTTACCGCGATGCGGTAGCGTAATTAACTGCAGGGGTTTGCGCCTGCAGGGAAGAGCGTCCCCACAATCAAAAACCCCTCAAGCGAGGGGGAATCTGACAAAGTCTGCTACATCGGCCGCATCCGTTTAAACCTCCGATACACGGTGCCATAAATCAACTTGGCATCTTCGGAGAGGTAGACGGATAAAATCAAATAGCATCTGCCCCGAATCCCAGCGTCAGGACATCGCGGTCCTGTGCGCCGCCGTTCGGAGGGGAACAGGTTCGAATCCCCTGCTCTACTTCAGTCAACCGCCTATCATGCTCCCTAGCTACCCCCCTTAACTCATCTATGCCCCTAACAGCTCTTCACATCAAATTTGCATGTTCTAAAGGGGTAAGTTCTCCTTCGCTCGCGGTCGAGCTAGAGCTAGGTGTTCGGGCGGGCACGTGCTCCGCCGGTTCAGTTCTAGACCACACATCCGTCAATCGTGTATAGGACGTAGAAACGTCCTCAATGAGAGGCCTGACGGGTATGCCTCCAAGCATGTAAAATTCGAACTCCTCCATGGGGAGGAAATATCGACAAAGTTGTGTAACAAGCATGAGACAAGGGTAATTTGCGGCTCTTTTTCCCGCACCTATTGAGTTTAGCAACACCGGGCACATATCGAATCGAGGGTTCCGTGTCATGAGTGTGTGCTCAATATGCAGTGAGGGTGTAAAAAATGTGGTGTTGTGGGAGCTTCCAAAAATATTGTTTTGTGCCCACCGACACACAGTTAAAACATTGCCAAAAATGGTTCTCGCTTGGATCCCCTTCCGCGGCTCCCTTGAGCAATCATTGCCCATCAAGGGCATGTAATCCTCAAATTGTAATGGTTGGTCATGAGCGGGTATCCGAGGGATTAATGTGACTTCATGTATGATGTCCCTATCGATGATAATTTCCCTATCACCCCACTGCAATTTTAGAAAGCCGAATTGGGTGAGACACCCATCTTCCATACACTCGTAAAAACGAGCGACTAATTCCGGAAGTGCATAGGCATTTGGGTGATTATATACCAAAAAGTTCCAGCCCCTACGTGCTATCTCGTTCGCAAAATAACTCCCATACATATCGTGTGAAATTTTTTGTGAAAAGTCTCTTTCCAGTTGCATACTGTGTACCATCAGATAGCTACAAATCTAAAAATTTAAAAACAGAGAGGGTTTACAGAAATCGAACCTCCTCTGAAAATTTCAGAGGGTGACGACACAGGGCTGCAGCGGTTGCGCGGCAGGAATGTGCTTCTGGCGGTGGATCAACGGCGCTCTGGAGGGATCTTGCTGCAGAACTCGAGGCGGCGGCTAGGGTTTTTTCAAAGATGTGAAAATTAGGGTTAAGAAACAGAGTGGGTCGGGTCTTTTATATAGGGGGAGAATGATTGATATTTGCAAATAAACCCCTCTAATAAGAGGAAATTATTTGCAAATAAAAACTTTATTTTATTTTAAAATCTGAAAATTTACAAAAATACCCAAAAAATTTTTATTTATATTTTTAAATTTTTATGTTATTTTTGAAAGCCAAATTATACCCCCCCAAACTTGAGTTAAACAATGTTACAAGTCAATGCCAGGCTTTGCAAAGACCAAAAGTCAACACCAACCATTTGAAGAATTTATTTGTGTAACGTATAAGTCGGTGGAAGAACATGTTATAAATATCCAAGAAGAAGTAGGTACGAGATAAGTGGTGGTATGGAAAGTGTTTGCGTGAACGTGGATGTGAAGAGATAAGAGGTGATGATAAATAAAAACGAGAACGTGAATGATCATTTATGAGTGGAATATTAGCATTCTCGTATTTTATTAGAAGAAAAGATGGTGGTTCAACTTTTAGAGGTGGAGGTGGATTAACCAAAAAATCCTCGAGGTGTTTCTGTGGATCCTTTACTGGCTTGACATCATCCATCATATGTATATGATGTTCAATTATGAGGGGACTAATCTCCTTGATGTCCGCCATAGTCCAGCCAAAAACTTGCCGGTTGTTTTGTAAGACCATTAACGGAGCTTTCTCTTGCTCGAGAGCTAGAGATGCCGAAATGATAACAGGAAGGGTCTCATTCTCACCTAAGTAAGCATATTTAGAGTGAAACGGCAACAGCTTGAGTTCGAGTTTTGGAGGTGGGACAATTGAAGGTAAAATTGGTGAAACTGTCTTGAACTCGAAGGATTCCATCAATGGTTCGAAATCACTGTAAGCAACAGAGTCGGATGGTTCAATTAAGTCATCCGAAAATTCAAAAGACTTAAGCTCGTGTGGTGAATCTTCAAAATCGTCCGAAAAAGTGAAACACTCATAATCGTTATCGGTGATGGATCGATCAGCCATTTGGAGAGTACAATGAGTGGGTTTCAACTCTCCAACACCTAATTTCTCATAAACGGAGTAGGGAAGCAGGTTAACACTGGAACCAAGATCTAAAAGTGCTCGATTGATGTTCTTATCCCCAATTGTTATTGAAATTGTAGGACAGCCAGGGTCCTTCCGTTTTTGGGGCAAGGGTTGAGGTTGGGTAATAGCATTGCTCACGGCACTAGCTACGAGCACTTTCTTGGGTATCTGAGACTTTCTCTTCGTGGTGCATAAGCCCTTTAAGATTTTCGCGTAAGAAGGGACTTGTTGGATTGCATCCAAGAGAGGTATATTAATGCTCACCTGCTTGACTAACTCCACAATCTTCTCCATTTGGGGAGTTGGTTTATTGGATCTCAACCTGTTTGGAAATGGAATATTTTGAAAATTTGTTGAGTCCAATATTTGTGGAGTAGATTGCGGAGTTGGAACGGATCCCAGTGTTGGTGTCTTCGTGAAGTGAGATGTGGGTCCGTTCGAATTAGAAGAAGTAGAGCCTTGTGAAGAATGAAGAACATGCTTTGACGAAGAAGATGGAGATGAAGAAGAAGATGAAGAAGATGAAGGAGATGAAGAAGAAGCACCGACATGGGTGTCATCACTATTACCCACGTTATTGTGCAACACTCTTCCAGATCTCAACGTAGTCACAACATTTACATTATGATTTTTTTGTTCATAAGCAACATGTGCGTTGTGTGTGTGACCGGGATTTGGCAATGGTTGAGACGGAAGCTTTCCCTTTTCTCGCTCGCTCATCGCAGCATTCAGTTTTGCAATTTGGGCCTCAATTTATTTGATACTCTGATCTTGTGAAGCACTGTTTTGCACCAAAGATTGAATGGAAGTTTCCAACCTTGCTGCGGATTGTATAGATTGTTTTAAAAACGCATCTAGACTTTGTTCTAGCGAGGAAACCTTATCGTTATTCGGCTGAAAAAAATTGTTTTGAGGATAAGAGTTATTGGGTACAAAATTGTTCATTTGGTTTGGGTAAGTTTGGGGTTGGAAAGGTTGCTGGTATTGAATTTGTTGAGGTGCTTGTTGTTGTGGAGGAGGCTTTTGAAAGTTGTTGTTGCCTTGGAATTGTTGATTTTGATTTCAAGCAAAATTTGGGTGGCTTCTCCAACCAGGATTATAAGTCGAAGAGTATGGATTATTTCTTTGTCTTTGCTGAAAGGCAGCATTGACTTGATATTGTCCTTGAACATGTGGATTGTAAGGACACTCTTCAGTAAGATGGGATGGATCCGAACAACAAGCACAAACAGTGCGTGGGGGTAAAGCAGGGGCAGGAGAAGGCGATGAGAATTTGCTCTCAATTGCTTCTAGCTTTTTCGTAAGTGCGGCCATTTCGGCCTTCATTGCAATCGATATATCTAGTTGATGTATGCCTGCCCTAGACTGACCTGATGAAGAAGATGAGGTGGTCTTGGTGCTTTCCCACTGAAGTGTTTGTTCAGCAAGATCGTCGAGAAATTGCCAAGCTTCCTCGCTTGATTTTGTTAGAAAGTGACCTTGACAAATGGTTTCCAACAACTGCTTAGTTGCTGGGTTCAATCCTTCGTATAAAGTTTGGCAAAGTTGCTAATTCTCGATACCGTGGTGAGGGCATTGAACAAGTAGGTCTTGAAATCTTTCAAAATACTTCCAAAAAGGTTTTGAAGGAAGCTGGGAAAATTGAATAATTTCATTGCGAATTCTCGCGGTCTTGTGGTATGGGTAAAACTTTTTTAGAAAAGCTTTAACAAACTCTTCCTAATTTTTAATCGAGTGTGATGTTGTTCTATATAACCATTTCTTGGCTAGGTCACATAAGGTGAATGGAATGACACGTAGCCTTATAACATCATCAGAAAGTTGTGTTGTCTTCATCATTGCGCAAACATTCTGGAATTTGTTTATGAAGATGTAGGTATCTTCAGATTCCAGCCCGTGAAATTTAGGCAACATGTTGATGAAGTGGGGTTTAATCTCAAAGTTATCCCCAATAGCCGGTGGGAGTGAAAGACAAGTTGGTAAAGCTTTGCGGATAGGGTAGAAAAGATCCTGGAGCGCGATTCGTTGGGACGCTTCAACAGGTGGTTGTTATGGGTTATTCGCACCTAGTGGAGGTGGAATCAGTCCCATGGGTAAGGGGTTGTTAGGATTGAATCCCGACATCTCCTTAGAAGACGAAGAATATGAAGGTGAAGGTAAAGAAGTGGAAGGAATTTCGACTTTGGAGTCGAAAGCATCATCAGTCGGCACTAACGAGACACGGACTAAACGGGCACTAATGTCCCTAGTCCAACCGGATATACACTAAAGAGGTAGTGTAGTCAAAAGGTGAAAACAGAAGGTGGGGGTAAGAAAATGTCAATGGAAGGAAAGTGGGTGTAAGTGGGGTGCAATGGATTTCTTAGCGACAAATGGCAAGTTTTTATAAAAAAAATTCCGTTTTGTGTTTTTTATAAGGAGCTTTTTGCAAAAATATTTTCAATAAAAAGCTTAGACACACGTTCAATCAATCACAAAATGCACAATCAAGCCTAGATCTAGGGTCACCTAGGCCAACTAGACTGCTCCTAACTGTTCCAAAGGGCAAATTGTGAGGATCTCAAACCGCCTCTTCACCGCCAATTGTGGCCAGGTAAGCACAAGTAGAGAAAGGAGGGATCCGCTCACGAATCACCGTGAGACGGGCCTTTTAAAGTTACCTTTCCCCACTTGTCTAGCCTAGGCACCACAAAGTCTGGTTTAGATAAACGATCGATGCCTACAACTATTCCTTTGTCCTATTGAGCACGAAGTCCTTATAGGCTGAGTCTAATCTTTTTTAATTAACTCGATGGTCAATGCAATATGCTTTTGGGATTTTTGGGGTCCTAGGAAGGGTAATGAAATCCCCACCCAATCTGGATTGGTGTAAAAGCCCCTTAAAGTCAATTTTAAAGATGCAAAGCAGTAAACACAATCAAACACTTACAAACAATTTTTTATTGCGGCGCAAAGAATCCTGCACAAGATCAAGTTATTGGAGAAGGGGGAGAAGTTTTTTTTTCCGCGTAAAGAACCCTGCAGGAAAATATTTCAGAGGAGATCAGGGGGTTCAGAAGAAGAAAAGAAAGCTCACAGAGGGATTTTGCTTGCTGACGTCACCACCAAGCCGCGCTTCTGCGGTCAAAAGGTGGGTATTGTGGCAGTTCCGCGGTCAAAACGAAGGATCAAGCCTCCAAACTTCTTCTGTTGCTCTGTTGTGGTACTCCTCTGTTGTTCAGATCTGCTGTTTTCTGTTTTTCTCTCTGGATTTTTCCAGATCTGAATTCGTTCGTTGATCTTGCACAATTCAAACGAAACACCCTTCAAAAAATAACAAGATGATAATTTTTTTTATTTTTCAGTTTTTATGAATTTTATGATTTTATATTAACCCGAAATTACAAAAAGAAAATAACTACGCCATCCCCGGCAACGACGCCATTTGATTGAGAGATATTTTGCTTACGTGCTTTTTAGATCAAAGAATTTTAACCGCAATCAAGAACGACGTCGCTTGGTAGCTAGCCGGTGAGTACGGGTCGGTCCATATGGATTTTGTGTATTTTCTATTTGTTCTAACGAGTTAATTCCAAATGGTGTTGGATTGATTATCACTAAAACCTAAGGTTGATTTAGATTCGGATTAAAACCTTACTAGGGTTAAGTTTAGGTTAAGTTTGGAAATTCAATATTTTCCTCACCGCTTTCTATGCCCTTATTAAGATCTATTTAGGTGTTATGGTAATAATTAATAAAGTGGATTAGTACCATCGGGAAGAAACTAAGTTTCTTCCTCTAGGTCCTTGTCCGTCCTTTCTTAACTCTTAACCTAACCTCCATGGAAAACATATATACCCGGTCTTTTAAACTACGGTATCACCGCTACCTCATAGGATAGGGTGCCGTAGTAAGCGGTGTGTGTATGTATGTATGCATCGAGTCCTATTAAAACGTATGATGGGCAAGAAAGGGGTGAGGGATTTTCATCTCTCAAACCTCTCCTATTCCTAACCCTAATAAGTGAGGAACTACTCACTCATTAGGAAATTGATAAAAAGAGACATCTTTGTTTGTGATTGTTTTTAATAACCTAAACTACGTCAAAAGAATAAAAATGCTAAATTAATTAACTAGTGCAGATAATTAAAATTACTATACTACGGCAGAAAAGAAAGTACCTAGGGCAAGGTAAAGAAAAACTACTTACTTTATTTGATGCTCTCTTCAAACATTTACAGCGAATTAAAATTCTGAAATAGATGAATAAAAAGAGGCATGCTCCAAAAAGAGCTTTAGGGTTTCTATTTATAGATCATAGAAACCCTAGGGTTACATTCGATACATATCTGCATTTACAAATTTACCCTAAGAATACTAGTCAACGCACCGCCACACCGTTGAATTTTTGCACCGACACGTGCTCACCATGGCCGCGGATCCGCGGTCATATGCCCTGTTTGGCCGCGGATCCGCGGCCATATAGGGGGCTTGTTGGCTGAATTCTTCTGGTGTTCTTCTGATTGCATTTGGCTTCTTGTTTCTTCACATGGTTTCTCAGATTGTCTTCTATTTCTCTTCTAGATTTCCACAGTGCATAATGTAGTGGACTTTTACCCTTTGCTTCGTGTCGAAGTCTTGAACCTTGCACTGCCTTTGTGCTTTGTGAAATTGTCCATTGATCTTCGTGTATTCTTCAAACTGTAGGCATGATCAAGATTCTTCCATTTGTTGGTCGTAGTCTCACTTTTGTATCGTCTTTTCATCATTTTCCTTGTTTTGTTCCGAGAACCTGTAACCTGCAAATATGTAGCAGACATGGATCAAAAGCACCTGTTTATTTGTAAAATGAATAAGAATGGGGAATATAATAATGCAAAATTATAATATGAACATCGTCCAAGTTTATTAGTGCACACTCTATTCCACACACAACCCTGTCAAGTTGCTGGGACATACACACTGGGAATGGGAAAATCATATCTAGCAGTGAGTGCAAAGGTTGCTCAATCGTTATTTGCAGACGAGAGTTATTCGCAGATTTCTTGGTGATTGATACTGGCAGCTATGATGTTGTTTTGTGAATGTATTTTCTTGGCATTTGCCACGTTCACATTGATTGTAGGGCAAAGAAAGTGATTTTCCAGATTCCCGGAGATCCGGAGTTCATATTTTTGGGAGGTAGCAGATCCGTCGGGCCAATCGAATTTAAGGCTAGGCCGACTAATGCCGTTCATTCGTCGATGGAAGTAAACAAGGAAGAAGCACCAGCAGTGGTTCTGGATTTTATGGATGTGTTTGAGGACATCTCAGGTTTACCTCCAAAACGAGGTGTGGAGTTCGCGATTGATCTTATTCCTGAAGCAGTGATGATTTCAAAAGCTTATTATCCAATGGCGCCGGTGTAACTAGAAGAGGTAAAGAAACAAGTTGCCGAATTACTAGAGAAGGGTTGGATTCGCAGCAGCAATTTACCTTGGGAAGCTCCAGTTCTTCTAGTCAAGAAGAAGGATGGCATGCGAAGGATGTGCATTGATTATCGAGAATTAAATTGGTTGACTATTAAGAACATGTACCCAATCCCTCGCATCGGCGAATTATTCGATCAACTCAGTGGCGTGAGGGTATTCTCAAAGTCGGATTTGCGATCCGGATATCATCAAGTTCGGGTGAAATTAGAAGATATTTGCAAGACGGCGTTCCGAACTCTATATGGGCATTACGAGTACTTAGTGATGCCATTTGGAGTTACGAATGCACCGGAAATATTTATTGACTTGATGAACCGAATTTTTCACCATACCTGGATTAGTTCATAGTGGTGTTTTTTGATGATATTCTGGTCTATTCGAGGAGCGAAGAAGAGGATGCAGAACACTTGAGGATCGCACTGCAAACGTTGAGACGAGAAAAGTTATATGCTAAGATGAGCAAGTGTGAGTTTTGGCTCGAAGAAGTGAAGTTCTTGGGTCATGTTGTATCCGGAGATGGAATTGCCGTTGACCCCGAAAAGATTGCAGCTGTTCATGATTGGCCAATTCCAAAGAACGTAGGGGAGATCAGAAGTTTTCTTGGGCTTGCTGGATACTATTGAAGGTTTGTGTAGAATTTCGCTCAAATAGCAGAACCATTGATCAAGCTAACACGAAAGGAGGTACCGTTCGTATGGACCGAGAAGTGTGCGTCAACTTTTGAAGTGTTGAAGCAAAAATTGACCACCGCTTCTATTCTGACGGTGCCAGACAGTTTCAGAGGGTTGGTTATTTACAGCGACGCATCTGGGAATGCCTTGAGATGTGTTCTAATGCAGTATGGGAAGGTCATAGCTTATGCGTCAAGACAATTGAAGACTCATGAGAAGAACTACCCAACTCATGATCTGGAGTTAGCAGCAGTGATTTTTGCTCTGAAGATTTGGAGACACTACTTATTGGACGAAAGGGTAGAAGTATTTACCGATCATAAAAACCTAAAGTATGTGTTCACACAGAAAGAGCTCAACATGAGACAGCGTAGATGGTTAGAGCTGATGACTGACTATGATCTTGACTTAAAATACCATTCGGGGAAAGTTAATGTAGTGCCAGATGCTCTAAATCGGTTTCCAGCAATGCAGATATTGACTGCACAAAAGAAGATTATAGCTGATCTTTAAAAATTCGAATTGGAGATTGTACTAACAAATTCTTCAAAACAGTTGATGCAGTTGCAAGTACAGTCATCCTTGATCGATAACATTAAAGCAGCACAGTCGCACGATCCAAGATTGCAGAATTTTTGAGAACAAGTAGAAGCGGGACTTCGAATGGACTTGTTAATTCATGGAGATAGTTCGTTAAGATATAGGAGCCGTTTATGTCTGCCTAAAGGAGATGTTTGTTCCCCTCCGAAAGATGGCGGCGACGACGTGAGGACGTCTCGCCTGAGATTCGGGGCAGATGCTATGTGGTTTTATCCGTCTACCTCTCCGAAGATGCCAAGTTGATTTATGGCACCGTGTATCGGAGGTTTAGACGGATGCGGCCGATGTAGCAGACTTCGTCAGATTCCCCCTCAGGGTGAGGGGTTTTTGATTGTGGGGACGCTATTCCCTGCAGGCGCAAGCCCCTACAGTTAATTACGCTACCGCATCGCGGTAATAACTTTCTCCTTCTCCAGAATTTCACTTCGTGTCGTGTGTGTTTGTTTTGTTTGTGGTTGCCCGTGGATTGTATACGGAGACTGAGTAATGCCGTCGCCCGTAGGACGTGGATTAGTCCAAATCCGTATTTACTTAGATTTGGGTTTGGTGTTTTTAATTTAAGGGTGCATTAGTCGCGTTGCGACTAAGATCAACTTAAACGTTCGTCAAGGATACGTTAGTCCTGTTTTGGACTAAGATCAACTTGACGTGATGATCGATTTAATATCTGGCCACCGGGACTCGTCACCTCTCTAATGTCGTTGAAGGATTACAACGGCAGATGTCAGAGGAGTTCAGAGATGTACCCTTGAACCAAGGTTGATTTGGAGTTTTATAGTTCATTTAAATGTCTAAGGATACGTTAGCCGTATTTGGGGCTAAAATCAACTTAAACGGGACCGTTTAGATCCGGCAAAAGAGCATTTGGAGGCTCTATTGTTCCAGTTTAGGGACATAGTGGTCCATAGGTAGTTTAGGGACATTGCAGTCCATGCTCCAGTTAGGGACGTGGTGGTCCATATTCCAGTTTAAGGACGTGGTGGTCCGTTATTAGTTTAGGGACGTTTCGGTCCGACATTAGTTTAAGGACGTTTCAGTCCAATATTAGTTTAAGGACGTTTCGGTCCATTAATCCCATTTTGGGATGAATATTAGTTTAAAGACGTTTCGGTCCATCGTTAGTTTAAGGACGTTTCGGTCCGACACTAGTTTAAGGACGTTTCGGTCCACAAGTTTAAGGACCCCGCAGTCCATATACGTATGTGGTCGTCGGGACCCGTCACCTCTCTGACGTCATTGAAGGATTACAACGACGGGTGTCAGAGGAGTTCGGAGATGTACCCTCGAACCGGAGATAAATTGATTTAAGAGAGCAATCTTGCTCAGTCAATTTAGTTTGAGGACATACGGCCATGATTGGGCTAAGTCCAGTTGAAAAATATTCAACGCTTTTATTTGTTTTTGGTCTGTTAGACCTGCGCTAGGGCTTGGCCCATTTTTAAATAATGCATTGCATTATTTTCTATTTTTTTGTTTGGGCTCTGCCCATAAAAGATGCAGAGCATCAATTTATTCTGGGCTCTGCTCATTTATGAATGATGCAAGGCATCTACTTTGTTTGGGCTCTGCCCCTTTTAAAATACATAGCATTTTTATTATTTTGTTTGGGCTCTGCCCATTTATAAATGATGCAGAGCATCAATTTAATTAGGCCTGCTTGGTCTTTTTGATTTGGGCCTGGCCCTTTAAGAAATGCACTTCATTTGTGCAAAGCACTAAGAATCTTTTTAGATTCAAAACAGAAGTGCAAAGCACTTTTTGATCCTTTGATCTAAACAAGTTTTTCCTTGTTTCAGAGAACCAAAGTTTCATAACAAGTGCAAGGCACTATTTTTATTTTTATTTTATTTGTTTATTTTTTTTTATTGAAGATCCATGATCTTGTTCTTAAATCACTGATCTGTTCATAAGAGAAATTTCTCTTCTTTCAAAGGTTTTTACCTTTTTTATTCTTGAGGAGTTCTTCAGAGTCCTCTTTCTCTCTTTTTAAAAATCTTCCTCCCTTTAAATTGAGGTCTGGGGTCCTTTTTATAGTGTCCATAAATTAGTTAAATTTGTTAAAAAGATCTTTCTCTGAGTGATTTAGGGAATTTTCCCCACTGTTGGATCTTTGATCCAAAGGTCTCTGTTTTACAGAAGAAAATCTTCTTGTTTTTAACAAGAACAGAAAAGATTTATTCTGTTTTGCGCAACTCTCTTAGCGCGTGACACGTGTCGCGCAGCTCAGCGCTTGCGCAGCTGCGCTTGCGCACCTGCGCAGACACGTGTCGCGCGGCGCAGCGCTTGCGCAGCTGCGCGCGCAGCGTAGCGCTTGCGCAACAGAAAGTTGTTTCTTTTACTTTTAGTTTTTAAAAGAGCCCTGCTCTGATTGGACGCACCGCCTTGGGCGTTGCGCTGTCGTATCAACTTCTGACACATGGCGCGTTGCGCGCAGTGCACAGTATTTGAAGCGTTGCTTCAAAATTTGAATTTTTTTGAAATTTAAACAAAGCCTTGCTCTGATTGGGGAAACATATGCCCCCCCACCGTTGCGCTCACATGGCGCGCACGTGAGTGCAGCGGTGGCAAAACCTCAGCCTTTGGATCAACTGATAAGTTGAAGGGGCGCAGGCGTCTATAAATAGGACCCTTGGTCCTTAGAAAATTCTTACAACTTTTAAGAATTTTGATTCTCAGAGCCTTGCTCTTGCCTAAGAATTTTCAGAGCCTTGCTCTTGTTCTTTCCCCAAGAACTTCAAAGTTCAGAACTTAGAATCACTCTAGGTAATTTAAATTAAATTAAATTTAATTAACAGAGCCTTGCTCTTATAGATCTTTGATCTAAAGAAAAAAAAAACCCTTTAGAGTTTTATCACCAGAGCCTTGCTCTCAAAAACTTACAGATCTACAGAGATCTTGTCCATGGGTTTTAACCCATGAACAGAGCTTTGCTCTTGGATCAAATGTAGATCTTTTTAGATCTGAAAAATGAAGAATTTTTCATAAGTTTCCATGGATTTTTCAATATTCCAACATTTTAATTCTTTTAAGTGTGTTAAAAAAAATTTGATGGATCTTTCCATTATTACCAAAGAGCTATGCTCTTTTGAGGAATCTTGTTCCCCTGAGACCAGAGTTTGACAAATGTCACTCTGTGACAGAGCTTTTCTCTAAAAGAGGAGATTTTCTCCTTGTCTCTAGGGATTTCCCATTAATGAGGATATTCTTTGTGGATCTTTTTCCATGAATTGACAGTCTCATCTAATGATGGGATTGTCTTATTAAATGATGCACCGTCATCCAGATTTTGTGGGTCCCCCTTTGGTCCCCTACCCACTGCATCACAGTGTGGAGTAAGATTTTAAAATGCCAAGCGTTAGAACACTAAACGGTTATTTTTGTCTTTCCACAGGAAACATGTCTGACGACTCGTCTTTCCCCTTTGTTCGCTCGGAAGGAGGGTTCCCTCATTCGCCAGTGGACCGGGTGGCGCTCGCTCTTATTAAGGATCATGATCCCGAGTGCAAAAAACTCCACCTTTGGGGGAGGTGGTACAGCCAGATCATCCAGGGTCGCCGCAGTTTCAGTTTTGCCACGCCGTCTGAACCCATAACTCCAATCCCCTATGCGGACGAACCCCCGGCGAAGTATGCCGTGGAGGTTAAAAATTGGAATTCGGATGACCTCCTCCAACCCGCAATTGGTGCTATTCCCGTGCAGCCGCCGCCAGCAATAGATATTTTAGGAAGGCGAATCTGTCAGGGTGAAGCACGCCCTTGGGGACAGGCCTATAATATTGGATTGATGCTGCGACCGACTGCCGGATACTTGCAGTGGGCCCAATACATCTTATCGGCGAAAAGGACTCATCTGATGAAGATTGGGTTGTATTCGGCCATCTACGTCTCGCTCTTCGAGTATCCCTCTCCTCCAACGTGGTGGATCAAAGCCTTCATTGAACAATGGAATATCCCCACCCACACTTTCCTGATGGCGGATAGGGAGGTCTCAATTTCCTTGGAGGAGTTTGTCGAGATCTCGGGTTTACCGATGAGGGGGGAACATTACGAGGAGTTGCTACCTCCTGACGAATACGTCTTTGTCACCAAGCCGCTGGTGTTTGACCTAACTCCGGAAAACGCCGTCCAGCATCAGTATCCGGGCCTGGTGAAGATGTTGGAGATCTACGAAGGACTCCATCTGGAATTGGGCGACCGGGGCGTCAGTTTCACAGATTTTATTGCCCGCTTCATTCGCCCGGAGCTCCTATCAGAGCGGAGTGAGAAGTTTGCCCAGCTCGATGACCCTTTCGGTTTCGGCTTAGACCGCCGACCTGTATCGGAGAATGATCAAAGGGATTTTTATCTCCCCGGCGCTGCCGTCGTCCCTTTCTCAGAAATTGCCGTCCCGGGCATGGATGAGGAGACCTTTTTTATTAGTTCTTGGGTTTGTGGCTATGCAGCTTTGCGCTCCCCATGCACCCGCGTCACATGCGGCCCTCCGTCTTTTACCCAGCGCATCGGATGGTGGCTGGTTTACAGTTATCGGTAGGAATCGCCGGGATGGCCTACCTTTATAAAGGACTTAGCGTAGCGGCGGACGCTAGCGAGCCGGGGATACAGCCCGCTAACTTCCCGACGCATTATTTTACCTCTTGGATGGAAATGCATATGCAAGGGGTGTTCGGTGTCCATAAGATTCCTCCGTTCTTCGAGAAATGCAGACTCCCGAGAGTCATGCGGTTGGTCGGCGCTTCAATTGTGTTTGCACCCCCACGGGAGTCTAGGGGGCTGCTCCTTCGTCCACATCTGGTCGGAGCGAAGATTTCCTTTGTGGATAAGGTTATAACCATAGGCTCAGAGACTGCTAAGTCAGTAGTGCCACTGCGCGATGATTTCAAGGACGGGGCTTCCGTATTGAAGGCTCGGGAAATCCTCCACCTCTACTCCATTCGGCCGGGCTATCTAGTGTTTAGGCAGAATGAGACCTCATTTTTCATGAGGTACAACCCGCACCGGTTTGCTCAGCAATCGAGCTATAACCAAGGGATCCCGATGGAAGCTTTCTTGGAAAAGCCTGTGGTCAGCCGAGAGGGGATGAAGAACGCAATGCATCATTTCACACGGCTTAACACGGGTTCCTATTTCTTCATTAGTGAACCCAGCTGTGTCCCTAAGATGCGCATGCGATGGACCCAATTATCTTAATGGAGATGCGTATACTGGTTGACCGTAGGGGTGCGCCTCTTGGCAGTGATCGCAAGGCCCCCTTGCAACCAAGGATTCCGGTCATTCCTCCGTTGAAAGATGCCGGAGTCGACCGACCACGCGTGTTGAGCCCCCCGCATGGATTGCCGCTGTCTGCTACGGTGAATGCACCACAGGCGCCCCGTGTTCCTACGAAGACGGTTAGTGTAATGTCGCCAGAGTCCGGCGTAGGAGCGGATATCGGGACCCGCCGCCCCAAGGTGACTGCCAAGCGCAAATCAATTCCAGGTGCATCTAAAGCTAGCTGGCAAAAGAAGAAGAAGTCGATCCTTTCTCTCGACGCGATCCTCAATTTAGAGCCTGAGGCCCCTCTTAACAAAGGAATAAGTGAATATGGCAGCAATAAGGGCTTCTTGGTAGACCCTGCAGACACCAATTTGGCGGCCGCTATTGCAGCTTCTGAGCGATCAGCAAGGCTCGAAGCGATGTTGAGCAAACTCACAGAGTCAGGTGATCATTAGCCGCTTTCCTCATCATTTCATCGCATTTTTTTTATTATTCTTGACTAATACTTTTCCCATTTTCAACAGGTGTCTCTACCGAAGAGGCTATTGCTGCCTCTTTGAAAACCTTCTAAGAGGAGGAGGAGAAACGTGCTCTAGCAGGCATTGGTACGTTCCACCCCCTTTTCTTTCATCAGAAAAATTTGTTATCTCTTCTGATGGTCAACCTAACCTTCTTCCTTTGTTTCTTTATAGGGGCTATATCAGTTAATGCGGGGATCCTTCCCAAGCCTGTTACTGACGTCCCGGTCTCGTCGGGGCTGTTGCAAAAGCCTCGACTTGACAAAACGACGAGGGATGCCTTGAAAAATTTGAAGGCATCCCTACTCATGGACGAAGACGCCTCAATGAGAGAAGCTCTGGTGAGGTCCGTCTCAACGGCCCAGGAGGAGAGAAAGCGGCTGAGGCGCGAGGCGAAGGCGCGCCGGACTGCTTTGGCTATGGGAGCGGGCCCAAGCACCGTCCCTCGAGTAGATACTCCTTCCGGAGAGGCCCTTGTCGCCCTATCCACTGCTCGCCGACAAGTGGCGCGCGCCGTTCGAAGCGCAAATGATAAGTCCACTTCAGGCAACATTTCCTTCAGAATTTTTATTGTGAGAGTTATAATGTCGACGGTTCTTATATCTATTATTTTGCAGGGCCGAGTCCAACCGAGGGTGAGGTGGAGACCGTTGAACCTAGGGGAATAGAGGAGGCGGTTCCTGCCGAACTTGAGCCGACAGTGGGCAACATCGTTGAGGCCATGGAGCCTGGTGCGGAGGTTGAGGAGCCTATAGCCGAGAAGGTCGTTGATGCCGAGCCTGAAATGGCGGCAGATGAAACGATCATTACAACTGAGTCCGGGGTGATGGCGGACGAGGCACTTGAGGATGGCGACCTCGTGGTGACGGTAGATGAGCCGATGGAGACAGCGGAGCCCGAGGAAGTAGCGGGTGAGATGGGTACGACTCTTGGGGAAGAGCCAGCCGCTTCCTTCCAAGAGTCCGGCAACGCTCCAATCATTGCCCTCCCCATCTACGATCTTCTGCCGTCTCCTGGTCGCGCGAGCACGACGACGGTCCTCATCGAGTCGGGTGATGAGGTTACGGGTGGTGGCCTCATGTCGATGGAGGAGGGAATTGCCTCAGTTTCGGCTGGCAGCTCGTCGGGTAAACTTCGAGTTACCATCATTCCCTCTTTTTTTACATATCTTGCAATCTTTTCTAACAATTCTGTCTTTGTTTTTAACGCAGGCGCTGCCAGTGCCGATGCTCCATTGCTCGAAGGAGCACCGTCAACTGCTGCTCTGGCGGTGGTCATCTCCCAGCCTTCCCTCGTGCCATCGCGGATGCTGGAAGGTATGGATTTACGACTCATGAGTTAGTCTTTTAAACGTGTAGCTTATGTACTAACGTTATACCACTGTGTCCTTTCAGGAGTGCTCTTTGATCATCTATACCAAGTGTTGCTCCCACACTTCTCCTTCCCATCCGAATTCGCTTCTCCTTCTAGTGGTGCCGGTGAGCATACTTTCATTTCGATGTCTTTATTTCCCCCCTTTTAGCAATGGAATGATTTCTGACTTTTCCTCTTCCTTATTGTAGTGCCACGAATTGAAGGAGGGGACGCAAGACCTGCCACGCCACCGGCCCTTCCAGCTTTACCATCTGTTGCAGCTGGTATAGTAAATTTCCTTTTTGACGATTCTTTAACATCTCTTGAACCATCGTCTAACAATGTTTTATTTTGCAGCTATCGTTCTGGCTCCGATCCCTCTTGAGTCTCGTGTCCTTTCACCGGCAGGCCCTTTCTTGAAACGTCCATCTTCAAAGGGTGCCGTGATGAGTTTGGGCATGCTGAGCGGGTATATCGAAGAGCTTAACGCGGACGCTCTCCCTTCTGCTGCAGATTTCACTGTGGAAGTTAACCCAATGTTGGCGGCGCTCGTAAACTTTCACAATGAAGGCGTCGTCGAATCTTGGGTTAACCACTGTAGGGAGGTCGAGGCCTGCCTACATCGGCTGGAGTCGACGCGTCCTTCTCCTGATGTTTTGGCTATAAGCACCCAATGGACAGCCTGGCTCGAGCAAAGCACTTCTTATTTCCGTCATTTGGAGCAAGAAGCAGCTTTACGGTTGAAGGAACGTCAGGAATCTTCAAGCGCAGCTGCTCGCTTGCGCGCTGAAGTCAGGACGAATGCTGCCGAGGTGAAAACTGTCTTTGAAGGCCTTCTGGAGCGTATTTCTAATTGGCTAGCCCTGAAGCGGAAGCTTGATGCCGCCGAGCGTGATACCCGAGGCCGTGAAGCAGCTCAGCAGGTCGTTGGGGAACAGCTTGCCTCCTTCATGCAGCAGCGGGCTCAAGTAGAGGCCGAATTGGCGGTGGCGGCTAATCAAGAGAAGGCGTGGAAGGAAGTACGCGAGCATTTGATAGAGCTATTCAAGAGGCTTCCTTCTGAGTAACTCTTCTTGTATCGTTTGTACTTGTAAATAAAAGAATGTATATATATACCTATTTTTTATTCTTTGACATAATGTATCCTGTATCCAATCAAGTTTATGAATAAAAGATACACCTTTTTTGTAATATGTCATTTTCTCCGTCTTTTCTTTCTTTCATTATCAGCATGCCACCTTAGTGACCATGACGAGTATCCTGACTTTCTTAAGAAATAGCGATGGCTTAGGCCGCAGGTTCAGATCTGCTGCCTAAGACTTTTCAACTCTATAAGCCGTGAGGGTCTCATAGAGATTTTTCTCCCTACGGATCGAGAGGATCTCGTAGGTGGGTTTTCTCCTTAGGAATCGTGAGGATTCCTAAGTGTGGTTTTCTCTTATAAGTCGTAAGGATCCTATAAGAGAATTTTCCCTTCTTACGAGTCGAGAGGACCCACAAGCGGTTGTTTCCCTCCTCGTCGAAATTCGACTTTGGAGAGTGAGACCCGTGAATAGTATGCAAGAGACCATTTTGGATTGACTTGCAGGGTCCCATTGCTTAGGAAGCAAGTTTTTTAGTCCCTGCTGCCTGAGGCTTCATTTGCATGTTGAGACGAATCAGGAATTTCCCGCGGAGACACTAGTTTCTCTGCGAGCCGACGCGAATCAGGAGGCTCTCGTCAAAGGGTGTTTGTATTCGTGAGTCGAGGAGTTTGCTAGGGATTATTTGTTTCCCAAGCGCCAAGGATTATTTGTTTCCTTGGGGTTTGAAACGAGTCGAGGATTCCCACGGAGGCACTGGTGGCTCTGCGAGTCAACGCGAATCGGGAGGCTCTCGTCAAGGAGTGTTTGTATCCGTGAGTTGAGGAGTTTGCTAGGGATTATTTGTTTCCCAAGCGCCAAGGATTATTTGTTTCCTTGGGGTTTGAAACGAGTCAAGGATTCCCACGGAGGCACTGGTGGCTCTGCGAGTCGACGCGGATCAGGAGGCTCTCGTCAAGGAGTGTTTGTATCCGTGAGTCGAGGAGTTTGCTAGGGATTATTTGTTTCCCAAGCGCCAAGGATAATTTGTTTCCTTGGGGTTTGAAACGAGTCGAGGATTCCCACGGAGGCACTGGTGGCTCTGCGAGTCGACGCGGATCAGGAGGCTCTCGTCAAGGAGTGTTTGTATCCGTGAGTCGAGGAGTTTGCTAGGGATTATTTGTTTCCCAAGCGCAAAGGATTATTTGTTTCCTTAGGGTTTGAAACGAGTCGATGATTCCCATGGAGGCACTGGTGGCTCTGCGAGTCAACGCGGATCTGGAGGCTCTCGTCAAGGAGTGTTTGTATCCGTGAGTCGAGGAGTTCGCTAGGGATTATTTGTTTTCCAAGCGCAAGGATTACTTGTTTCCTTGGGGTTTGAAACGAGTCGAGGATTCCCATGGAGGCACTGGTGGCTCTGCGAGTCGACGCGGATCAGGAGGCTCTCGTCAAGGAGTGTTTGTATCCGTGAATCGAGGAATTTGATGAAGATAGTGGTTTCTTCGGAGTTGGACTGAGCCGTCGAGATTTAGCTTCGTCTTCTGGCGGAGCCTGCTGGGAAAGTATGGTTCCCTCTTTGTTTATGCCCTTGGATTGTATACAGGGATCGATGTGATCTTAACTGTAGGGCCAAAGTCTTATCATCATTTTTTTTTGTTTTATCTCCGCGATGCTCTATCATTTCAGCTTTTATATCGCGAAGGTCGCGATTGCCCAATCATTTCGGCTATTTTTCGCGGTGCCCAATCATTTCGGCTATTTATTTTATTTTTATTCGCTGCTTTTTATTGCGAGTTGCCCTTCGGCTATTTTGCATGCATACATTTTTATTTGCTGCTTTTTTTATTGCAGGTTGCCCTATCATTTCGGCTATTTCATATGCATATGCGGCCTATTGGCTTTTCGCTGTAAACCGATTTCGGCATCAGCACCGCTACAACTGGGATATTACCAGGAGCGAATCATCATCTGCCTCTGTCGATGTCGAACAAAGGTGGCTTAGCGACCAGGGTTAGGGTCCTGTCGACTAAGGCTTTTGACTTCATGAGCCGTAAGGGTTTCACGAAGTTATTTCTCCCTACAAGTCGTGAGGATCTTGTAGGTGTATTTTCTCCTTAAGAATCGTGAGGATTCCCAAGTGTATGTTCCTCTGTAAGTCGTAAGGATCCTACAGGAGGGTTTTCTCCTTGTAAATCAAAAGGATTTACAAGGGTCGTTCACTATGCGAACATATCCCCAGTCTCGGATGGATCTTGGTTAGGGAAATATTTATTCGCGCCCGTGGATTGTATACAAGAGTCAGTATTGAGCCACTTGTAGGGCAATATCGAAAGTTGTGGCGGGGTTTGCTTAAGCACAGGTTTAGGTTTCTGTAACTTAAGACTTTCAAATCTTATGAGCCATGAGGGTCCCATAAGAGAGGTCTTCTTACGAGTCGTGAGGTGCTCGCAAGTGTATTTTCTCCTTAGGAATCGTGGGGATCCCTAAGTGTGCTGCTCCCTTGTGAGTCGTAAGGATCTCACGCGGGTGGTTTCTTTTTACAAGGTCGAGAGGACCCTATAAGTGTCTTTTAATGAGGTTGCGCCATTTCAGGTTTTCACAAACACTCGCCGGTAGTCCTGCTGTTTTTACTCACGTAGCCCTTTCGGGTTTTCATCCGTGCCCTTTTTGCTTATGGACATACCGTTTTTTTTATTATATTTTTTTTTCTTCTTTTTTTTTATCTCGTCGGCCTATGGATGCTGTGGTAATAGTTTAAAGACGTTTCGGTCTGCTATTAGTTTAAGGACATTTCGGTCTGTCTTTAGTTTAAGGACGTTTCGGTCCGTCATTAGTTTAAGGACGTTTCGGTCCGTCATGGAGAAGGCCGGCTACTTTTTATAAAGCTTGAGCTTAGGAAGATAGCTAGCGGACATAGTCGTCGTCATCTATCATTGACCTAGGCTGTGGCTTATTAAGCATAGTATTTCTTTAGGAAGCGATCGTTTATCGGCCTGAAAGGCCTTTCACCGTGCATGTCCATGAGTAGATAGGCCCCACCCTGGTAAACTTTATCTATGATGTACGGGCCTTCATAGTTTGGCTCGAATTTTCCCCGCTTGGCGCGATTGGGGATCATAGGCCTTTTGACCACTAGCACGAGTTTGCCTTGGCGGAATGTCCTCGGTCGGGTCAATCTTTCGTATGAGCGCGTCATCTTTGCTTTATAAGCTTCCAGATTTTGTTGCGCTATGAGCCGGGTTTCATCAAGGGAGTCAAGCTCCTCAAGCCGAAGGTGAGCATTTTCTTCGTCCGTCAGCTCGTAGTGGACTGCCACTCGTAGAGAGGGTAACTCTATCTCGAGGGGGAGTACTGCTTCTGTACCGAACACCAACGTGTACGGCGTTGTGTTCGTGGCCGTCTTGAACGTAGTTCGATATGCCCAAAGAGCTTCTTGCAGTCTTTCGTGCCAGTCTTTCTTATTTCGGGACACCGTTTTCTTTATGATCTTTGTTAAGGTCTTGTTGAAGGCTTCAGCTAGTCCGTTGGCTCGTGGATTGTAAACCGAGGAATATCTCCAGTCTATATTATGCTGTTGCGCGAAGCGACTGATCTTGTGGCTTCTGTAAGCTGGCCCGTTATCGGAGATGATCCGTCGCGGAGTTCCAAACCGATATATGACGTACGTCTTAAAGAAGTGGAGGATATTTTCCGTCTTCACCTCTCTTAACGGTACTGCTTCTGCCCATTTAGAGAAGTAGTCAGTCGTCGCTAGGATGAAACGATGTCCTCTAGACGATGCTGGTTCGATAGGGCCGACTATATCAGTCCCCCACATTTCGAATGGCCAGCTAGCCACCGTTGGGTGTAGTGGATTTGGATGCTGATGGATGAAATCCCCATGAATTTGGCATGAGTGGCATTGCTTCGCATATTCGAGGCAATCTTGAATCATCGTGGGCCAGTAGTAGCCCATCCGTTTGATCTTCAACTTCATCTTTGGGCCCGCTTGGTGAGAACCGCAGAGTCCGTCATGAACTTCCTGGATGACCCTTTTCGCTTCGTCAGGTCCTAAGCATCTCAGCCATAGAGAATCTAATGACATTTTGTACAGAGTATCATTGACGAAGGCGAAAGACAGAGCTCGTTTCATGAGCTGATGTCTTGTGGACGCTTCTTCGGGCAATCGGTGGGACTTAAAGTAGTCTATGAAGACTTCCCTCCAATCCTCGGCCTTTTCCGGGTCTTTTATTTGCAGAGCCATTCGCTCAGTCGTTTCCTTCTCTTCGGATGATTCCGGAGATATTTCTGCTGGGGCAAGAACTCGACGGCTCTGTACCGTGATTCTAACGTCATCGAGGTTCTCTTCAGCCAGTTCTTTTGCAAGTTTGGTCAATGCGTCTGCTTTGCTATTTTCCGCACGCGGTATGTTATCCAAAGTATAAGAGGGAATTTGGGTCAACAGTTGTTGCATCTTTTCACCGTATTTCACCAATTCTGGCTTGCACGTTTGGTAGTCGCCGTTTACTTGACTGACGACCAGTTGGGAATCTCCATATATGAGGAGATTTTCAATTCCCATGTCGATGGCGATCTCGAGGCCTGCTATCAGAGCTTCGTATTCGGCTTCATTGTTTGTCCTCGGCTCTGTTAGGGAGAAAGCAAAGCGCATTATCCCTCCTCGTGGAGTTACAAAGATGAGCCCTACGCCCGATTTGATTATAGGGGTACTTTGTTTGCGCTTCTTCACGGAAGAGGCGCCATCGAAATAAAGCTCCCATCGGGTATCATCACCGTCGATCGCATCAAACGCATGTTCGTCTGGAAGATCGCAATTTAAAGGGGAGTCGGTCGGTATCGGATGCTCAGCGAGGAAGTCGGCGATGGCCTGGCCTTTCACTGCCTTGAGAGGTTGATATGTTATCGAGAACTCCATCAGAAGTAGAGCCCATTTAGCGAGTCGACCCGTCAATATAGCCTTTGCCATCAAGTATTTAAGGGGGTCCACCTTTGAAATGAGACGGACTTCATGCGCCAACGCATAGTGCCTGAGCTTTGTTATCGCAAAGATCAACGCCAGGCAATGTTTTTCAATGGGGGAGTAGTTTCTTTCTGCCCCCAGTAGAACTCGACTTAAGTAGTAGAGTGCTCTTTCTTTCCCTCGATCGTTCTCTTGTGCCCATAATGCGCCTAAAGAATCTTCGAGGGCGGTTGTATAAAGAATGAGAGGCTTTCCCTTAAATGGAGCAGCCAATACTGGAGGGTTCTGCAGGTACTGCTTGATCTCGTCCAGTGCTCCTTGGCATTTGTGATCCTAGACAAATGGGGTTCCCTTCTTCATCAGGTGGCTATAGGGACGGCACTTGCCTGAAAGGTTGGCTATAAATCGCCGTATGTATGCGAGCTTCCCTTGGAGAGATCGCAACTGTTTGAGAGTTCTCGGCGGAGGCATTTCCATGATCGCTTTGATCTTTGACGGATCTATTTCAATACCTCGGTGTCGAACAATGAATCCCAAGAATTTGCCTGAGGAAACTCCGAATGCACACTTGAGCGGGTTCATTTTCAAGTTGTATTGTCGAAGGCGTTGAAATACGGTCTTCAGATGCTCGAGATGTTCCTCGTATGATTTGCTTTTAACCACGAGATCGTCGATATAGCATTCGACGATTTGTGTATAAGGTCATCGAAGATCTTTGTCATGGCCCTTTGGTAGGTGGCACCGGCGTTCTTTAGACCAAAGGGCATCACCTTGTAATAGAATATTCCCAGAGGAGTCCTGAAGGCGGTGTGTTTCTGGTCTTCGGGATCCATCTTTATCTGATTATACCCTGACGAGCCGTCCATAAAGGAGAAAACCTCATGAGTGGACGTGTTGTCTATCATCAGCTCGGTGACTGGCACCGGGAAATCGTCCTTCGGGCAAGCTTTATTAAGATCCCGAAAGTCTACGCATATACGCACTGTCCCATTTTTCTTCATCACCGGGACGATGTTGGCGATCCATTCAGGGTATTGAACTTCCTGGATGAAGCCAGAGTCGATTAACTTTTTGACCTCAGCGTTGATGCTCATTTCAAGCTCGAGCTGCATTCTTCTCGGCGTCTGTTTGACTGGCTTGACATCCGGAGATATTGCCAACCTATGCACAGCAATTTCTGGATCTAATCCCGGCATTTCGGAATAGTTCCATGCAAAGCAATCTTTATGTTGTATAAGCACGTCTTTTAACGCGGCTACCCTTTCTTCGGATAGTAACTCGCTGATGAATGTTGGTCGTGGATCGTTTGCCGTCCCCAACTCAATCTTCTTGAGGTTATCTGCAGTGGTATGGATTCCATCTTCCAGCTCTTTTGGCGCGGGTGGGAATCCTGAGATTATCTTGTCGCTGCTGTTTTCGAAGCACCAAGGGAGCTCATCTATGTCCTCGGGCTCTTCTTTTAATATTGTAATCATATGACAGGTGTGAATTCGTTTCCAATTCCAATGTGGAACTGGTTCTTCTTTTGTGGACTTGGGCTCGTGCTTTTGTGGCGGTGCTACCCTCCAGTTGTCGGACAGAGCGAACTTGCCAAGCTGATACTGATCTTCGACCCAATTCTTGAAGGTGAAGCAGTCCTCGAGAGGGTGCCCTACCACTCGGTGATAAGAGCAATAGTCTGGGTCAGAGACTTCACCTGCTCGTTGGGGTTTTTTAGACTCCGGCAATATAAGCATTTGATGTTTTAGAGCAAGATCAAGTATCTTCTTCGTCTTGTCCCGAGGAAACGAGTACGCTCGACCCATTTTCTTCATGAGGGATAGATCAACGACGCTCGCCTCCCGTTTGTGTGTCTTCTTAGCCCTGCTTTGTTGTTGTTGAGCGCCTTTTTGGTCTTTCGACTTATTTCTGCTTTTGCGCCGAGCCTTCTTTATAACAGGTTGACATGGAGCGGCATTTTCATCTTTCACGGCCTGTTGGAGGAGGCGTTGCGTTTTGGCCTTCTCGTAGATGGCCATTTCGCGGTTATGGTCGTCTCGGACTTTTTGACTAGCTTCCCTTATAAATTTGTCCATTTGTTCTTCGAACGACGGACTGGGCTCTTTTGCATCTGGAACTTTTACTGGCTCAGGATTAGCGTCCTCCCATTGAGCATCCGCTTCTTCATCGAAGTCATACACGACATAGCAGCTGTTTAGTAGATCCCGTTTCTTTGACCGGACGTATCCAAGCCCAATTGTTTCCATTCTCCCATTAGGCAGTTTACGCTGAGTCCCGGGCACGTTCCAGACTTTATCATAGAACTTGGCTTTTCGAACGGTCTGCTTGAAGGGTATCCCCTGGCGTTTTAGCATCTTTTTCAAACCTTCCGTATAGTATCTGGGGAGGCGGATAGGCTGAAGCCTGTCGAGCGTAGAATCCACACCATACTAAATTTCTTTTTCTACTTTGGTTTCTTCAGAGCGGTAGAACAAAATTGCTTTCTCGCTTTCTCGCCTGGGAGGGACGTAGAATGTTTGTAGCTCTTCTACATTGTAGGTATTAAGTGCATCCAGTTCTTTATGGTGTCCAAGCGGCACCATGGCGACTTGCAGACTTTGCTCTTCATCAGGGAACATCCGTATCGAAGATCGAGCAGAGAATACAGCATGGATCTCATCTTCTGCGTCGCTACCAAAGATCAACGTAGGGGCGGACGGTCCTGGCTTGTTGTGTTGGGGCGGACCCGAATACACTATCTCCTCTTCCTCCTCGGTGTCACTGCCGAAAACAGGTATGGTGGCATTAGCTTTATTCTCCGGCTTGTGACACTTCTCCGTATCTTCAAAATCCGGTAAGAAGTATTTGGCATCTTCGTATTTGCGGACCTCGTTCACAGAGAATGGGTTTAGTTCTCCCGTCACGGTATACTCAAAGCCATCCTTAAAATACTTCATACACTGATGTTGTGTAGAAGGGATGATGTTGTACTCGTGTAACCATGGTCGGCCGAGCAAAGCCTTGTAGCATGTCTTGGCGTCTATGATATGGAACTTAATGTCCGTGACGAGTAGCCCGAAGCGTAGCGTCAGTATCAAAGACCTAAGAGTTCTTGATGACTGGGAATCGAACCCGGAGATGGTGATCTTGTCTCGAGCGAGGTGCTGGACTCTCATGCAGATTTCTTTTAACACCCGCACGTTGAGGAGATTAACAGACGATCCGTTATCGATCAGGATTTTGTCTATCTTTATATCATGACAGTATCCTGAGACATAGAGAGGGCGATTGTGTTCGCACGTCCCAAGGAGAAGGTCTTCATCGTCGAAAGTGACATCGGCCGTGTGCACTTCCTCCAATTCATCCTTCATCTTTTCCTCGGCCAGGCATGCTTGGAATTGTTCCGGATCTTGGAGTGCCTTAATCAACGAATATCTCGCCTCCTTTGATAACAAAAGGGCGTCAAGAATGCTGAGCTGTGAAGGCAGCTTCCTCAGATGCGCTAAGACGTTGTAATCCACCTTATTTTTCTTTGGCGGGTTGTTGGTGCTTAGCTCCTCCAGAACTTGGTCATCTAAGACGATATCTTCAGAGACCTTTTATTTCCCTTTATCTTTTCTGTTCGAGGGTCCGAGGTTCTTTTCGGGCAGCGTGCGATTACGTAGCCGGATATTTTCGCAGACCTTTGGCTCTTCTTCTTTTCCCGAAGTGGATTCTTTAAAGAGAGGAGCAAGTTCCAGCTCTTCATCAGAATCGCTCCCGAATGTAGGCACTTGTGACCCTCCAGTGTTAACCATGCAACAATTGCCGGTAGTTCTTTTAATCCCTTCGGTCGTATTTCTTTGCTCTCGATGAGTTTTACGCTTTTCCCGCTAAAAGCGTTGTCGATGAGCAACATATCCTTGCCACCATCTATCGAAAGCTTTGCACTCTTGAGTGGGGTGCGAAATCTATTGATGATATAAGCAATAGGAGGAGTGCGTTTCCACTTCACCGGTGATGTTTCCTTCAGAGGATGGTAGCTTCATGCCCATTGATATGGCCTTAGCAAACTTTTTCCTCATCTTGAATTGGCTTTTGTCGGTAGCGGAGGTGTTTAGCTCCAACGGGACCGTCTCAGCTCCTTTATCAAGTCGCTGGCGCTTGGCCCTTTCAAATATAGCCATCTCGCGTTCTCGATCAGCTTTACTTTTCAACCGAGCTTCGTTAAGGAACGCGTCAATCATTTCAACTGATAGCTCCGGAATTTTTGATTCGGTATCTGCCCCCAGCGTTTTAGTGCCAGAAGTCTCCTCATTGTTCGCGATCGAATGGGGAATCAGATGACAGCTCGCCACATGTCCCTCGGATTCATCCGACGAACTCTCAACATCATCTTCCTCTTGAAAGATGTGGCTGAGGAACTCTTGCAGCGTAATGGGAGTCCGTGCCTTTTGGTTGTATTCATCCAGCGCGTCAATTTGCTTTTGTAAGTCCGTGCGCTTGTCGCCAGGCTTCACGGGCTTCTTAGATTTCTTCTTCTTCTTTTTCGAAGATTTTGACGGCTGGCTGCAAGTGCTTGAGCCGCCACCATCGGTCTTTGGAGTTGTACGCGGCTTCAACATCCCCTCAATGACCTGCGGTTCCAACGGGTTCTTCCACTTGATCGCTGGACATGCCTGAAGATCGTTTAGCATCCTCTTTGTCTTGGCTGATAATACAACCTCCCAAGGAGCTTCTTCAACGACGGAGCATGTTGCCCCCGGCGTATTCGTCCCCTTAGAGGTGTGGGGCTGCGGGGGATTCACCTTCCATTTGTCAGATAACGCGAACTTGCCATGTCGGTACTGGTTTTCAAGCCAATTTTTGAAAACGTAACAGTCTTCGATCGGATGGCCTAGTACTCGGTGATAAGGACAGTAGTTAGGCTCGTTGATGTCACTTGGTTGCAACGGACGTTTTGGATCCGGCAGATTTATGAGTCTGTTGCGCAACGCCAGCTCGAATAAGCTCCTCGTTTTATCGCGGGGAAAGGAATAAGGACGTCCCATCCTGTCCTCAAGGGGTACGTACGGGCGCATATTATTTTGACGAGCAACCGGCTTCGAGTCGCTCGGTTGTTGTTGAGCATTAGCGACGACAATCGCTTTTCCCTTCCCTTTATCATTTCGGGAGTCCAGCTTTGGAAGAGGAGGTTTATGACCCATCTGATCCATCTGTGCTAGTTTGTCAATCAAGGCCTGAAAGGTAGTTGGCTTGAAAAACATCATAAATTGCGAAATGGTTGCTTGCGGATCAAGGGTTCCCACAAACATACCCACTGCGGGAGCTTCTTCAATGCGCTGCTCGCACTTCGACCATAAATTCCGCCATCGTATAGCGTACTGAACCCACGTCTCGCCTGGCTTTACCCTGGCGTTAATCAGTGCTGTCATTGGGGTACGTTCACTGGCACTTGCAAAACGTTGAGTAAACAGCAGCTCCATCTCCGCGAAGGTTTTAATAGAGTCGTTCGGGAGTTCAGAGTACCACTCGAACGCCGTGTCTGATAAACTTCCAACAAACTGGCGAAGCAACAGCTTATCATCACCGCCGATGTTGCCGCAAAGTGCCCTGAACTGGGAAACATGCTGATGTGGATTGCCCGTCCCTTTGTAGACATGGAACTTTGGTATCGTATAACCTGGTGGGTACTTAATCTGATCGTACCAGCCCGGATACGGCCGCCTCGTTTTTACGACCTGACCGGCTGCTTCAGTCGCCTGATGAACCCGGATTTGTTGGGCGATGTACTCATCCAAATCAGCTTTGGAGATTGTATCTTCTCTAGCCGTCGACAGAGCTGGTGGAGGATTTGATGTTTCTCCCCTATCGTCTCCAAGGACGATCGGGGGCTCTTCGGCCGAAGGATCTTGTTGTATCATCATCCCTATCATGTCTTGGAAAAGGAGGCCCATACGCTGTATGTTGGCTTCTTGTTCGGCAGCCTCTTTATCCTTCTTCTCCAATATCCGACGAAGGAATTCGGTGTCGGTTTCTTCTTGTTGGCGTTCATCTGAGGACGCTTCGGGGTTTTCTTTTGGCCCGGTAAGTGCAGCCATAGCATTCATTATTTCTTGGAGCTTTTGCTGTTGCTCCTGTGTTTTGGTCACTGATCGGGTGAGCGGTCGACTGTAGATATGCGGCTATCTTCTTTTCCTGATGCCATGTAAACCGTATGAACTGTTATGCCCCCTGACTTGGGACGTTTAGGTTCACCATTTTTAACTTTTGCCGCTGACACGGGAGTTTTCTCTGGCCTCCTTCTTTTGTGGGCCATTGAGGTTGAAGGAACCGTTGAAGGGGGCAGCCTAGCAGCTGCTGTCCCCTGTTGTTTAATGGGACAGCCCTTGTCTTTTTCCACTTTCGCCTTTTTCTGGTGACGAGAGTGACCTGGGTCAATCACAGAGCCTTGAACCCTCCGCCAAACTTTATAAATTTTTGAAGACAACCGTTGAAGGGGCTGTTCTTGTTTCGTTTCTGGAACTCTCTCCGCAGGCGGAGGAGATCTTTTCAGTGTAGCGGTTAGAGAATTCTTCCGTACCCTCCTCAGCAGTTCAAAGCTGTTCCCAGTTGGAACAGCAGCGTTGGTTTCCACCACTGGAGTCGGTGGAGTTATCCCTGAGGGGGAGTTGCCCCCTGCCTTCCTCACTCGTTGCCAATGGCGACGTCGAGCATGACGAGCCGTTGGGACTGGCTCGGAGATTGAGACATCTTCTTTTTTCCCCCTGTCTGAATGAGGCGCTGCTGGTGTTAACCTCTTAAAGACTGAGGTTGTCTTTTGAGGGGTGATATTCAACCTGTCGAAGACGGATCCTCGAGCAGGGGCAGGAATCGTCAGTCTTGAAAAGACTGACTTTTTGACAGGGGAAGCCGCCTTGACGACTTCTGGAGCAGCAGTTATTGCCTTCCTTGGGACAGCCAATTTAGAGTTCTGATCTAGCCTGGTGAAAACAGAGGCTGTTGGTTTGGTAGTTGGCGACCCGTTGACAGGGGCCATCGTAGTAGTGAGCCGGTCGAAGACTGACTTCTTGTTCACTTCCGGTGCAGGTATTGGCGTAGGAAAGCTTATAGGTGGGATCATGGTCCCGAAGAACAGGCCAGTGGTGGCTCGGGTCACCTGGTCTACTGGCAGAGTGAGGAAGGAAGCCGCTTGGGGCCCATATGCCACACCTCCGGGGGAGGTGGAGCGTCCATTGCAGTGGCACTTCGAGCAGTTGATGCAGTTAGAGGCCATTGAATCTTGAGTTCTGCGCCAGGCAAGAGACCAAATCTTAGTAACTTGAAATCCGAAGACAACCATTTAACAAACCGCGATTGGTTTGCGAAGACGACACACGAAGTGTGGAGTGGAAAGAGGAAGAGGTCCCACCGGGCGTGCCAGAATCTGTCCCCCTCCGAAAGACGGCGGCGACGACGTGAGGACGTCTCTCCTGAGATTCGGGGCAGATGCTTTGTGGTTTTATCCGTCTACCTCTCCGAAGATGCCAAGTTGATTTATGGCGCCGTGTATCGGAGGTTTAGACGGATGCGGCCGATGTAGCAGACTTCGTCAGATTCCCCCTCAGGGTGAGGGGTTTTTGATTGTGGGGACGCTCTTCCCTGCAGGCGCAAGCCCCTGCAGTTAATTACGCTACCGCATCGCGGTAACAACTTTCTCCTTCTCCAGATTTTCACTTCGTGTCGTGTGTGTTTGTTTTGTTTGTGGTTGCTCGTGGATTGTATACGGAGACTGAGTAATGCCGTCGCCCGTAGGACGTGGATTAGTCCAAATCCGTATTTACTTAGATTTGGGTTTGGTGTTTTTAATTTAAGGGTGCATTAGTCGCGTTGCGACTAAGATCAACTTAAACGTTCGTCAACGATACGTTAGTCCTGTTTTGGACTAAGATCAACTTGACATGATGATCGATTTAATATCTGGCCACCGGGACTCGTCACCTCTCTAATGTCGTTGAAGGATTACAACGGCAGATGTCAGAGGAGTTCAGAGATGTACCCTTGAACCAAGGTTGATTTGGAGTTTTATAGTTCATTTAAATGTCTAAGGATACGTTAGCCGTATTTGGGGCTAAAATCAACTTAAACGGGACCGTTTAGATCCAGCAAAAAAGCATTTGGAGGCTCTATTGTTCCAGTTTAGGGACATAGTGGTCCATAGGTAGTTTAGGGACATTACGGTCCATGCTCCAGTTAGGGACGTGGTGGTCCATATTCCAGTTTAAGGACGTGGTGGTCCGTTATTAGTTTAGGGACGTTTCGGTCCGACATTAGTTTAAGGACGTTTCGGTCCAATATTAGTTTAAGGACGTTTCGGTCCATCAATCCCATTTTGGGATGAATATTAGTTTAAAGACATTTCGGTCCATCATTAGTTTAAGGACGTTTCGGTCCGACACTAGTTTAAGGACGTTTCGGTCCACAAGTTTAAGGACCCCGCAGTCCGTATACGTATGTGGTCGTCGGGACCCGTCACCTCTCTGACGTCATTGAAGGTTACAACGACGGGTGTCAGAGGAGTTCGGAGATGTACCCTCGAACCGGAGATAAATTGATTTAAGAGAGCAATCTTGCTCAGTCAATTTAGTTTGAGGACTTACGACCATGATTGGGCTAAGTCCAGTTGAAAAATATTCAACGCTTTTATTTGTTTTTGGTCTGTTAGACCTGTGCTAGGGCTTGGCCCATTTTTAAATAATGCATTGCATTATTTTCTATTTTTTTGTTTGGGCTCTGCCCATAAAAGATGCAGAGCATCAATTTATTCTGGGCTCTGCTTATTTATGAATGATGCAAGGCATCTACTTTGTTTGGGCTCTGCCCCTTTTAAAATGCATAGCATTTTTATTATTTTGTTTGGGCTCTGCCCATTTATAAATGATGCAGAGAATCAATTTAATTAGGCCTGCTTGGTCTTTTTGATTTGGGCCTGGCCCTTTAAGAAATACACTGCATTTGTGCAAAGCACTAAGAATCTTTTTAGATTCAAAACAGAAGTGCAAAGCACTTTTTGATCCTTTGATCTAAACACGTTTTTCCTTTTTTCAGAGAACCAAAGGTTCATAACAAGTGCAAGGAACTATTTTTATTTTTATTTTATTTGTTTATTTTTTTTTTATTGAAGATCCATGATCTTGTTCTTAAATCACTGATCTGTTCATAAGAGAAATTTCTCTTCTTTCAAAGGTTTTACCTTTTTTATTCTTGAGGAGTTCTTCAGAGTCCTCTTTCTCTCTTTTAAAAATCTTCTCCCTTTGAATTGAGGTCTGGGGTCCCTTTTATAGTGCCCATAAATTAGTTAAATTTGTTAAAAAGATCTTTCTCTGAGTGATTTGGGGAATTTTCCCCACTGTTGGATCTTTGATCCAAAGGTCTCTGTTTTACAAAAGAAAATCTTCTTGTTTTTAACAAGAACAGAAAAGATTTATTCTGTTTTGCGCAACTCCCTTAGCGCGTGACACGTGTCGCGCGGGGCAGCGCTTGCGCAGCTGCGCAGACACGTGTCGCGCGGCGTAGCGCTTGCGCAGCTGAAAGTTGTTTCTTTTACTTTTAGTTTTTAAAAGAGCCCTGCTCTGATTGGACGCACCGCCTTGGGCGTTGCGCTGTCGTATCAACTTCTGACACATGGCGCGTTGCGCGCAGCGCACAGTATTTGAAGCGTTGCTTCAAAATTTGAATTTTTTTGAAATTTAAACTGAGCCTTGCTCAGATTGGGGAAACAATGTTCATGAAGAATTCATGAAGGAGGCTCATAGTTCCGTGTATTCCGTACATCCAGGAGGCACGAAGATGTACCGAGACTTACGATAATATTTCTGGTGGGAAGGCATGAAAAGGGAGATTGCTCACTGTGTATTGAAGTTCTTGGTGTGTCTGGAAATCAGGGCTGAATATCAAAGAGTAGCTGGTTTGTTGCAACCACTTTCGATTCCTTAATGGAAGTGGGAACACATAACCATGGATTTCATGACATCATTACCACGGAGTCCAAAGGGAAATAATGCAGTTTAAGTGATTGTCGATCGATTGACCAAGGTAGCTCATTTCATACCTTTTCGAGTTGGTTAGTCGACGAAGGCTTTAGCAGAGCGGTACATGCAGGAGATTGTGAGATTGCATGGAGTACCCGTGAGCATCGTTTCGGATCGTAATACTCGATTTCTATCACATTTTTGGAGGACTGTACAAGAAAGATTAGGAACTCTCTTGAAATTTAGCACAACCTATAATCCTCAGACAGATGGTCGGTCTGAAAGAACGATACAAACGCTTGAAGATATGTTGAGAGCATGCATGTTAGACTTCAAGGGTTCCTGGGAGGATCATTTACAATTGGTGGAGTTTTCTTACAATAACAGTTTTCAGGCGACTATACAGATGGCTCCATTTGAAGCATTATATGGTCGTAAGTGTTGCTCACCAGTCTGTTAGGATGATATTAGAGAAAGAAAATTATTGGGACCGGATCTTATTGTGCAAACGGTGGAGAAAGTTAACGTGGCCCGAAATCATATGAAGGCGGCACAAGATCGACAGAAAAGTTGGGCTGATACTGGAAGAAGACCTCTGGAGTTCACAGTTGGTGATCTTTTATTCTTGAAGATATCACCGACCAGAGGAGTGATCCGATTTGGTAGTCGAGGCAAGCTTAGTTCTCGATTCGTGGGGCCTTTCGGTATTATCGAGCGTTTTGGAGAGATAGCTTATCGATTGGCTTTACCACCATCCTTGGCGGGTGTTCATGACGTGTTTCAAATATCTCAACTCCGCAAGTATGTTCGAGATGAGACGCATGTCCTAGATCATTCAGAACTGACAGTAAAAGAAGATTTAACATATGAAGAGCGACCAATGGCGATTATGGATCGATGAGAAAATGTCCTCAAGAATAAAGTTATCCCACTGGTACTTGTTTCATGGGGGAATCGTTCGCACGGAGAATCTACTTAGGAACGTGAAGAAGAGATTCGGCAGAAGTTTCCACACCTCTTTTCTTAGATCCGTATTTTCTTTTTTTTTTCTTGTTCCGTGAATTTCAAGGACGGATTTTTTTTGTAGTTGGGTATAATGTAACACCCTAACACTATTATACTATATATTTAGATTTCAAATCTTGCGGCAAAATTCTCGACTATTGTTGTTTTTGGGTTGCGGATAGTGCAATTAGCAGCTGTGGTTATTATCCGACCTGACCCACATGTTTGAAACCCATCATGATTCAAGATTATATCAAATAGTTTCTAGTACAGAGGATCCATGCAAATCTAGATTTTATATACATATATAATATATTTTAGAATCTAATTATCTTTTTAAAATACAATAATATATCTTATCTAGCCTTGCATGTCATGGTATCTCATATCATGTGGTTGCACCTATATATCATATTCATATCCTAATTGTTAAACTGACTGATTATTTGATCGCTACGTATATTTACGTAGATCCGTACTTGGGGGTATATGTTTTTATTTATTGGATATCATATTATGGTTTAAAATTTTACGTATATTCTCCATATTGAAAAACTAGATTTTTGAATGGATACGGGTAATATTCGAAGCAATCTGGTATTATCTGTAAAATTCTATAATATATATTATATTATTTTAACCAATATATAATATAAACTGTTATATATAATATATATAATATATTAATAAATCTCTCGTCTCTCTCTATTAAAACCCCCGTCCCTACCTCATTCTCTCTCTCTAATATATATATATATAATATAATAAAACCTAAAAACCTATACTCTTTCTCTCCCTTGTTCTTTTTCTTCACGTTTTCCCGCAACCTTAACCATCGTTTCCCCCATCGTCTCGTCGCCGCCCCTCCTCACCGTCACTGTCCCCTCTCTCCTCGTCCTCACCTCCATCATCTCCTCCTCCTCACCTTTTCTCCTCTCCCGATGACCCACTCCCTAACCCGACCTCTCCATTCCAAGAACCCAACACCTCCATCACCGGCAACCCCTCGTCGCCGGGAACCCGTCACCACCGATCGCCTCCATCGCCTCCTCGTCTCCCCAGCAACCCAGAACACCTTATACCACCACCACCGACCCTTGCTCTTTTCCCCGATCACCTTTCACCACTCGTCCACGACGACCTCGCCGCCGCCGACTTCGCCTCGTCGCCGTCACCTCGTCGCCACCATCCTCTCTGTCCTCGCCAAGTCTAGGAAACCCAGTAACCAAGTATCACCACCGCTTCTTCTTCTTCTTCTTTCTTTTCTTTCTTTTCCGGCCGTCTCGCCGGAGTTGCGAACGTCGCCGACGATCCGGACGACCTAGTCACCATCGTCATCTAGCCCAGTCACCACGTCACGCGGCCACTCAACCAGGTCCAGTCCTGCGTGCGTAAGTTTGCGTCGTAACTTTATTTCGACGTCGGAACGTGACATCCGTACCTCGACGTGAGATCCGATCAGGCAACTTATAAACTTGCAACATACTATTTTGATTATATTGATATTTATATGCTTGACTATAGTGCATACGTTTTAATATTCAACGAGTAGTAGCGATTTACAGTTTTACAGTATCCGTCTGTATCTGTACTGATAATAGCTTATCCAGTTGCATACCAGAATATCACGATATTATTATACTACGATATCAGTTCAATATGTTACTTAGATTGCATCATATATGGTTGTTTACCGCCAAAAACAGAGACGAAACCGCGTAGGTCGACTTGCCTGAATTTGGGGGTAGATGCTATTTGGTTTTATCCGTCTACCTCTTCGAAGATGCCAAGCTGATTTATGGCGCCTTGTATCGAAGGTTTAGACAGATGCGGCCGTTGTAGCAGACTTCGTCAGATTCCCCCTCGCTGTGAGGGGTTTTTGATTGTGGGGACGCTCTTCCCTGCAGGCGCAAGCCCCTTCAGTTAATTACATTACTGCCTCGCGGTAACCACTTTCTCCTGCTCCAGAAGGTCACTTCGTGTCGTGTGTGTTTGTTTTATTTTTTTTGGTTGCCCATGGATTGTATACAGGGGACTAATTTGTGTTGTCGCCCGCGTGGATCAGTCCAAATCCGTATTTTCTTAGATTTGGGTTTGGTTTAATTTAAGGATCGTTAACCTTGTTTGAGATTAAGATCGACATAAATATTTGTTAAGGATACATTAATCCGATATTGGACTAAGATCTACATAACGGGGGTTCAGGATCATTTTTGATCCAATGAAAGAGCATTTGGGCTCTATCGTTTTAGTTTAAGGACATTACGGTCCAGAGTTAGTTTAAGGACATTGCGGTCCATAGCTTAGTTTAAGGACATTGCGGTCCAAGGAATTGTGGATTGTCGGGACCCGCCACCTCTCTGAAGACGTTGAAGAATTACAACAACATATATCAGAGGTGTGGGGAGATGTACCCTTGAACCAATGCCTGTTGGGAGATCTGTAGTTGGGTTTGGGACTAAGACCAATTTAGAAAGATTGTGAGCACATGGGCTCGGTTGATCTGAATTAGGTACTTTTGGTCAACTTGGACTCGGCCCACTCAGTTTTGAATAAAATGTTAAACACTTGTTTGGGCTCGGTCCCTTTTATGTGCAACAATGCTGAGCATTGATATGGGCTCTGACGCTCACCCTATTTCTTTATTTTTTATGGAGTGTTAAACACTCTTTATGGTGCTGGGCTATGTTTGCAGAGCGCTTTATGTTAAACAACACCCATGTGAGGGGCACGTGAGGCGCTTGGCGCTGGGCGCCGACCATTGAGTGCAGAGCACTCTTTATTTTATCAGCGCCCATGTGAGGGGCACGTGGGGCGCTTGGCGCTGGGCGCCAACAACTGAGTGCTAGGCACTCTTTATTAAGCAGCGCCTACGTGAGGGGCACGTGAGGCGCTCGACGCTGTTTCTTTCTTTGTGCATTTTTCTTAAGAGTTCAATTCTTCGTTCTCCCATGCATCTTCAATCCCCAAGAAAAAATTCATCCCCACGAGAATTAAAGTATCATTTCTGGGAGACTTGTCTCATGGATCTCAGATCCAGGGAAAGAACTATGTTCTTTTATAAGGGTTAAACCCTTGGGTATGCAGATGAGATACTATGATCTCTATTTACCTTGAAGAAAGTTCTTCTTCTTTCTTCTCTCTTTAAAGCACTTTTTTCTTGCTCTTCTTTTTGAACTTGAAGTTTATGGGGGGAGGGGGGGTTCTCTGTACAAGACTTGAAGTCTTGGGGCATTTATATAGTGGAGGCAAATTTGTTGATTTAGTTAAAGAAATCTCTCATTGAGAGATCCTCAATTGATTTAGGGATTTTATCCACCGTTGGATCTTTGATCCAAGGACTTCTGTTTTACAGAAGATATTTTTCTTGTTTTTTAACAAGATTGGGAAAATATTTTCCATACAGAGCTTATTCTGTAATTTGGTGATTTTTAATCACCATTGGATCTTTAATCCAACGGTGCTCTATTTTACAGAGCGTAATCTTTCTTGTTTAGAAAGACTGGGAAAATATTTTTCCATACAGAGCTTATTCTGTAGCTTAGTGATTTTCACCAATGGATTTTTAATCCAACGGCGCTCTGTTTTACAGAGAGTAATCTTTCTCATTCAGAAAGATTTGAGGAACATTTACTCAACAGAATTTAATTCTGTGTTTCGATGATTTATCATCTCCGTTGGATCTTTGATCCAACGGCATAGAACTTTCAGTTCTGGCGCCGGCGCTCTCGTGCGGGGCACATGAGGCGCTGCCTCAGAGTTTTTAACTCTTGGCGCTGGCACCCTCGTGCAAGGCACGTGAGGCGCTGCCTCTTTTCAAATTTTGAACTGAGCTTTGCTATTCTATTATTGGGGGAAACAAATGCGCCCCACAGTTGCGCTCACGTGGCTTACACGTGAGGGCAGCGGTGGCAGCTTTTCCACCGTTGGATCTTCTTGGAAGTTGGATCGTCTTCCCATGCATATAAGTAGGGCCTTTAGCCCTTGAGATGACTGCTGTTCATCTTCTTTTGTTCTTCTTTCTTCTGAGAATTTAATTCTCCTTTCAGAGCTTAGATGTCTGTCCGAGGAAACTCTTTTAGAGTTAGAAATCTGCCCAAAAATCCGGTAAGGATTATAATTGAACCCCTTGACAGAGCTTTGCTCTTCTGAGATCATAGATCTTAAGATGTATTTTAGGGTTTCTTTAAACCGTTAATTAGAACAGAGCTTTGCTCTTCTTAGATCATAGATCTAAAGAAATCTTTTTTAGGGTTTCTTAACCCGTTAATGAAGAACTCTTAGAGTTTCTAGGATTTTTACTTCAGATCTTTAAAGATCATGGGGTTTTACAGAGCATAGCTCTTTTTTGGGGGAATTTTATTCCCTTCTTAATTGACAGATGTAAATTCTGTCTGCAGAGCACTGCTCTCGAGGGAGTTCAACTCCTTGGCCCAATGAGTCTTTCATTAAATGAGAATCCTTTTAGGATTTCCTTCTTAATGAGTGACTGTCTCATCAATGATGAGCCGTCACTTTGATTTTGTGGGTCCCCCTTGGTCCCTTTCTCCTGCATTGCAGTGTGGTACAATTTTAAAGTACCAAGTGTCAGAATAGCGTTGGCAACTAACCCTCGACTTTTTTCGTGTAGGTACCATGGCTTTCGATTCTTCCTTTCCTTTTGTTCGTTCAGAGAGCGCCTTTGCTGACGCGCCCATGGATCGGGAATTCTTCGCGCTCATTAAAGATCACAACCCGGAGCAGAAATCTCTTCATTTATGGGGGTCGTGGTACAATCAAATTATCCAAGGCCGGCGTAGTTTCTCTTGTGCAGCACCCTTAGAGCCCATTTCAGCGATTCACTATGCCGACTCGCCTCAGGTGAATTACGCCGTAGAGGAGGTCAACTGGACTTCAGAGGGTTGCCTTCAGCCTTCTATGGCTTCAATACCTGTACAGCCGCCGATGACTTTGGATATTTTGGGGCGGCGCATATGTCAAGGCGAGTTGCGCCCTTGGGGACAAGTGTATATGATTGGCTTGACTCCTCTCCATTAAGCCGAATATCTGCAGTAGGCTCGATACATCTTGTCAGCCAAGAAATCACTGCTGCTGAAGCTCGGGTTGTACCCCGCAATTTATGCGTCTCTTTTCCAGTATTCTACGCCCCCTGTATGGTGGGTCAAAGCTTTCTTGGAACAATGGAACATCCCGACTCACACCTTTCTTTTATCGTATCGAGAAGTTTCAATCTCCTTGGAGGAGTTCGCGGAGATCTCCGGCTTACCCGTCAGAGGGGGAACATTACGAGGAGATACTTCCCGTTGACGAGTACATCTTCGCCACAAAATCAGGGGTGATGGGCCTTACCCCGAAGAATGCCATTCAACATCGATTCCCGAGCCTGATTAAGGTGTTGAACATTTACAAGAGTCTATTTCTAGAGTCTGGAGGGCATGGAGTCAGCTTCACAGACTTCATCGCTCGCTTTCTTCGCCCAGAAGAAGTCTGATCAAAACAAGCTACGAAATTTGCCAAGCTTGACAACCCGTTTGGTTTTGGATTGGATAACCAACCGACGGCGGAAGCAGATTTAAGAAGTTTCTTTATTCTGGACACCCCGGTTGTTCCTTTCGCAGAGCTTGCTGCTACAGACGTCGATGAAGAGACGTTCTTCCTGGGGTTTATTAGCTTATGGTTGAACTGGTTCGTGCTTCCAATGCACCCTCGCTATATGAGGTTGTCAGTCTTTTACCCAGCCCACCGCATGGTTGCGGGGACGCGTGTAGCCGTTGGGATAGCGGGGCTGGCTCATTTATACCATGGCCTGAGTTTAGCAGCAGATACTACTTAACCTGGAGTAAAACCTGTACATCTTCCGCTGCACTACTTTACGTCCTGGGTCGAAATGCACGTGCTTGGTGCTTTCGAAGTTCATAAACGGCCCCGCTTCTATGACAGTTATAATTTTCCCCGTGTCATGTTTTTAGTTGACGCTTCCGCATTAGATCTGTCGCAGCGAGAGGCTTGACGTCTGGTCCTTCGCCCGCGTATGGTCGGGGATAGTATGACTTTTGTCGACGGAGTCTTAACTATCGGCAAGGAATCTACCAAGGAAGTGCAACCGTTGCGCGATACTTTCAAAGACGGGGCTCCTACGTTGAAGGCTCGGGAGATCCTGCACTTATATTCAATCAGGCCAGGCTTTCTAGTGTTCAGGCAAGGCGCCTCGGCATTGTTCATGAGGTATAACCCGCACCGTTTTTCTCAACAGTCGGGTTATGATCAGGTTGTCCCGCTCGAGTCTTTCTTAGCCGAGCCGGTTGCTACGGAAGAGGGTATCCACAGTGCGCTGCACCACTTTATGCGGCTAAACACGGGGTCTAGCTTTCTCATCAGCGAGCCAAGCGACATGCCGAAAGCGTTGAATGCCTACGTGGCGTGGTATCAACATGCGACAGGTGCTGTTATCAAGGAAGATAGGCGGCTATTACTTGATCACAAGGATGTTATCCCAGCTGGTAATCCAGGAGTCCCTTTGAAGCGACGGACCGCCGTTCGTCCTTCCTTAAGAGAAGCTGCTGTGGTTGTGGTCCCGCGCGCCTTCCTTGAGAAGCCTCTACCCCGTGTTCCTATAGAAATGGTAGCTACAGTGTCCCCGGAGTCTGGCGTTGGTGTGGATATCGGGACCCGCCGTCCAAAAATGCCCATTAAGCGCAAGCTCTTGTCATCGGCCGCTGGCGCTCGCTCGCAAAAGAAGAAGAAGTCGATATTTTCTGCCGACGTCATATTTGGCCAGGAGCCACATGCTCCTTACAGCGAGGGTTTGTGTGAGTATGGGACCAATGAGGGTTTATTCATCGCGCCTGCAGATAATACTGATCTCCAGGTTGCCCTTGTGGCTTCCAAGCGACTAGCTCGCACAAAAGCGGCGCTGATTACTATCGTGAAATCTGGAATACTTTCATTTATGTTCTTCCGCGGTTATCTCTTTTCTCTTTGTTATGTTTGTATTGACGCTTTCTTTTTCTACAGGTATTTTTGCTCTCGCGGCTTCCCTCCGGACATTCGAAGAGGAGGAGAGGCTCCGCGCTTCTTTAGGCCTTGGTAAAATTCAGTTCATTATGCCTTTATTCTTTTTTTTTATTCGTGCTCTGACCCTCTCTTTCATCTTGTTGCACGGACTACCTTGACTCGGGTTATTCTAAGTGCAGTGCCGATCCCGAGCAGCGATGCGGCAAAACTTCCAGAGCCAGCTGTTGTGGCCCCAGCTCTCCCAACGTCCCCGCAGGAGGCTTTGCTGAAGCAGTCGATGATGGACGCCGTAACGGCTTCAGAGGCAGAGCTTGGTTCGGATGACGACGTCCCCTTGTCAGAGGTCTTGAAGAGATCGTTTCTCACTGCTCAGACCGAGAGGAAGCGTAGGAAGCATGCGGCAAGGAAACGCGATGCCGGTTTAGCCGTAGGTGCAGGCTCAAGCAGCGTTCCGCTTGCTGAAACTCCTTCGGCGGATGTTCCCTCTGCCTTGTCTACTGCCCATAGACATGTTGCACGCGCGGCTTGGGAAGAGACTGAAAAGCTGGTCTAAGGTAACGTAACGCCGAGTCTTTTACTAGAACTTGATCTTTGAATTTTGACATATGCGTTTTCTGCAGGGCCAAGTCTTGGCGATGGGATGACGGGTGAAACCCTGGCGGCTTCCGTACCTGAAGTTGCTACCCTCTCTCTGGAATCTGGGACTGTCCAGACCGCTTCCCTTTCTCCCTGTGGTTCCTTGGTATCGAAGGGCATCATAAGTGTCACGACGTCCCTCATCGAGTCAGGGGATGAAGCTATGGACGCGGAATCTACTCCTCTGAGAGAGAGCGAAGAAGCCGTTACACCCGGTGACGCCTCCGTCATGGTTTTGGTCCCTGATTTATCAGGTAATCGCTAAGTCGCTATTTTCAAGCTTTTCAATCTTGTTTAGCCCTTCTAATGATATTTTGTTTGTCTTGAGTACAGGCGCGGTGAATCCTGAGGCTGTGCCATCTGAAGAAGTGTCACCAGTCGCTGCTCTGACGGTCGTCGTCCCTTGGAAGGTATGGGTTTGGGACTTATTTAGTTTAACTGTGGATACCATCTTCCTTGTATTGACAGTATATTGTCATAACTTTGCAGGAGTCCTTTTCGACCATCTATACCAGGTTTTGAACCCGCATTTCTCCTTCCAGTCTGAAGTCATTCCGCCTGCTGGTATTGGTTAGTATATTCTTCAGCTAATGTCTCCCTCTTTCTTTTATGAATAACCGTATTGTTGCTAAGTTTTCTTTATATTGATCGCAGCGTCACTGATTGGAGGAGGAGACGAGAGAATAGCTGCGCATCTGGCACTCCCCATTCTGCCACAGCCGGTATAATAAACTCCATCCCTTGTGTATTTTTCTTTACCTCCTGAGTCGACATTTAACCATAATTTGTTTTACAGCAATTGCACCGGCTCCATCTCCTTTTGAGTCTCGCATTCCAATGCCTGCAGGGCCCTTTGCTAAAGGTACATCTTCCAGGGGCGCTGCGAATAGTCGGCGAATGTTGAGCGAATGGGGCATCACGTGCACACACGTGACCCTTGGATAAATTCCTCAAAATAAAGGGAACAAAGCAAAGGCAGAACAGACTTTGGGCACCCTCACATGTCCCCACGTGACCCTTAACAAATCTTGTTAATATCCAGTGCATGGGTCCCCATCACGTGCCCACACGTGATGGCCATGAAGACTAAAAGTGTTTAACACTTATTTGAATATTCTGATAATAAAATAAAGGAATCTTGGCCCAATCCTAAGGCGCCTCACGTGTCCTCACGTGAGCGCCTCATTTTTCTAGTGTTTAACACTATTTTAAGCACTATTTTAAGCATTACGTGGGAACACGTGATCGCCAATTATGTGCTAGTGTTTAACACTATTTTCAAATAGTCTTAGCCCAAATTGGCTAAGTCTTCCAGAGGCAAGACTCCCCTTTTGACTGAGCCTCAAATATATCCTTGTCTTCCAAGATTGATCATCTCATATGGCATATGAGTGCTCAGCACTCAATAAAAGATAAAAATATGGTCAGAACCCAGACCCATGCTTAGCACTGCTAAATAATGGGGGGCTGAGTCAAGACAAATGTTCAACGGTCCAAACAAAGGTCCAACATTTTAAACCTAATTGGACTTAGCCCAAGTTGGCCATAAGTCCTCAATTCAGATTTAACTGAGCCCATGTGCTCATAATCTAATTAATTGATCTTAGTCCCAAATTGGACTACAGATTTCCCAATCAACATTGGTTCAAGGGTACATCTCTTCACTCCTTTGATATTTGTCGTTGTAATCCTTCAACGTCTTCAGAGAGGTGACGGGTCCCGATAACCAATCATTCCATGGACTGTGGGGTCCTTAAACTCATGAACTATGATGTCCTTAAATTTTATAGACTATGATGTCTTTAAACTACGTACTGTGGGGTCCTTAAGCCCATGGACTATGATGTCCTTAACCTCGGACTGTGGGGTCCTTAAGCCCATGGACTATGATGTCCTTAACCTCGGACTGTGGGGTCCTTAAGCTCATAGACTATGATGTCCTTAACCTTTACAGACTATGATGTCTTTAAACTGGACCATAATGTCCTTAAACTAACGTTGGACCGTAATGTCCTTAAACTAACATTGGACCGTAATGTCCTTAAACTAACAATGGACCGCAATGTCCCTAAACTAAACAATAGAGCCCAAATGCTCTTTTGTCGGATCTAAACGATCCCGTTAAGTTGATTTTAGTCTGAAATTAGACTAACGTATCCTTAACAAATGTTTAAGTCGATCTTAGTCTCAAATAAGACTAATGTATCCTTAAACCCAACCCCCAAACCAAAATCTAAGAAGATACGGATTTGGACTAATCCATGCCCTATGGCCGACAACATAAATTAGTCTCCGTATACAATCCACGGGCAACCAAAAAACAAAACAAACACACACGACATGAAGTGACCATCTGGAGAAGGAGAAAGTGGTTACCGCGATGCGGTAGCGTAATTAACTGCAGGGACTTGCGCCTGCAGGGAAGAACGTCCCCACGATCAAAAACCCCTCAGCGAGGGGGAATCTGACGAAGTCTGCTACATCGGTCGCATCCGTCTAAACCTTCGATACATGGTGTCACAAATCAACTTGGCATCTTCGGAGAGGTGGCCGGATAGCACCAATCAGCATCTGCCCCCAAATTCAGGCAAGACGAACCTACGCGGTTCCGTTTCTGTATTCGGAGGAGAACAATCTCGATGCCGAGGTCCTTACATCAGCTGCAGATTTTGCTGTCGAAGTTAACCCAATGCTAGCGACACTTGTGAACTTCCATGATGAAGATCTTGTCGGCTCTTGGGTTGATTACTGCAGAAAGATCGAGGCTTGCCTGCACGAGATTGAGCTCCAGCGTCCATCTCCTGAAGTATTAAATTCGAACTCTCAACGGGCTGCTTGGATCGAGCGTAGTGTTCCTTTCATTCGCCATTTTGAACAAGAGGCGACCTTGAGATGGAAGGAACACGAGGTGGCTTCCAGCGAATCCGTCCGACTGCGCGCCCAGATTGAAGCGAATGCCGCACAGCTGAAAGCCGTTTTCGACAGTCTCCAGAGATGTATTTCGGATGAGTTGACGCTGAGGCGGGCGCTTAACTTCGCTGAGCGGGTCATGTAAGACTGTGAAGCTACCATGCTAGAAGCCGATGGGAAGATTTCGTCCTGTTTATGGCAACGGGCTCAAGTAGAAGCGGAGTTGGCTGCGACGGCTGATCACGAGAAAGGATTGAGAGGACCGCGCGAGCGGCTTGCTGATTTGTTGAAGACGCCTCCTCCTCAATAACCGTCTTTGTACCCCTTTTTTTTTACTATAAACTTGCGGTTTATGAATAACATGTATTCATTTTGATTCCTTTATGAAATGTATCTTGTATTAATTTGAATTCATGAATAAAAGACATATTTCATTTTATATGGGCGTGTCCCTTTAGCAAACGCGTCTTGTAGATAGCCTACTTTGATCTCCTTGCAGGGCAACGATGGCTTAGAAGACAGGTTCAGATCTGCCGCCTAAGACTTTTCAACTTTACTAGCCATGAGGGTCTCATAAAGACTTTTCTCCCTACGAGTCGAGAGGATCCCGTAGGTGTCTTTTCTCCTTAGGAGTCGTGAGGACTCCTAAGTGCGTTTTCTCTTGAGAGTCATAAGGATCTCACAAGAGAATTTTTCTCTCTTACAAGTCGAGAGGACTCGTAAGTGGTTGTTTCCCTCCTTGTCGAGATTTGACTTTGGAGAGTGTGGCCCGTGAATAGTATGCAATAGCCCATCTTGGACCGACTTGCAGGGCCCCAGTGCTTAGGAAACAGGTCCTTATCCCTATTGCCTAAGACTTTTCCCCTAGAGTCGAGACGAGTCGAGAAGTTCTCGCAAGGACACTAATTTCCTCACGAGTCGAGACGAATCGAGAAGTTCTCACAAGGGTTTCCTAACGTCACAGTTAACTCCTGCTAATAGAAGTCCGTTAGGGTCTGTGGTACTAGGGTTTTTTACCCGTCGCACCGTCGCGTTGGCCGATATATTCCCCGATATGCAATCTTGCTGTTCGGGTAGCCCCGCGACTGTCGTGTCTCTGATCCCTTCGGGGGCTGGACAAGACGTCTTCAAGTAATCTTCCAGGTAATATTACCGTCGAAAGAGCAAGCGTTAGGGATATTCCATGTCGCTTTTTACTTGAGGTTAGGCTCAGTTTGGGAGCCCCAATGAGTTATGACCACTCTGCGCTGGAGTGGGATGGTCTCCGATAGTCTTTCAGGTCTCATTTGAGTTGCCGTCAATACCATGAAGCTAGGGATCTTCCTTTGGTTCATTTATTGACATCGTGTCTGCAATATTGCGACGCACGTCAAGGTTGCCTCTGGGTTGTCTGTGAACCGTCGAGGTTTGGAATTAGGGGACTTTGCCATGGCTCCGTTTTGCTGACGTCATATCTGCTTCTGGTTAGAACGAGAAGAAGAACGCTGTTATTGATTTCTAGGCTGTAGGTGTAGCCATCGAGATTTGGAACTAGGGGACTTCACCGTGGCTCCATTTTTCAGACGTCGTATCTGCTTCTGGTTGGAACGAGAATGAACGCCGTTATTGATTTCTAGGCTGTAGGTGTAGCCATCGAGATCTTTCTTCCCTTTGACGAAGCCTGGTGGGACGATATGGTTCCCTTTTGGTTTGTGCCCATGGATTGTATACAGGGGTCAATGTGATCTCACCTGCAGGGCAGAAATTTCATTTCATTTTTTATTTCTTCCCGCGATGCTATATCATTTCAGCTTTTTATATCGCGAAAGTCACGATTGCCCAATCATTTCGGCTATTTTTCTTTTTCTTTACTCGCTGCTTTTTATTGCGAGTTGCCAAATCATTTCGACTATTTTTGTATGCATATATTTTACTTGCTGATTTTTGTTGCAATTTGCCCTATCATTTCGGCTATTTCATATGCATTTATGGCTCGCTGACTTTTTGCAGCGAGTATGGAACTCAAGGCCTGATACCAATCTTAGCATCAGTATCGCTGCGACTAGAATATTGTCAGGAGCGAATCATCATTTGCCGTGAAAGGACTTGGAATTTGATACCGATTTAGGCATCAGCATCGCTACCACTGGGACATTGCCAGGAGTGAATCATCATTTGCCTTTGTCGGTTCGAACAAAGGTGGCTTAGCAAACAGGATTAGGATCATGTCGACTAAGGCTTTTGACTTCATGAGCCATAAGGGTCTCATAAAGATATTTCTCCCTATGAGTCGTGAGGATCTCGTAGGTGTGTTTTCCCCTTAGGAATCGTGAGGATTCTTAAGCGTGTATTCTCTTATAAGTCGTAAGGATCTTACAAGAGTATTTTCTCCTTATAAGTCGAGAGGACTTACAAGCGTCGTTCATCACATGAGGACATTCCTCTTCGTTGGTGGGACTTGGTGGGGGAAATGTTTATTTGTGCCCGTGGATTGTCTACAACGGTCAATATTGAACCGCTTGTAGGGAAAATTTAGGGAGTGTGACGGCTTAAGAACAGGTTCAGATCCCTGTAGCTTAAGGCTTTTGAATGCTCGGAGCAGCGCCGTGAGCAGGAAACTGATGCTGAATTCCTTCTAAGAATGCTTGAGAAGAAGGACAAAGAGGCTGCGGAACAAGCAGCCAATATAAAACAAATGGCCCTTCTATTCCAAGATATGGTGGGCATGATGATCCAGCCGGACCCTCCAGCCGAAGACCCTCCAGTAATAATTGAAGATGATAGAGGAGAGACATCAAATCCTCTGCCGGCTCTGTCAGCAGCCAAGGAGGAGACCATCTCTAAAGCCACGCTCGATGATTATATAGCTCAACAAATATGAGCTCATCAAGCGAATGAAGCGGCTGGCAAAGTCGTCAGAACTGGACGGCCCTATCGGGTTGGTACGATCAAATAAAGTACCCGCCAGGATATACGATCCCCAAATTCCACATATATAAGGGGACGGGAAATCCGCATTAGCATGTCGCTCAATTCAGAGCCTTGTGCGGCAACACCGGAGGTGACGATAAGCTACTGCTTCGCCAATTCGTTGGCAGCTTGTCGGAGACAGCATTCGAGTGGTATTCCGAACTCCCAAATGACTCTGTCAAGACATTTGCAGAGATGGCGTTGCTATTCACCCAGCGTTTCGCGAGCGCTAGCGAACGTACCCCGATTACGGCGCCGATCAATGCCAGGGTGAAGCCTGGAGAAACATGGGTTCAGTACGCGATACGGTGGCGGAATTTATGGTCAAAGTGCGAGTAGCGCATTGAGGAGGCGTCTGCGGTAGGCATGTTCGTAGGGACCCTTGACCCTCAAGCGACCATTTTACAATTCATGATGTTCTTCAAGCCAACTACTTTCCAGGCCTTGATTGAAAAGTTGGCCCAAATGGACCAGATGGGCCACATGCCTTCCTCTTCGAAGCCGGAGCAGCGGAATGAAAAAGGGAAAGGGAAAGCGATCTTCATCGCCAATGCTCAAAAGCAGCCCAGTGGCCCAAAACTAACAGATCGCCTAAACGAGAGATAGCGATTCTTTAAAGAGAAAATGAAGCGTCCTTATTCATTTCCCCGGGACAAAACGAGGAGATTGTTCAGGCTGGCGGTGCGCAACAGGCTCATCAACTTACCGGATCCAAAACGCCCATTGCAACCCGGTGAGGCTAATAATCCCAATTATTGCCCCTATCACCAAGCGATAGGCCATCCAATCGAAGATTGCTTCATCTTCAAAGGGTGGATTAAGAACCAATACCAACAGGGCAAATTCGCACTGTCCGAGAATTGGAAAGTAAACCCGCCCCAGCCGGACGCTCTCAAAAAGGTGGACACACAGGGGGAATCGTGCTCTTTTGTTGAAGAAGCTCCATGGGAGGTCGCTCTTTCAGCCAAAACGAAAAGAATGCTGAAGGATCTCCAAACATGCCTGGCGATCAAATGGAAAAGTCCGCTGGAACCCGAAGTCATCGAGGGAATGCTAAAGCCGTGCCCGACGCCAAAAATTGGTAGCGATAATCAAAACGCTCATACCCAGCCGTCAAAGTCTTCGAAGAAAAAGAAGAAAACCAAAAATCCCGTGAAGCCTGATGACAAGAGCACGGACATGCAAAAGCATATTGACGCGCTGGAGGAATATAACCAGAAGGCGTGGACCCCAGTCACACTTCAAGAGTTTCTCAGCTACGTCCTTGAGGACGGAAATGATGACAATGGAGAAGACTCGTCGGATGAACTTGAGGATTATGTGGCAAGCTGCCATGTGATCTCTCACTCGTCGATAAACGGTGAAGAAGCTCCTGATGCAGAGAAACTGGGGGCAGATCTCGAATCGGAGCTCCTAGGACCATCAGACGAGATGATTGATGCATTCCTGAACGAAGCTCTTCTGAAAAGCAAGGCTGATCGAGAGCGCGAAATGACCATATTTGAAAAGGCCATACGCCGGCGACTGGATGAAAGGGTTGAAGCACCCCAACCAGACCGAGGCATGCCCGCCACAGACAAGAGCAGGCTTAAAATGAAGAAAAGGTTCGCCAAAGCCACATCGATGGGAATGAAGCTGCCACCCTCCGAAGGAAACACTTCTGATGAAATACACTTTAATGAAGAGGATGTGCATCCTAATTACTATTTATATCATCGAAGGATTGCACACCCTACTGAAGAATGCAACGCCTTTAAAAATTGGTGGCAAGGGTATGTTGCTCACATGCAGCATTTCAAGAGGATGAAGCGTGAAGCTCGTCGACAGCGGAAAAATGCAACAGACGAACGTGGAAGAGCTGCCGGCAACTGTCACATGGTTGATAGCAGGGGATCACAAGTTCTCACCTTCGGGATTGATTCTAAAGAAGAAATGGCACTTGGCCCTCTCTTCAAAGAATCCACCTCAAGAAAAGAGGAAGAACCGAAAAGCTGCGAGAACATTCAGCTGCGCAATCGCACATTACCTGAAAAAAATCTTGGACTCGTAAACAAGGGGTCGAACAAAAAGGATAAGGGAAAAGAAAAGGTCCCTGAGGATATCACCCTCGATGACTGTTCAGTTGATAAAACTGCACATTTGTTATTACATTTTTCCTACTATTTCTATATTAGAAAAGGTATTTATAATAATATATGATACATATGAGGGTTTATCTGTAAAAAGACTATTTTCATGTATTTATATATTATAATTAGCATTTGGTAGGAAAATGTATGCAAAGATACCATTGACCAAATCTTAATGGTAAAAATTAATATCTCAATAAAACAAAACTCCACTAATATTATTTATTGAGATTGTGCAAAATTTTTCAGGGCTAAAAATCAAGGGAATCAAAGTTGTTAAGAGCAAACCTGCCTAATTAAGAAAGCAAATTAAGAAATCAATTCTGGCAGAAGAAAAGAAAAGATTTCCAAATTCTGAAGGTTCCAGAGATCCACACGTGTCATGAGAAGAAAAACCGAGGAAACCAAATCAATGGTCCAGATCAAGGAGCCGCGGATCCGCGGCCAGAGCCCCTGTTGGCCGCGGATCCGCCGCGTGGAAGTGGAATTAGGGGTTGGCATTTTTCTGGCGGGATTTTAACTACCATTCCCCAATTTAGGCATATAAATTTTTGTCTTTGGGACTATAAAAAAAGACCGAGAGCCACTTGGAAAAATCATCAAGTCGGCGAGATCACGAAGTCCAAGACTGCTCACGCATCCAGGCTGATCATCAACGGTTCATCTACCTCCTTAGAAGAGATCGAGAAGCAAACTAGTATTTGTAATCATTTTCTAACGAAACAAAGTGTAAATGAGTTTTGTTGATTAATAAAGGTAGTTCTTTTTCTTATTATATTTCTTTGTAGTTTCATTATGAATTCTCTCTCCATCTCTTCTTCTCCCAACACGCGCGAGTAATTCTCCGCTTGTTAGGGTTCGTAGGATTAGGGTAGGTTAATGGATGATGAAGATCCTTAAACACTTTTTACTTCCTATAAAGTTTATAAACTTTACCAAAAGAATCATTAACATCCTAATTGGGCGCGCTACCAATTTATTGTTAGTCTCGACCGCGATTAGAGATTAGATTAATGATTGTTCTGGTAAAGGCTAGATATGAACGGAGTTCCATGTCGAGATAGGGGTTAAGAGTGGGAACCCTTTTCCCTCCAGAAACCCTAATCTGCATGCATTACCGTCGTTCTAGTTTTAAATCTATTAAAGGATAAAAAGTGTAATCTTTAATTAATCATCCATAACTACTAAATCCTAATGAACCCTACAAGCCCCCTTTTCATATAAACTTACATCCGTAGTTAATCTAAATCTATATTTTACATCAGTGTTTAACGTAGATCTAGATCCTACAACCATTCTTCAATATTCTTTTTCCCTCCTCTCTTTTTCAACACATCTAAAGTAAGACTAAAATATTCAACGTTTTCCTGAGGACGACCCGTACTCACCTCGGTCTAGCTACACGCGACACCGTTCTGATTGCGGTTACACTACAAACATATTTTCGAACCAATCAAATGGCGCCGTTTGCCGGGGATATGTGCGTAATTTTTTATTCTTACTATTTGTGTTGAATTCTTATACGATCCATATCATAATTAAAACAAAACTGCAAATTGCATATTTAACGATTTGTGCATGAATTTTTGCAAGGAGATCTGGAGTCACAGACTTGAGGAAACAGGAAACAGAGACATTCTTAGAGATCCAGAGGAGCACAGAAGGGAATAGAGAAAATTTCATCAACAAATCTTTCCTTCCTGCGGCGGATCCGCGGCAAAGGAGGCATATCTGCGGCGGAAGCGCGGCGGGCTAGGAGATCTAGAGTTCCAAACTTCTCTGGTATCTTTCTCAACTCTTTCTCTCTCCTCTAAAATCCAATAAAATCTATTTTCTGCAAGATTCTTTGCAAAATAGCGCCGCTCAAAAATCTTTTTCCAAAAGTTTTGTGATTGGTTTTGTTTTGCATATTTTAATACGGACTTTAAAGGGCAAAGACCAAATCCAGATTAGGTGGGGATTTCATCACCCTTCCTAAGCCCCACAAATCACAAACCGAGCATCTGCATCAACCCTACATTAATTTAAAAAATATCTAGACGAGACTCTAAGGACTGTCGCGCTCATTAAGGACAGAGGAAGGTCGTGGGTAATCTATCGCTTATCCGCATTACTTTTGTGGTGCCTAGGCAAGTGTGTCTAAGGCAAGTGATTTACTTAATTAGGCACGCTATTTTCGGTGATTCGTATAGCGGATACCTCCTACTTACCTGGCACATACCTGGCCACAAGAGTAGTAAAGAGGTGGTAGAGGATTGATCCTACGGCTTGTCCTTTGGAAGTCTAGGAGCGGTCTAGAGACTGGACCTAGGTAACCTTAGTTCTAGGGTTGTTTGTGCATTGTAGAGTGATTTGTCTTGAGTCCCACTTTTTACAAAACAAACCAATTTTAAAGCACACACACACTGCCACTTGTGCTAAACCCGCTTAGTGCATGCTTGGCTGGACACGGGATTCTAGTGCCCGTCTTGTCCGCGTTCCTGCTATCGACGCCGAAGTCGGTACTTCTTCATCTTCTTTTCCCCCACTACCACACACCACGACCGAGATGGACGGTACTCCATCAGATTATAACACCACGCTGCCACTGCCCGTAGGTGCGCAGAATCCACCGCGCATCTCTCTCCAAGAGAGATGCTATCCTATCCGTGGTCCTCTTCCCACTTGTCTATCTATTCCACCAGCTAACGAGGATAATTTTGAAATTAAACCCCACTACATCAATCTGTTGCCCAAATTTCACGGGCTTGAGTCGGAAGACGCTTACGTTTTCATCACCAAATTCGAAAACGTATGTGCAATGATAGGTACTTCACAATTGACTGTGGATGCTATGCGCTTGCGTCTTCTCCCATTCACTCTGTGCAACTTGGCAGAAAAATGGCTTTATAATACTGCCGCACACTCTATCACTAACTGGGATGAATTCGTAATAGCATTTCTTAAGAAGTTTTACCCAAACCATAAGACTGCCCATATTAGTAGCGAGATCAACCAGTTCACCCAGCTTCCCAATGAACCATTTTGGAAGTGCTTTGAACGTTTCAAGGATCTGCTTGTCCAATGTCCTCATCATGGAATACAAAGATGGGATTTATGTCGAATAATATATGAGGGCATTAATCCAGGGACAAAGCAGATGCTTGAAACAATGTGTCAATGCAATTTCTTGTCTAAAGACGACGGTGAAGCTTGGAAATATCTGGAAGACCTTGCTGAACACACTTTGCAGTGGGAAAGCGTAAGACTACCTTCTTCTAAGGGAAGTATTCATCAGCTCGATATTTCCATCGCAGTAAAAGCCGAAATGGCAGCGATACACAAGAAACTCGACGCTATTGAGAACAAGTTCTCATTATTCTCCCTAAATCAGGTCACGCTTCCCAAGACCGTCTGTGGTTGCTGTTCAGATCCTTCACACTTAACGGAAGAATGTCCTATGAATGCATCGTTTCAAACTAATGCTGCTTTTCAGCAGCGACCTAGAAACGATCCTTATTCTTCTACGTACAATCAAGGATGGAGGAATCATCCTAAGTTTGCTTGGAACCAAAACCAACAAAGCAATTATGAAAGACCTCCTCCACAGCAACCACAACCACAAAGTCAGCTCCCCTTTCAGTCACAAAATTTTCAAAATCCGGCCAACACTTCTGCACCACAATTGGCCGGTACTGATAACTCTTCACTCGCACAAACTTTGGAGTTGTTTATGAAACATTCCATGCAAATGTCGGATGATATGAAATCTTCTATTGATACCTTAACGAAAGACTCCGCCTCCCACGGTGAGAGTATTAAATCAATAGAAAACCAAATTGCACAGTTGAACGCCGCAATGAGTGCGAGAGAGAAAGGGAAACTCCCATCTCAACCCATACCTAATCCTGGCCACTCACAAAGTTATAATGTGAGTGTCGTTACTACGTTGAGATCGGGAAAAGTGCTGAATAACCGAGTGGGTGAGCAATATGATGGTGTTAGTGACACCAATGATACCCCAGCTTCTTCTTCTTCCCCTAATTCGTCTAGTCTCCCACCTTCATCCGAGCCTATTCTCCGTTTTTCCCAAGGCTCGAACCCTTCGCCCATTTCCTCGAATCTACCTAAAACGAGCCCCACTCCAATTCTGGGATCCACTCCATCCCCACAATCCTCTCCAATGTTGGACCAAACCCTTATTGATAAAGCACCTTATCCAAACAGGTTAAGGGGCAACAGACCAAGTCCACAAATGGAGAAGATTGTGGAAATTTTTAAGCAAGTTAACATAAACATTCCTCTCCTAGATGCTATTCAACAAGTTCCGTCATATGCGAAAATCCTAAAGGACCTGTGCACTAGGAAGGGAAAAGTTCAAGTACCTAAAAAAGTTTTCCTTGCGAGTAATGTGAGCACTGCTTTTACACAACAACTACCCAAGAAACGAAAGGACCCCGGAAGTCCTATAATTTCTATTTCTATTGGGGGTAAAAATATCAATCGTGCTCTACTCGATTTAGGTGCTAGTGTTAACTTGCTTCCGTATTCTGTTTATGAGCAATTATGGATCGGAGAGTTAAAACCGGTACATTGCACTCTTCAGATGGCCGATCGATCTATCACCCAACCTAGGGGTGAGCTAGAGGATGTGTTAATCAAAGTCGGGGAATTTATATTCCCTGTGGACTTTATTGTTTTAGATACACAGACTGTGGCAAACCCACGCAATCAAATCCCGGTGATACTCGGTCGACCCTTCCTAGCAATTTCCAACGCAGTAATCAATTGTAAAAACGGCTCTATGACCCTATCCTTTGGAAAGAAGTCAATTGAGCTTAACATTTACAAGTTGGGAAGTGAACCCTCCGAACCCTATGCTCATGTGTGTTCTGTCGAATTAATGGATGTCGACAGCAGCGAATCTGATCAACCTCTTGATACTGACTCTTTTCATATGTTGTTGTTTGACCCAACCATGTATTATACATACACAGACTCTTCCACCGAGTTGTCCGGGCCAATATCTAACGCTGATGAGGAACTTTTTATAGAGTTTGTCGATCACCCTGTTTTTCCTGATGATATTATTCTTCGGGGTATCGATGAAAGCTTTAAGGAAATTTTCGTTGATGAACTCGCATTTTTAAAAGATACGGGTGTTGAGATGAATCAACTCCAAGACAAAGAAATTGAACCTCCACCCCTTCTTATGGACAATCATGATAATGCGAGTAATCCATCATCACTATCACTGTGTCGTCTCTCCAAATTGAGACACAATCCTTTTCCATTACACCTCTTATCACCTCCCCACTTCTTCACGTCGAAAGGTGACATGTTCTTCCACCAACCTTGGTGCTTCATCGATAAAATCTTTGAATGAATGGTGTTGACTTTCGGTCTTTGCAAAGCTTGGCATTGACCAATAAGCTTGACCCCCTCGTGTGATTTTAAAAGATTGACATTGTTTAATTCAAGTTTGGGAGGGGGGTATATTTTGGCTCTTGAAAGAAAAAGAATTTTTTGAGATTGTGAGCCAAAAATAAGTTTGGGGGAGGATTTCACTTGCATTATTTCTTGTCCCCTTTCTCCTCCCAAGTCTACAGGTTTTTGAGCTTAACGGATGACATCAGTGAGGACACTGCTGTAAACAAGTTTGGGGGGAGGTTTGTGCTTATTTACACATCAATTTGCATCATATTTTGTATAAGCACAACATTTTAAAAAAAATTAAAATTTTTCTTTTATAACAAAAGAGTAGAAAGTGAAAAATTACATCCAAAAGATAGGAATAGTTTAAGAAAACCAAGAAAATTAGAAGTTTTCTTAAACGAACTACTAATAAGTAGTTATGAGCTGTTGTCCCAAGGGTTAGTAAGATGAAGGAAGTCACTAATCTGAGGATAAAAATAAGTCTGAAAAATAGTTTCTATTCTGGAAGCCAAACATTTGAATGTTAATGCCCTACTATACACACTTACACACGTCTTGAAACTCGGGATAGTAGAGGATACCTTGAAATGCTCTTGTCTAAAAGCCAAAGTATGAAGGAAATAATAAATGAAGAAAATATAAAAATGGTGAAAGGAAAAATGAACACTGGTTTTGTTATCGCCAATGCAGCAATAAAAAAAATATAGCGAGGGTGCTTCATCACCTAGTGCCTTAGACCAACTGGTTTGGGAGTCACTGCTAAGCCTTAGATGGTGCAAGATGAGGAAAATACTATCACCTAATCTGGAAGCACATGAGTAATCGATCGGTTAGTACCTCAAGAATTGTTAACGGTCGCATGAAAATTGTGTGAGCAAATTCAACTAAATATTCATCAAATTAAAAAGTACCGAGGTAGATGGACAAGAGTATGATAGCTTGAATTGAATTCTCCGAGTGTAGGGATGTCCATTACACACACGTAGGGTTATATGATCAATGTTTGGATGAAAGGTAGGAATGAAGAATAAAGATGATGTTTTATTGAGGGATAATGTGATTTCTAATATCTTTTCATGACTATTAAGATAGAGCTCAGAACAACTGAAAATCTAGTGTAGTTGGAAACTCTAAATTTTCAAAGTATTTCTTTTATGGTTCTTATCTTTATATGTAAATTTCACCATCTCTCTTTTATTATAGGATTTTATGGGTGTAATCCGCTGAAAACCCTCAGGAGACAACACTCCTCCTTCTAGGGACACCTAGAGGTTTAACGGCTTGTTGCACGTGCTCAGTGCAATCGTGTTTGCCTACGAAAGTGTGCTTAGTTTTCTCCTTTATTTTTCTCCTTCTCTTGAATAAACTAGTTTGCTCGGGACGATCAAAGATATGTTTGGGGGTATTTGTTCAGTTGATAAAACTGCACATTTGTTATTACATTTTTCCTACTATTTCTATATTAGAAAAGGTGTTTATTATAATATATGATACATATGAGGGTTTATCTGTAAAAAGACTATTTTCATGTATTTATATATTATAATTAGCATTTGGTAGGAAAATGTATGCAAAGATACCATTGACCAAATCTTAATGGTAAAAATTAATATCTCAATAAAACAAAACTCCACTAATATTATTTGTTGAGATTGTGCAGAATTTTTCAGGGCTAAAAATCAAGGGAATCAAAGTTGTTAAAAGCAAACCTGCCTAATTAAGAAAGCAAATTAAGAAATCAATTCTGGCAGAAGAAAAGAAAAGATTTCCAAATTCTGAAGGTTCCAGAGATCCACACGTGTCATGAGAAGAAAAACCGAGGAAACCAAATCAATGGTCCAGATCAAGGAGCCGCGGATCCGCGGCCAGAGCCCCTGTTGGCCGCGGATCCGCCGCGTGGAAGTGGAATTAAGGGCTGGCATTTTTCTGGTGGGATTTTAACTACCATTCCCCAATTTAGGCATCTAAATTTCTGGCTTTGGGACTATAAATAAAGACCGAGAGCCTCTTGGAAAAATCATCAAGTCGACGAGATCACGAAGTCCAAGACGGCTCACGCATCCAGGCTGATCATCAACGGTTCATCTACCTCCTTAGAAGAGATCGAGAAGCAAACTAGTATTTGTAATCATTTTCTAAGGAAACAAAGTGTAAATGAGTTTTGTTGATTAATAAAGGCAGTTCTTTTTCTTATTCTATTTCTTTATAGTTTCACTATGAATTCTCTCTCCATCTCTTCTTCTCCCAACATGCGCGAGTAATTCTCCGCTTGTTAGGGTTCGTAGGATTATGGTAGGTTAATGGATGATGAAGATCCTTAAACTCTTTTTACGTCCTATAAAGTTTATAAATTTTACCAAAAGAATCATTAACATCCTAATCGGACGCGCTACCAATTTATTGTTAGTCTCGACCGCGATTAGAGATTAGATTATTGATTGTTCTGGTAAATGCTAGATATGAACGGAGTTCCATGTCGAGATAGGGGTTAAGAGTGGGAACCCTTTTCCCTCCAGAAACCCTAATCTGCATGCATCACTGTCGTTCTAGTTTTAAATCTATTAAAGGATAAAAAGGGTAATATTTAATTAATCATCCATAACTACTAAATCCTAATGAACCCTACAAGCCCCCTTTTCATATAAACTTACATCCGTAGTTAATCTAGATCTATATTTTACATCAGTGTTTAACGTAGATCTAGATCTTACAACCATTCTTCAATATTCTTTTTCCCTCCTCTCTTTTTCAACACATCTAAAGTAAGACTAAAATATTCAACGTTTCCTTGAGGACGACCCGTACTCAACTCGGTCTAGCTACACACGACACCGTTCTGATTGCGGTTACACTACAAACACTTTTTCGAACCAATCAAATGGCGCCGTTGCCGGGGATACGTGCGTAATTTTTTATTCTTACTATTTGTGCTGAATTCTTATACGATCCATATCATAATTAAAACAAAACTGCAAATTGCATATTTAACGATTTGTGCGTGAATTTTTGCAAGGAGATCTGAAGTCACAGACTTGAGGAAACAGGAAACAGAGACATTCTTAGAGATCCAGAGGAGCACAGAAGGGAACAGAGAAAATTTCATCAACAGATCTTTCCTTCCTGCGGCGGATCCGCGGCAAAGGAGGCATATCTGCGGCGGAAGCGCGGCGGGCTAGGAGATCTAGGGTTCCAAACTTCTCTGGTATCTTTCTCAACTCTTTCTCTCTCCTCTAAAATCCAATAAAATCTATTTTCTGCAGGATTCTTTGCAAAATAGCGCCGCTCAAAAATCTTTTTGCAAAAGTTTTGTGATTGGTTTTGTTTTGCATATTTTAATATGGACTTTAAGGGGCAAAGACCAAATCCAGATTGGGTGGGGATTTCATCACCCTTCCTAAGCCGCACAAATCACAAACCGAGCATCTGCATCAACCCTATATTAATTTAAAAAATATCTAGACCAGTCTCTAAGGACTGTCGCGCTCATTAAGGACAGAGGAAGGTCGTGGGTAATCTATCGCTTATCCGCATTACTTTTGTGGTGCCTAGGCAAGTGTGTCTAAGGCAAGTGATTTACTTAATTAGGCCCGCTATTTTCGGTGATTCGTATAGAGGATACCTCCCACTTACCTGGCACTTACCTGGCCACAAGAGTAGTAAAGAGGTGGTAGAGGATTGATCCTACGGCTTGTCCTTTGGAAGTCTAGGAGCGGTCTAGAGACAGGACCTAGGTAACCTTAGTTCTAGGGTTGTTTATGCATTGTAGAGTGATTTGTCTTGAGTCCCACTTTTTACAAAACAAACCAATTTTAAAGCACACACACGCTGCCACTTGCGCTAAACCCGCTTAGTGCATGCTTGGCTGGACACGGGATTCTAGTGCCCGTCTTGTCCGCGTTCCTGCTATCGACGCCGAAGTCGGTACTTCTTCATCTTCTTTTCCCCCACCACCACACACCACAACCGAGATGGACGGTACTCCATCAGATTATAACACCACGCTGCCACCGTCCGTAGGTGCGCAGAATCCACCGCGCATCTCTCTCCAAGAGAGATGCTATCCTATCCGTGGTCCTCTTCCCACTTGTTTATTCCACCAGCTAACAGGGATAATTTTGAAATTAAACCCCACTACATCAATCTGTTGCCCAAATTTCACGGGCTTGAGTCGGAAGACGCGTGCATTTTCATCACCAAATTCGAAAACGTATGCGCAATGATGGGTACTTCACAATTGACTGTGGATGCTATGCGCTTCCGTCTTCTCCCATTCACTCTGTGCGACTTGGCAGAAAAATGGTTTTATAATACTGCCGCACACTCTATCACTAACTGGGATGAATTCATAATAGCATTTCTTAAGAAGTTTTACCCAAACCATAAGACTGCCCATATTAGTAGCGAGATCAACCAGTTCACCCAGCTTCCCAATGAACCATTTTGGAAGTGCTTTGAACGTTTCAAGGATCTGCTTGTCCAATGTCCTCATCATTGAATACAAATATGGGATTTATGTCGAATAATATATGAGGGCATTAATCCAGCGACAAAGCAGATGCTTGAAACATGTGTTAATGCAATTTCATGTCTAAAGACGACGGTGAAGCTTGGAAATATCTGGAAGACCTTGCTGAACACACTTTGCAGTGGGAAAGCGTAAGACCCCTTTCTTCTAAGGGAAGTATTCATCAGCTCGATGTTTCCATCGCTCTAAAAGCCAAAATGGCAGCGATACACAAGAAAATCGATGCTACTGAGAACAAGTTCTCATCATTCTCCCTAAATCAGGTCACGCTTCCCAAGACCGTCTGTGGTTGCTGTTCAGATCCTTCACACTTAACAGAAGAATGTCCTATGAATGCATCGTTTCAAACTAATGCTGCTTTTCAGCAGTGACCTAGAAACGATCCTTATTCTTCCACGTACAATCAAGGATGACCTCATACATGAAAATTTTCGGCATATTCTGCTACAAGGTGATGCCCTTTGGTTAAAGAACGCCGGTGTCACCTATCAGAGGGCCATGACGAAAATTTTCGATGAGCTCATACATGAAATCTTCGAATGCTATATTGACGACCTCGTAGTTAAAAGCAAATCATACGAGGAACATTTAGAGTATCTGAAGATCGTATTTCAGCTCCTTCAGAAATACAACTTGAAGATGAACCCTCTCAAATGCGCGTTCGGAGTTTCCTCAGGCAAGTTCCTAGGATTCGTCGTCCGACACCGAGGCATCGAGATAGACCCGTCGAAGATCAAGGCGATCATAGAAATGCCTCCGCCAAAGACTCTCAAGCAACTGCGGTCTCTCTAAGGAAAGCTCGCGTATATCCGGCGATTTATAGCCAATCTCTCCGGCAAGTGTCGTCCTTACAGTCACCTTATGAAGAAGGGAACCCCGTTCATTTGGGATCCCAAATTCCACAGCGCAATAGACGAAATAAAGCAATACCTATAGAACCCGTCGGTGTTGACCGCCCCGGTCAAGGAAAAGCCTCTCATTCTGTACACAACAGCCCTCGAAGGCTCTTTAGGCGCGCTGTGGGCACAATAAAACGACCAAGGGAAGGAGAGAGCCCTCTACTATTTGAGTCGAGTTCTCCTGGGGGCAGAAAGCAACTACTCCCTCATCGAAAAACACTGCCTGGCATTGATCTTCGCGATAACGAAGCTCAGACACTACGCTTTAGCGCATGAGGTCCACCTCATATCAAAGGTGGATCCTCTCAAATACTTGATGTCAAAAGCCATATTAACGGGACGGCTCGCTGAATGGGCCCTACTCTTAATAGAATTCTTGATAACTTATCGTCCTCTCAAGGCAGTGAAAGGCCAGGCCATCGCCGACTTCCTCGCTGAGCATCCGATACCTTCCGACTCTCCCTTGAACTGTGAATTGCCCGGCGAGCACGCGTTTGAAACGATCGACGGGGAGAGAAAAGAGAATGATACCAAGTGGGAACTCTACTTCGATGGAGCGTCTTCCATGAAGAAGCACAAACAAAGCACTCCCATAATTAAATCAGGGTATGCCTCATCTTCATAACACCACAAGAAGGGATAATGCGCTTTGCCTTCTCCTTAACGGAGCCGAGGACGAACAATGAAGCCAAATATGAAGCTTTGATAGCAGGTCTTGGGATCGCTTTCGACATGGGAGTCGAAAGCCTCCTCATATACGAAGACTCCCAACTGATTGTTAGTCAAGTAAACGGCGACTATCAAACGTTCAAGCCTGAGTTGGTGAAGTACGGCGAGAGAGTGCAGCAACTGCTGACTCAAATTCCTTCCTCCACCTTGGAAAGCATACCGCGTGTGGAAAATAGCAAAGCGGATGCATTAGCCAGGCTCGCTAAAGAACTGGCCGACGAGAACCTTGATGACGTGAGGATCGTTGTGCAAAGCCGTCGGGTTCTTGCATCGGCAGAAATATCTCCAGAGTCGTCCAAAGAAAAAGGAGCGACCGAGCAAACGGCCCTATAAATAAAAGACCAGGAAAAGGCTATGGATTGGAGAGAAGTCTTTATAGACTACTTCAAATCCCGTCGAACACCTGAAGATGCGTCCTCAAGACATCAGCTCATGAAACGAGCTCTATCCTTCGCCTTTGTCAATGATACTCTGTATAAGTGATCGTTCGACTCCCTGTGGCTAAGATACCTGGGACATGAAGAGGCAAAGAGAGTCGTCCAAGAAACTCACGACGGACTCTGCGGTTATCACCAAGCCGGGCCGAAGATGAAACTAAAGATCAAAAGGATGGGTTACTATTGGCCTAAGATGATCCGAGACTGCCTCAAATACGCGAAGCAGTGCCACTCGTGCCAGATTCACGGGGACATTATCCACCAACATCCAAATCCGCTACATCCAACGGTGGCTAGCTGGCCATTCGAAATGTGGGGAACTGACATAATCGGGCCCATAGAACCGACATCATCTAGAGGACATCGGTTCATATTGGCGACAACTGATTATTTCTCCAAGTGAGCGGAAGCAATACAGCTAAGAGAAGTGAAGACGGAGAATATCCTCCATTTCTTCAAGACACACGTCATTTACCGGTTCGGCACTCCGCGACGGATTATCTCCAATAACGGGCCAGCCTACAGAAGCCACAAAATCAGCCACTTCACACAACAGCATAATATAGACTGGAGATACTCTTCGGTTTATAATCCCCGAACTAACGGTCTAGCTGAGGCTTTTAACAAGACCTTGACGAAGATCGTGAAAAAGATGCTATCTCGAAATAAGAGGGATTGGAACGAGAGACTGCATGAAGCTCTCTGGGCGTATCGAACTACGTTCAAAACAACCATGAACACAACGCCGTATGCATTGGTATTTGGCACAGAAGCAGTACTCCCCCTCGAGATAGAGTTACCCTCTCTACGAGTGGCAGTTCATTATGAGCTAACGGACGAAGAGAATGCTCACCTTCGGCTTGAGGAGCTCGGCGCCCTTGATGAAACCCGGCTCATGGCGCAACAAAACCTGGAGGCTTACAAAGCAAAGAGGACGCGCTCATACGAGAGATTGACTAGGCTGAGAACATTCCGCCAATGCGAACTCGTGCTAGTGATCAAGAGACCTATGATCCCCAATCGTGCCAAACGGGGAAAATTTGAGCCGAACTATGAAGGTCTATACATCATAGACAAAGTTTACCAGGGTGGAGCCTATCTACTCATGGGCATGCATGGCGAAAGACCATTCGGGCCAATAAACGGTCGATTTCTAAAAAAATACTACGCCTGACGAGTCACGGCCTAGGTCAACGATAGATGACGACGCATATGTTCGCTCGCTATCTTCCTAAGCCCAAACTCTATAAGTAGTAGCCGGCTACAGACCGAAATGTCCTAATACGAACGACGGACCGAAATGTCCTAAAACTAACGACGGACCGAAATGTCCTAAACTAAAAACGGACCGAAACGTCCTTAAACTAACGATGGACCACTATGTCCTAAAACTGGCTATTGACCGAAATGTCGATAAACTACTACGGATCGCAGCATCCCAAGGCTGACAAAAAAAAATAGAAATAAAAAAAAAGAAGAAAGAAAACGGTATGTCCATAAGCGAGATGGGCATGGATGAAAACCCGAAAGGGCTCCGTGGGTAAAAACAGCAGGACTACCGGCGAGCTTTGTAAAAACCCAAAAAGGGCGCAATCTCGTTAAAAGACACTTGCAAGGTCCTCTCGACCTTGTGAGGAGAAAATGCCTGCGTGAGATCCTTACGACTCACAAGGGAGAAACACACTTAGGGATCCCCACGACTCGTAAGGAGAATTACCCTTTGAGACCCTCACGGCTCATAGGATTCAAAAGCCTTAAGCTACAAGGATCTGAACCTGTTCTTAAGCCATCACAATCTCCAATACTGCCCTACAAGCGGTTCAATGCTGACCTTTGTATACAATCCAAGGGCATGAATAAACATTTCCCTAGCAAAGTCCCACCCGCGACAAGGGATATGTTCACACAGTGAACGACCCTTGTAAGTCCTCCCGACTTATAAGGAGAAAATACTCTTGTAAGATCCTCACGACTTATAAGAAAACACACACTTAGGAATCCTCACGATTCCTAAGGAGAAAACGCACCTACGAGATCCTCACGACTCGTAGGGAGAAATACATTTATGAGACCCTTACGGCTCATGAAGTCAAAAAGCCTTAGTCGACAAGATCCTAACCCTGTTTGCTAAGCCACCATTGTTCGAACCGACAAAGGAAAATGATGATTCGCTCCTGGCCATATCCCAGTTGTAGCGATGCTGATGCCTAAATCGGTATCAAATCCCAAACTTGCAGCGGAAAGTCAGCGAGCCACAAATGCATATGAAATAGCCGAAATGATGGGGCAACTTACAACAAAATCAGCAAGTAAAAATATATGCATACAAAATAGCCGAAATGGTTAGGCAACTCGCAATATAAAGCAGCGAGTAAAAAGAAAAAAAATAGCCGAAATGATTGGGCACCGCGAAAAATAGCCGAAATGATTGGGCAATCGCGAACTTCGCGATATAAAAGCTGAAATGATAGAGCATCGCGGAAATAAGAAAATGAAAGAATAAAACTTTTTCCCTGCAGGCGAGTCTATATTGTCCCCTGTATACAATCCATGGGCATAAACAAATAGGGGACCACATTTCCCCACCAGACCTTGTCAAAGGGAGAGTCAGATCTTGACGACAACATCTACATCCCAGAAAAACAATAACAGTGTTCCTCCTCATTCCAGCAGGATTCAGACGCGACATCAACAAAGCGGAGCCACGACAAAGTCCTGGTTCCAAGACTCTACGGTCCACAGACAACCTAGAGTCAACCAATGACTTCCCCGCCGGATCAACTCTCCGTCTCGGAAACAAGTCAACCAACCCTCGAGGAAATCAACGTCCTTAGCAAAAACCTCGATTCAGGAAAATCAGCGTCCTTGACGAGAGCATCACGATTCGCGTCCACCCATAGAGAAATCAGTGTCTCTGCAGGAATATACGACGTCAGCAAAATGGAGCCATGGCAGAGTCCCTAGTTCCAAATCTCGACGGTTCACAGACAGCCTAGAGATCACCAACAGCGTGCCTCCTCACTCCAGCAGGATTCAGACGCGACAATCAACCTTGGAGCCATGGCAAAGTCCCTGTTCCAAACCCCGACGGTTCGTAGACAACCGAGAGAGCACCTCCTGGTCCCGTAGAACACGGCTAATGTCAATCCTGACCCTGTGGGAAACGCCCAGAGCAAATCCTGGTCCCGTGGAACACGACTAATGTCAATCCTGACCCCGTGGGAAACGGCCAGAGCACCTTCTGGTCCCGTAGAACACGGCTAATGTCAATCCTGACCCCGTGGGAAGCGCCCAGAGCACCTCCTGGTCCCGTAGAACACGGCTAATGCCAATCCTGACCCTGTGGGAAACGCCCAGAGTACCTCCTGGTCCCGTAGAACACGGCTAATGTCAATCCTGACCCCGTGGGAAACGCCCAGAGCACCTCCCGGTCCCGTGGAACACGGCTAATGTCAATCCTGACCCCGTGGGAAACGCCCAGAGCAAATTCTGGTCCCGTGGAACACGGCTAATGTCAATCCTGACACCGTGGGAAACGTCCAGAGCAACCCCTGACTCCGTGAAATGCGGATAAAGTCAACTCCTGACCCCGTGAAATGTGGATAAGGTCAACCCCTGACTCCGTGAAATGTGGATAAAGTCAACCCCCTGACCCCATGAAATGCTGATAAGGTCAACCCCCGACTCCGTGAAATGCGGATAAAGTCAACCCCCTGACCCCGTAAAATGCGGATAAGGTCAACCCCCGACTCCGTGAAATGCGGTTAAAGTCAACCCCCGACTCCATGAAATGCGGATAAAGTCAACCCCTGACCCCGTGAAATGCGGATAAGGTCAACCCCTGACTCCGTGAAATGCGGATAAAGTCAACCCTCGACTTCCCCGTCAAAGCAATTCTTTGATTCGGGAGCAAGTCAACTCATCAATCACTTACGGGTCCTCTCGACTTGTAAGGAAGAAAATTCTCTTCTGAGATCCTTACGACTCTCAAGAGAAAACACACTTAGGAATCCTCACGATTCCTAAGGAGAAAATTACACTTACGAGATCCTCACGACTCGTAAGGAGAAAATTATTTATGAGACCCTCACGGCTCATAAAGTTGAAAAAGTCTTAGGTGGCAGATCCTAACCCTGTCTCCCAAGCCATCGTTGCCTCGCAGAGAGGTCAAGGTAGATTTTCTATGGGCTACACTCTCCGACAAGAAAGAAAACAACCACTTATGAGTCCTCTCGACTTGTAAGGAAGAAAATTCTCTTGTGAGATCCTTACGACTCTCAAGAGAAAATACACTTAGGAATCCTCACGATTCCTAAGGAGAAATTACACTTACGAGATCCTCACGACTCGTAAGGAGAAATACCTTTATGAGACCCTCACGGCTCATAAAGTTGGAAAGCCTTAGGTGGCGGATTTGAACCTGACTCCTAAGCCATCGCTGTCTTACAAGGAGATCAAAATAGATTGTCCACCAAATGCATTTACTAAAAGGGACACACCACCATGAAGCAAAATATGTCTTTTATTCATGAATCAAAATGAATACAAAGTACAATTTATGAAAGAATCAAAAAATACAATCATTCAGGAGTATGTACAAAAGAAGAATAAAAAGAAAAAATTTCAATTTTTTCAAGCCGGCGGATGATTTAATAGATTTGCCAGTTCATCCTTTTTCCGCTGGGCCTCGGCTTCATGATTCATTATCGCTAAGAGACGGGCCTCCGCTTGAGACTGTTGGGCCTGGTACGAGGCAAGCCGACTTTCAAGCTCCTTTTCGGTAACTTTATGAGCTTCGACCATTTCACGAGTAAAAATGATGGCTTTATCAATGGCTACCACCTCCCTGATAGCTTCTTGAAGCACCCGCCAAAGTTCATACGCCCGAGTGGTCTTGGCCGTAAGATTAGCTTGAAGTCCCCGCAGCGCAGTTGAAGCCAGCTTCCTCTCTGAAAATTTTTGGCCGAGCCTCTTCTCGCATGACAGCATATTTGCGGCGCACCGTTCAATCAGCCCCCGCAAGATCGCCTTTGAAGCCACTACCTCTGAAGGAAGGCACGTACATTCAAGACTATGCAAACAAGGCTCCACCCGATGACAAAACTTAACCCAGACTTGCACCAATGTTTCACTATGGTAAGCAGCAAGAAAGGGAAGATAACTATTGGCTTCGACGGCAAATTCTTCGGCCGTGATCAAGCTACCAGCACGAAGGTCTTCGATCAGAGCTGACAAACAGTGAAGGCTTAGTTTTGCCATCTGTTCAGAGGCACGTAGAGCATAGGGGCCGGGCGGCATGACGATGCGAGATTCCAGCGTGGTAAGAACTGGAAAAGCTGTTAAGATTTATAAACAATCAGCGAGACTTGCAAGCAAAGAGCAGATGGAACAACGTTGAAACTTTACTTACCCACAGTCATGCAAGAAGGGTCCAAAAGATCCCTAGGCCCGTCAAGAATCTCAACTTCGTCATCGTCTTCCAGAACTGCAGAAGACATCAGTATCGTTATATGAAATAATAATAATGTTGTGAGAAGAAGGCAAATAACACTAATCTTGCCCGGAAGATAGGACGATGCGTTGAGGGGATATTGCCTGCGGAGCAGCCATCTCTAGCAGACGCTGAAAAGACTTCCTGGGGGAGGGGGACAGGTCCGCGATGGACGCCACCAATCCTCGTAGCTCTGAAAAGACAGAAAGGTTCAGATAATGGAGAGATTATTAAAATAAAATATAGAAGGCTACCTTCGATGCTCCTCCCGCTCTGAACTGGAGGGATAGCAGCTTCGGCGGCCTCCTCCATGCCCCCAGGCACATCATCGGGGACATGGGCCTGTATAACAACTTTCAATTGAGGAGCAGTGGCCACCGCTGCAGGCTCTAATGAAAGGACGGTGGCCTCGACTACCTGTCCCATAGTCTCCGGGCCATCCCCAGAAAAATCCATTGAATCCGCGGCCAATGAAGATGCCTCTTCCGGAAGAGCAAGCATCGGGGGATCGGAAATCACCAATGGGAGCTCCGTGGCAGGAAGAACAGCTGTATCGACCCCCTCCACACTTACTAGTGTCTCATCGGGGATATTTACAGAGTCCATAGTCAAGGCGCGACTCGATCTCAGATCCTCTGCCATTGCCGAAGTCCCTGCAAAGTTTTCACGAAGATAAGGATATATATATATATATATATATATATATATAAAGCAGTGCAAAATACTACAAAAAGATATATAAGTATACCAATGCGCAGAGGAGCTTCTAGTATGGCTTTTTCAAGTCGACGTTCCTTCCTGAGGAGGTATGCTCACCGGGGTTCGAGGGTAGACTCGTGGCCACCAGTCCACAACGACAGCTCATCTTCGGCATCGGCCGAGATAGGTTACTTAAGGGCTATCTCGCTTCCCTCTTCTAAAGGACCTATAAATATCCGACGTATCGATGGTGTAGGGTGTTTTTCGTCACCCCATTGAGATGGGAATACGTGCGCACTTGTCAAGCGCATTACAGATCCCCCCTTGCCTAGGATAGGCTAGGGTTTATTGATTGTGGGGATCCGAATCTCCGGCAGCCGCGGATTAAGCTGTCGTTAATTACCCCTCGCCTTTAGAGCGAGGAAACCTCCGATTGACGGGTTAAACTGGTCATGCGAACTCAATGTGCAGTGTTGTGTTTTAAAGGGGCTTTGGATATATCGGGGCCCCGTGGCTATAGCGATCTCTTCATTGGAGTCTTCTTCTAACTCCTCCAGAATTTCAGCCGCTTCTATAGGGAGGAACTCCTTCAATTGAATCAGTGTTCTTTCCTTCTGTTCATAGTCTTCGAGGGAATCGATATATTTTTGAATGGTCGATCTCCCTGCAGACTCCTTTTCGCGCCGAGCTGCACTTTTCTTCTTCTTGAACTTTTTGTATTTTGAGCCTGATGGAGCCGCATTGGTAGCTGGAATGGTAGGCTTCTTCTGCCCTTCTCATTCCGTCCTGGGCTGTTTCCGAAGTAGCTTTATCATCTTCTTCGTCTTATTAGATATGTGCGTACTCCACGGAGGCTGCAGTAAGTCTGTTCCATTTCTCAGGGCAGCGGGTTCGGCTGTCTGCCCCCAGAAGGCTTCAGCTTCTGTCTGTATAAAGTTGGTGGTTGCAACTTGATTGTTCACCAACACACTTTTGGACAGCTCGATCTCTCCAGCCTTGTACTGCTCTCGACCCAGTCTTTGAAGATATAGCAATCCTCGATCGCATGGCTCACTACTCGGTGGTATGGGAAATACAGGGGATTGTCGGTCATCTTTGCTTCTTGAGGTCTTTTCGACTACGGCAATTGTAGACCGTTGTTCAAGGCATCTTTAAATATCTTGCGGACCTTGTCCCTTCTGAAAGAGTAAACCTTGTTCTTTTTCTCCTCTAGGGAAGGCCCTTCTCCTCCCAGCAATGGCTTTCGAGACCGGTTGGTTTTGGAATCGCCTGCCCTTCGCTTGTATTCATTGTCGGACGCATTAAAGACATTGGTACTGCTGGAGTTCCCGCTTCTACGGTTGTCATCCCGCTTTCTTTTCCAAGTCTTGTCTCTTTGAGAGTCCAGGGTAAACTCTTGCTTCAAGTATTCCAGCAACTGTACTTTCTTGGTTAGCTCCTGAAACGTCTTGAGGCCTACTGTACACAAGAATGGGACCATCCAGTTGCTGAGGTTCCCAATGAGAAGGCTGACGGACTAGTCCTGCTCCAGCGGCGGTTCGCACTTGACTGTGAGATTACGCCATCGGGCGATAAAGTCGGTGTTGCTTTCATTCTTCCCCGGCATGGTCCTCATAAGGTCAGCAATGGAGATTTTATCATTGACACTCATGAACCTTTGCCGAAACAGAGACTCCATTTGGGCAAAGGTAATGACGGACCCGTCTGGTATACTCGCGTACCAGTCAAAAGCGACACCGGTCAGGCTGTTGACAAACTGACGTAGAAGGAGCGCATCATTGCCCCCCTGTATTTCCGCCCGATGCTTTAAAGTGGGCGACGTGCTGATTTGCGTTTCCTGTCCCGTCAAATCTTCTGAATTTAGGAATGACGTAGCCGCTCGGGAACTCCATCAGATCGTACTGTGCGGGATATGGCTGCCCACTACTGCCAATCTCTTTCTGGGCTTCAGCTTCGGCCACCAATGTTTTAACCTTGCTGATGACCAAATCCAATATCCGATCTTGTGTTAGCGGGATAGTGTTATCTGGGGCCAAGGCGTCCACCGAAGCGGAATGTGGCCGGCTTTCATGCAGCTCGACGAATCTTGGACCCAAAGGGACAGGCATCGGCCACTTCGGATTGTCATCATCCGGCTCATGAGTAGCGACTTGTGCTTGATTGGGAGGCGCTTGAGCAATTTGAGCCGTAAGCTGCATCACAACGTTCGTTAGGTCGTCAATTTTCGAATAGAGCTTGGCCATCTCTTTATCTTTGCTCCTGATCTGTTTTCGAAGCTCTTGAAGCAGCTCTTGCTCCGCGGTCCGGGGGCGGAAAGTCGGCTCTTCCTCGCTGTCCGATCTTGACTCTGCATGGACCGAAGGGTCTTTCTGCCTATTGTCCTCATCGAGAGGGTTTTCATCATCCAGCGGGGGCGGTTGTTCTTGGGAAGCGGCAACCACATTCAAGCCAGATTGGGCTTGGGATGTGGTGGCCCCATCTTTACTTTTGCTGCTAAGGTTGTCGCTGGGGCGCCCGCTCGCCATATAGACTGTATGGATAATATACCCAGCCGTCATTTTATTATTGGCGGCTGATTTCATGGATCTCTGTCTTGACCCTCCAATTTCGGTAACGGGCAGTCGACTGAAGGCGGCTGGCCTGGCCGGATTCTCGAATGGTGCTGACGCCTCCTTTTTGGTTTTGCCCCGCTGTTTTCGCGCAGTACAGAGCGCCTGATAGACTCTTGAAGAGACAGTGTCATACTTTTTCTGTTGGGGCTGGGACACGTCCCTTCGTGGCATTGTTCGGACTGCTGTCTTCTTGATCCTGGCGGTCATGGCATTTCTCTGAACCCACTTCAGAGGTTCGAAGGAATTGCTGATTTTTATGTCTGACTCAGCTGTCGTCGCAGGATGACTCTACTCTTGGAACCTCATAAGATTCCACTTTGCCGAAGTCCTGGCCTTCTTGTTGGCTCGATACCTGAGCCACTTATGTCTCAGCTTTTCTGTTTTGAGCGCTTGGCTGGTCACGGCTCCTCAGGAAGCCGCTGTAGACCGGGCGATGGAGGACTTTGGAGATACGCCTGATTGTGCATTTGTTGGAGTCATCTCCTGAGCTCGTCTGCAACGTTTGATGTTTCCCTTTGTGCCGAAAGTCTTGCCCCCAGCTGGAGCACCAGGGAGTCTCTCAGACATCGTCTTAAGTTTCGGTCGAGATGGCCTAGCGATCACAACATTCGGCCGCTTGCCCCTTGAGACCGGCTTGGCCACCTGTTTTGCCGGGATTCATGCCAGATGAGCACTTCCGGCAGGGTAGATGACGACGGAACCAAACTGGCGGGGCAGTTCCTCCCATTGTCGACTGAGGCTCGTGGGGAGAACCACACGAGCGTTGATCTTGACCACGTACGTAATCAGGGTCGCGTTGGAAGCTGAATTCGTCTTGGGAGATATTGTCGTTGAAAGTTGGTTGCTGTACGGAAAAGAAAACATTATTTTAGTACAAACATCGACATATACGTTAAATGAGTTCGCATGAACACTTGACCCAAGATATGGGAGGAGAGAAAGGTCCCACCGGGCATGCCAGAATCTGTAGGGTGTTTTTCGTCACCCCATTGAGATGGGAATACGCGTGCGCTTGTCAGGCACATTACATATTCCCCCTTGCCTAGGTTAGGCTGGGGTTTATTGATTGTGGGGATCCGAATCTCCGGCAGCCGCGGACTAAGCTGTCGTTAATTACCCCTCGCCTTTGGAGCGAGGGAACCTCCGATTGACGGGTTAAACTGGTCATGCGAACTCAATGTGCAGTGTTGTGTTTTAAAGTGGCTTTGGATATATCGGGACCCCGCGGAGTTTTTATGGATAGCGGGTTGGGGGTCAAGGGGGCGAGCAGCCCCCTTGCGGGGTGCGAGGCAGCGCCCCGTTAGAAATTTTTTCTAACGGGGGGGAGGGTATATTTAGTGTGGAGTGCATAAAAAAATGGGGTAGGAGCGTCTTAATGACGCGTGCGTGGCACGTGGGTGCTTGGCGCCCGCAGGTCACGTGCGCAGCACGTGGGCGCTGGGCGCCAGCGGGTCACGTGGGCAGCACGCGCCCGCGAGGCGCCCGCGGGTCAAGTGCGCAGCACATGACCGTTGGGCGCTGAGGAGGTCGCATAGGGCGCACGCGGGCATTTAGCGCCCGTGGGTCACGTGCGCTGCACGCGACTGCTGGGCGCTGAGCATGGTCGCGTGGGACGCACGTGGGCGCTGAGCGCCCGTGGGTCATGTGCGCGCACATGGCCATTGGGCGCCTTAGCGCCCGGGGTCACATGGCGCACACGTGACCGATGGGCTCCTTAGCGCCCGGGGTCACGTGGAGCATACGTGACCGATGGGCGCCTTTAGCGCCCCGGGGTCACGTGGTGCACACGTGACCGATGGGCGCCTTAGCGCCCGAGGTCATATGGCGCACACGTGACCGATGGGCGCCTTAGCGCCCGAGGTCACGTGGCGCACACGTGACCGATGGGCGCCTTAGCGCCCGAGGTCACGTGGCGCATACGTGACCGCGGGAAACACCCTCGGAAAGAGGTCTAGCCTCTGGGTTGGGGAGTTGAACTCCCAAGAGGTTTTAGAGTTGAACTCCTAACAGAAATTTAATTTATGGAGTTAAACTCCAACGGATCTAGAAAGGAGTTAAACTCCTAGGAATCTTTGGCTCTTATTTTGAGCCTCGGATCTGTCCAAAGTTAGATTTTTGGGGATGGGTCTCCTTCTTCCTTCTCTTGATCGGCGAGATCTTGGAGAAAAGGGAATGAGGCTTAAAAGTCTTCCCTTTTCGAAATCTGATTGGAGATCTGAGCTCCCATTCGTGGGTTTTGTGGTGAAAAACTATTTATTTTTTAGAAAGGAAGAGTTAAACTCTTGATTTAATTCAAAAGAAAGAGAAAGGTTTTTTTTAGAACCTTGAGGAAGGAGAAGATCACAGATCTTGATTCTTTTTTGGGAGAGAGAAAAAAGTTGTTGAGATATTTTTATTATCTTTGCCTTTATAGGCTATACACTTTACACATAGCCCCTTGGGCTTTTCAAAATGGCATTTTGCCTATCCCAGGGCCCATGTGCCATTTCTTTTTGCACATAAGCCATGGGCTTTCCAAAATTTGGCTTTATGCCCATTTTTCTTACATTTACACATAAAATAAAATAAAAGAAATACACCAAAATTATTTATTACAAAATTTCTATTTTGGTATGGGGGGAGGCCGGCCGCTTCATGTTCGGGCTCGAGCCTGACATGGGTCCACTTGACCTGGGCTTGGGCCCACTTGGCTTGGGGTTGACTTTGATTTTGGCTTGGTCAACCGGGGTGCAATTTTCGACCCCAACAGATGGAGGATCTTCGTAGAAGATGACGGCAGGATAAGGCCTCTTCGGGACCCTTACATTTTCAGTCTCATCCTTGGGGCGTCTTATAGCCTCAGCCAATTGTGTGGCTTTCTCGGCAGATGAACCTAGAAAAAGAAGACCACCATCCGGGTCTTGCATAGCTAGTGGTTCATCTTGAAAGATAGGCGCGGATTCCACTAAAATGTCGAGCAGATTAGTAACCGTCTTCCTTCGCCTCTTTGACCCAGAAATAACACCAGAAGACGATCGCTTCTTTCCCCTCGGTGCTTTGGTGCGACGTTGACCCACTTCGCCTTCAGTATCCTCTCTCGGCGGTGCTACCGATGACGACACTGCCATTGCTGATGTAAGTCCACGTTACCTTTCCCGGTTCTTTCGGGCTTGCGGAAATGATGAAAAACGATTTTTCTTTTGGTGGTAATATGGACTCAAAATACGGATCTTTGTTAAACAATTATCTAACAACCTAACAAGAGTTTTACCTACTCAGTTAGGGGTTATACCTTAACTTGAACTCCTTCTCTTGGTCTCCTTGTGG